>VZSR01003807.1:36526002-36642000 GCA_013398615.1 Brachypodius melanocephalos
GGGAGGGCAGGCCCAACTGAGGACGGGGTTGGGCGCTGAGAGGCCGGGCGGAGCGAGGATGCTGCGGAGGGAAGGGCCGGGACGGACAAGGGTGCTCGGTGGGTCAGAGGGTGCAGGGAGCTCTGAGGAAGGAGCAGGGCAAGGGCTGACAGGTAGCAAGGAGGCGTTAGGAAAGGAGGAGGAGGCAAAGGGAATGCAGGCAAAGTGTGTGTGTGCGATTTCTCACCAGTGTTCTTCATGTCTGGGGTGAGAGTTATTAGTTATTAGAGGCCACAGCCTGATGATGTGACCCGAGTGTGCCAAGGAGGTGGGGGGGTTGGGTGTCAGGCTATAAAAGGCAGAGGCCACACGCAGCTCTGTGTCCGGGGCTGCTCCGCAGCTGCGAGTGTCAGTCCCACAGTGGCAGGCTCTGCTAAATGTCCGTCTGTCTGTGCTTGTGAGGAGCTGCTTTACTCACTGCATGTCCGTGTCAGTATGGATGGTGATGCTGAGAAGGACGGGCTTACCAGGAAAAGCAGTCTCATTCAGTAGAAAAAGGAAATGCCAGCTCAGAGCCTGTTGCGTTCATTCAGAGCCTGAATTCATTCTTCTGAGACATATTTCACAAAGGAGCTTGGAGGACTCTCAGTATCGCAAGAGAAAAAAAGAAGTGCTTTTTAATAAGAGTATAATAAAATGCCACATGTTTTAAGTCTACTTCGATATTAGCATGCGGAACCCTTCCCCTTAAAGGCCCAGTCCTCCAGGCTGTCACGGGAGGTGCAGCATTGACTAATGTAATTTTGGGGAGTGGAGGGAGGTCAGTGCTTTGAGTATAAGCCTTCATGGTTATAAGCTATAGGAATGTTAGACTGTAAGAGCTATAACTGAGACTAAATAAAGTCTTACTTGAACCTGCTAAAGAATTGCCTTCATTCTGATGTAAAGAAAATAAATTTTAATGTGTTTCTTTAGTGCTACACTTAGTATTTTCTGTAGAGAAGTAACCCATATACTGTCTTCAGACAAATTCATGTGGATATTTTTGAATAGGAACTTGTTAGACTGCTAAAAATTGCAATTGCTTTTTTATAGTAATACCAGAATATTGTACTTAGCAGAAAAGAACCTTTACATCCTGAATAGCAGGAGAAGACAGTCCGTGCAGGGACTATTTTACACGGGATTAAAACAAAATCCATTTTAACTGTCCAAATTCCCTAGTTTTCTCTTTCATTTTGAATTCTCTGGAGAAAGAGGCGTACAACATCTGAAATGGAGGGGGTTGGGGTTCAGGTCTGTATTTTGTATAGCACTGGGCTGCAGGGCAAGGGGCTTTCCCCTTTTTTTTTTTGTCCTCTCTTCCTGGCTGTGTACAGCAAGCAGTCCAAAATTCAGTGTCACAGCCTTTTCTACAAAGAAAGAATGAAA
This sequence comes from Brachypodius melanocephalos, assembly GCA_013398615.1. Lineage (NCBI taxonomy): Eukaryota > Metazoa > Chordata > Aves > Passeriformes > Pycnonotidae > Brachypodius > Brachypodius melanocephalos. The sequence continues at coordinate 36,527,413 of VZSR01003807.1, forward strand.
AGCACAGTATAGGAAGAATGGCTTCAATGTATGGCTGTCAGCAGTGAAGAGAGAAGCCAAGCTTAAAAGTAAAAGCATAATTTCTTCTTGTAAGCATGCAGAAGATTTCAAAACTTCATATTGGTCATCCCTCACCCCATACTGGTTTTGTGTCTCCAGCTTCAATGCTGAAACCATGGCTCTTGTCCTTGGTTTAGACATAGGGTCATATTCAGAGACCTTAAAACACATTTACATACAGCGTAGTCGTATTTTTTATGGATGCAATTAAAAAGTGTTTAGAAGCGGTAAAGACCTCTGCAGAGTGTCCAAGGAAGTGGCTTTGAGACATACCACTGTAGAGTGCTGCACTTGTGGCAGCATGGAACCAGGTCTTCTGATTCTGAGTCTTTTCTGTAGCCACAAGAATTTCCTTCCACCAGGCATTTCTGCAATGTCTATGAACCCACCATAGCTGAACAGCCTTCTTCATTGCATACAAGCTTTTTCTGTTAACTCTTTAGTCTCAGGCCATCTGTTAGTGTTGAAGATGTTCATTGTATGTGTTTTGTGAGGCCATAGTCTTGACAGCAATCCAAAGTGCTGCAAGTACCACAGTCACAGCAGTACTGGAAATGCTACAAGATTAATGGGTTTGAAGGTAAGAGTAGAAATTTTGGGACTGCTACCTCTCCTTTACACAGAAATGGTTAAAAGTTAATGTAACTGCATTAGTGGGGAAAAAAATCATTATTAGTTCTATTAGTTCAAAACTAGACTCAGAGGCTTGTTACCCTGTGGATGGTAACGAGCAAAATAATTCCTTTTGGCTTTATGTTACTTGAACAGATGAGCTGTGATGTTTTATTTGGAAGTTTGGAAGCTGGTGGGATTTACAGAACGTGGCATCCCCATCCCATACACCTGCAAAGCACAGATAGTCACCTGCTTTGACAATTAATTGCAATTGATCTGAAATTCAGGATGGGATTTAAAAATTGTTTTAGTTATCTCTGTATATCTAATAGCATAAAGGAGATACTAAAGTCTTCATTGTGTACTGGTGAGACAGGTCAGGACTGCTACGTGCAGTTCTCAACTCCTCGGAGCTGTGCTCTTCTGCATGTTGCAATGCATGCAAAACACACTCCATAAGCAAGGAGACAACTGCAGTTAACAGAAATTTTGTAAGGAATTGAGTGCTTCTCTGGGGGAAACTGCTTTTAGGTTTGTTGAGTTAAAATTGTGAATGCTTTAGAGGAATGGTCTCTAACCAGCATGACTTCTGTTCTTAATGGCTGCTTAGAAAAGTCAAAATGTGAAGGGCTGTTGATATGCATTAGAGACTGGCATTTTACAACATTTACTCTTTGCAAAAGTGAATGAAGCAGGAATGTGTTACATCTCACAATAAGAAAAAATATTTTTCCCATTATAGAACAGAGGAGAATTTAGTGTTTCTCTTGGGCATATTATGATCTCACTCAGTAACCTAGTCTGGAAGTTGCAGTGATACATCTACTGGCATTTCTGTGGCAAATTAAAAAAGGAGTTGTCATGTACTCCTGCAAAGGAATGTGGGCAGGCAATGCATCGTCCAATTCCTTTACATATAAGGTAATCTCTTAACTCTCTCTGAGAGGGAAGTGCTGTAGAAGCCTTGCTATCTCATCAGGTTTGGATGATACTCTTACATTTCCCTGTCTTTGAACTGGCAGGATTTCAAAAGCTAAGTAACAGTCTTACTAGCAGAAGAGCTGGTCTTCCTTCTTCTCAAGGCTAATTCCGTTTGCAGTTGCAACTGTATTTTTTTTTTAGTATTGCTTCAATAGGAAGCAATTTCCTGCTATTAAGCATTACAGTCAGTAAAAATCTAACAGCCTGGAATAATTTAATACCACAACATAAAAACTCCAAGTTATTTAAATGACTTCTTCAGATACATGTTTTTAGCTTGTTTCTGAAAGAAAAGGAAGTTAGGTAGGTAGTCTGTCTTCTTCTTGTCTCCTCGATGGTCAGAATCTTGGAAACTGCTGTCCACCTTCAACCAAATCTGAACAAAAGCCATCTCAAAAATTATTAAGTTCCCACAAGTTTGAGGAGAACTGGCATTCAGAAGAGAGGAGAAAGCTAAATGAAGTGTCCTCAGAGGGGACAGGTGAGCAGCTTTGTGTGTTCACTGTGGCAGCAGCTGGCAGACGGGTTACATGGTGTAGCCAACTGAAATGTGCTGAGCTCCAGATCAGCCACAGCATGTCATATCTATCATTTGGAGGAGATGTCATAAGACATACAGGAGGAAGTTGGTGTTATTGTGGTGGGAAGAGGAAGGGGACACAAAGTACAAATCCATGTAGATGAGACTTCATAAGTTCAGTTGTGTACAGAGCAAATGGGAGACCTTTTTTTTTTTTTTTTTGAAACATGCAGTAAAGCCTCAACTTGAAGACTGTTCTTTATATGCTTTTATAAAGTCTTTATAAAGCTTTGAATTAATTATTTTCTCTCCTGATGGCCAAAAAACAGAGTGAGATGGAGGATATACCATTAAATCATGCCTGTTTGGTTTGGTTTATTGACAAGACTGTACCCCCCAAACATAAAATATTGTTACATCATCTTATTATTCTTCTGGAGGTGTGAAGTGTTGTAGGCACATGTTTCTCCCAGCCACAGGAGGTACTACCTCTGTTCAAGTTGATGGGAAGAGTAGAGGAGCATGTTGACCTCAGTTTCTTACTTCCTAAATTTGTTGTGTGTAGATCAGCAGAAGTGTCCATTGCTGTGTTTGTATGATGAGATTCTTACAGAGTTACCTATCCCTGTTTTGCCTGAAAGTGTGCACTACTTGTGCGCTACTCCTGCCTGGCAGTGTTCACGTGTGATAATTGACAAGACCACAGTAAGTGGTAATACCTGCCAAGGCCTTTCAATTGTGTTTGAAATGGACAGGATCCCTCCGACAGTGAACTGAAAACTTCTGTCAGTCACTGGTGACACGGACCTGCACTGAGTGGCACAACCTCTCACAAGCCAGTAGATGGTGCCAGGAGATTTTTTATGCTAACACTGCAATACCTTCAGTTTGAGAAGCCTTTCTTCTCTGTCACTCAAATTTGGGAGGCACAAACAGACCTGGACAAGGTTCTGTATCCTCCTGGCAGACATACCCTGCTGCTGTGTTTCTGAAAGCTGTGACTGAGGCTTCAGGCACACAAGAAGACACAAAATGTGGTCACCTCTCCTGGGTGCAAAACATGCTCCTAGGCAAAGGATTCCTTTAAGCTTTCCATCTTTTTTGGTTGATAAGACTGTGTAATAAATTGGCAAGTTCAAGTTGTTGATGAGATTTCTTGTTTTGGATTTTCGTATTTTGGGAGTAAAGCTGACCACTTAACGTATGCAGGGCATATTCAAGAATGATGCATATGAATAAATGTGTGCCAGTTTTCTGCAATTCAAAACTTACCCCAGCAGGAAAAAGAAAAAGAAATGCAATTATGTTGTGCTATGAAGTATAATCTAAATAGTCTGTAGTGTCACGGGTGGGAGAAGGTTTACCAAGCATCACTGGATAGTACATTTAGCCTGTTGTGTGATTGGTGTTTTAAACCTGACCTCTGTGTACTCTGAGTTGTACTCTGTGGATTTAGCACTGACTACTCTTTTTTGTGTGTTGCTTGTGTTTGACACTGCAGAGTCACAGAGGAGGTGTTTCAAAGCTTCTTACATTTAAGGGCAGTGCCATTTCACCTCAGCACAAACAGACATTTCAAAGTTATAGGCCAAGTAAATGCACTAATTAGACTGGTTTAGGTGTTTCGATTAGAGGTATCTGAAGCTAAAGTTGGTGTGCCTACAGGAATGGATAGCTGTACATTCATGTCCTTACAGATACAACAGCATAGTTTACTGTTAGAACTACTTGATGCTGATATAACTGCATCACCACCAGAAAAAGTGGTGCCACTTTCAAACTGGGGTTGGTAACACCATGAAACTCTGTGTTCTCAGGCCTTTGTTTTGGAAATAGGCAGATGATTTGCTGTAATCTTATTTATTGGATAACAAACCTTTACAGATCACAATTTACTGAGCAGCAGGTGAAATCCTAAGCACCTTAGAAAAGGACTCCTCCTGAGCTCAGTACTCTAAGTTCCAACATAGAAGCATTGTATGCCTGCTGAGTTGACCTCTTCCTGTAGCTCCTTCTATGTGATTTCATTTATTTATTTATTGGTTGATTGATTTTAAAGAAAGGAAGCCCTCAGGTAGAAAGATCATGCAGAGGTACTTAATACAGTCTTACTCTGTTCTTCCAGCAGTGTGATGTAGCTATCTGCTGAAAAGGGTATTTGTTATCTCTTTTAAAGGAGAATATATGTGGCATAGTGTTAATTAGAGTAAAATTAGGTATTTTAAGATGTTTATGTGTGATAACAGATTTTTCACATGCAAACAGAGCAGTCAAGCCTTATGCAGTTTATGTCTTGGAGGTGAGAAGTAGATTTTCTGATAGTATACCCTAAGGGGCAAATAATTCAAGTCAAAATGCATGTAGCACTGCTCTCTAAGTTTAAACATTGGTAACATTTGCATAAATTCATATAAAGATTTTGTGAAAATAAATATCAAATGCATGTTATCTGGTAGTTACTAATTATATTGCCATAGTATATTCCTTTTCTTCTTCTGTGATTTTATTCAGTTTTGGATTTCAATGATCCCTTCAGTACTGAAGTTAAGCCAAGAATCCTGCTCATGGGATTGAGAAGAAGTGGAAAGTCTTCCATTCAGAAAGTTGTCTTTCACAAAATGTCGCCGAATGAGACTCTCTTCTTGGAGAGCACAAACAAGATCTGCAGAGAGGATGTTTCCAACAGCTCCTTTGTCAACTTTCAGATATGGGATTTTCCTGGGCAAATTGACTTCTTTGACCCTACGTTTGATTATGAGATGATTTTCAGAGGCACTGGAGCACTCATATTTGTTATTGATTCTCAGGTAAAAAAGAAGCTTTAAAGCTACTTTTTTCTTTTCTTCCTTCAGCAATAGACAAATGAGTTGAAAAGCACAGTTTTTTTTCAAAGCAAATAAATAATCCACATCACAAATACACATTAAAAGAAGTTATTAAAACTTGAAGAGCTGCTTGGCTATTTTTCATCTCTCTCTGCAGTGTGTTCAGAAGTTAACTAATTTGTTTTAACATCTCAAGGTTCTTGCTCAGAATCCTAAGTGCTGACAGCATGAGATTGGTGCACATGCTGGATGTAGGCTCAGGCTTCTACTTATAAAACATTATAAAAATCAAGCTGTTGTTGAGCTGTAGTACTATCTAAAAGTAAGTATAATAAAATTTAATATATGTATTTAAACACTTTCCTAACTTGTAGCTCTCCTTTTTCCTTTATTAGGATGATTATATGGAAGCATTAGCTCGGCTGCATCTTACTGTGACCAGAGCCTATAAAGTGAATCCAGATATCAACTTTGAAATATTTATCCATAAAGTGGATGGTTTATCTGATGATCACAAGATTGAAACACAGAGGGATATTCACCAGAGGGCAAATGATGACCTTGCAGATGCTGGATTGGAGAAGATTCACCTCAGGTGAGAAAAGTTGCCGTGCAGAGAATGCTCAAAAGGAGAGCAGCTTATTTGACAAGTTACCATTTTCTGTCCTCCTGAAGTAGCGGGCAACATGCTTTTGATATATGAAGAAAAGGGACAATCAGAGATACTGCATTTGACCTGAGCCAAAGTATCCTATTTCTGATGCTGTCTTGAAGGGAAAGATGGAGAGCTGCTTAATAACAGGTGGCAAACATGCCAGAATCCTGTCAGTTTTTGCTGCAGTTGCTGTCTTGAAATAAGTTGGCTTGGACAGTGACAACAACCAGTAGAGTTCTAGGCAGTGGAGTGTATATGCCATGACATCACTTTTGCCTTTGAAAGCTCTCTGCCAGAGGGTCCCCTCTCAGTCACTCATCCTCACTGCTGCAGCCTGCTTGGAGTTGCTTGGGAAGACCTGTGCTGTATCTTTGCCTTGTGTCTTCTGGTAAAATGGGTTACTGTAGAAAATAGTGACAAGTAGTGGACTTTGCAGACTGGGAACCAGAGGACGTAAATTGTCATGGCTTTCTTAGCACCCTAAAGCCAAATACAAATAAATTAAAAAGAGAGGCCTGCTCCATGGACATGCCAGCTCTTTAGCACTCTTAACTACTTGACTGCATTACTGCACTCATAAATGGGTCCACAACTTCCAAAAAGTAGATCACAACAGACTTAGTCAATAATACTCCTCTCCTGAAATTCTGTAAGTATTTTTTTTAAGAATACCAGTATGGGGGTTGCATTAAAGAGTTCTACATCAAGTTCTAGATTTCAGTGTCTAGACTGGGGTTTTTTCAGTCTAGAGGTGGTCCTGTGCTTCAATCATATAATGACTTTTGATCACGGGAGGTAATTGCATTTAGTGTAGGCACTTACCATCTGACAATATTTTATTTCACTCGTATTATGAAAGGTACATCATGTTCACAGTGTGTGGCTAAAAGGAAAATGTGGTGACATTTTTTTCCAGCTTTTATCTGACAAGCATATATGATCATTCTATATTTGAAGCATTTAGCAAAGTGGTACAGAAACTGATTCCACAGCTCCCAACACTGGAAAACCTGCTTAACATCTTTATTTCAGTAAGTACTTACTATATCCTTTGTCTGTAGATCTGGCAATGTCCAACATGCATGTTCAGATACTCTGTTCATAGCCTTCTTAGAAATCATGAGCAATGTGAACTCTCAGAGAAATTATCAGAACTTAGTTGAATGCACCTCCATGCAGCTTGGCCTTACCTCCATGTTTATTAAACAGCATTGACAAGCTGCTGAGATACTCATAGCATTTCCTGAGTCATATAAAGTGGGTTAGCAGCCGTCACTTTTCTGCTCATAACATGAGTCTGAATGTTGCAAAAGTCAATGCTGCGTGTATTTGTTTAAGTTGCCCTTAAAACTTGTATGAATGAATATTTGAAGGAATATAATCTAGTCTGACCTCATATGGGGAGCTGTCTGTAGTGCTTCCCAGAATTAATTTTACTTTGTATCAGAAGTTTACCAAGCTTAAGAAAATCTTATGTCGTGAAATCTTTCAATGTAGAATCCACGACAACTTTCACCACTTCCATAGTTACTCCGAAGGCCAGTTAGGGAGTTTTGTATATCTAGTGGAAGAGATTATCACTGTGGAAGATTTCTCACTCCACTCTTCCTGTATGTCTGATCTCTTCCTTTCCTTTGTACTGGTTCTGACACTCACCTGTTCCCTCATGGGATTACTATACCATGCACTTATGCACTGTTTAATTTAGTTAAAAATAGATGATGGAGGCATCCAACATGCTCTTGTTCTGACACAAGCTAAGAGATGGAAACATGGGGCAGTGAGCAAAGGGGAGCACAGTGAAAAGGGGAACCTCCCTATTTTAGTGGTCGTAGTGGCTCTGAAAACTGCACCCTTTCTCACAGTATTCTAATTTTGCACTTGGCATCTAGCACTAATTTCTGAAGCTTCAATTTCCAAGCAAGATACATTGTTGTGTCTTTGTGATTTCGATATAAGAAATTATTTAACATCATTCAACAGCCTGTAAGATAAAATTAAACTTAATGGTTTCTCAGAGTTAAAATGGAGAGAGATAAAAGTTGGATGTGAAAGGGAAAGCTAGGAATAGAGGGAGATCACTCCAAAACTTATTCTATTATTATTAAACAGCATATTTATACTGTTTGATAATGAATAGTTTGCTACGAAAATCTGTTTCTTCCAAAACAGCTGGACTGTATACCAGTTATTATCATGTAGTCTCAAAACTCCACAACAGAAAGGTAATGAAGAAATGGTGGCAACAATTCTAGGGTACTTAGTGGTTTTGGCACATGGCCTTACAGAGAAAGCTGGCTGAATAATAGTCTTCCTTGTGCCAGAGTCACTCCAGTCACTCATTTTAAGTCAGATCTTTGTATGGAGTCTCCTCACTGTTTGGAGCTGGTGAAGGGTTTGTACAGAATCTCCACCTGAACTGAGCGCAAGCAGCTTCCTGAATGACTGGTGACAGTTGCTCATGTGTCTGGAACACTCAGCTCCAATCACACCTAGAATATCAGGTATAGTTTGTAAGGAAGAACAAGTACTTCAAATAAACGGGAAGTCCAGAAAATGAGGGAGGTGTGCTATCTCCCGTGTTCAATATGGAAAAGAGTCTCAGACTGTTTCTTTGCTGCAGTTTCTTAGTGACCTAGGGCCATGTGTAGCTGCATCACCATGTCCTTGCTGTCCATACTGCTGTAGAAACAGCAGCATGCTTTGCTGTTTTTACAAGTATTTTCTGTTTGCAGACAGAGAGACTCAGAATTACTATTTGCAACCACAGGAAGATTAAACAACATTGTCCTTCATACAATTAATTAGGGGGTGCCTCTTTACCTTGGCAACTTAGTAACAACAATTTTTGGCATGGATTTTGGTACGCTTTACCTCAGGAAGGCAATGTGTTGGATATGAGGGTGTGGGTGTATTAGTATTCCACTTTTGGTTTTGCAGCAGCATTCATTAGGAAGTGCTTTCATTTATGCCACGGAGACTTCCAGCACAAAAAGCTGACAATTACAAAAATAGATCTGCAATCGCTCTTAACTTCACAGTAGGTTTTTGCCCAAGTTTATAACGCCACAGTGTGTGAGCATGTTTGAGGAACCATCAGTGTGATAATACTGCTTCTGCATTCTTTAATGTAATTGCTTGTAAGTTATTAAATAACTGGCACTCAAAATCCACATTACTCTTACCTAACACACTTACCAGCTTCATATAGAAGGATGCTTGTTTCTTAATTACTGTGGCCTTAACAACCAATCAAGTTGTGTGACATGGGAAACTGAATTTTCATTTGAGGGTTGTTTGTTTTGTTTTGAGGGATACTAAAAAGTCTGTATTAAAACAAACAATTATTATAGTATAAATAAAATTATGTACAATTTTGATAATTTAATGATTTAAATTTTGTAATCTCCAAATGTCATGCTTAAAATTAATTCATGACATCTGCTGTGTGATGTAAGACATGTTTAAATGATTGTCCAGAATTCATTACTAACTGGATACGACTGGCAATATCCTCTTAAGTTCTTTTGAGGGTCGCTTTTCAGGGCTGAATTCTGGCTTACTTTCATACATTAAAGACAGAAAGAGACAGGCTTGCTTATCTATCCTAGCAATTGGAGGGATACTACCACTTTTACTGAACCTATTCTATTTAAGGAGTAGAAACTGTCTTCTACATCATCACACCCCAAACAGTGTACCTCATGGATTTTACCCATACAAAATAAAATCTCATATTCATTGCAGATTTTTCACAATGACTCTCTTGGTTCAGATTAACTATGGAATATTCTTACATCGATTCAGAGTGCTTTTAGCACATGTTGCATCTTCTCTGCAGACTGTAGGGTTGTGTCAGAGAGAACTGGTGGTTATTCAGACCCTGCTCTCATTTAATCGATGTCAGCCTTTCATTCAGTAAGGAACCCACCAGTTCTAGTAACAGAAACAGTTGATTTCTTATTGTCATTTTCCTTAAGCATTAATGATGTAATGTCTCTTTGAATAGTACTTTTTATCCACCTTTTCATGTTTTTTTATGACTTGTTATTATTGTTTCTACCATTTCTGTTTGGGTTTTTTTGTAGCTAGGGGTAGCGGGTGGGGATGGGGTGTTGAGTAGTTCCCCCACAAAAATTCTGGGAAATCTTTTGATTTTTGGTCCCAGTTGTATTAAAAACCCTGGCAAATGAAATATTTGAAGGCATGTGGGTAAATTTAGTGGTTACTACTTCTGGCAGTCCATCCTACCATTTCACAGGTTTCTGTCGCCATACAAAGTTCTGAAGAAGCAAATATGTGCAGTTTCTCAGCAGGTCCCACCACAATGGATCAGTTGCAATTGAAAACAAGCATAGTTTATGTTAAGAGACCGATTTCTGCCCTTAACCAGCAGGTATAACTGCAAATGTCTCAAGACATTCACAACAAACCTTCAGAAAACTTTCTGAACTCTCACTGCAAGTACAGGCAGGCTGCAGCACCTGGAGCTCTGAGATGAAAAAATCACTTCTCATTGTTAAATGTTACTGTATTGTCACTGGCATCTTAATAATTTAAAGTGCATCTTACCTGTACAACTGAAATTGTTGCTGTGTCTCTCTTTATGTAATACAAAACTTCGTAATTGACTTACACTGCAGGGCTTCTTTCAGTTTCAGCTTCTGTCTGAAATTACTTGTATTTTCCAATACAATTTTGGCAATGAATTACAGCTATGTACTTACATGATATTTCAAGAGAGTCTTGTAATTCATCTTATTTGACAGGATCTGTTGAACTGTGTAAGGTGCTATCATAATTACTGTTTAAAAAGTAAAATTACAAAACTCCCATATGTGGCCAGAACAACCAGCATAAATATGCATACATTTTTGTTCTTTGTACTTGAAGAACACAGACTCATGGAACCCTGTAGGCTGAAAGGGACCTTTAGAGGTCAGCTGCTGCTCAGAGTCAGGCCAGTCACACCAAGTTGGTTATGGCTGGGTCCAGTTCAGCTGTGTGCATTTGGAAGGATAGAAACGCTACAAACTCTCAGGTCAGCATGCTCCAAATCTTTCACCACTCTTATGTTAATGGTTTTTTTCTTGTATCAAGTCAGAATTCCAGCCTGTGCCTTTTGGCTTCTGTCTTTCAACATTGTATCTCTGAGAAGAGTTTGGCTTTGTCTTCTCTGAACCCTTACATTAGGTATCTGTAGATAGCAATGAGTCTTCTTGAGGTTGCACAAAGCTACTTCTCTGAGACTCTGCTTGTACATCTTGTGCTTCAGCTCGTCCACCAAAGGTATCCACAGTGTATACTTTGTTTTGAATATTTTTTTATTACTGACTTACTGAAATATGCCACTCAGAGAGTCTTTTCCATTATGAAATGCAAGAAATTCACCTTTATACTCTGTTATGAATGTTTGCAGCCTTAGCTCTGTGTGCAGTGATGGAAGAATGACACCTCTTTAAGAAGAAAATGCCCAAAATACTGCTGGCCATTGTTGAATAGCATATCTAGTGTTGGAAATTTTTCTCCCTATTTCAGGAAACATGGAAAACTGGAGAGTCACTTTAGTTACTTAACTGTGTGGTAAATAGTTGACTTAGAAAAGAAGGAAGAAAAAATGGAAAAGTTCTGTAACTGTACAAAAGAAGCTGAATCTATTAAAACTTGTTAGGGATTTTTAGTGTGGTTTTTAGTGGTTACAGAACTACTGTGGCAGCAGTCCCAAAGCATGTTAAAATGGGAATCCCATATATGGAGACAGTTCAGTTGGATGGAGAAAGTTGCTTCCCATATTCCCAATATGTCTTCCCATATTGATGGATAGTGAGGAGTATTTTATAGCTTGTGCTTTAACAATACTGGGAAATAGCCTTTTTTTCATGCTGGGACAGCTGTGCAGGTGTAATCCCTTGACATCAGCTAGTAAGGCTACTGTTTTCAGTTAAACAGTACACTTTTTTTTTTCCAGGAAGCAGAGGCTTATGGCAGTTTACCTTATCTACACAAAGAGTCAGAGCTAGCATTCCTGGCTAGCTTCTCAGAGTTGTGAATACAATACATCTCCAGTGTGGAGAGCGTCTTAATCAGCTTGGCAGCATGACAGGAACATAGCTGTCATCACTTTAGCAAGCCTTAGCATTTTAAACATGGCTTTAACCACCAGTGCTACATGAAACCTAAGGCACCATCAAAACACTGGTCTCTCTCCTGTGATCCTAAAAGATGTTCTGCTGCACCAGACACTAGAACAGCTACAGATTGAAATGAAAAAATGTCTTCATTTCCTTGAGAAATCAGTTCCTGAACAATATTGGCTTTGTCCATCAGTGTTTTCTTTCCTTTGCTTCTATCTTCTCTTATTGCCAGATAGAATAACTTTAGATTGCAGCTTTCTTTTATGTCTGTTGCTACAAATAAAACAGTAAAAGCTTGAATGAACTTGGAAGATTTTTCTGCTCCCCTCTTGCCCCCACCTCATTTTCCACTGAAAAGGAATGTAATCTCTCCAGGTGGAGAAGTTAGGGAGTGTGACTTGGCATTATGTCTGCTCAGAGGCAGAAACTGTTGAAGGTTTGTGAGGATTAAGGTTTGTGAGGATTATGGTTTGCTACAAATACAACAGTGCTGTATGTACAGTTCTTTCAAAAGGAGCTTGATTGCAATTTAATTTCCTTAGCCTCACTTTTTTGTATAACAGGCAAGTAAGGGAACAGAAACGCTTGGAGTTAATTTGAAAACGTGGATTCCACTTTATTTTTCTTTTTTTTTTCTTCTCTTGAATAGAATTCTGGGATTGAAAAAGCATTTTTATTTGATGTAGTCAGTAAGATCTATATTGCAACAGACAGCACTCCAGTGGATATGCAAACTTACGAGCTCTGCTGTGATATGATAGATGTTGTGATTGACATTTCTTGTATATATGGGTAAGTAAATTGTGAATGTTTTTCATAAAGCTGTGTACTGAGAATCTGAATAGGCTCAAGATTAGAGTGATGTGGGTATAAACAATAATGAGAATGGGTAATTTGCCAGGACAGGGGAGGAGGAAACGGCTGGCTTCTGAGGGACTGATCCTTCCCAGCAACAAGCACTGCTCCCCGTCTAGTCTCTTCTGTGAGCATCTTCCTCTTTCTATGCTAATAATTTTATTTGGAGGAAGAAGTGAAAAGAAACCAACCTAAAATAAAAGGAAACATCATGTTTTTGTTCCCTAGGGATGAAATCAACAGAAGGATGCCTCCTGTTTTAAAAAGAAGTGGGGCCATATTTAGTTTTATTTAGTAGCCAGTGGCCTCTAATAGCCTCAGAGAGTTGTTTCACTCTCACTTCCATTCTCTGTCCCCTTTTCTTTACAAAAGAAAGAAAAAAAAACTTTCTGGGTTTTTTTTTTTTGTTTGTTTGTTTTTTTGGTTTGTTTTTTTTTTTTTTTTTTCAGTTTTCCCTTCTTGTACTAATGTACAAGTGCAAGTGGAAGTCTCCTGGGCCGGCATGGGCATCTTCTTTCAAGTTATATGTTCAATGGCTTGGCCCTTGGCCAAATGTAATGCCAGCCATTCCAGGGAAAGGCAGGGGCATATTAAGAATTAGTGCATTAAGATGCTTACACTTGGAGGCCAATGCACAACATGCTTAGGGAGTGGTAGGCTGGGATAGCTTTGCACTTGTACCCACTGACAGACTTCTTGCACTCTTGGAGAAGGTACAAGAGAGAGTCCTGGTGCAGAAGGACTTATGTGCAGTAAGCAATGGAACAATAAACTATTGAACACTTAACCTAAAATCTCTGAAGTTTATATATACTACCAGGTGTTTCAGATTTTGGAGTTATCATTTCAGTAACTGTGTAAGAGCTTGTTTTACAGAGATAAAAAATAAAGGATGCTGACTTTCGTAAAGAGAAGGATTCTGCTGTGTAGTTCAAAAGAGTGTGCATTTAATCATTATGTGGACAACACCACTTGTGGGGCTCTTTATTTACAAAATATCATTCTGCCAGTGTCGTTGTGTAGCCATTTAGCATTTATCACCAGATATCTGCTTGCCAATTTTTAGCTACAGACTAAAGACATGATACTACAATTCATTTCTTGTCCTCTGTTCCTGGAGCATCTGTGGAACTTGCCACTTTAATATGTTATTGAGACTAATTGTTCTGGGAGGTTGGTGGTAACTATCCATTTAACAATATCTGTATGTGCATTCAGGAATGAGGATAAAATTACAGTGTTACAATGTACAAAAACATAATACAGTGATCATCATGACTCAGCATATGTGAATGAGAAATCTCTTTTCATAATACAATGTTGCAAAAGCCAACATAACATGAGGAAAGTCTCATGATGTCTTAAGCTATCAGTCAGCTGCTACTGCTCAAGCAAGGTTATTGGGTTTGGAGTTATCAGTAAAGACCTACTGTTTCACATGTTTATGGTAAGTCATAATAAAAAGCACCGATTAAACGAAAAGCAGCCTTGTGGTAAATGGGTGGTAACTTACAGAGGAAAAAATAGGGCTCCAGTTCAGGCACTTGGCAATCAAACAATCTGATTTCTTGCCCCAGATCTAAGGTTTGGTGTGTGATGGGATAAACAGTTTGTCTCTTTATCTTCTTAGTTTACGTAGTGTGTAGTATGAAGAAGAGTCTCCCTGAAAGATTAAAATGAAGATTTCATGAAGTTTGAGATTCTTTGGTGAGAGAAGCAATGTCTCAGTACTTTTTTTAGCTAATCTGGTGTCTTATATTTTCTTGTTTGTTTGTTTGAATATTGTTCTTTAGGCTTAAAGATGATGGCACTGGAACTCCTTATGACAAAGAATCAATGGCAATCATAAAACTGAATAATACAACTGTCCTTTATTTAAAAGAGGTGACAAAATTCCTTGCTCTTGTTTGTTTTGTCAGAGAAGAAAGCTTTGAGAGAAAAGGTATTTCCCCCTTTTCTTGTATTGCATTGATTTTCCCTTATATTAGTAAGTTAATGAATAACTGAGGTTGTTATTAGCTGATAACAGTTTCTAACTGTATCATAAATACTAAGGTAAGTACAGCTTGATACAGCTTACATACTTTTAAAGGGATGAAAGTACTCACGCAGGCATTGAGATGGGATGAAATCATAAACCTATTTGATAACGTTCTGATATGAAAGCACTTGAAAGTTTACATCCGATACAATAAAGCTCCACCTGCAACTGTAGACTGTTAGTTTGTCTTGACTGACACTGACTTGTAGCTGTTGACACCAGGATACACATTTGGAATGGCTTGCCTGCAATAACCAAGGGAAAAGTTTTGAAACTGACTCATAGAATGTTCTTGCTTTTCTTATATCCGAAGGGAAGCTTTTGAAAAATTGCATATTTAGGACCTAGTCGTATTTAGGAGTGCTTTAATATTTTACAGTTAAAGTGCATAAAATCTCTTTGTTATCTTTTTGACCCTGGTCAAAGTCAATGCTGAACCCTTAGTTCATAATCTTTCTGCTCACTCAGCAGCAGAAGAGCAAGCTGTCATCTGGGCTTGTGTGCCCCATCTTGTGATAGTAATTTCACCAGTGCTGGTGTGTTTGTGAATGCAGCACTTGTGCTGGGCTGTTTGACAGCCTTTTGAGCTTTCTATAGAACTTAAACTGGTCAGATGGCTCTTCCAAACCACTACCACCTTTATTGCATATGAATGTTGGATGCAGTCACTTTCTGTTGTACACATAAAAGGTGTTACTTCTGCATACTTACTAACAGCACTGTTTCAGAAAGAATAAACATCCATTAGAGTTTGTCCATAACTGCGTGAGGTTGTTGTGTCTGCTTAGTTGGGACGATTGGTAGCCTGCACTCTTCTGCAGTACGTTTCTGATATTATAATACAGATGAGCTTTTTGTGCTTCATGAATTCCAAGTAATATTTTGTATGAACTGTAGGGAGACAGAAAACAATTCCTGGGAAGAAAAAACAAAGTGCAACATGGTGGATTTAAACCACTTAAAAATATGTATCTCCTGTTAGGGAAATTGAAGTAGAAAATGCTGCAGAGTTAAGAAAGCTTATGGCATTAACATCGAATGAGGTCATGAGCTCAGTACCAAAATTCTGAAATCATATTGTGGTATTACAGAATTGTAGCACTCAGTAAATCTTCCAGTTGACTACCAATATGGCTTTACAGCTTTTCTGTGGGATCACATTCAGCCCACTGACATGGTAATCTGCCTATTATGTAAGTAGCTAATCTAACAGCATGTCTATTGTGCTAGTTTTTAATTACAGTGTAAGATGAAATATAGCTGGCTGAGATTTGGTAATAGTTCTATCAAGTATCCATTTCAAAGTTTATGTATTGTCAAAAAATGAACATTTCTTGATTAATAGATGCTACTTATTTTTTATCACAGTTACTCTGTAAAGCAGATTTCCAAAATGACACCATATTTTATGAAAGGTTTCAGTTTTTCTTCTACCATACTGAGTACTTCTTCAAAGCCCTTTATTAAATTAAAGATCTGTTATCTGCCAATGAACTTCTATTTGTTTTCTCTTAAAACTTGCAAGTATATTTAATAGCAGACAGAGTATCAAACTGTAATGCTTACTGAATTATTTGTATTTATCAAATGTGCTTTTGCTTAGCATAGAAAGAATTCCTGGACAGTTCACTGAATATGACCTCCAGACAGGGAGTATGGTATTTCACTAAACACAGAATATAAGCAATGTTTTCATTACCTTATTTATACGAATGTCTTTATTAATATGTAAAACATTTCTGTCTCTGTAGGATTAATAGACTACAATTTCCATTGTTTTCGAAAAGCCATACAAGAAGTTTTTGAAGTAAGAATGAAAGTAGTAAGATCTCGAAAACATCAAAGCCACCTACAAAAAAATAAAAGACCCACTCCCAATGGGACACCAAGAATGCCACTGTAACTGAGGTTTTCTGGTAATGTGGCAAGCAAAGTTTTCATGAAGTTGACGTGACTTCTGCATCTCATTGCACTGAGTGAAGAGGAAAACAAACAGGACTGATGTATTATATGAATTTTCCCTGAACGTTCAAAAAGCACTGTTTAAATATTTTTATCCAATCAGTTTTTTCATATAGTGAGCACTTTGAGCAAAATGTTGTATATATAAACATTGAGGTGAGCACTTGTAAGAATTTTCTTAATATATGCTGTAAACCTTTTTCATGCCATATTAAGAAAAAACAGCTGTGACAGAAATACTGGGTACATAATTTGCACTTTTTCATGTTTTCTTTGTGGACTTGGACTTTGATAAACTTAGTTTTTATGGTGATTTTGATGCATGGTGTCAGGTAAAATGTATGCTGTAGTTTATTTACCTGCTACAATCAAATTGGTTAGTAAACAATTAAGAAAACTTGGTACAATGCCTTTTTAAATTTGTGACAGCTAATACCTAACATTCATACAGATCTAATTTCATATATTTTTCAATTTGTAAACTGAAGAATAATATTGAAGTATTACAGCAATAAGCACCTTACCAGGGATCGTAACTGGTAGGTAAATATTAGCTTTTATAAAACAGGCTTTTGGCCAAATTTCATCCAGAGTTCTCCTTAACACTGGTCATGCCCTCTCCTGGGTCTGGTTTTATTATTTACCTCAGCATATACCACTAAAATACCTTTCTATAAAGATGATTGTTTTGTAAAATGGCTCTATGTTGCACTGGTATTTTTATAAGGCTTCAGAGGAGTATGTTCTATCTGTACGGCTGGATTTACTTTGCTAAGTTTGTGTTGAGAGCCTGCACATGGCTGGATTTACATTGCTAAGTTTGTGTTGAGAGCCTGCACATGGCTGGATTTACATTGCTAAGTTTGTGTTGAGAGCCTGCACATGTACAGTTGGCGCAATGAAGATTCTGTATGTATTTCCACCCTGGCGTTCTGATGTACTGATAAGTCATAAAGGTGTGAGCACTAGGTTCTGATTCCCTCAACAGGGGTACATCTGTGATTGAAATCAAGACAAGACCATTAAAATGAGGACTGGACAATCTACCTGCTGTAATAATCAGCGTACATCACTACTTTTTATTGTAATGTTGAACATGGGCAGATTTACCACATGATCAGCCAGGACAGCAGAGCACTCTCAAACCTAAAAAGAAGTAACACTTACTTTCCATGTTCTGTATTCGGTGTTTTTGTTTAATTAGTGATACAAAAATATAATTCCTAGATGGAAAGGAAACTCAATTTTTTACCAATTGCATGTGCCATCCAGTGGTTTTGTTGGCAGCTTTTGGGAGTGAGAAGAACTTGACGAGAAGGGAGGCAGTTTGCTGTACACCAGAAACAGGTAAGGGGAGATGTACCTTATTCACAGCTAATCTGCCCCTAGCCAAAATAGCTCTGGAGGCGGGCAGGAAGATAGACCCAATAGCTCCGTCAAGAGTTGTGTGATAAGTTATGCAGTTCTAGGGGCTCAGGAAGGTAAGAAATACAGATGATAGTGACAACCACTGATCCTGATGCTGATGTGAAGAACAGTGACAGAAGTTGTAGTCAAATCAGAGTGTTTCAAAAACACAGAGCTCAAATTCCTTTTGGTACTGTCACCACCCATCTTCTTAGTTGAGGGCAATTCTTCTCATTAGCCCCTCTGTTAAAGTAATGCAAAGCTGTTTTGAGAGTTCACCAAAGCTATGATGGGTAAGAGACACCTTTTGGCAGCTTTTTAGTCCACAGGACTTTCACTGAAGGGCCACCATAATTTCTGGCCATATGTTTTTCTTTCATTTTGTTGAGATTCCCCATTGGGTCACAATCTCTGTCTTCCCTTTACCCCACCAGGTGTAGGTGGCTATGTGGGACAAAGAACACCTGCCAGGCTGGGCCAGATTTTTTTTTTTAATGTGAAAATTATCTCATCATAGTGGCTATGGTATGAGTCATAACTAAATGTAGCTTCCATATATTTGGCCTGAGTTCACTGTAGTCATGCATGCCTTTGTATTAGAGACCATCAACTTGTTTAAGACAGTGCAGTTACCTCTTGAAGTCCCCTCTAGAATTTGGAACAGACTGTCTAGCATAATTTAGTGAAGGTGACTTTAGCCAAAATAAAACTTCCAAATGGATATTATCAGAGTAAGTGTAATTTTTCATCAGATTACTTATGTTTCAAATATAAAATTGAAAGAATGTTAAAAATTCATTAGTTTTAGTGTTTAACTTTGGTATTTTCAGGTTAGGTAATGACTCATTTCACTTTTGAGTAATCATTTTCTAGTGTTCTAGCTGAAGTGATTGAGCAGTGAGTGAGGCATGCAAGGTTCTTTTTAAGAACATATTTTAAAACTTGCTTTTATGTTAAAAAAAAATTTTATTGAGGTTCTAGTCTTTATTTTAAAGAAATTAAATGCCCTGTGTGCTACATGAGCCACTTAAGGCAGTGTTGATATACGTTTTCTAAAATTAGAAATTGTGGAAGAAGTGGTTACATTCCAAATAGTCCAGTATTTCTAAAGTACCTGATCCATGAATCTCCATTTCTTATTTATCATTGAAGTTGACTAGAAATGGTAAGGGACCATGAATGAACAAGCCATGTGTTTTTAAAACAGTGGTCTACAATAACCCCAAACCAATTTATTATCTCATAGATATTTTAAAGTCAGGAGCTACATAACTATAAAATACTGGTTCCAAGAACTTGTTATAGTTGAGGAAATCCCTGTAAGTAATTCAACAGCCAGCAGCTCGGAGTGTGTGAAGGGTTCTCTGAAGAGTTCAAATGGACCTTTGAGCAAGCATTGGAATGGCTATTTAAAATGTTACAGTGCTGGAGTATATTTCTAAAATCCAATGATTATCAACATGCTGTGCATTAGCATGGAAGCGTAATTGACAGGGGCAAACTATTCTGATAAAGCTAAGTCAAATGGATCATTTGAGATCTTATGTTTCATGATAGAACAAATTTTTTCCCCCTAAAACAAAAATTCTGTGGTTTCTTGCATGTGAAATTGCACTTCTGATGGTTTGATACTAAGGGAGTTCATTCTGTGAAAGTACTGCAGCAATTTTTAAAAGAAATTTTAACCTACGAACTCCCTCCATTTTTATATGCATCATCAGATTAAGTGGAGGAATTAAAGAAAATAACCCCTGTCATTGTAGCAACTGTCAGTAGCAACTGTTTGTTTTAATGACATATTTACTGTGCTGTCATTTGCAATAGTCATTCAGAATATTTTTTTCTTAAATTGAACACTGAGATTTTCCTGATTTTGTACTGAACAATGTACATGACGTCATGATTTTTGTGCTGCAGATTCGTCCTATTCGATGGACAGATACATTAACACCAAAATTTCTTACTCAGATTCTAAACGTTTGTCAATAGCCGCATGTGAATTTAGTCAACTATGGATAAACACATCAAATTCTCCCATTTCAGCTGTGTGGAAAATGAGAAATAAGCTTGGTTGGGAAGTTCTTTTGGGCTCTTCTTATAGGGTGGCATATGGTTGACATCCCACTTGATTTCTCACTGTATTAATATTTGCATATTAGCTCATGCACATATCTTCAAATAGCTACATTTAAAAATGACACTGGCAGATTGCTGCTTTTAATTTGTTTTCTCCCTGGTATCTTCTGTGTTACCTTTCTCAGTTTGCTATCTCTGAATTTCACATTTTGCTGTAACTAGGTTTTATACCCAGTCTCCTTGGTTCCTGCCAGCCTATTCCCTTTGGCTTGTAGGCATTGTGAGCCACAGGCTGTCTTGAGCTAAAACCTGTTGAAAAAACACTGAGTACAAAAACATGTAAATTGTAATAATCCATTACATACTATTAACATCCCTAAAATGACTCAACGTAGTTATGTAATCCTGGTTTGTATGCATGCCATAAAATATGTACTCATATTGAAGTTACAGTTTATGTTCACAGTCAGATTTTAAACATTTATTAATCATGTCCAGAACATATTTTAAAATTTCAAAAATATATAAATATGTCCAGGACAAAAACCCCTAGTGCAGCAGTCTATCACAATGTCTCTTGGACTAAACTAACATATTTTTGATAAGGTAAAAGATTTTCATGAGACTAGTCAGAGAAGATGCTCTACTGAATATTTCCCTGAATATGTGGACCTGCTACAAATAAGAGGGATTATTTATTTCAGAATTGCTGAATAGCAGAAGAAAGAGAGAAAAAACCCATTGATGTCCTTTCTTAAAAACAAAACAAATCAAAAAACAACCCCCCCCCAAAAATAAAAACAAGCCAACAACTAACATGCAGTAGCCTAAATTCTAAATTGAGAAGCGTTGGGATTAGACACATGGATGAGTGCAAACATAAGAGGCACGGAAAAAAGTACAGAGTGGCCAAAGGTACAGCATGTAGGCCAGAACATTTCAGTGTATGCAAGCTACCTTACACAAAATGTTCAGGTTGGGTATTTTGAGGAATTTCTTCACAGAAAGAGTGATTAAACATTGGAATGGGCTGCCCAGGGAGGTAATGGAATCACTGTCCCTGGAGGTATTTAAAAGAAGACTGGACATGGTCTAATTGACCTGGTGGTCTTTAGTCTAAGGTTGGACTTGATGATCCCAGAGGTCTTTTCCAACTGAATTGATTCTGTGGTTCTGTGAAAATGTAGACCAAGGAAAGATAATGGGCTTATCACAACAGGGTCAGCCATGGGGAGGTGGTATGAGTGAGATCAGTTTCACAACATGGTCCTCAAAGGTCCAAGTAGTTGACAGGGAGCAACAGGACAGTATCAAAGCTGCCTTTCCTATTATAGCAGGATTTACCCTTTGTGTTTTTATCTCCATTCTGTGCAAACTAAAAGCCATTCTGAACTGTGCTCAACTGAAGCATAGTGTCAGTACAAATATAAGTATAAACCATATGAACCACATTCACACCGGAAATCAAAAAGAATTCTAAAGCAGGAGAGCAGCACAGGGAGAGCAAACAGGCTGACTGCATACAAGAGGAACCTCAGCTTGTCAGTGAGAATGGCTGTAAGTTGTGGTGAGTCAATTCCTCAAGAGAGAATGCTATAGTCTTAACTCACTTTCTCATCAGCACTGCAAGTTTCTGACCCAGATGAACTCATGTTTACATTTAGGTGTTTATGTGTCAGGTAGCTGCCCAGCCAGTCCAATCCATGCATCACTGCAAATTTTTGGTCCTCAAAACTTGGCTGCCTCCTTACTCCTTCCCACACAAACCCCAAGTCTCATACCTAGTGCATGCTTCCTTGGTAAATACTGCCCCAGTCCTTCCTCAGCTTTCCATTATCCAGATCAAACAATCATCCAGTAGTTTGGGAGCCAGTAGTGTTTCCAGACTCCTTCACAACTAGTGCTGCAACCTCTCTTCTGCAGCTGGAGCTCCTCTTAATGCTGCTGATGAAACTGCCTCATTGGATGGAGTGATGGATACCCTACCAATAAACTTAAAACCTTTTAGCAGCATATCTGGGGTTTCTAGAAGCCCCACCATCCAGTGCAGTGGTGTCATACAACTCCGACTTGTTCTAGGGTTAAGTCAGCTGTATTCAATTGAATTCTCCCTTTGCTTATGCACATCCACATCTGGGTTTGGGGATACTTTGATAGTGAGAGCCATCTCGGCTGTGGGAAATGTAACCTGCTTCAACTCCTTTTGCAAAGCAGTATACAGAGAGAACAGGTGTGCCTTCTGGGAAATCCAGTAGTGCCAGATCAAAAGGTCCTGGGACCATCTTTGTCTCCAAACCATGCTGAGAAGTGGAACCATATTCTGTTCCTCTGCAACGCCCTTTTCAATGATTGAATTGTCCTCTGGTGAGCCAAATGGTCTGATTCACAAATTGCTTCTTTTTCAATACTCCCTTTGCAGCTGCTTCAACTTCTTTGGACTGTCAGTATGCCATTCATCATGCTATCTTGGTCTCATATCCTATGTGCTGAATGCAAGTTTTGGAGCAGAGGCAAACAAATTAACTCACTCCCAGCAGTCCTGTTTCCCTTACTCAGCACTGTTTCCAGCTCTGTTCCTTCAGTAATTTCATTTCATTTCATGTTTCAATTCCACATTTTCTGTCTATAAAGCAGCAGTTGTCATTCAAATCTTGCATTCTTCATAAAGTACATTATGCAGAAACTTGATTATTTGCTTTAAATTTAGTATTCTCTTGATAGATTTCTGCTTTACTCAGTACACCCTCTCTCATGAAAGCTTACAGCTCCCTTGACTAAATGCATTCATAAAAGTTCCTCAGGATGGAAGTTCTTTCCTTCTCCCCTATCCTTTTTATATTGCTACCATTAATAGTCTCCATAAAAATCCAAGCTATAAATCTGTAATTTGAATAGTTATGACAACACCAGACTGCACAATTGTTTTTAGCTTTTGTTATTTCTCTTTCAGAATAACAGTAGCCTCTGCAGCCTGCATCCCCTGTGAGTCTGCATCCCGAGGAGTCACCTTGCTAGACACCTTTCAGCAAGAAAAAAAAAAAAAGCCTGCAAGATACAGACAATTTAGAATTGTAAAGTAAAAATTTATTAGTTAATATAGGTAGCCATGATTAGCAAGCTACTAGACTAAGCATTAACATGCTCACCCTCCCCATGCAAGACAACAGATGACCATTCTCAAGCTCGTGTCACCAAACTGCCATCTTTTGACTCTCTGCCTTTTCCTCCCAGCATTTTACACCTTTTTAACACTGCTGCCTTTTCCCTGGACCATGTGTCAGTAGCCCTACATTCATCTCTGTGTCTGTTTTACCTTGCATGGCTCTGCTGTGCAACTCTTTGTCTTAGAGTGCCGAACCAAGACTCTGGGATTGAGCCCTACCAGGGCTGGGCTGTGGAAGCCAAGCAGCTGAAAATGCGGAGAATGACCTGGTATCAGGCAGTGGAGATCAGGTCAGTACAGTCAGCTGGAGCCCAGAGAGCAATGCAGTTTACATGTTTTGTCAGCAGAGCCACTCTCTGGGCTTTCCCGACTGTTGTGATTAGAGCTTTAGTCCAAGTGTCCACACGGATCCTTTGTGCCATTGAAGGCACTCCAGGCACTTCACCTGGCCTTGTGCTGCTGCTTTGTTCAGAATGGCACCAGTATCCCATACCTTTCTGCTCTGTATGGATATCTGGCATACCTTAGCGTATCTCAGACAGCATCAGATGCTTATGTGTGTGCAATTGAATCAAGCCCCAAATTTCCACTAACCATCTGAGAAGCTCCTGTGTCTCTCAGATATCTACAGGGGGATAGTGAAGACAGCTGGTAACTCAATATATCTTGGTTAATGACACAGTAAGCTTACACTGATTGGTAAATGCTTTTTGAGGAGTTTTAAATTAACAGCCTGCTCACCAATCCCTTATTTCTATTGCTGAGTCAGTCAGAGCTGTATGCAAGCAGCTGTATACAAGCAGAAACATGCAACTGCACATTAAAGTCGTGAGTAACCATTTTGGAAAGACTACTTGACGGCACTCCAACAGACATAACTCTGACTGCTTTGCCTCTGCCTGATGTGTAATTGTGAGGACAGGTGCTCCCTTCTCAGAAGGAAATGTATGGGAGTAAGTTAAAGTGAAGGGACATGCAGAAGAACTCACATATGGAAAAAGTGACAAGAAAATCAGGGGCCTGAAGCCCTAAAGAGATCATGAAAAACTGGCTGCATGGGTCAAAGGCTATGTCCAGGCTTTTCTCTTTTAATAGTGGCACGGGAGCAAAACATTTTTTAATCTCGGTAGTTTACAACTGCTTCCAGCTATCTAGTGTGCTCTGCAATTTGCATGGTGAAGAATATGCACCAGAAAAAATTTCTGCCATTATCTGTAGCTGCTAAAGATAGAGTAACTAAATCAAGGAGGTTCAGAGTCATGAACAGCTGCCACTTGGACACAGTTTCAAATTTGACTTGCGTCTTTGCACATGTCTTCTGAATCAGGAAACCATCTGAACTATTACAGCAATTATGCCAGAAGCCTGTGAGTCAACTGATTGGTGGGACTCTCCATGTTCTTCAGGGAGTAAAGAAAAGGTGAAAAAATGTACCTTTATTTTGATTTCACATTGTGAAACATCTTGTTAGTCCACACTAACTCTGCACCAATGGTCCAGACAGGCATTCGCTTCATCAATTAAAGCAATCTGGTAATTTCTTTTCCCCCTATCTTCCTAATTTATGAAATAATGCTAATTAAAAGTCAGCTGGCAAACCATCTCTGTTTTGTGAGATGGTTGCCTTAGTTCTAAGCTTGAAGAACAGACAGTAATTGCTTCCCTGAGAGGCACCATCCATCTGTGCAATTGCTGCAGGGCATTGGATACACAATGCCACACTTGTTTTTATCGATGAGGAGGAGGTGCACTTATTGAATCCAGATTTACAAGGTCTGAGTTCACATGGAGCATTTTAAAAGCTGAGGCTGTATTAGTCACAATGAATATAATGATGTTTTTTCTTTCAAGTAAGTCATATCTGTTGCCACTGACAATATAGGCATATGAATATTAGATTCCTTAATTCCATTAATAGTTTAATTCTGCAGCCAACTGTCTGTATTGAAAGGCTAGCATTATAAATGAGGCAAACCCTTCTACATTTTGTGAATTTGTAAAAGCAGAGTGTGATTGCTCTGTACAAAGAACTATTGTATTACCATAAGGTTCTGTGATCTCAAACCTTCTCTAGAATAAATAATTTGTAGCTGAATTTACGAGACAACCTAAAAAACCCTACTCTGAACCGACTTTAGGTAATCACCTAACATATTTATACACTCATCTCATACAATTATATGACCTGCACAGAGAAATAAATAGTAGTTCAGTGTCACATTACCTAGCATAGTTTCCTGAGATTTGTAAAAACATACTCTGATGCATCAGACCTTTGTGCAAAAACTGAACCCCTGCATCACACAGGTGTTTTGCCTCTCAGAGAAAGGGGAGGTTTTGGGAGGGAGCCCACTCCCTCTTTGTGGGTTCTGCTGGATGCTGCTTAGTGTGCATCCCCTCAACTCTGCATGCTTACCTTTGTGATTCCCATTCCTACTGTCTGAGCTCCCATCTAGGACCTTTAAAATCAGTTCTTCAAGGACCTTACTGTTAAAATTAAGAGCCTATATTGACGGAAATGCTTGTGATTCTTCTAAACTGAGGGGAAATGCAGGATACATTTCTCTCAGGTATCAAGAGCTATGTATATCAGATGTAGTTACACATACATACCTACATACATACATACATACATACATACATACATATAGAAATACCTAACTAGGGTGGTCTAGAACACAGAGGACGTAGCTTATTCTCCCTTTGCAGGTCACTGAAAAATGCAGGAACATTTAAAGCATGATTTGTTGGGTGTACAGGCGACATCTATTCCAGGCAAGAGGAACTCCCAGTTCTCTCTATCAGCTATAAACTGAGCCTCAGGAATTAGCTCAGAAATCTGTATCCATAGTGTGCAAGGGTTCAGCAGAATTCTCCCCATATGTTTACTCTGACTTGGCCTTTCTTTCAATTGAAGGTGTAAAAACACCTTCAATTGAAAAACTATTCATTTTGTCAAACCTTATGATTGTCATTAATTTTGTAATTTTTTTTGCACCAAAAGGGCCTACATGCTACTTTGCTCTGAAGCTAGGTGGATCTATAAGAGTTTTCATCCAAAGATAACTAGAGAAAAAAGTACACATAAACATGAGTAAAAACTTTCAGCACAGATTCGGTGTGGCATTAAATAACAAAATCTTTGTTGCAGCAGTGTTCAGGCAAACTTTCAGTTTCTACGTGCTTCAGCTGAGCATGTTTATTTTTTCACCAAGTTAGATCATATGACAGGATACACAAGCTACATGAAGTGCTGCCAGCATGTAGGATTTGACTGCAGTTTTGCTACTATATTTGGTGTTTGGTTTAAAAACCCACAAGTTCTAGTACAAAATGGCTTCTTCCTGCAAAAGGCTAAACAAAAGGCAGATGAAAAAGCCAAAGGGTATTTTTAACCAGAGGCAGGAAAACAAGGGAGGCTGCTACTTCTGGACTGGCAACACTGACTGTGCAAGAGCTCTGCAGTGCCAGCTCCTCATGTTCCACAAGCAGCTGCTGAGATCTGGGGTTGGGAATTAATCCCCAGATCTCTAACTTGTATGCTGACTACCTTGCAGGAATCAGCAGTTTCATTTGGCAGCATTCAGGTCATGAAGCTCTGACTTTTAACTAGTACATCTGAAAATGAAAGCAGTCTTGTACTGCTAATTCTGCACAGTACCTCATGGCAATTCCTCCAGCTCCCAGCCAGACCACTCTGTAGTTTACTTAAATGGGGAAAATGTGCACCTCCTTTCAGGGTATTTCTCTTGCTTTAAGTCTATTTAGCTCATTTTCAATAGTGCTTAGCTGTTGTGCAGTTAGAGTGACTATATATCTTTTTTTAGCTGAAAGCCCAAGTTTCACATTAAGTGCAGGTGCTTCCTCCTTGAACTACATAAAATGACACTGTAAGTGCATCCAAGGGTCAAAGGCCAGAGACCAGAGGGCAAAGCTATGCTCCACATTATGCTTAAGTAGTTCATAATAACTACCACTTTATACTATTCATGTTTTAATACAACTTCAAAAATTATTTGCAACCAAAACAGATTCTGAATGGAAAATACCTCTCTCCAACTTTGGGGAAGGGCACGATTTAGTGATAGATTGTCCCAAAGCCCTTCTCCATCTGCACAGCAAGGTGGCTCTGGAGGACAAGGAAAGATGGGGCATACTTATGACCAAAATAGTTTGTGAACCCAACAGCCAGGGCCTGCAGCTCACTGTCTCAAGTGGTCAGATCAACCATTCTTAGCTAGAAATGCTGAAATGTGATCAAGAGTTGGCCATTTAATGTATGCTAGGGTGCTTTTGTTGTAAGAGGGAACCCCAAGGTCTGATGCCATCTTTTTCAATCTCTATACATTAATGACCCTTTGAAAATTCTGCTAGTTGTTTAGGAGGAGTAAAATTGCTTTCTTTATTTATTGCTGTTACCACATCACTGTGCAACAGAACAGAAAAGGAATTACATTGTTTTGTAATATTGAGAATGTGCTGAGGTGAAAAATACGTACCTACTCAAATGTTTTGATTTACAACTCTTTGCCATTGCTGTTCAAAGTGGGAACTAAGACATCAGAACAAAAAATTAATTTTTAAAAGTTGATCATGAAGACTATAAAAGTAACATGAAATTAAGAACAATTCATTTCACAGATGAAATTAAGGACAATATGATCTAGATATGAGCTTCAAACTTATGCTGAAGACAAGTACTTAATGTTTCTTATTTACAGCTTGTACTGAAACAAAAGGAAATGGAAACTGCTGAGATTCTGACCACTTTAATTTAGATATTCTCTTAGCTATACGTTCTTAAAAGTTTTATCCCAAATGTATTACACCTATAACCAGGTGGAAGAGGAACAGTTGTAAATTTAGGTATCTCTCTGTCACTGTCGTATGGAAAAGGTGACAATCAAGTCAAGCTCTTGCTGATAATTCTTGTCTAAAATAATAATCATTGACACATGACACCATTTCAATCTTTCATGATCCTGAAAACCAACAAACAAGACGCTACTAAGTCTTACAGCGAGGTCTGTTGGGCGGGGAGTGCGTTGGGTCTGTGGGGTCCTGGCAGCCCCTTTTCCAAGCCCCCAGTTTTCAAACCCACCGAGGCCCAGAGGCACCTCTCCCCATCACCTCTGCGGCCGGGGCGGAGCGGAGCCGGGGCCGCAGAAGGGACATTTTCACTCGCGCAGCCACCGGGGCCCGGCCGCCGCAGCACCACGTCCCCTCCCCGCAGCACCATGTCTCCTCCCGGCTGCGGTTCCGGGGCCGGGCCCGGGGCGGTGCCAGCGCGGCAGGTGCCTCCCCCAGCGGTCACAGTGGGGCTGTCGCCGCTGCTGCCACGTCAGGGGAGTGTCCCGAGGCGAGGCGGGCCGGGTCGGGGCCGGCCTTCCTCCTCCGCCCCTTGCTCCGCCGCCGGAGCCGCCGCGGAGGGAGCGAGCGGTGCCGGCTGCCATGGAGGCCCGGTACAACCTCAAGAGCCCGGGTAGGCGGCGGGGCCAGGCAGGGGCAGCGGCCGAGCCCACCTCGGGGCTGCCGCTGGTCGCGGAGGGCTCGGGGAGCGGAGCCGGGACGGCGGCGGGGAGGAGGAGGGCCGGGGGCCGCGGCGGTGGGTTCCCTGCGCCGGGGCTGTGGCGGCGTTCAGGCGGAGGCCGGCCGGGTTCGGTTTGCCTTCGCAGTGCGATGGCGTTGAAACCTTCCTCCGAGCTGTAATTCGGTTCGAAACACTCTGACCGCCAGGTTTGTGTATGTCTGTGTGCCCACGCATTTTTGGTGGGTCGTGGTAACGTACCTTTGGATGTTTATTCAGGTGGCCATGCCCTGTTCCCCCCGGTATCGCCTTCTCTCTGAATTGGTGCGTGTGAGGGGACGGCTTGCCAAGGGTTACTTGGCCTGTGTGGCGTCAGCTTGTTTCGCAGAAGTGTTGCGGTACAGGCTCTATTTACTTGCGTGGCTGTGTTCACATGTTGGGTTTGACATGTTTTCACGTTAAAATTTATGCCTGTAACTCCTGGGCTTTCTTTTGAATCCTTGAAGTGAGAGAGACGTCTCAAGAGATGTGGAGAAACAACGCTGGAAGGGAAGGTTTTGATTCCTAGGAAGCAAATAGTGGCCAGGCCATGTCCCCCCGTACGGCTGTGTTGGAGCTGTGGCCTCTGACCGGCTGTGCCAGGGCTTCACCTCCTGGGAGCTGGTTGCACAGCCGGAGGGCTGACACCGGCGAAGCAAAACCTCTTCCGCAGCTTGTAAGGGCTGGTAGGGTTTGTTACTGTCCTGCCCCTGCTTTCCCCTAACCGGGTGTTGAGAAATGGGCATTATTAACTTCATGATATTGTGATGAACAGCGACTTTACTTTTTAATCATACTGTCCTGTTACCAGCATGAGAGGTGGGGAGAAACTGAATGCTGTGATGGTTTGTACCTTATAAATGTCAGTGACATGATTGTTTACAAACATATCTCATGCAAATGATGTGTCTATTGCTAAATTATGTCCCTTAGCCTCACACCCAAGTTGCATAACTGGAAGATAAGAAGGATTGCTAAGCGAACGATGAACTTGTTGTCATTTAAAATATCAGGAAGGAATAATTTTTTTAAGGAGATATGCAGGATGTGTGGCATATGTGAATTTACAAGGCTACACAAACTCACTCACTGGTTGTGGTTTGCCACGTCATGGGAAACAGTGGTGGTGTGCTGTGTGACAAGCACCTGGGTGGAGAGGACAAATACTTGTGGCTTAATTTAGAAATGTTCTTCCCCTTTGTTGTTACGTGTCCCACCTATATTAAAGAGAAAATTACCTTTACTGGAATTGATTTTCAGCACCTGTTGGTGCTGAAAACCAACTGGAACCAGCTGTTCCATAGCAAAATGAACTTTATGTGGCAAAGATAAATAATTCATAGAATGGCTTAATATTATTTGTCCAAATTAAACATGTTTGATTACCTATTAATATATTAAACTATTTCTTTCCATGTAGATAGTGAAAGTTTGTAAATTACATAAATAACTTCTAAAATTTCTATAATGATTTAAAACATCGATTTCAATAGTCAATATGTGTGAAATTGTCCACTGAACAGATGGGCAAAAAGGTGTTGAATAAATATAAACAAATATTTCAAATAAATTTAAGAGTTTATGGTAATTGTGTATAGCCACTGCTTTTAGTCTGGCACTTTACTTGCTAACCAGGTAGATATGCATATGCAGTTACTTAATATTTCTGTGTATGTTTTACAAATTCCTATCCTGATCCAGTTCGATGTGCAGTTTAGTGGTGGTATCTTACTCTTGCCATTTGACTGAAGGCTTACAATGCAACTGTAGAATATTCTAATATTAAGGTGGTTTCAATTAATGTAAATGCACTAAAATACATGACAAGAAGTCCACCATATTTTCTGTTTCAAGGGGTTGTGTCGTCTGTGAAGGGATTACTTTAGTAACTGAGCACTCGAGGGCTTTAGAATGAGTAGCTGTCCTTGTGCCTGTTGCTGTTGCTTTGGCTTTAATAGAGGAAGGACCAAGCTGCTAACTTTAAGGTCGGCTTTAGGGATTTGGAGCATGCTATCTTGGGACAGAGTGGAAAAAGTAATCGTTTTGTACCTGTACAAGAGGCTTCTACTGTTGAAATCTGCTTTTGGACTTGAGCAAACTGTAAACAGTAACTTTGTCTGCTCAGTAGTTTTTAAAAGGGTAAATCCAATAACCCTTTTATTGTAAGTTTCTTTAATGTGATGTTGGAGATGAAAACACATTTTAAATAGGAAAATATTGTTAAAAGAAACATGTGCCTTTATTGATCTTTATTTTAAGCCAAATTACGCTATAGAGTTGTGAAGGTGCTGAAGTTCATCTGTGGTTAGTACCTGGATTCCTCTTCTATGGATGTTCTGGACCAGATTGATGAATGGGGATCAGTTAGGCTCTCCATTGCCAAACTTTCTGTGTGCTCTCAAGCAGACCACAAAGGAGCAATAGTGCTGCACATCTTTGTCATGTTGCTGGTTGTTCCTAGGTGATGTGTTCATCTTCTTCCTTATCCCTGTTTCAACAGCTAATTAGTTCATCCAAGGATATCTGAAAGATGGTAACTCTCCACAACACAAAGCAAGTTGTTCCCCTGCACATCTTGTCTCTGTTGACGAGAGGCAGCGCAGCTCTGGGCTGCCTGGGTTTGCCATAGGTACAGGCCATGGCCAGTGCAGGTTTGGGCTGGCCAAGCAGCTCCTGTCCCTTACCCTCTGTAAGAGCAAGGAGCCACGGCAGCATTCACCTGATGCTGTCTTCTCACACTACCTGTGAACTTGAGTTTCTTTTTTATTTCTTCCCAAAAAGACTGTTAATTTTGGAAGGGGTGAAATTTCACACTCCACACTTCAGGTTTCTTTGTATTTCTTCAATAAGGCAAAGCCTTGTAAGCTGTTGCTTCATATTTTTGTGTGTACTTTTGGCAGTTGTAAAAGGGCAAGTTATTTTCTGTCTTAGGATTTCAAAATGGATTAGTCAATATATATCAGCCTGCTACCACATGGCTGATAAACCTCTCCCATCAATATTAAAGATCAATATTAAAGCTGACTAAAGTACAAACTTCATCCTCTTTGTGCCTCAGGAACATCCCTATTTTCTGAAATTTATAAGACAGCTACTTGGAATAATCTCTCTACTTTTTTTTTCTCCCAGGAGCTGCAACCCTTAGCCTGCTGTGAGATCAGACACCAAATCTTGTAGTCACTGCTTTTGTAGTGCCAATGTCTCGCTTTTGCATAGGCCGTGACCAGGCGTCTAAGTGGGTGTTAGCACAGACACTGAAGAATTATGAGCAGCTACTTACAGAGCCCACAAACAACTGTGGGATTTGGTTTTTTTGGGGGAGCAGAGTTTGTTTTGCTTTCAGCAGACCACCTCATTGACAATTTGATTAGTGGGGGCACTGAAGGCCTAGGGAGAGCATGTGGAGGGAGGCATGGCATGCTGTCCTGCATTTGTTGCCCATGGGCACTGCTTTGGGATCCTGGAGGCATAGGGAACTTAACAATGCTGAGATTGTGATCCTCTTAGCTGTCATCTTCAATATGATTGCTGCTTTCCCTACAAACTCTACTTCTTTCTGCACTGCATGTTTTGTACAGGTAAGTGTTCCATGCCATCAAGCATGCATCAGTTCTGTGTTAACAAAACAGAGCTAGTAGGAAATAGCCAGTAGCTGTTGTGCTGCTTAGTACCTTCCGTGTATGAAATAAGGATGTATTGCTTAAAAATAAAAAGTTGAACATGTTAAAAATTTATTAAGGCTGAAGACATTGTTTGATCTTAGCATGTGCAACAAGCACCTTGCATTTTGTAAGTTCTTCCTCCCTTTGTGTTGACTGAACAGTTGTTTTCAATTGTAACTACAAGAAGAGTACTGTACTTCCTGCCGCCCTGAGGGAAATGAGGACTTGGCTATTTCTGAGGGTGAGAGGAAAGCAAGACAAGACTAATTAAAAGTTTTCTGGGTTTTTTTTAATAGTTGTTAATACTTTATATGAGTACAGAAACCTTGTTGGTCATGTGAAAGAATGTACATAAGGCTGTGAAAATGTAAAGCAGCTATTCAGGAGGCTTATGGGTCTTGAGAAAGGATGTATCTGAGACCCTGAGGGTGGAAAACAGCTTGGCAAATGGTGTTTCTATTTGTTTTGTAGCAGAAGTCAACTGCCAAAGGAATGCCCTGGTCTTGGCTGGGATGGAGTTAATTTTCTTCCTAGTAGCTGGTTTCAGTGCTGTGTTTTGGATTTATTTCTATTATTTTTAGTTCACAAATGATCACACATCATTCACAGGTTCTAAGCTGTCCAGGAGAATCACATCCACAAGGTGACACACAGGTCCTAGTGACACTGTGCAGGTTGCTATGAACCTGTTAGAGTTGTTGTATGTTTAAATTTAATAAAGCATTCTCTAGAGAGTACAGCAAAAAAACCTCCACTCATTAAAAATACCATTTCCATATCAAAGAGTTGTTGTGACTCTTTGCTTTAAATATATTTTCTTACATGTGTCAGTGACCACATCACCTTAAGTGGGGTGGTTTGTTTTTTTTTTACTTGAAATGTCAAAGCTCGTCAGGTCTTGTCATTTTACAAGAAATCCTAGGTACTTTACACATGAACTTAATCCTGATGGGTTTTTTAAATTATGTGATCCATTCTTTATGCAGCAGAACTACTGACAGCATGATTCACTGTTATTTTTCCCCTTACAAGAAATTTAAACATTACCTTTAGTAAATGAGATTTTCTTCTAAATGCCAATGCAGTTTGGGTTGCCAGGTGCTTTGGGCTGCTGTGGGGACTGGTGATTCAGCAGGTGATGCTCTGCACTGTGACCTCAGAAATCACCTGATGGTTACACCAGCTGTAGGTCAGGCACTCTTGGCTCAGTGGTCAGGTGTAGAGTGGAGGGGGGAAGAAACCAAAGCCAGCTGGATTTAAGAAGATTCTCTCAAAATGTCATCCATGACACATGCATGTAATTGAAGGGACTTGATGCTTGTCTCAAATGGTTTATGTGATTTCATTTTTAAGATTTTTTCTATTATTATTGTCTGATATTTTTCCTAATTGTACATAGTAGCCTCATTAATAGAAAAACACATAACAAAGATGACTCGTGCTTTACTAATCGCTTAAGTGGATTGAGTAGTTACAAAAGTTTCTCTGAGATGAAGAGTTTTATGAGAGTTCTACTTTAATTGGAAAACCTGTATTCAATAAGTAAATTGCATCTTTACTTGTGCTGTTTTGGTCAGCGGAGCCATAGCGAAAAAGTTATTACTTCTGTATTTCTCCTGAGTAGACCTCTAAGTCATGCTTAAAGTGAAAAAAAATAATAGCAGCCATAAATAAAAAGGTAGGAAACATTTGCCAAAGCAGTAAAAGCTGTCAGGTTGTTTTATTTTTCTTTTCCCAGCTTAGATAAGTCAACTTGAAAGATTGAGAGATCTCTAGCTTTATGCCAGCTATTCTAGATTCCATTATTTATCTGTTCGTCATATAGTTTCTTTTTCAAATAGTAGAACTGAAATTTCAAACTGAGGTTCGAGAATTCATTTCAGAATGAAAAGGTTGCTATACACTTGAGGAAGATACTGTCATGCACAACCACTTTTTTTTTTCCTTTTTTTTTTTAATTAAGAAAAAGCATAATGATTTACTAAGAAAACACCACCGATGTTCAAATCCTGTCATCTCTTTAAGCAGTTACACTGAGATTTACAAAGACTGATTACTTGCATTTTCTGTGTCCAGAAGGTTTCCCCAGCCACTAGGTACAGGCTTGTCTGGTTGGGCACATAGCAGGAGTACTTGAATGTGACCTGCAGATATATTCAAAAGAAGCAGTTGTGCGAACTTTCAGGTAGGATGATGAAAGTGGAATTTGACTGGACATGGGTTTTGGCAGAAATAAATCTATGGATCACATATGCATATATTGTACAAATTTTGCTCATCAATTGTTATTCCATCACCACTCAATCCTAAAGCAAGCTGGTGGCTTTTAATTTGATTATCCGATTTTTAATATCCATATTTTGCTTTTCAGAAAATTATGCTAAGTTCAGTGTAACACTAGAGGCAGATTGTCAGGGCAGAGCATCTGACCTGTAGTATTCTGTCTTTCCTCCACAGAGCAGTAGAGAGCTCCCACACCTCCTGCTTGGTGGGAACTCTCCTGTAATCTCTAGTCCAGAAACTTAATTTCCTCAGGGTTTAATTTTGGTGAACATTGATAAAGTGTTGCTGAGTGTATCTGTGAAAGTGTGGTTATTTTTCACACTGATGGTTATGTCATATAAAAAAAATTTGATTTTTTTGTCTCTAAAACCTGTCTTAGACAAATTCAGTGTCTTGACTTTTCTTTTTTTGGCCGAATAAGCGATACTCTTTGACTTTGACGGTCTGCAACTCTTTATTTCAAAAATGCCCAAACCATTCTGATTTTTCAGAATTGCCATTGCCAAATGCTTACTCAGTGACTCAGTGTGACTTAAGTGGGTTGAAATACCATGACTTGTTGCAGGCAGACTTTGTGAATTATGCTTGTTTCTTCCACTGCAGTTTTTGGTAGTGAAAGGAGGAAGTGTTTCATCAATACTGCAGCAGTGCTTAAAGAAGAAACAAATTTTGTGCTTTCTTCACTGGATCACACATTCTCAGAATGAACCTTTACCGCTCCAGGCTTTTCTTTACAGCCTCTCAGTTGGCATTTTTCAGCAGTGTGGGAAGAGAAACACGAAATGGTTTGGGTTGGCAGGAATCTTTAAAGGTCATCTAGTTCGGCCTCACTGCCTCAGGCAGGGACACCTTGTGCTAGATCACAGCTCAAAGCTCTGTCTGACTTGACCTTCAGTGCTTCCAGGGATGAGGCATCCACAACTTCTCTGAGGAACTTGTTCCAGTGTCTTATTGCCCTCACCACAGAGAATTGCTTCCATATGTCCAATCTAAACCTACTCTGAGTTTAAAACCATTCCTTCTCATCTTTACAGGCTGTAGTAAAAAGTTATTTCTTATAAGCATGTTGTAGGTGTTGAAAGGTCACAGTAAAGTCTCCCCAGAGCCTTTTCTTCAGGCTGAACAACCCCAGCTCTCAGCCTTTCTACATACACATGTGCTTCTTAGAATCATGGAATAATAGGAATGCTTGGGTTGGAAGGCACCTTAAATATCACCTTCTTCCAATCCCCATGCCATGGGCAGGGGCACCTTTCACTAGACCACATTGCTCAGAGCTCTGTCCAACCTGACCTGGAACACTTACAGGGGTGGGGCATTCATAACTGACTGGATAACTTGTTCCAGCACCTCACCATCCTCACAGGAAAGAAATTCTTCCTAATATATAATCTAAATCTACTCTCTTTCAGTTTGAAGCTATTCCCCTGTCTTGTTGCTACATGCTTTTATAAAAGTCCCTCTCCCATCTTTCTTGTAGGCTCTCTTCAGGTATTGGAAGGCTGAAGTTAGGTCACCTGATAGATTTTTAAGATGTCCTGGGTTGTTTAATACTGAAAACTTCTTATAAGCAAATTATCTCTGTGATATACAAGTGCGAAATTAGATTTTGCTAAGGTTTTGTGCCCCAAGAGTGGAATAGTAGTATGCTCTAATAGCTTTCCCTTGGTGAACGTGGGTGACTGCACATGATGCTGTTATGGGTGAATGTATTTCTTTTCTGTCTTGGTCCCTCAGCTGGGAAATTTCAGTAACAGCTGTTTACCTTGTCTATGACTGCTCTCTTTATTAGGTTTTGTTACATACATTCTCAGTTTTCTTATGGTCACTGTTTTGCTTCATGGGGTGTTCACTCCTGAATTAGCTTGTCTTGGTCCATGCCACTCCTTCTTCTAAAGGCAAGTGTCCAGCCTTGTTGGCTGTGAGGCAATGCTGGGTCCAAAGCCTTTTCTGGTCCAGACTGGTTTTCTTGTTATTCCTTTCTAATGAACTGGTAAACCTTAACGAAGATGAAAGAAGCAAACTGTTATTCAGCAGAGCCTGCATGCTGCTAGCTATGATGTGACCTGATGGGATCTGTAGGGTGTTTAATTGACACCTCCCTGTGGCAGCAGCATAACTGAGGTAACTGGCAGCAGCACATTTCTGCATAATTGGTTTTCTGTTTGGGTTGTAAGAAGTGAAATTCTCAAACTTTGAGCTGTTTATAGCTGTCCAAAAGTGTGAAGGAGGAAAAGAACTTTTCACAGTAGATTGGAAGGAAAATTCCTCTGTGGGGAGGTTAGAGTTTTTTATTAGACATTAATGTATGGTGCACATGAGGGCACCTGAAGTATAAGTAATGTAACAGAGCTTGCAAAAGTGGCCACAAGAAGGAGATGCAGAAAATACAGATGATGCTGGTGCTTCTGAAGTGGAAGGTTGGAGAACGTTACTAATGACTATCTTGAAGTTATGGTAGAAAAACACCTCATACTCAGTGGCAGGTTCCAACTGCAGAGGCCCTGGGTAAATTTTCTGACTGGGCATATGTGTTTTAAATGTAATGTAAAACATCATCTCCTCTTACTGGTGATGTGTTGATTTCTCTCAAGTATTACTGTGACCTCCCTAAGGGAGGTCACAATTAGGTCACCTAATTGTCATAGGAGGTGTCAGGATAAAGCTTCTCAGCAATTGCTAAAGTTGCACATGGTGTCCTGTATCATAAAATATCAAGGTTGTTAGCTTTGTAAATCTTGTCTGAAACTCTGTTAATGATATGTATGTTTTTCCTCCTGTCTGGTGTAATTACTAATACAAAACTACTTTAGTCCCAGTGTTCAGTGTTGAGAAACTCTGTGACCATGCACATGTTTTTCATAACTTTATGCTTGTATAACTCATTTAAGGTTTATTCATCATAAGTAATTATAGAGTGTCTTGAATTATGAACTCCAGTGAAGAAGCTGGAATATGCTGGAGGAAATTAGTTAGCTGAAAAGAGTTCTTCAAGAAATGTTTTATGTATTTCTCTGTGTGATGCATATTAAAGTATTTTCTTCATTTTCATGTCTTATGCTTTCTTTTTTTTCAGCTGTCAAACGTTTGATGAAGGAGGCTGCAGAACTGAAGGATCCTACAGATCATTATCATGCACAGCCTTTGGAGGTTTGTTTTTCTATATTTTTGCCTTGTAATTAGGCAGTTTTATTCATATATACTCTTAATTAATATATACTTCTCTAAAATGCATGTATATTTAAAATATATATATTTAAATGATAGCAAACTGATTTTTTTCCCTGTGATGGAAATCAGCAGCAGAATTCAGCTTCAGTGGTCTTGTAGTTCCAGGTTATTGACGAAAGTACTTAATAACAGTTTTGCATTGCACCTGAGAAGTTTTATAGCATGGGTGTGTTTATTCTCCCATCTCTTTCCCAAGACTATGGAAATACTTAAATATTAAGTCAAGCTTTTTGTACCCAAAGCTGACATCTGGCTCAGTTGCTGAATTGCTCACAGAAACACTTAACTGAAGGTGACCTCTGAGGATTTCTGTTTTGCATTTAAGAAAACCTGTGAAAACATAAATATGTGCAATTCTGGATGCATTGTCTAAACACCTGGATAAGTCTTCGGACTGAGAGGACAGTGAAGTTCTGGTGGTTAGAAGCTTAAACAGAAATCCCTTCTGATTTTACTGGATTAATCAAAAAAGGCAATATTCTGTGGTATTCCATTGGGAGACTTGATTTTTAGCTGTTTGCAGAAATGCATAACACACTTTACATGCTCACCTAATGATGCATGTTCCTAGGTGCTATAAAATGTTCCTTATTTTCTACTAGTTTTTATCTGTAGCTTGTTTCACCTTCCTGTGGTGAAACAAGAGGTTTAATTCTAGCTGTTATTTGTAACCTACATGAACATCTTATTTCTGGATTAGAACAGTGTCTCACTGAGAAGAGAACAGTGGCAGATGAAAGGAAATGCTGGAAATCTTGACAGTTATCTCCTGTACTTGAAAAACTGTGACTAGGTGGGCTGTTCCAACGCTGTAATACCAGTGTTTAACATTTTGAGGGATCTCATTCACTGACAGCAAGCCTCATTTGGGCTCTAGGCCTAACAGTAGGAGTTGTTCTGCTTGTAAATATTTAGGAAGTTGTTGGCAGCACAAGTTCTGGTACACAAATCCCAGCTCAAAACCCCAAGGAAATAATGTTTAAAGAGAAGTTATTTATATGTCCAGTGATGATAAAATTCTAGATTTCAAATGGTACCTTTCAAAGTTGTGCAATAAGGCACAGTAGCTGTTTCAAAATTGTTAGTGGAGGAGGAAGAAGAGGAATTCTCTGGGGTGTGAGTCAAATACCTGTGTTGACCTGGGCATGGAAGGAGCTTTGGAGAGGCTGTTATTAGTGTTCTTTCTTGGTGTAGGTCCCCCCTTGGTTCTCCAGAAATTATTGTTGTCTGAAGCAAAGATCCAGTTTTCTCTTAATTGACTGTTTTCCATCTGTTGTGTAATAAAACTCTTGTCATAATTTGTACAGCTAGCATAAAGAATTTGGATAATGAATTTGAGGGTTTTGGTGAATTATTGTGTAAGAAAATTACCAGAAACCTACAATGTTTTATCTTTAGTGCTACATTCTCTTAACTCTCCATTTGATTTTGGCTTCCTAAAACTTCTGCTTGTGTATTGTTCCTTTAGCCTGTCCTTGTTCAAGAAAAGGGCATCGAGTTGTTTATTACCGTGATGAACACTTTTTTTCTTTCTTTTTTTTTTTCCTTTTTTCCTCCCTGCCTCCATTGATGGGGGCATTTTAGGATAATCTCTTTGAATGGCACTTCACTGTTAGAGGCCCTCCAGATTCAGATTTTGATGGAGGGATTTATCATGGGCGAATAGTGCTACCACCTGAATATCCCATGAAACCACCCAGCATTATTTTGCTGACGGTAAGTAAGCACGCTTACTAGTTTTTTTTCTTTTTATGTTATCAATTTTATCATTGAGAGAGATTCTTGGCATTTAATATAATGTAATTTTTGTAAGAACGGTGGCACAGTATAGTATAATAGAAGATCCAAAATCTTCCAAGATTATTTTGGTAATCTTTAATTGCATGAAGCTTTATGCCTAATAAATGGAAGTTCCTTCCTCCAGGAGAAATCACATTGCTGATGTGATTGTCTAACTTTCT
Organism: Brachypodius melanocephalos; assembly: GCA_013398615.1. Classification (NCBI taxonomy): domain Eukaryota; kingdom Metazoa; phylum Chordata; class Aves; order Passeriformes; family Pycnonotidae; genus Brachypodius; species Brachypodius melanocephalos. The sequence continues at coordinate 36,567,410 of VZSR01003807.1, forward strand.
GTTCTCCCTATGGGCCCTCTTGGTTTCTGTTGAAAACATTGCTCAGATGTAGGAAGGCAGACCTGTAGTTTGGGGCAAAGGCCTTCCTTAGTGCATAGTTTTGTAGAAGGTTTTCTTCATGCATTAATAGAGTCAGATGACAGAGTTCTGTGTTCAGCAAGCTGAATGCCAATTTTGTGAGGTTAACAGCAGTATAATTGTCACAGATTGTTTGCATATGGAATTCTTTTGATCATGGTTTTTAGGACTTTGACCAAAACTCAAGAATTAACTTCTAGTATGTTTTCTTGTATCCTCCTTCTTCCTTTGAAGGCAAATGGCAGGTTTGAAGTGGGGAAGAAAATTTGTTTAAGCATCTCAGGGCATCATCCTGAAACATGGCAGCCTTCCTGGAGTAGTAAGTAATAATTCCCTGAAAAAATGTTACCCCTGTCAAACAACTTGTTCTTAAAAAAAAAATCTCATGAAGAATGTTTATAGTGAAAAAGGAGACAGATTTTGAGGGTGTAAAATTATGGGAGAATTTGTCAAATATAAGATCTTAAAAGAGTGAAATGGAATGATTTGGAAATGATACAAAGTAAATGCCAGGTCTGAGAAACTGAGAGATGATGGTAAGCTGTCCTTTACTTGGATATATAAGTGTTAAGAATTCTCAGACTACTTAGAATATTCTTTGTGTGTTTTGTTTAAAATTGTTCTTATGAAAATAAATCCTATTACTTCACTCTGTTTTTACATGATCACAAAGCCAGCTTGAATATTAGTAGAGGGGAGTTTTCAATTCTATTGCTGTGTTTCTGAACACTCAAGAGGAAAGATAATATGGTCTGAGTTCAGAATAACTCAATCTTCTCTATCTTTAGTTTTAAAAATACTGTTATCACAGAAATTGAGAGCTGCCATGGTTCATCCAAGGCAGTATGCTTATGTTCAGGTAATTTTAGCTTTGCTTAGTACAGTACATCAATCATTTCTATATCAGTTTCACTTTTAAAATATGTAAGATATTACGAGTTTACTAGTAGACCACTCTTCAACTTTTGTTAAGTCTCTTATGTCTTTTTAAAGAGTAGAAAATACTGTGTTTCTAAGTAGTTGTAAAAATCCTGTCTCTTTTCTCTGGTACTTATTCTGATGTGATATTTATTTACCAAATCTATTAGCAAAGTGTCTCAAATTCTTAAATTTCTGTAAAACAAAATCCAAGTACAGATGTTGTCAAAAGAAATGCTTCAGATGACAATTCTGTTACAAGTAGTTATTAATATTTTAAGTGAGCTCCTTCCCCTATTATGATGACATAAAACCAACAAATTCCGCAATACTTTGTGAAAAAGAAAAACTCTGATTGTGTGTACACTAAACTGCAGAATTCATGTCTAATAGAAAACAGATGCAAAAAGAAGAATTCCCTGTGAACCTTCTTATCTTCTTCCTCTCCCCCTGCTCCCCTTCTCCCCTTCCCTGCTCCCCCCTCACCTTTTTATATGTTAGTTCTGCTTTACCTTTTTTCATTGTTTTTAAAGTCTGGAACACTCACCTTAATGCAACATTTTTGTGACAATTTTTTGTTCTCCGTTGGCTGGTGGCCTTTTCTTTGTTTACAGTGTGATGTTAAAACAAAATCAAGAAAGCCTTGCAATAAACAAAAAAAAAAAACAACCAAACAAAAAACCCCCCCAAAAAACAACAACAAAAAAAACCCAACAAAAAAAGCCAGTGCTGCATATAGGAAATTCAGGCTTGGCAGAACAAAGTTTTGCAGTCAGAAGTGCAGCTTTTCTGAGTGTGGAATGAGATTACATAACTGTTGTTTCTGCCACCTTGCTTATATCACTGTTTTCCCATTTTAGTAAGAACAGCTTTACTAGCCATCATTGGATTCATGCCAACCAAAGGTGAAGGAGCAATAGGATCACTAGATTACACACCAGAAGAAAGAAGAGCTCTTGCAAAGAAGTAAGTGCTAAGTTTGTTGCTGTAGGTACATTTACATTCACTCACTTTTGGGGTAATGCATTGTGTAGAAAACAAGCCACCTCAGTCTATTCTCTTGCATTTATTCCAAATAAAACAAGTTTGATGCCTTGTATATGTAGTCACTTTTTTTCTGAATATTGTGCAAACCTGGAACTTGCAGTCAACAAAATATTTTGAGAGCGCTCTGTTCCTTCCAGCATTGTGTCGTCATAGTAGAGATTTGTCTGAAATTCAGACTTAGAGATGTAATTAACATGGAGAGAAAGTGGGTATGATGGAATTGATAGTAAGTGGGGAGAAAACAACCAAAATAATGATGCATAATTTTCTTAAAGTAAGTAGTAATAATGAAATTATTTCAAAATTCTGAAGCAACTTCTAAATGATCTTTAGGAAATTTACTTAAGATTAGGTTTGTGACTATGATGAAATTATTAGCTTAATGGACAAAGGGGAGCAGTGGGTGTTGTTTACAGGGATTTTAGCAAGGCTTTTGGTGTCCTTTCCCTTATCCTCAGTCATGAAGTACAGCCTAGGTAGGTGGGGACGGTAAGGTGGATTAACTGTCTGAGCTGTCTGACTCAGAGGATTGTGATAAGCAACGCAAAATCCAGCTGCAGGCTGGTCACTACTGGTGTATTCCTGGTGTCAGTACTGGGGCCAGTACTATTCAATGTCATTAATGACCTGAATACTGGGACAGGGTGCACCCTCAGCAAGTTTGCTGGTGATCCAAAACTAGGAGGAGTGGCTGATACACCAGAAAGTTGTGCTGCCATCCAGAGGAGCCTCAGTGGGCTGGAGGAATGTCAAAGTCCTGCCCCTGGAGAGGACAACACCAGCTGACTAGAAGGGAGCTTGGAAGGGAAGATCATGGTGGTCACCAAGCTGATCATGAGGCAGCAATGTGCCCTTGCAGCAAAGAAGGCTGATGGTGTCCTGGGTTGCATGAGGAGAAGCACTGACAGCAGGTCAAGGGAGATGATTCTCCTTCAGTACTCAGCACTGGTGAGACATCAGGAGTGCTGAGTTCAGGTGGAGTTGTGACCAGGTCAGAGTACAAGAAAGATAAGGATGTCCTGGAGTAAATTCAGTGCAGTGCCACAAAGGGGGCTGGAACATGTTTCATACATGGAGATAGTAAAAGAGCTGGGAGTGTTCAGCCTGGAGAAGAGAAGGTTCAGGGGATCATATCCATGTGTATTATGTGAAAGGAAGTTGTAAAAAAGGTAGAGCCAGGCTCTTTTCAGTGGCATTCAGTAACAGGAGTCAGTGGGGTGGGTTGGTCTTGATACTGTGCTGTCAAGTCTCTGTGGTTCATCACTGGCCTGGAAAGCCACCTTCAGTGTGCCCTATAGAGAGAAGGTGTGGGAACGTAATGTTCTCCAAGAAGCTGAAATTCCTGGATTGGAGGTGCAAGCTCCTGGGTCCAATATAACATTTGTAAAAATTGTTAAATCTTTATAATTTATAATTTTTATTTGCTGCAGATAATAAGTATTTTAATTGTAAGAAATTATTAATAAAGTATAAATAATAGTTATATTTAAGTCAGTTGTTAATACTTTCCTAAATGACGTGAGAGAATTTGTTTTAGTAATATAGCTAATTCTCAATATTTTTTCAAGATAGAGTGATTTGAGACAGAAGGGAGTACTTCTAAGCTAGTGGCCTTGCCACCACTTGTCTTTCTGTGGATTGTTCTGCAGATAGTTTATTTAAACAAGCACATAGGAACTGAGCACTGAGAACATGCTGTTCTGAGCTGTGTCATTTGTGGGCAGGTCACAAGACTTCTGTTGTGAAATGTGTGGCACATCTATGAAGACAGCCCTCTTACCACTGACATCTGGAAGTGTGTCAAGCCAGGCAGACAAGGAGGCTAAAGAACTTGCCAGACAAATTAGCTTCAAGGTAAAGTCACTGTTTAAACTTTTATATCTCTTGCACAAAATTTGAAAAAAAAAATACTAAGGAAAAGCTTGTAAATCACAGAAACATTCATCATTTTAGAAAACCTTCTTCAATTGCTATGTGGAAACCTGTTTTCTCGGTATAGTCTGACAGAGAAAAATAACAATGGATCTCTTGAAATTTGCCAATTAACAAGTTGTGCATCTCAAGCATTGATTGATTAGCTTAAATTTTAGTGGTGACCACTGTGGTAAAAACTGCCTATGTTACTTTTACTTTCACATTTTCAGACACTAATAACTTGATTAAATTCTCCAGAATTAGTCTTATCTTAGAAGTGTGAGGAAAGTTTGGGCAAAGCTAACCTAAATTTTTTTACCTTTGTGATTTTTTTTTCCTTTTGGCTTATGGAAGGAATAAAACATATTACTACTGAAAAATGGTTGCAAATTCTTTTGAACCACACTGCTACTATCTGAAGATACTGAAAGTTGAACTCTGGTATGGAAGTTGCTGTGACCGAAAAGTGTGTTCTCTAGCTTGTGTTTCAGTGAAAGCAAGGTTTGTTTAGACAAATACATTCCTTAGAGAATTGCATGTCTTGCATGCACAGTGTTGTTTTTCACTGGGTTTTCCACTAAACTCTTAAATCTGCCACTAAGGAAGACTACTGTGCATGAGGGCAGGGAACTACAGTTACATTATGACAATGTGGCATTATTGCAGAACACATGCTCACTAAGGTCAGGGCTGCTGATATGTTCCCTTTTATCACCCATGTTCTTTTAATAGCAACCTAAAGACTATTTCTACCTTTTTTCTGTGCGTCGTGAAAGTAAAGATTGTAATCTTCTGAGCATTCCTGCCAGTTGTGCAGGACAAGCATATTCCTGTGCCGTAATGCATATGATAAAAACATCTCCAAGTATTTTACAAAGATAAGAAAAACAGGGGGAGAGTTTTAAAGCTGAGCTAGTTGGAAAAACAATGGATTGCCTTTTTCTGGGTTTTTTTAACGATATATAAGGGTTTAAAATTGTGGGATTGATTTTTACTTAAGAACTGCTAATCTTTATCAATGAAATTCTAGAAATATCAGTTTGGTTTTGAGTTTCTTTTGTGAGAAAGAACTCATAACTTACATTTCCTACCTTTTTCGGTTTTAAAATTAAAGACTTAGAGACATCAGTCTTTAAAGAATATTGGTGCTTTCCGTGTATCTATATGCTTGACACCACCTTCTAAGAACAAGTACTTGTCAGGGGAAAAAAAATGAACAAAAGTCGTAAGTTTCTGCATCGTTTTACCATCCATTGTGGTTTGTTTTTTTTTTTAAATAAGGTAAATCAGTTCTGTCCTCTGGTTGCATCTTTCTTGCCTTCTCAAATCAAATTTTAGGAGTTGGGGTTTTTTAAGCTTCCTGCTTCTCTGCTTTGCTTGACTTTATCTGTTTGTTGTTAGGCTGAGGTGTTCAATTGATGTGTTTGTAATAAACTAATAGTATGAGTTACTAGCAGAAAATAAAGAAGTTTTTAATTGTTTAGATACATTTCATGTCAATTTATGGGGTAAGATTTAACATCAGATTGCTGATTGAGTGTATGGTTTGAAAGAGTCTACTAGGAAACATACTAGCAACCTCTGTATTACCTTCACCCTTAAATAAGAGATTTCATAATGATATGTGGGTTATTTTGTTTCTTACCAGCCTTAAACAAGATGGTAACTTTGTAAAAAGCCCCTTGTGTGTTATTGAAATAGGAAATTCAAGAAGGGGAAAATACCCCGACACATCATCTCATTACAGTTTTTCTGCTCCTGTGAACATCTACCTTTGTTCCTGTCTGCTTTTATAGTAAATTATATTTTGTATCAGTTTTATATTGACTTCCAAATAGTTTTCTGCATTTTAGGTGTGATATAACAGAAATTCCATTTTGCTTTAAAAAAGGAAAAAGAAATTACTAATAGTGTATGTATCATTGTAAAACAGTATGGTTTACCTTCATGTTGCCATCACAAGGCATATTTTGCAGTAAAATTAATTCTATGCTCCCCCTCATTATTATGTTTAAATATCTTGGTCATCTTTTGAATGTTAGTCTGACTTCAGTCTAGATACCAGACTTAGTACTTTCTTAAACTAAAATAAATCAAAGGCACATTTGGTACTGCTTTGTAGAGATTAACAGTAAAGATGAAATAAGCTTGTCTTGCAAGAAGCAAGAGTATGAAAATCAGTATTCCCAGGAGCTTACAATTGGCTATAGGAAAGAAAGATTCACCCCGAGTGTTGTCAAATGCTGGAGCAGACTACCTAGAGGGACTCTGTAACCTCCAGCTTTGGAAATGCTCAAAACTTGTCTGGATGTGACTCTGGAGAGAGTTAGACCAGGGACATCTAGAGGTCCATTCCAGTCTAAATGTTTCATAATTCTGTGTTTCTTTGTTGATGATCCATATTTGAATCATAACTTTTCCTGTCTAATATTACAGTTCATAATAGTCAAGTACGAAGGGAAAGCAGTGTTGTCAGATTCTAAGTTTTCAAATGTTAAATCCATCTCCAGATTGTTTTGGTGCCATATTTTTATATTTTACTCTCTTGAGCTAATACACATAAAGAAACAGAGAACTTAATTTCCTCACACTAAATAGTATTGTACTGTGATCTTATCAGTTTGTTATCACCATAACTGGTTGTTTTCTAATACACCGTTTGTATTTCTTGCTGCTACTACCACCACTACTTATGTCTGCATTTGAAGACAGTCACTAGATTTGAAGTTGTCATCTTTATAATAAATTGAGATCTAGACACATGACTTGGGAGGTGACTTGCTTACTGATAAAAATTGACTTTTTTTTTTACATGAATAAATTTTAAAAGTATTTCAGTTCAGCACTATGATGATATGTCCTTTTCCATTCCCAAGAGATAATTGCTGGCATATATGCTGGGGTTTGTGTTCTTCTACCTGTCCCTACTGATCTCTTGTCTTGGATTTCCTAAGCATGAAACCTAAATTCTGGGAAATAATGCATAGTAGACATTTTGTAAATGTGAATGAAAGCAGTATTGCATACATACATATTGTATTTTTTCTTTTACTCTGTGCTGAAATTTAAATAGTGGACGCTGGTATACGTGTACTACCCAGTGTAGCGTCATGCATATATGACCACTCTGTCTGTGAGGCAACTTTTGTTCTGAAACCAGTATAGCCACGTTACATTGGCACTCACGAGAGGCTCCTTGGTCCTGTGGGGGAACAGGCTGTGCTACTTGTATCAGCAGTAGGTCAGCATTGTCTTAAGGCTGTGCAAAACAAGTTTTAAAAATCATGTTATTCTGGCATAATGTCCTGGATCTTCTAAAAATTTTTATTTTTTGCTCGCTCCATTTGTGGTTTTTTTGAACATTAAATTTGTTATGTGCAAACAAAATTGTTTTTTAAACTGTTGTTTGCACATTTGCCGTCCTATTTTTAAAGAATGAAAATTTCTTAAACTTGTTGCTGTGTGATTGAAATGCAACTTGCACACCTGATCATTACATTTTGGTAAGCTTTGTATTCTCTGCAATAAAATACACATTCCAAAATAAGCCAAATAGTTTTGGAGCAATTTTGATCTTGTCTGTGAAGTGTACATTTGTGCTTCTTGTAGGCAGAGGTCAATTCTTCCAGGAGGTCTGATGCTGGACCCTCAAACACGTCAGGACTGAACCACTCTGCTCCTTCACGTGAGCCCCAGCAGGATGGTGCAGCTAGAGCATTCCCAGATCCAACAAATGCAACGGTATGGTCCGTCTTTGAGCTTTATTTGGCATAGTCTAGCATGAAATTTGTCCTCTTAAGCTGATTGGAGTCCTCATTAAAGTATGTAGTTCACATATTCATTCTGGAACTCCTGCATACTTCTATATAAAATCTATTAGCAAATAGATTGCTGAATTATTTTAGAAACAGCAATCTCTGCTTTCACTTCCTTCTCTTAAAACAATAAATAATGTTTTTTTAGCGGTTCTTCACAGTGATTCCTTTAATTACATTAAGTGTTCCTTAAAGCTTTATGGTGTCTGAAGCACTACAATTTACCATCTGCATAATGTAGCACGGGTTTTTTCTACAGAATTCTTAGCCAGAGGCAAAAAATGTTTCAGTGATAACCTGTAGCTTTTAAATGTTAATCAATACTATCTTCTTGGGTTTTATAACCTCTTAAGTAAGTCTAAAATATCCTTACCATTTGAAGTATGACACTTTGTTTTAATACTGCTAGGTGTAGGGCTTACGTAAAGGTTTCGGAAGTGACTGAAGTCTGGTGATGTGCCAAGGCAGCTGCTGTTACGACTGTTGCAAATGCAATCTAAATTCACTGATAAATTGCAGGCAAATCCCAGCTAAGCTGCCTTTTTTAGAGAGGATGGGACTGCAGATTGGTTAAAAAACCTACATGTCCAATAACATCTGTTGTGTGTTTCAACATATTTTCAAGCTGTGTAGAAATATAAACATGTTAATAGCATACTATTTTCCCCCACAATGAGGATTTTTCCAGATTGTTCAGAATTCAATAAACTGTTTTATTATATTCTTCTTACTGCGAATCCTGGCTAATATAGTAGAAAGAGCTGACACACCAAGGCATTGCTGGCATTTTCTTGAGGAGAGAGACTTTCTAAAATTATTCACACTTTTAAGAAAACTGGTTGTATCAATTATATTGATTTAATAATGAATGATTAAGTATTTTTTCAGAAGATCAGACCAATGGGAAATGAGACTTTTAAACATATTAACATATAAATGTATGTAAAAATATTCATATATGTGATTAACTGTAAATAGTAAGTGGGTTCATGTTTTAGAGAATTGAACTAACATTCAGGATTGTTAGTTTTAGTTTGAACCAACACCTGTGTTTCTGAACATGTTGAGTGTTAGGAATTATCTGGAGCCATTCAGAAATGGAAAACAGCCACACAGTGAAAGAAAGGTGTAACAGAAAAGACTATTTTAAGGAATTTGAGCTTGCTATTTTTGTGTTCTTATTCATGTGAAAGGTAATAGAAATCTTTTCAAAGTAGGGCACTCTGGGCCTTGATCTGCTTAGAGGTGTGAAAGAGTACCCATGCAAGTTTCAGATCTTTTCTACTCAGCTGAGTTTCTTGTGTGTGTAAAATCCATTTATTAAGTTCTTGTTGTGTAAAGACCTAATTCTGCCTTACTAAGTTGTGTTAGATGTAGGCAACAAAACATATTATTCTCTCTTCGTGGATAAAATGTTTGCCACTTATTTTACAGATGTGTACTTAATTAAAAGCTGTTGTAGGAAAATCTGCTGGGTTTACTCTTTGTGAGAGTAAAAAGGGGAGAGATAGGGCCAATGCTGAATTCTTGTATTAACTTGTGTAATTCCTTCTAATGTAGTAGATTAACGTGTCTCACTCTGAAGCCATGGGACCTTTTATCTTTCTAGACAATACAGAGGTGAATACTAGAAGTAATCATGCAGAGAAAATGGAGTGTTACTTTTCTTCTGCTCCTAGACCAGTAACCAGTCTTCATTAAAGACACAGTGATAAATAGGTGCTAAGGAAAGTGTCACCTCTAGGTGAAGGAGTCTGTAGACTGTGTTTTACTGTGGGACTGCTTCATGGTCGAGTTTGTTCTTTCCAGCAACAGTTCTCTATTCCATGATTTTTTTACCTTTAAGTTGCTTGGAAGGCCAGAGATTTTTGGAATGTGTTAATGGCAAGATATGGGCGCAATAATGTCCTCTCTGGGACAGGGCTAATTTAATTCTTGTTTGAAGAGCACGCTGAAATGGGTCTCTGGCATGGCATTACTTGGTGTCCATATCCTTGTTCCACATGGGGCCTTATTCCTGAAGAGAGAATGTTTCATTCCATCAAAAAAATTTTTTTGAATTAGCTCTCCTTTCTGTCAGCTTTCACCTAGGGAAGGGATTATAGCCTCACTGACTAAAGAAGGACCGAGTCTTACAGTATTTCCATTAAGCATATGTTTTTCAGATTTCGAAACACAGTTTTAAACTGTTGTTTATGTTTTGGCTGTCATTGCATTACTCAGTACTTCAGTCTTACAGATTCTTGCCCTTTGAAAATACTTACTGTGTAATTGCAGCCTGGATGTGTTTGTCTGTGCTGTGGGAGAGGTGCACTCAGAGCTCTTGACTTTGAGGCTTTCCCTGCATGACTATCTTCCAGGTCACTTCCCTTCCTCCCCACCTTCTCTTGTCTTTTTGCCAGACCAGCAGCAGTTGTTCCCATTCCCTGTACTGTTAGTAATGACTGGAGTGTGCAACGCTGGTGCAGATGTTGCACATTGGCTGTTAAATTTTTTGTGCCTCTATTATTAGAGAACATTTATCCAGCCTTTAAACAGCTGATCTTTGAAGGAAGAAGAAGGAGGGAGGGATTTGATTCTAATGCCAGTGAGGGCTGCTTCCAAGAGAACTTGTCACAACATTATCAAGGTTTGCCAGGTGCAAGGTAACATGTGAAACAGCATGAGAACAAGAAAACGGACAATACTGCTCTGGAAAATGCTGGCACAACAACTTGTATAAAGGGATACAGAGCTGCAGAGAACAATCTTTAGCATTAGTAAAACTAAAACAATAAGGCTGCCTAAGGCATTTTGCAGCATAATACTTCTGAGGAATCTGAAGCCAGTGCAGAGAACACCTCTGTCTGGACTACTTCTGACAATACTTTTTTGTTAATTTGTAGTAGCTCATGTCTACTCAGGGCAAAGTAATGGTGCATTATTCTTTTTTGAGTATTCGAAGTGCAAGCAAGGTACTGCTGCTGCACGTTTGCTTGATAAAAATAATTACTCTTAGTATTAAGGTGAGATCCTTCCACATCTGAACCAAACAATGTTTTTGAGGGAATATAGTATAACTTGGACTCAGATTGGACTCACATCCAGTGGTCACCTAAATTTTGGTACCAAAACTCTGATCATAGTGGGACTCATTAGTGGAGGCTGGAGAGCAGTGCAGTTTACTCAGCAGCAGAGGTTGGTAGGCTGCATTTCTGTCTTCCCACCTGATTGCACGGACTAAATAAATATATATGCATTGCAGGTGTCTGAACTTCCACGAAATCTGTAGCAATACATTTGGTGTATTGATATAGAATGATGTCCTACCTTGGGGCTTATGGCTAGTGGATAAAGTTGATGCTTGATAAGCTTTATTAAGTAACAAGGTAAAAACTGTAGTTAGGCTGTTTTCTGATAACCTGGAAAGTTCTGAGTGATATTTTGGTAAAAAGTGTTTTCCTTTATCTCTGTTAAGTGGTGTCTTATTTTCGTGATATTACAGCAACCATTTTAAGTGTCTTGACAATTGGGAGTAATTGGCCCAACTTTGATTCATTAAAAAACAGACATTTTTCATATTAGCCATTAAGCCATGCTGTGTGAAACTTCAATGTTTCTTCAGTTGGAAGTTGTACAAACAAGTATTTCACCTGTCCTGATTTCTGCATCTCTCCCCAGACCATTAGTATAAGTGAAAGAGGCTTCAGTAACCTAGAGAATTTATATGGTTCTGAATTTCTGAGTTTGCTATATTTAAAACGTCACTTCTAAGATGATTATTTAGTCCTTCTAGTATTCTGATAAAAATTTTTAAAATAATGGCCTGAAAAGATAAAGGATGCAATGAATTCTACCATTCTTCAGTAGACTGAACATGATATAAATTTCCTTACTTGCATTTTGTTACATAATAAAAGTTTTTGTTAGTTCTAATACAAGTATGTTTTATTGAAATAGCTTATTCATCAAATAATTGTTCAGATGTCCTTGGAGCAAAGTTTTCTATCAGTCCTAACAGTTTCAGAAGCTTCAGAAATAATATGACAGATAGTGATATAAATAGTATGTAATAATGCTGCACATGTATTAAATGTCTGTAAAGATCAGATGATAAAGGTGGCTATAATGTAACTATTACTGAATATTTCTATTTTCAATCTGTTAAGCATTATCCACATTTCCAGTATGGTTTGGCAGAAACCACTATTTGGCAAAAACAATGGAAATGGTGTCATGTGAGGTGTTGCGTTTGTTTAAAAATCTTGTAAGGTTTGCTTACAAAGAGTTTAAAGACTTGTCATTGAGTTGAAGACAAGATGACTTTGTTTTTTAATAGTGCAGCCCATCTTCCACTTTTGGGATTCTTAACTATTAAGTCTTCAAACAAACAAAAAAATCTATCTCTGTCTGTCTCTGTTATTTAAGATACTGTAGCACCTGCAGTTGCTCTGCTGCTGCCCCAGTCCATCTGTAATTTCCTTAGAGAAATAACTTAAAGCCTTGAAATTGTCTATGAGGTTTCTCTTGAATCACAGATCTGTTCATGTCAGTGTATGACAGATTGTTCAATTCAGAACAGGGCCTTTCTGTTTTATTTTTAAATTTAAGTTTTGCATTATTGAGATGTGTGTGACAGCCAGTGCTGGTTACTTTTGTTAGTCAGATGAAGGATTATGAATATTTCTAGACTTTTTTATATCTTTAAAAACTGTTAAAGAAGAAAAACACTGCTTACTGAATTGGTAAGTCTTGTGTCCTGATTTTGCTTCCCTCCCTCTCGCCTTCTGGATGATGGGAATGTAGATGAATCTAGGAACTTAATTTTTCAAAGACTTGGCTTCCCCAAGTCTTTATTTTCCTTGGCATGAGGAGCTTTCAAGTGAGAAACAGAATTAGTGTCTTCTGCAGTGTACTGGAAATCATGACAGGCTGCTTGTGGTGTTCTTGGCTGTCTCTCCTGATAAAATGTATCTTTTAAAAACATTTTTCTTTGAAGCTACCCAAGCTGCTTCACGTATTTAGGCAAGATGCCTGTGTAAACAGGCAAGTTGTCAAATGTGGCAAGTAATCGCATCAACACTTCCTTGCCAATGATAAACAGTGGGAAATACTGTTTTAGTAGGTAGAAATGGAAAGCCTCTTCTTCCCTGGGCAAGACAAATCACCAACTAGGTGAAAATTTTGAATTCTTCGGCCACACGCAGAAGAGTCACAAGACCAAATGCTATTCACTGTCTTGTGGATTGTGATACGCAGTTCAGGGCATTCCCTATTTGGTCATGTGGAAAGGTTATCTTTTATGGCTATAGTAGATTGCTCAAGTAGTGCTTAAGGTTATGGATATTTTGTCCATTAAAAGGCTTTGGAAACAAATACATAATGTCCAGAATTCTAATTTTACCTGCTGTAATGATAATCTTTTAGAAGCAAAGGGGGAGAAAGCTACCTCTGGAAAATAGCTGCAAATTGGTTTAAGTAGGAATACCAGAAAACCTTATTTTCTGAGGACTGAAATTAAGACTTAAAAATTAAAAAACGGCAATTTTTTCCTCAGACCTTCGTTGTTTGGGTTTTTTTTAAACACTTTTAAATTGAACCTTGTCAAAATGCTTATTTCTAATGACTGTGTTCTATCACTATTTTTAATATTAAGCATTGGAAGTTTGAGCTTTTTAGTATTGTAAGCAGGATTACTCTGATGGAAGATCGGATGTCATACTTTCTAGTTCATAAGACTGAAACTTGGTTTCTTCAGCGTGAAAATCTCATGAGCAGAACATTATTTGCTGCAGTTTAATTTTTAGTACTTGTAATGTCAGACCGAGTTTGACCAGTAGAGGGCGATAGGTAAGTGCCTGCACACGTGCTGTGCTCGGGAACAGCTACTGGGGTCAGGTAGGTAGGTGGTTTGTGGTTAGGATTTTTGTTTTGTTTTTTCAGTGATGCTAGTGATGATTAGAACAGAGTTCTGGACCCAGCTGTCCACATGAAGCACTGCAGCCTTGCTTAATTACAATTCTTGGACTTCTCTCCATCCTTCTTTTGGCTTCCCCATCTCGTTTCCCCTTCAGCATAGGTGGCATTGTGAATCCTCAGAGATTTAACTATCCAGAGGATTATTAAAGATTTCTTGAGCAGCAAAGAGTTAAAACAAATTCTAGATGAAGATATTTGAGATCTCTAACACAAATACAGTTTGACAGACTTCCTTCAGCCTTCTCTTGTCTATAGAACTGCTGATTTTCAGCTTGAAATGTACTTCTACTCAGGATAGTGTATGGACAAAAACAACAAGCTATAACAATCTTGTAATTATTAGTGACGTGTGTTAAGAGTTATCTGAAGAGCACATTTTAGTCCTTACGATTTTATCTCTTGCTGATTTTACATGCTGTATTGTCTGACAACCCTCAACATTTCTTTTTCAGACTGAAACTCAGAACAGCAGTGCTGTGGCTGGCCAGGAGCGTACTCCAGCTGTGTCCAGCAGCACCACTTCAATGAGTCCTCGGCAGCGCCGTGCGCAGCAGCAGAGCCAGAGGCGGGCCCCAGCTTCAACCGACTTCAACCGGGCACAGCAGCCGAGGGTCAACACCAACCACACTGGGTCAACTGTGCTCATTGTCCTGCTGACCTTTGCGCTGGCTGCTCTCATATTTCGTAGAATATGTTTGGCTAATGAGTATGTGTTTGAGTTATAAGGTTGTTTGTCCTAACAACAGTGACTTGAATGCTTCACTGAACATTCTGTATTGGCTAAGATATAAGAACTGTTTACAAAGGTTACTTTTTGTATTTACGCTTAAATCCTTATGAATGTTAATATACCTACAGATACATTACTTGTAAGAAAAGCAAAGTTGGACATGTAAGCTTTGAGTTTTGAGTGCCCACTAGATACTTGGAGAAACAGTGCAGTGGAATAGTAACATTAAGTCATGTGGGATGGGTCTAAATTTGAGTAATTTATAAACTAGAAAAAGACGATTTTTAAAAAAAGGTTATTAAATTTTTTTATGGGGCATAAATGCCCATATAAATACCCCATCTAAGTTAGTGTAAGATCTGACATTGGAGAGGGGATTATGAAACAAAACACTACTATGTGTTTGTGTCTGGTGAACTCTTAATTTAGAGGGAATATAGTTTTGTAACCACTGTTATTTGCCATGACACATTTCCAAAGGAGAAACACATACAAATTGGTTGTGATGCTGCTTTGTGTGTGTGGAAGTGGGGTAAAGGATTGTGGGAGGAAAGTAGGTGCCAGAAAACTACTTGCATTATTTTGATTTTTATTTTTTGGAAGAAAGATTGGATAATCTTTTGAAAGATTTGAATGTCCTCTTCTAGTACTTTCAACTGTATATCTTGTTTTTAAAATTTGAAGATTATGCAAAACATGTCTATTCTTGCAATAGTTATAAATATGTAATATAATTATTTACCCAGAGCTGTTGTCTTTTAATTATACCAGAAATATACATGTGTTGAACTGAATGTTTCATATGTGGTTTTATTTACTAAAGAAAATTTAAACCTTATACTTAAATTCTCATATATATGAATAAGCTTAAGAGAAGTATTTATTACAATCCTGCTAGTAATAAAGTTTCAAACCAGTCTTTGGATATATTTCAATTATCAAATGGCAGTTTGTTTCTTGTTTGAGGATTTTTTTTGGTTGGATTTTTGTAAGGGGGCTTCTTTTGGTTTGTTTTTTTTTCTTTGCTTCTTTGGGGTGTTTTTGAGTGTGCTCTTTTTCTTTCTTTTTTTTTTCTTTTTTTTTTCTTTTTTTTTAACCTAAAATCAATATTTTGGACCCAGAGATCTACTCATTAAAAGTCCCTGGTAATACTCATGAATACTGTGAAAAGGCATATACAAGCAGTAGACCTACAGTTCTTAGGGTTTTGAGAAGTTTTGTCTTTGACTGTTTAAATACTGAAGTAGAAGAAATTGGGATAATTTTCCTCTTGTATTATTGTTCAAATTACTGTTCAGCATGTTTCTTTCAAAGACAAGGAAGTTTAGCTATCTTTCATTTTGTTGCTGTCAAAAATAATAGCATTGACTTAAGTGAGATTCTCATCCTGTTTCTTAGCAAGTACTTATCAAGCTACCTAGAGCTTTCCTAAATTTGTGAAGTATAGTATGTATTACTGTGTTGCAACATTAAAGTAGTGATAACTTCTAAAATAAGGAAAACTCATTTTGTGTCCAAGGGAGATGCATAAATTGAGAAAACACACAAAATCTGAGTCTTTTAGTGTTTTTCTCTATTGTTGATAATCTTGTTTGCAGGTATAATGGAAAAAAGGAGAAAAATAACTTTTGTAAGAAGTTCAGACAAAAGCATGTATTTGTTCAGCAGTTAGACTTTCTGCTGAAAACCAATTTGATGTCAATATATTAATTAACATCTTTTTACCTAATTTGTGTATTTCATTAGAAATTAAATAAAAACCAGCAAAAACCAACACACAAATTCCCCCCACAACACCTCACACCAGATCCCTAAAAAACCTATTCAGATCCTGTAGCCTCTAAAATAGAAGCACTGTATTTCCTTGGTGTGGTGCTTGAATCCCTGTTCAAGTACTGTAAATGTGAGCTCAGAGAAGAGAGTTCTGGAAGAGGTCTGGCCCACAAGACTATTCTGCTGGTTATTGAGTGCTTGCTCCTCTGGAGTCTTTGCTCTGAATGTGCTTTTCTTGTCCTGCAGAATCCTTGCTGTGCCAAGCAGACTTCTACCTCCCTGCGAGTATCACACACCCCTGCTGCACAGAGAGGCCAAATCAGCATTGCCCTCTGACCAGCCGGTGAGGAAATAAGCCTTGAATGGGTTTTGGAAACAGCCTCTTCATTGTGATTAAAGAAATAGCTGCTTTTAATTTTAGTTTTGATCTTCTTTGATAGAAATTAAAATGCCTGGTTATGCAAATGCCTTTTGGAAAAAAAAAGGTGGCTTCGTTTGTGTAAAGGCAATTGCATGTGTAGATTGGGAGTTACAGTTTTAATTTTCCTTTTAAGTTAACAGTAAATACACTCAGCTTTTTCAGAGGAAGTAGCTCATATTCTGTCTTCAACAACATGAAGAACCAGATAGAAAATAAAAGCTCGACTGCCCTAAATCCATTAAAATACATAGATTTTACAATGAGATACGTGTCTGAAACGTGGCACAGGCAGTTACCAGTTGAAAAAGATGCCATACAGAGGATCAAAAAATGTAGAAAGCCTAATGAAAAGGGGCAGGCTGGTTTTACAGTCTGGCAGGAGGATAGCACTGAGATTAGGGGATTGAACAAAAAGCCGGCGTGCAGAATTGCGGGTTTTTATATAATGGCTTTAGTAAGTATCCTTTAGGACCCAGTGGAAATGTTCAGCGAGGCAAACTTGGTGAGTAATGGCCAATCATTAAGTGGTGATGAGGGAAAAGCTCTGAGCGCGAAGCCCCTGAGAGGCTGTTGAATGCATCGCACCGGGAACGCAGCGTTTGTGCCGCTGATCGCCAACCAACGCGACACGCCGGAATTGGAGTTGATTCAATGTGTAAGCCCGGGGGTACTTGTACTACAGGAGGTCACTGGAGTGCAGAGTGCCCGGCTCCCATTTCCAGCAAGATGCCTTATTTTGCAAAACTCCTGTTACTAATCTTCTGCTTAGTTCTTCTTGTGGAAAGCAGAAAGCATAGGAGGAGGAGGTGGACGAGCCATCTGGATGTGCAGAGGGCAAGGTAAGGGTTACTAAACCATGTATATATCTTTTCATGCAGTGTTACATTACTACAGGGATATAAAAACCTACTCTGTCAATGTTTTCCTGTGTATTGTGTGTGCAAACATATTTACAGATAATGTTTTTATAACAGTCTCTGGTAGTATAATCAGTTCTGTGTGCAAGGGGACAATTCTGTTGCTAACCTTGATTAAGTGTGAGTGAGGCAGGTTTTGCAGAGAAGTTGACTAGTTCAGCATGGATTGTGGTAAAATTGTTCTTAGCCATACATGGAAATTTCTGAGGGAATTCAGAGAAGTTGCAGTTAACCAAGATGTCCAAATGTGCATACTGTTTTAATGTTTCAGCACTGTTTTGGGGCAGGTTATTCACCTGCTTGCTGGAATGTCTGTGTTATTTAAATTTACTTGGAATTGCCCATTATGCTCTGAGGGATGTTGGTTAGCACACTTTGTGGTAATTGATAACAAATTAAACCCTGGAAGTTGGCCAGGGATTGTAAACGTAAGAATTTTTTTGAAGAAATACACAGAAGCTTTAAAAAATGGATTTTAAAGTGAAAGCACAAGAATGAGTTAAAGGTCTTAGTAAAGTTTATTAGATTTACCGCTGCTGAGATTTGTCTAGAGGTTTACAATAGAAAAGATAATCTTCCAAACCTGCCAGACAGTCCAAAGTATGTTATCCTTTTTTTGTGGTTATGTCATCCAGTGGCAATTATATCTTACAAGACTATTCGTTGTTTGAAGGGCTCAAAAATAAAATTGGGTTAATCCATCTTATTAAATGGTTTCACTATGGCTGTAAACTTTCAAATTTTCATTTATTTTTGTGGACTTCTTGGTTTATCACTCAACACTTTTATAGGGAATGTTGTTACTTGAATGTTTTGAAAAGTGAAGTAATTGGAAGCAAAGAAAACATAATATGCTATCAGATTTACACTGCTTATTGAAAAAATACAGTGGCATATGCTTTTAGTGACGTAAATGTTAAAAAGCTGAAACAGCCAGGGCCTGATCCTGAAATCCTAAAGTCAACTGAAGTTTTATCACTGATGTTCACAGAATCTCAGTTATTGAATGAGATCATTCATTGAACAATGAAAATATTCTGAAGTCTATATTCTGAGGAATGTGGGGAATTTAACTGTAGCACTTCCTTGAAAACTTTTTTGTGTAGTAAAGATCATGTGGTTTGAAGTGATAAGATGGTGTAAATCCTTCTTTAAATATCAATTTCTCCTGAAGCAGAGCTACTCCTGGCTTTAAAAGTTTTGTACTTTATTTGAACTTAGGAGAAAATAATTTACAGTTTCTACAGTGCCGATATTTTCATGAATTGTAACAGAGTGGAAGTCAAAGCACTGCTAAAATTATTTTTATAAATACGCTATAAAGAATGACAATACTGTTTAGTATTCTGTGGTGTAATGATTTAAATGAACAATTTTCCATCTAGGTAGGATCTAAGGAACTATATGCCATACACGCACACACACACACACAGAGAAAATTCCTATGCAAGTTATTTAAAATTTTCTAAAATCAGGCTTTAAGGATTGTCAAATAAGAATGACATTTTAAATACAGAGAATTCTGCAAAGTTGCAACAAAAAAGTGTATGGAGCAGTGTTGTTAATACTTTGATTTTCATATTCAATTGTATTTCAATTTTTATAATTTAATATTCAATTATATTTATTTTAAATTTTGTATTCATTATCAATTACATAGAAAAAATTTAGTTGTCCCTAAAACAATGATCAATAGTGAACTATTCTACTAAAAGGAAACTAAAACTAGTTCCCAGGCTGGTTTCCTAATCATGTAAGAGAAATTAAAAGAATTATCCTTTAAATACTTTCATCACATTTTCTGCTTATTATTTCTCTTGCTGACTTACCGTAAGAAGCAGAGCAAATTTTACAGTAAACTTTTCTTATTCAAGAAAATTTATTCCTGTATTTGGGAATCTACAGATGGTAAGTTTGATACTTTGTGTCCACCAAGGTGATAAATCAACCTGATCAAAAGATCTTTATATTGACTTCAAGAATACGGCTTGGGTTGTGCAGGTGCAGAACACCTTCAGTCCTGTTATTTCTTACTTGGACATTGCACAGAGGTTCCCGTGGTGCAGAGGTCCTTCCCCACAGAGCTTTCTGGGCGCTTGGGATGGCTGGTCCTGCGGGTTCTGGGACAGCTCTCTGCCACCATTCTGTGAAGACGTTGTTGAGCCTGTGCATAAGTGGGAAAGGAACACAGGGAATGTCAGGTTAGGATGCCAAATTAAGAATTGCCAGGTTAAGGGTTGCTTAACCCTTAAGGTTGTGCATCCTTAATTAATCCTGGTTGTTTAAGACATTGTAACACATTATTTTTTTCGATGGGTTGTGGCTCACTCAGCATGCTGAAATGGATAATCCTTGCTTGATTAGAAACTGCCTTGCATTTAATTTTCTCTTCCTCCTGCATCCCCCCCCTCACTGATAACACATCTCTCCTTCTACAGATTGAAGTATAACATAAACAACTGCCTGTGTGCATCACTGCCCTGACTGTTGCCAGAGACTGCCTCATGTTATGCTCTGGAGAGCCCAGGCTTTGCGTAGGAAATTGGTGTGTGCTCATCAAGAAGCAGCTCCTGGCTTTATACTTGGATAGAGGTTTTTCACATATTCCATGATGTACAGTCCCTGCCACTTATATTAAGAAACTGAGGGATATCAGTGATACTTGTTTCTGTGAAGTTGAGGGTGTTCTTGCTGATGTGCAAGATGTACAAATGGTGCATGAAACCAAGGGCTCTAGAACTGTAACAGCATTGTTGGTTAAAAAAAATTTGCATTTCATTTTCTTTAGAGAATTCAAGTGATAAGTGAATTGCGGAGTAAAACCTTTTATCAGAGTTGCCTGGGTGACTGCTGGGTAGGGCATGTTTGCCCCAGCCTCACCTGCACACCAGAGAATAAATTTACACAGAAGAAGAGCCTGACACTGAAGGAAACTCTGTAAATGTAGAAAGGTGCAGGTGTGTGTGTCAGATGGTCTGTGCTGCTGTGTTGATAGCTAGGATTTTCCAGAGAGCTGTGCACAGAGTTTAGGTGCTGCCAGGGCAGATCAGACTTGCTGTAGTTAGTACTGACTGTACAGTGTATGTAGCTGTGCTTGGATCTGCCTCAGAGCATCAGCCTTACCCCAAGTGCCAAGCAAGTGCTGCTGGAATGTCGAGCAGAGTTTTTAAAACCGTTTTGGGTAATCTTCAGTAGCTCAGCAGTGGCTGCCTCAGTAATGGTAAACAAATGCTGGCAATCCTGCTAGATTATCCAGCTGGACAGAATTTCCAAAAGACAAAAAGAAACTCTGAAAATTGGTGGTTTTGTTAGTATTTACTGCTGTATAAAAGCTACTGATAATGATTCTGGTAATGCTTATTGCTCTGTGTAAACTGAGAACTCAGGAGACATTTATCATCTCTGTTGTGTCACTGAATTCCGTGTTTCCAGCGACCCGTGCCCACCTGACTCTGAGTCTGCCTGTTCCTTTCTCCTACCAGCCATGCAAAGCGTTGTGCTTCAACAGCAGAAAAACCGCCTTTGATATAGAGGTGGCTTTGGGCTGTTCTCAGCTAAAGAATTCCTGCCAAGGTTTTTGGTGGTCAGTCCTTTGGAGAATCTCATTAGAGATGCCGTTTTCAGGGTGTGCTACCTGCCAGCCTTTAGGTTGGGACCCAGAAGCAGAAGGCAACCACCAGGACACAGCAGCACAAGGCTCAGCACACAAACTCTTTTTCCAAACAGCATTCCACTAGAGCAGGTACTCTGGTGATCCCTGCTGAAACTGTGACTGCTGGCAGCAACTTCTCTCTGTTGCCTTGTGGAGCTGCATTTTTTTCCCATTTTTCAACTGGGTACTGCAGACACATCCTCTAGCCTGTGGTACCTCTCAGCCCTCACAGATCCCCTTTGCTCTGTGGCAGTATCTCAAAACATTTGGAGCTCGTCAGTGCTTCGGTGATCGAAATGTGATAGCCATTTTTTACAGATGTATGGCTAGCCTGGGGCTGAAGTCCAGGGCACTGCTGAACCTCTGGTGCAGGGCCTGATGTCCCCTGAGGCTTTCTTCTGAACACTGCAGCATCAGCCGGGCCCAAAGAGCAATGTGAAAACAAAAGCAGGGAGAGAATGTGTATGACAGCAGTGATTGTGCACACCCTTTGAGTTTGTGTCCATCCTTTTCCAGAGTCAGATTTAGTTTTTCTAGAAATTTGGTAAGGAAAGTCACTTTCCTCTCCCTCCTGCTCCCAACATGAACCCACAGATGAGTAAGTGTGGAACGCTTTACATCCAGAGGTAAGGCAACAGAATACCTCTTTCCTGAGGCTCTGGATGCAATGGAGGCTGGTGTGGCCACCCAACCCGAGATAGACCCTATCTTGTGGAGATGCCAGGCCTTCCTGGGCAGCTCCTAAAACTCTCGAATTGGTGTCCCGGACAGGCTGTCAGATCAAGGATCTTGATGTTCCCAGTTTGTCACAAATTTCTCAGCCACATCTGATTCCGTATGATCCATGCATATAAAGATTAAGGATACACTCATAAGACAGTGGGGATAATAAATTTGGAATTCTCACCTAGGACTGAGCTAATTGTTATGACAGTCAT
The DNA here is from genome assembly GCA_013398615.1 of Brachypodius melanocephalos. Lineage (NCBI taxonomy): Eukaryota > Metazoa > Chordata > Aves > Passeriformes > Pycnonotidae > Brachypodius > Brachypodius melanocephalos. Next base: position 36,589,571 of record VZSR01003807.1, read on the forward strand.
AAACTGTTCTTGTACCTCCATTTTTTAATTTAGCTTCTAGGGCTTTGTGCTGCAGCAGTCACATGCTTCGGTGGTTGGAATAACAGGAGGTCTTGTGCCTTCCTTGGTGCTGGGTTTACACAGTGTGCATCTCCTCCAGCTTACTGTGGCTGCTACACAAAGGAAATTATGCCTTCACCTAATGCATTTTGGGATTGTTTCCTGCCCCCCCCCGCTCCGAGAATATACTGAAGAGTGGTAAGATTTTCACTGAAACTGTAGAAATACTTCTCTACACCCAAATATGTAATTGGAACAAAGCCTCGTGACCATGAGGTACCATCTTACGACCACAATCCATCCTGAATTCTCCAGGAGAAGGTGCAGAAACCTGCCAGACTCTGGCTGCCAGCACCCCCATCTTCGGGATGGAGAGAGTGTTTCCTTCAGGCTGACCGCTTAGCCATTGCCTCATTCCCTGCAGTACATGGACTGTTTCCAATTTGAAATGGGGAAATTTGAAACCTTTGCTCTAGAAAGATCTGAATGTCTGCATAGACACCTGCTCTTTTTTGAATCCTGTTGAGCTGTTATCTGTAATTTCTCATGCCATCAAGAATTAATTTTCTTTGATATATTTGGCAATAGAAAAAGCATTGATTTTATGCAATTGAGATAATTCTGAGTAAAAGTGGCTGGAAAGGAAAATATATTTTAAAAGTTAGGGCAATAATAGAGAAGGCTTTACAGAAGCTCGATGAACTGTCACCTTCTCTCCTCTTTAAACAGAAACAATTCTTCACAGAAGTCAGATTTATCAAATTCATGTCCATTGAATGAAATCTAAACAAAAATAAAATTACATACAAAAAATGTGGCGAGAAAAGACAAAGGGAGATGGCTGGATTTAAATGAATAGTGGTGAATTGCAGAGAGTGCATAAAGCTGAAAGAAACCCTGACAAATCTATAATCAGAAATGCTAAAGACCATAAGTACATCAGGGAGGATTTATGAGATACTGGTGATGAGATTGTCAGTAAAGGCACCCTGCGGGCAGCAGTGTTCAGAGCACTCTTCAGCTCTGAAGAGCACAGGCAGCTGGTGTCACCTTTGCTGCAGGTAATGAGATGCTCCCTGTGCCAAACATCAGTGGGGCTGGCATGGGGTACCTGCTAGAGCGGGGCAGAAGATACAGCACAGCTGATGTTAAACACTATTATAAAGATTTTTTTTTTTTTCAAAAAAAAAAGAAAAATTGGTCTTGAATTGGATTAAATAGACGAAAGTAGTAATAAATTTTAAAGGCTGTGTAGACTTCCTGTTGTTAAAGATATCTCAATACAAAAACTTGATGAATGGATTAAATTGATCAAAAAGGGACTGTCAGAGCTCTTTCTGTAAAATCTGAATTGGCTGTCATAATACCTGAAGGATTGGGCACGAACAGATGATTAAATGATGGTTATTAAATGTAACCCCTGGCTCAGGATGTGCCTGAAAACCTCTTTTCTTCCTAAGACAGTGTCCGTGTCCTCAGCCAGACCTCTGAAGCCTCTGCAGCCACAGACTGTTTTCAGCAGCTCTACTGTGTGCTCTTTGCTGTTTGATGGTTTTTAAAGAATTGATCAAAATGTAGCATTTCAATGAGGCTGAGCCATTGATTTACGGGATAACATTGCCAGGGTTTTCCATACTAATTCCTTGTACAATGTGCAATCCAATGTTTTATTGGATTTTTAATTAGACTTTTTTACTCCCTTCTTTGAAGAGAGAGACTTGATTGAACATTCACTGGTGCTTTGGCTTTCCCCAAAGTTAAAGTCAAGCAGACTGCAGATCAAGATCTGTTTTTCAGACTTCCAGCTTTTTGGGCACAGAGGCCATGCAGTGGACGGTGAAGTGGAGCACTTTGGCAGCAGCCCTAACTTTGCAGCCGAACAAGGCTTCCCCCCTGCAGCAAGCAGTTAAAAGCTAAACTTTTGCCTCCAACCATTCCCATTAGTGGTTGTCCTGGGTTTTACACCCCTGCTTTTAGGTAACCATTAATGCAGCCTGGTCGGGAGGGCGCTTGCTCTGGCTAGCTCTTTCTCACAGCCAGCAGGGAGAGAAAATCTGACATCGCAAGTGAAACAGGAGCCCAAAATAACCTGAGGGAGATCCAGCTTTTCCTATGTAGCATGTGTCCTGGGGTACAAGGGGTTATGTTCCTTCAAAACATCTATTTGATACAATTATTTTTAAAACCTGTTGTTTCCTTTTCACCTTCTTAGTGTAAGGTAATGGGTTATTGATGTTAGCAGCAGCTATCAACACCTTTAGGTTTTGTCATTTCTTTCTTGAAATGAGTGCTCTGATGGGAAACTTTTCTTCTGATTTATGATTTATTCTCCTTTTGGCTCATACTTATCGTGCTTTATATTTTAATGAAGCTAATGGAACATCCCATTCCATACCCACACTTATGAGCAGGGTGATTGTTTTGTAAGTTCTGAATTCTTGACCAAGACTTTAAGCCTAAGTAGTCTCTTTATTTTTTCCTCCAGGTTTTTTTGTTCATTGTTTTCAATAATATTTCTTCCATACAGGAAAAGGAACCTGAACCTTTTGTATAAAATTCTTTCTATTTATCATAATTATTTTTAGTAAGTTACTGGAAACTAGCTAATTGCAGCAGTACTTATAACGTCATCAGCTCTTATGTCCAGAGAAAAGGAATTGAGGAACCTTAACGGTCCAAGTCTTCCGTTTGCACCACTGGAGAACAGTCAGGGATGCTGATCTGGATTTTCTTTCAGAAGTACATGCAGTTTGTTTGTCTGCTGGTTAGTTATTCCCTTAAGTGATTTTAGTTACTAAAAGCTTGCACTTTTCTAAGGGGTTTGTTGTCATCTTTGTTCTACTGTTATCATACAATATATCAAATAAAAATTTAGAATTTTTCCTACCTTAATGTTCAGGAAAGTAAGGGACTGAAGGGTTCTTTAGATGAAACTCCTCTCTTCCTGCTGTTGTGGGGAGGAATGGGTGGTTTTGTTGTTGCTGAAAGCCAGAAGACCCTCTGCCCACACAAACTGCCAGCACTGAATTGGTGAAGTTCACGGGGCACTTTTCAAGTAGTGTATGACCTTGCGTGATCAGCATTGAAAAGAGCTTTCTCATTACAATGTTGCCTTGGTACCTGGCCAAATCCTGGCCAGGTGAGGTGGGGCAGCCAGCTGCTTCTACGGCTGCTTGCTCTCAGCTGCGGCATTCGCTGCATCCAGCTCCCCTGTGAGATGCTGTGCTCTCTGCCTTGTGCCTCCTGGGAGCCAGGGTGTCTGGGGCAGAGGGAACACCACCATGCCTTTGGAGGGGCCAGAGGAAGCAGGGCTGCCTGTGGGGCACAAAGGTCTGAGCCAATGCTGTGGAAAGGCAGCGCTGTGTCTATGCTTTGGTGCTGGCCGTCTCCCCACAGTCCCTGGGATTGTGCCTGCAAAGCTGCTGCTCCTGTGGCTCTGAAATGGGGCTGGCAGTTGTGGCACCTGGGCACAGAGACATGGGAACAATGCCATTGCTGTCTTTCGCAGTCACATCTTAAAGAAGAATCGCGACTTGACCAAAGCCTGGAAAGGAAAGACAGACCAGCTTCTCAGAGTCGATGAACACGATTTCACCATGCGGCCAGCCTTTGGAGGTGAGAATAAAATGGCTCTCTTGATTTCATGCTAATTTAATTAAGAATAATCTAATTATCCAATTAGCAGTCTAATTAAAACCCGAGCAAACAAACCTGTGTCCAGATGCATCAGGGTGAAAGGAAAAGACTTGCTGCCGATTCAGAGAGGCCTCATGCTCATCTCATTGTGCTCTGTACATTTCCTACATTCCTTCCTGTTGCTGCAGTTGACTTTGTTTGTGGCTGGCATTCCCCAGAGCTCAGGCTGGACCCTCCCAGTAAGTGTTTCACTCTATTGAGAAAAGAAACAAGCTGCAGGTTTTAATATTCACTTGTGGTTGTGAAGTTGCAATGAGTTTTTTAGCTGATGTGATTAAATTGCAAAGTAAAGAACTCATTGGGTGTGGATGACAACCTGTCATTACTAGGAGAAAATTGAATACTTTTGTCCAGAAAAAAAATCTTGTCTCAAATTCTCAAAAGTAAATAAAAGAGTGGGAGGGGAGACCTCTGCCAACTTTTCTGCCTTCAGTCACGTTTCTGCTTTCAGTCACATCCAGTTACAGCAATGTTAAACCTGCCATCGCCAGTGTTTCCTGCCCCTGCAATGTTATTTACCAGCAAGTGGTAGTCCAGCCTAAACATTGGAGGTAACTTCTTTCTAATCAGTGAAAAACTTGATCTGCTACTTCCTGGGTTGAATAGTTTGCCTTAAATTGCCCTCTGGGTGGAGCATAGGCAGATCTCCCTGGGGCTGGTTCGAACACAGGGAGCCCTGGGTGCAGCTGAGGCTCAGGGGTGGGGTCTGGGTGCTGGCTCTGGAGGCACTGGGCTTCTTCATGAATCATCTGGAAAAGTGTGAATTCACCAGAGTGCACATGCCTCCCTAAATCCCAGGTATGCCCTCCCCTGCTATAAGGTGAGAGGATGCTGTTTTAGGTTTTCTGATTTTTTTTTTTAGCCAACCTCAATTTCTGGAGCTTGGCTGTTGACTTCTGAGTGCCTGATATGGACAAACTTAAGGTGCTGATCGATCCTCTGGACAAAAGACATGTTGGTCTGATAAGTGGGATGATAGGGCTTCGCTGGGAGGATATTTGGACTCCCTGCCTTGACTCAGTTGGAGACAGCTGGGGAACCATGGTGATTTTTAAACTTTTTTCCTCCTAACTGGATGTATGTCAGGGCATCATGCCTGTTTTGGGGAGAAGCTGAGGGATTTTGTTCTGTTGTGCTGATGGTTTGGCACCCAGTGGCACGACTGCACTGTATTCCTGGAAACAGATCTGAATTTAACTATTTTCATCAGTGTCACTATGTTCTCATCAGGGTCCTTGAAGAACACATTTGAGCACAAGTCACACCAAACAGACACATGGAATTACACAGTCACTCCTCTAGTGTTAATGGAACTGCATTTTAATCTCTCTTTTGCCTTGTTTTCTCATGCTACCTCCCATCACAGCATCAAGATTCTTCTAGAGCCCAAATTTGAAATAATGTTTACAAAACTGAGAAATATCCTAAAAGCCTTTGCTGAGAAGGTTCCCTTTTTTGTAAAGGATAAACATGATGAGATTTTAAAAACTTTTGCTTAAAACCTCCTTAACATGAAGAGATTCTTGGTACAAAGGTGTGGTATTAGCAAAGTTGTACTGAAATTGCATGTGATGAGGAGCAAAGCATGGAGACAGCTTTGTTGAGGCTCCAGCCTTGGAAAGCCAGACTCAGAGATAGCGAGCTATCTCTGAGGTTCTTGCTCAGCTGCAGAATTGCACAGTGTGTTTCTAGCGACAGATGATAAGCCTAAAGAAAAAAAAAAAAACAAAAAAAAAACGTAAAAGAAAGGGAACAAAATCTGGTAAGAGGTGATCCTCATATTTTTGTCTGTAATGTTATTCGTCAGGCAGTCACAGTGATTTGCCATGCACCATGAGTCCTTCCAGCTTCTTGCTGTGGCAATGTCAGTCAAACTGATGTGGTTTGACCTGTAGAGGATAAAAAGGCTTTTGTACTGCAGAAGTGGAGAAGAGAATCCTGTGGGTTACAAGTGACTGCAACTGGTCACTGCCCTAAGACCCTCTCTGGTCTAACTGAGACTCCAGCTCTATGGCATTGCATCAGGCCTTTGACGTTACCTTGCAGGGAAAGGCACCTCACTCCTAGAAAATAAAACAAACAAACAAAAAACCCCCCATAAGGAAGTTGTGAGTGTCATTAAGATTAAAAGAAACCCAGTAGTGCCGATGGTTCCCCAGTTTGGTGGGCCAGCCTGCGACTCCACCTTAAGCTAAAAAGGGGACAGGGTATGCGCTGTTTTATGGTGGCCACAGTGACTCTTGCTGGTCTGCAGAGGACAGTCAGCAAGCTGCCAGCCCAACACTGCTGTGACCACTGGGCAGAGCAGGCTGGGGTTATGCAAGGTGAAATAAAAAAAAAAAGCAACAGTATTAGAGAAAGGTGAAGGGTTTTTCAAGAAAAAGTACCTTTGAAAAGAGCAAGTGAGCAAACAAATGTTGTGTAAGTTGTGTTATTAACAGCCCAATAAGCATGGTTGTCTTGCCTGTCCTCAGCCCATTAGAGACATGCAATTGGATACACAGGCAATGACAATTTTTTTTTTTTTTTTTAAATTTTTTTTTTTTGCTTTGCTGATGATCAAAGAGCCTCCATAAGCTAAAAGAGACTGCAGGGGTTTTGACCCTTATGGAGTTATCTCCATGTCAGTGACCTTGTTCTAGCCAGCAGATGTTCAGGTATTATTTACTATTATTAATATTTAAAGATTATGTAAATGTTTGTTTTGCTGCCTTCCTTAAACACCCATTTTAAGCATTTCATTTATGACATCTCATATTTTACAGGGAGCCTGTGAATAAGCAGCTTTAGTTGATACTTAAAATAGCTGTATCTTCTTTATTGAAGACCAGCTTAATGCTTTACTTTTATTATATTTGCTCATAGTGGAGTAGCCTAATGTCAGCTGGTCCTTGCTGCCCTTTCTGGGCAGTGCTTTTGCCAGGATGGATGAACAGTGGGATGAACAAAGCACCAGTAGTTCACTGAGTGTTAGTGACAAGGGCTGGAGTAGAATTTGCTTCTCTGCTGATGAGCAGCCATCCATGAGATGCAGAGGGACAAAGCCCTGCAGTCATGGAGCAGGTGATGAGCATGTCCTGGTGCTGGCTGTCTGGGAGCTGCCCACACCTAAGAGGTCCCAATCAGATATATATTCACTTAAAAAGTAAATACACACACACACACACACACAAATACACTGAAAGCTGTTGTGCATCTTGCAGACATGGGATCCCTTATGGATGTTTTCAGACTCTCTGGGTGTGCACAAGATACCTGTCAGTAAAGAAATCTCAAACCTACTCATTTCCCATGCACATATTTTTTCCCAAGGCCTTCTTCTGCCTCCCTCCTTCAAAGATAGATAAGTGGAGGCTGTCTCAAAGAGAAACAACGAGCCTTTGAAAGCACTGCCAACGAGTAAAAGAGATGTCACAAAGCTCTAGTCTCAGAGCTGGACTGGAAAACTGACTCCAGACACCTTCATGGTAGCACACTCTTCCCTATCTTCCAAAGCCTGCTCCAGTGTTCAGAAATAAAACCCATATTTGTGCCTGGTTCTGATTGGGAACTGACTCACACTTTGAGGCTTTCATGCTGCTCACTGGTTGGTGTTTTTATGTATGTAGACACAGTGGGATGTAGCAGGCTTTAATGTTGGGCTCCTTCTGAAGCCATTCCTGCACGGAACATGTGGAAACCTCCTGGGTTCCCTGGAGTAGTCAGCCCAAGGCCAGACATCCCATTCAATCTAGGGCAAAGTTTGATACCCAAACTGGAGTTTTTGCAATATGAAACAAGCCACAAAGTCTTCTTTGTGCCAGAACCAACCCAAAGTTCCATGATTCTGGTTGATACTTTTCAGAGACTTTTAAGGGTGATCTGAAAAACTCTGCTGGACTGCAGGCTTTCAGCAAAGCAGCACTGCTTCCTTTTATCAGCCATATCTCCAGCTTTCACATGGATCCCTTTAGCTTCCTGTCCAGGAGTGAACATCCTAGAGAGGAGCCTGAGCTTTGAGATCTTCCAGTGTTAATGTGTTCAAGTCTTTTGTAGCTCATAATTCTCTAGTATGATCCTTCTATATTTTCTCTTTCTGAAGAAAAGGTGAATTTTGATAAAATATTTTTTAGGACAAAGAAAGACTGATTGATGAGAGCTTTTTTGCATCTAATGCTGTAATCAAAGTTAATTGTTCTGTATACCAGTTCAGTTTGTCATATACCATCTGAGCTGTTCTTGTTCCTTCACGTTCACACCCTTATCACACTCCACTCCCTCTCAATACAGAGGGTTTTTCATTTTTGCTCATCCCTAGTGGCATTTGATGAGGAGGCTGGTAAAACACCCTGAGCCTCTGTGGTTTAGCTATTCAGTTCCCAGAGGGACAGGATTAAAAAGCTGGCAGTTCCTGATTGACTCCATGGGTTAGTGAGATCAAAGATCTCCTGACATTTCTTTTTTAGTGATCAACAGCCATTTAATTCCATGGTATGTGCTCTAGCGAACATGACCTTCAAGGGAACCCAGGGTTTGTTTCTGTGGTTTAAAGAGGTCATTTCTAGACAGGGCTTCTGCTTTGCTTTAGAAGCTGCATACACTTTCAACATTACTTGCATCAAGTACCTCTGCAAAACTACATCTTTCTTGAAGTTTTGCAGAGTGATGGACCAAAGGAATATGCAATTACCATTATCACTTATGCTCATCACCAAGAGCAGGACTTGGTGCTCATTTGATTCCTGTCACTACCTCACAGACAGCAACATTTGCCCTGTCTCCACTGGCCCTTCACTCACCCCTCCCTGCTCAGCCCAGCGTCTTGTCTAAACCTCCTCCAAAAGGTCTTGCTGTCTCAATGTATCCTCATTCCCATTTGTGTGCTCTCTCATTGCCTCAGTTTCAGGTGCTGAATGAGGAGCAGGGAGAAGAAAAAAGCAGTGATTTCTCCTGCTGATTGTAGTAGGAGTTTACTCAAAAAAGGCAGAGTAAATATTTCTGCTGGTAAATTGGTTTTACAGACTCATCTTTACATTTCTGTATTAAGCACTAAACAGTCCAGCATTCAAATAATTTCTCACTCTCTCTATTACAATTACTTTTTTGTCATTCCCCAAATTTGTGATAAACTGCAGAACAGACACCTAATCCAGCCTTGGACCTCTTCTCTCAAGGGCTTTCCAGACCATTCAGCTTAACATGGAACACCTTTTTGTAAAGTTTAATAAATCTTCATGTCAGCTCCAGACTGAACCATGGGCTTGGTCCTTGCAGTGAGACAACTTTTGGTTATTGAGTGTTTGATGGAGGAACATGAACGAAGTAAAGGACATAGTATTTTATCTTCAAAAGCCGATAGGGGAGGAATAGGAGAACAGAACAGATACCAACTTAGCAGTGTTCTTATGTTTATGGGTTTGGTTTTTACTTGTTTGGGTTTTGGGGGTTTTTTTTAATCTGTGATTAATGTTCAGAGAAGCATAGAAATCACAGCAGTAAGTAGACTTTGTGCAGGTGTTGATTTCCTGAATCAAGGCTAAATTAAGGATTCGTACACGGAGAGTCTCTCTTGCAGTCTGGAAGCTGTAGGGGGCTGCCCAGCATGTGCTGGGCACAGAGCCCTCAGCTTGTGCTGTTTCTTGGTTGATAGTACTGCACATCAAAATGCCTCTTGTCACTACAGATACAGTGCTATTTGCTACCTTGTTTAAAAAAAAAACCAAACCAACAAACCAAAGCATGTTTTACTGAGCAAGAGAAATGGCATAGAAAAATTCTTTCTCTCAGTTGCAAATGATTGCACAGTGCAGAGCTGTGTGTCTGAATGTGACATGTAGGTGTTTGTAAGCATCTGGGAGTCATCTCAGAGTGCTGGGTTAGCCAGGTTTGAGCTTCATTGCTGGGGGCAACAGTCACTTAAACTGGAATTGGTGGTTCTGGGGAGTCTGGTCCCACTCCACAGAGCTTGTTCAAGGTGCCTGTTCCCAGCACAGCTGCTGACAGAGAGGACATTGGAGCTGTGCATGCGGGAAGGGGACAGTGCCACCATCAGTGTGCTCTGCTGTAATCAGGTGAGGCTGGCTTATCAAAGCCCTGGCAAACCTGCACTGGGGCTGGTTGCAGCTTGTCTCAAGGGCATGGGGATCAGCCTTTCCCTACTGAGGCTGAGTTGGTGTTTCTTTCTCCTCCAGCAGAGGCAAACATAAGGCTGTGTTCTAATGCCCTGAAGATGTGTGATGTACGTACTGCTGCAGGTACAGGAGCAGGATGGATAGCAGCTTGCAAAATTGTGCTGCTCCCTCAGCACCACTTCTGCTCTCTGGTTAGACTTATGGTGCATTGAGAGCTTCGATGTGGTCTCAAGGAAGATGCTACTCTAGCTAAACGTGTGCATGCAGCAGGCCTTGCTGTTCGTGGCGCTGCAAATATGGGTCTGAGTCCACAAAGGGGTTGTGGTGCATCTTACAAATTATCTGGCTGCTAATCAGATTCAAAATTTAGGTGGTAAAAGTCTTTGCAAATCTTCATGGAGTCCACTATGGGCTTTGGAAAATTAATTTCAGCTGGACAAATCTTGGACATGTCTGCAGAGCTTCTGCTTTCTTTGGCATGGTCTGTGTTACTGACAGTGCCCAGGCTGGAGACGCATCCTGGACAGGGTCATCAGTGGGACCCACTGCCACACTGAGAGCACCAGCAACTCTGGATCTACCTGGACTGTTCCTCAGCAGCTCCTGCTGAGCTACCCTGCTGGCTCACGCTTGGTGTGATCATCTCAGTAGGCACTCATCACCAGAATTTGGGAAAAGCTTCATAAGGGCACCGTATGGGGATATTGAGTCATCTGAGGAGGTCCTGGTCATTAATGACCAGCAGTCTACAGTGAAGTTTTGATACAGGTTTTCCAGTAATAGAGGAATGTGCATTCATTATGGGATGTTTTCTGCTCATTTACTTTTTGTGAACTCTTTGATTGTTAATTTTAAAACTACTGTGGAAAACTAGCAATATCATCAGTGAGTAATATGAACCAAAATGGTGATGGGCTCTTGAGTTTAATGTGGTTTGGTAAAAAATGAGAAACCTCCAAGGAAGAGCTTGTTGCTTGCTGTGTCTTCATCTCACTCCCCTGTGCTTGGGGCTAAATTTGTTCATAAAGGTCTAAAATTTAAGATGGCATGGCTCAGTTTTTAAAAACATAGGCAAATGTTTCATCAAAGCTCTGGATCAACTGGCAAAGTGTCAACATTGCAGCATATGGCCAGGAGAAGATAATTCAATGTTTCAAAAGGGCACTTACATGGTTCTTCACTATTTCCCCAGCCCCCTCCTGAAGAACCATTGACAGAAATGTACAACATAAGCTCAGAAACGTTTGCATGTCACCTTAGAAGTGCAAATTAAATGCAGATGATATGAAAGAACATTTATTTACATATGTAAATCTCATTCTCTTCCAGGCCCTGCAATTCCTGTTGGGGTGGATGTGCAAGTTGAAAGCTTGGACAGTATTTCTGAGGTTGACATGGTATGTAATCCTCTGCCAAGCCTCAGTTACTTCTAGTCATAAAAAGACCTTCTGACTTGAAATCTGTGGGCTTGTAATCATTGGTCAGATGAAAGTAATAGCAGCATCTCCAAAATTCAAAGAGGCTGATAATCAGAACCAAATACTTCATAAAGCCAGGTGATCAAAGTCTTACCTCTCTACCTCCAGATAAAGATTAAAAGCGTGAAGAGAAAAGGGGCCTTGAATGGGAGAATAATCAGTGCTGTGAAAGACCTTTCGCAACTAAAAATATTCAGCAGCTGCATGTGAATATTTAAAGCTAAATGGTAAAATTCACATAGGCTGTGCTTGCTGCAGGAGTTTTCTTTCTTAGGTAACTATTCAATTCACATGAGTGCTTACACATGCTTTACTGTTTGATTTTGAGTTGTTTCAACGTGTTTGGGGGTTTTTTTAATTGTAGAAAATGGAATAAAAACACTTGAAAGAGAAGTGGAAAGGGGAACATAGAGGAAAAGAGGAAGCTTCTGGGCTCCTTCCTCATTCTGTCTTTTCCTCCTTGTTCTTGTGCACCTTTTGTGGTCTAGACAAAACCTAAAGACAAAGGAATAGCTTTAGTTGAGTGTTTTTTAATATGGTGCAATTACATCTTCATCCCATTTTGGAGGGGTTGGTTTAGATGACCTTTAAAGACCCTTTCCAAGCCAAACTATTCCATGTTCTGTTGTTAAAACCAGGCAGCTTGCCTGCCTGGATATTGAAAGAGAGGGTTTGGGGGTATGCATGCAGTGAGGTGTGTGGGAGGGAGCTGTCAGCACAGGAAATGGTTGCCAGGAGGAGAACTGGGGCTCTAATATATCAAAATAATGTCAGAGCAGCAAAGAGGCCTAATTAGTGCAAGTAAATAACTCACAGATCTTTCTGTCAGGATTCAACAAAAACCTTGCCTGTCAGAAGTCTTCAAGGTCAGTTCTCTCCCTTAGCTATTGATAGTTCCTATTTTCCCAGCTCATGACATGTACTTTCTACGGAGTTGCTGATACATATTTGGGGTGGAAGAATCTTCTCCTAGGTCAGTCTGAGTTCTATTGGTGTGTTTTTCCAACAGACTGTTCCAGCATGGGTGTTTGCAGGGAGGAGAATGGGCAGTCAGCTCTCTGCTGGGACTGGGGCTGGCTGTGCCTGCAGCAGGGTGCCCTCCTGGTCTTCCCATTGCAGGCAGGGCAGAGCTGCAGGCAGGGATTGTTTCAAACTGCTCTGAAGAGGCCCTGAACATCAGAGGTACCCTGAGTAGGGCAGTCCTTACCTGTCACTGCTTGAGCAGGCACCTAGAGCCCTGAAGAAGGACCAGACTGAAGCATCACCAGCAGCAACCCACTGTGTCTGCAAGACTGTCTGTGACAGTGAGAGCAGCCAGGGGCTGTTTGAAGCATGTGGGTTTAAAACCAGTGCCTGTCTGGTTGATGCAGATGGGCTGCTGCTCTGTGCAGTGGCTGGACATGCTCTTGAGGCTGCCTGGAGCATGGAATAAACATTAAATACGGTGCCAAAATTGAGGTACTTGTGTAGATCATTGGCTGTGCCCCTGGCAGGTACTATCATTCTCCTAATTTACTGTAAAACTTTGTTTGCCAAGGGACTTTCCTATTCGTGAGTGCTGAAATAAACCACTTTTATTGCTTGTAAATAGTGTGTATGCTGGTCAGAAAGGAACAAGCGGTCAGTACACTGCCTCTTCTGAATCAAGCCATGGAAAAGCCTCCTTAGGTTGGATTTTATACCAAGAAGCTGTTGTCAGCTGCCACTTTGTCTCTGTGTTTGCAGCATTTGGTGCACCGTGTTGGCCATTTGAGAGGAGAGTTGGCCATTGCAGAGGCCACTGTGTTGGCTGTTTGGAGAGACAAAGGGGCTGAATGTGAAAGATGAGAAGCTCCTGTCTGGTAGGACAGGGAAAGGGGTGGCCTGGAAAGCAGTGAGTTCCTTCCTGTGCTGTGCCTTCAGACAGTCTCTTCCCCCTCCTCTACAGTGGCTGTAAGCAAAGCTGAGGGTACCTGGCTGATTGTCCTTGTTCCCCTGTGCTCTGACGATGGAGCTGCCCACAGGCATTTTGCAGCCACAGCCTCAGGCTGGTGTCCTGGTTTTGGCTGGGATAGAGCTAATTTTCTTCTTAGTAACTGGTACAGTGCTGGTTTTGGATTTAGTATAACAATACTGATAACAGTGGCTCAGTTGTGGCTCAGCAGAGCTTACTGTGAATCTGGGGCTTTTCAGTGTCTCCTGCTCTGCCAGTGAGGAGGGCACAAGAAGCCAGGAGGGAGCATGGCCAGGACAGCTGACCTGAACTGGCCAGAGGGATATTCCACACTACAGAACATCATGTTCATTGTATAAACTGAGGGGAGTTGGCTGGGAGGGGCTGATCACTGCTGGAGGACATACTGGGCATCTGTCAGCAACTGTATTGTGCATCACTTGTTTTTTTTGGAGTTTTGCCCCTCTCTCTCTTTTCATATTCCTTTTCATCACTCTTCTTACTACTATTTATTTCAATTATTAAACTGTTTTTATCTCAGACCAACTTCTTTCGCGTCTACTCCCCATCCCATTGGCTGGAGGGGGTGGGAGAGAGGAGTGAGCAAGTGTCTGTATTGTACTGAGCTCTGGTTGGAGTTAAACCACGACAATGGTCCTCCTCTCCTGGAGCCCCATGTACCTCTGTCTCATGTCATGGCCAGGCAATTGGTAACCCTGAATAGCCAGGCTCCTCTTTACTCCCTTTTTGATTTCCACCATAACTTGCACTGACTCCTAAGAAAGCAGGAATTGTGCCTCTTCCTTGGTTTCCTTTTTCCCAGCTCTGGTCAAACTGAGCTTGATGTCCGGCCCCTGAGGCTGACTCTTCTAGCTAGGTTGTAACATAAGCTCTGCCAGTGGCAGTAGTTGCTGGAAGTGTTTCTTTGGGGCTATAGATGTAAGGGGAAGGTGGCCAGTGTCCAGTAGGGAACAGGACCTGGCAACATCCCTGGCATGAGCAGTGAGGGAGGCTGGGGCCAGTCTGATAAGGTGGGGACCTGAAGGTGATTGAGCAGAAGTGTCCCCCTGGCTCATCTCTGCCATGGTCAGAGAGGCAGCTCTCTGGCCAGCTCTGTACAGTGCCAGGCAGCAAGGAGAGGACTGGAACTAGAGCTTTTTTTGACAAATTAATGAAAAACCTACTGGCAATGCAAGGCTGACAGTTCTTTCAAGCAGAGAGTCAGGGTAACTGATTGTCACTGTCACCAAACTGATTGGTTGTGGTTTGAGAAAGTGGTTGCCACATGGTTAGGGAGAGATCCTGGCCTGTGTTGCTGCCTGCTCAGGCTTGGCAGCTGCAGCTCCCATAATCACTTGCTTGATTGGGAATATAAAGAAAATAAGTGTATTTGATCCCTCAGCATGAGAGTAGATTCGGCTCTAAAAGCAGCAGCTGCCAGGTTGGGATCAACAAACAGATGTTTTCCTTTATGTGACTGAAGATCCTGCCCCATCAACAAGCTGAAAAGGGAACTTTGTTTACACACTTACATGGTAGGAAACACAGTTCCCTCAGTTGGTTGCCGTTTGCAACAATTTAGTCCTTTTGGGGATAAATTTCTTGGTGTTTAGCCTGACCATTAAGCCAACTATCAGTTTTTCCTCTTGATCATCCCGTTGCTGCCATAGTCCTGTAAGACAGTTTTTGCCAGAATTGAAGAATCATTTCTGCAGGCATTGCTCGTCTTGGGGAATATTTATATCCCATTTGGGACTGAACATTACTGGGTACTGTAATGAATTCATTAGTTGGCTATGCTTTGTTTTGGCTGAAATTATTTTGTCAGGAAAATCTACTGACAGCATTGACCTCGGAAAGAATCAGGAATTGAGAGTGGAGAGATCTCATCTATCTGGTGGGAGTGAGTTTTCCTTCTGGTGTGTTCTAGTTGTAGAGTGCAGCACTGACAGAGCTCTCTTCCCTTTTTTGAAGGATTTCACTATGACCTTGTACTTAAGGCACTACTGGAAGGATGAGCGTCTCTCGTTTCCCAGCACCAACAACAAGAGCATGACCTTTGATGGGAGGCTGGTGAAGAAGATCTGGGTCCCTGATGTCTTCTTTGTGCATTCCAAGAGGTCCTTCATCCATGATACCACCACGGACAACATCATGCTGCGAGTGTTCCCCGATGGGCACGTCCTCTACAGCATGAGGTAACAGAGCATCCCTGCTTCCCCTGAGCTTCCCCTGAGCATCCCCTGGGAGTTTGCTGCATGGTTTACTCTGGGCTTGACTCTCATGATCGCCAGGATTGCTTCTCCCAGTCCTGCTACTCTCGCTGCTAATGCAGAACCCTGTTTCCAAAATATCCAGTACAAAATGCTTTGCAAGAAACTCTGAGAAACCATGCTGTGGGCAGTAACAGGATAATCTCCTCCTGGGGGAAGCATGCCCCCAACTCTTTACAGTCAGTGGAAGGCTTAGTCAAGCAGGAATGTTCATCCCAGGGTCAGTGTGTGATTAAACTGGAAGCAGCTGATACACCAGATGGTGACCTCTACAATTATCCTATTTTCCTTCTTGTTTGTCTAGATTTTTTTTTTTAGTTGTGGTGCTTTCCTGTTGGTATAAATGTTTAAGTTTATTGAAGCTGAAATGGCAGTATTAAAGACATCCTAGTTTTCCAGTAGATTTGTTGGCTGGAAGAATCCTGAGGGATTCTGACCTGGAGGGTTATCCATCCTGTGGGTGTACATGGATTGTGGCTGTGGGTTTGTAGGATTCTGTAATACACAAGGACATGGAGGCTTAATCCTCTAAACTTCTCAGCCTTATTACAGATTATCAAAAATACCACAAAAATCACCACCAGCAAGTAAACCACCACAAAATCACCACTGGCAACCATACTCGTGATTAATAAATTGATTAATATATCCATATCATGCTATTGCAAACCACTATCAGCAAGCAATAATTTATCATCCATCAATCATGTGGCAACAGC
The DNA here is from genome assembly GCA_013398615.1 of Brachypodius melanocephalos. NCBI lineage: Eukaryota > Metazoa > Chordata > Aves > Passeriformes > Pycnonotidae > Brachypodius > Brachypodius melanocephalos. The sequence continues at coordinate 36,605,819 of VZSR01003807.1, forward strand.
CAATAACTAACCAGAGTATTTACTGTTACAGGTTACTTTACATTGGTGGAACAGCTCATCCACAATATACCCTCAGGTACACTTAGGAGAGGTTGATTGTGTGGGTGCACTGTGCTGGTATCAGGTGATACCACCATCAAGTGATTCAAATTATCCAACTGCTGGAAGGACAAACTGAAACAGCCTCCAAACTGGGCTCAGAGGGGACCAGTGAGACAGCAGAGTCTCATTTCAGAGATGCTCTGAGTCATAGGGTGTGGAGTCAGCCAGGTGTCTTTGGCAGGGGTCCAAGAGCTGGTAGAAAGTTCCTGCACTGAATTCAACCTTCTAGGGAACAGAAAAGCATGGAAAGGTCTCAGAGGAAGTCTTCATTTTGGATAAAAAATATGGCCTCCTTATATCCAGAGAGATAAGAGGATGTAGGATGCCACCACTTTGAACAGGCAACAGATGCTGCTAATTTTTGTTTTCATCTGTGACAGCCAATAGATAATCATGTTTTCTATTCTCTCAGACCCTTTTTTATTTTCAAAATAATTTCCTACCTTTTCTGACAATAATAAAATGCCTGCTAAATCACTTTTTTTTTTGGCAGTCAATTTTATTTCGGGATGTCTCCAGTTTCTAGGTACCCTATCTGCATGCCAAAGAGGCCAGCTGTGCTTCTCAAGGATTTGTCTTGTTTCCAGGCTGGCAAGCCTTTCTATGTCTGTATTTTTTCATCAGAGAGGTTTTTTGCTCAGTAGTTTCCCCTTCTAACCAGGCCACCTTTATGGCTGCTTACATCATCATCCCAGCAGACTTAATTTATTTCAGAAGAATGAAATAAGAGAAGCAGACAAAAACACACTGCCAGAGGAGAAAAGCTCAAGAGCCCCAAAAAAAAGATATTTCCCCAGGACAGAAAACATGCTCTCAGTTTACAGTGACCTTTGAATATTTTGTAGCTAAGGATTTCTGTTCTAAGATCTTTCTGGAACTTATTTGCTTCATCTATGGTAAAATGATTTTGAAAAACTTGGAAAGGTTTTCTATTAAGTTTATTTCTGCAGTCTGTTGAGGAGGTGATGTGACTTTTTAATGTTACCCACAAGAAAGAAATCTGTGAGTTAACCACAGCTGATTGCACAAGACTTAAATTTCATATGTAAAATCCAAGGAGAAAGAAAAATCTCCATGGCATTTGGGTCTGGCGGTGTTTAGAACACTCGGAACAATGTCCAGCTGAAAAAGCATGGCTGTCCAGTGGTGCTGGGAATACTCTCAGATATCTTGAGATGTCTGCATGGGATTGACACTGGACTGGGGAACATTTCATTCCTGTTTTGGGCCTTGGGCCTTCAAAGCCACCTGGACACTGCACTCTAATTGAGGAATATCATATTCATGAGCCAAGTTTCTGTTCTGCCCCTGACTAACAAACTGTTATTGACCACAGGTTGTGCCACAGTTCAGGTGACACCAAGGAAAGAACATGACAAACTTTAACGAGACTGACAGTGCTCAAATGCTACACACAGTTAAGGGAGGTCACTGTTGCAGGATATTTTCAGCAGCATATCCCCAAAAACATTCTTTAAATTTTGCTCAAATGGCAACATTTTGCTCTAGTTTATAGTCAAAATGAACAGCATGTGCCTTTCAGGAGTGATGAGTGTGTAGGGTAGGGTTTGGATCGCAATCCCTGGAACCGAGGAAAAGTTCTTTATTGACGTCTGCAATGAATCCAGAAAATGGCCACAGCCAACATAAGTTGGCCTCTGAAATGATGAGTCACAGCTGATTTGCCCCTCCTAAATCGGAAGCTCCACTGCAAATCCATCTGCAAGAGAAAGTTCACTGACCCACTAGAAAATTTCTTATGTAACGCTGTGCACAACTGGACTAGTTTAAAAACTGGAGCTGTGATTGCTGCAGCTTTTTAGCTAAGTCAAAAACTTAACAGAAGCAAATCTCACTTGCTGAAAACCAGCTGCACTCATTTTACAACCCCTGCCCCAGAAATACACCCCTCAGATTAAAAGGGTTTATTGAGAGCTGTAAGAAACTACTTTTGCCTTAATAATATCTGTACTGAAGGAATTCTGTGGCTGGCAAAAATGATGGTCATATTCCTCAGGCTTGGGTCATTCTGGGGGTGACTATGGAGGGAACTGAGCAATGGGGAAATTGTGGAAACCTTACTTCAACTGCACGTAAGGGAATATTTACATGTAAATGGTGAAGTTTTACATTGTAGTCTTGTAGGCAAGTAGTTGGATACAAAACACATCTGTACGGACATTAGTATAACAGTAACATCCAAGATAGTGTTTTAATTCCTTGGTAGATATTGCAATTATAATTTTCTTTGGAGTTTCTGTGTATAATCCATCTAGCTTGAACATGGAGAATTGGTAGGCATTTTCCTCTGGCTTTTTTGCTAACATCATGCAATATTTCTGACTTAAAAGCTGCAGAATAATTATCTGCGATAACATTCTCTCTTGATTGCTCCTCACAGAAACCAGCTTTTCTCATTTTTGGTTTCTAGGGTCACAGTGACAGCAATGTGCAACATGGACTTCAGCCACTTCCCCCTGGACTCTCAGACATGTTCTCTGGAGCTGGAAAGCTGTATGTTGTATCTGTGTTTCTGGCTAGATATGCTCCATGGCTGGCTGCACAAACATTTCACTGGACATGTTTCAGAACACTGTCTATTTTAGAGCCTGAAAAAATTGTCCATCAAAGTAACTAGGAGTCCTATTGAGCCAGCAGTATTGTGTATCTAGTCCTTGTGCTGCAAGACCAGAATTTGCAAGGAAAACCTCCTATGACATAATCCTGATCCTGCAAACACTATGAGCTGGGCTCAGCTTCTTTGGTGGAGAAAGTAATGTGAACAGTAAGATTTTTTTGTAGACTTTCTCCAGTGTATGGCAAGACTAACATCTGGTTGTTTTGAGGTCCTCCCAGCTATTTAACTAATTGTTCCTCTGCAAAAATTAGAATCAGAGAATAATTTTCACTGACCTTGAGGTCAGCTGCTCTAATACCCTGCTGAGAGCAGGGAATTCTTCTTGATGAGTTGCTTGGGGCTGTGTCCAGTTGGGTTTTGAACAAGATAATTCAGGCTCCACAACTTTTCTCTGCAACATGCCCAAATATTTGACAGCCCTGATCCTGAAAATGTTTTCTTTTACCTGCTTGGGAACAACCCTTTGCTGACACTTGGATCCCTTGCCTCTTGTCCTTTCATTCTCCATTTTGTCAAAGCATCTGGGAAAAGGCTGCTGCCACCTTCTGCAGGGCAGCAGCTGGACCCCACCAAAGACTGCTCTACTCCCAGGTGAACAATCCCTGATCCCCCAGCCTCTTGTTCCCAAGCCATGTGCTCCTGTTCCTAATGATCTTGATAACCCTCTTCTCACTCCCCATTCCTGTTACTTAGTGCACAAATCCTGTAAGTTTTTCATTTGCACTTTTAACATATTTCTGGGCTTTTGCTTCTCACCTGCCCCTTTTGCTTTTACCAGTCTAAGATAGTTTGAAGTGTCCATGCTTTCTCCTTTCTCTAAATTAAAGTGTTTTACCCATGATTATTTCCTGAGCTATAATCTATTTTTAGTCTGTGAGGTCCAGAAGAGTGCCATTCTAACTGTTGTTTCAATGTGAAGTAAAAAGAGGATTTGTTTTCTTGAATCTTGAATCTGGAGTTTTTTTGTTGTCACAGTATATTATATGACAAGATCTTTGAACTTCCTTGCTGTTGGCAAACTTACTTGTGGCATTAGTTCATGCCAAAGATTGGATGTATTAACTTCTGTTGAACCTCTAAGCCAACATCACATCACATTGTATTTCTTCTTTCCCTAAGATGCTTACACTGATGAAGATCTGATGCTGTATTGGAAAAATGGGAATGAATCTCTGAAAACCGATGAAAAAATTTCTTTGTCTCAGTTTTTGATACAAAAATTCCACACCACATCAAGACTGGCTTTCTACAGTAGCACAGGTATTGACCTTTTCTGATGTCATACTATTGCTAAACCTAATACTGTATTAACTGCTTTTGAGGGGGCTCTTGGGGTTATGTCACTGAAGTGTAGTCTCCATAGTCTGTTTGAAAGCTGTTTCTTGTTTTACTAGTCTTAGAAATAAAAGAACCAAAGAAAGGTCTTGTCTCTCTGTACCTGCTGTCCAGGCTGCTCTCACTGATTTTGGCTTTCCTCCTTTCTCAAAGGTTGGTACAATCGACTCTATATAAATTTCACTTTACGTCGACACATCTTCTTCTTCCTTCTCCAAACCTACTTCCCTGCCACTCTCATGGTCATGTTGTCCTGGGTGTCCTTCTGGATCGACCGACGAGCAGTTCCTGCCAGAGTCTCTTTGGGTGAGAGCAGCTGCAACAAGCCATGGCTGTGTGAAAAGCTTTGCATGGGAAGGTTTTGGCAGAAAAGGGAACTGTTCATTTTGATGGTTAAAGATATTGTGCAAGCAAATGGTGGTTTTATCTGATGATTGATATAATGCATAACTTGCACTTTGTCTTAAGTCCTTCATCATTCAGCAGTCTTCCTCACTTATGTGTAGCTCATGATGGAAAGTGCTATGGTCTTAAAAAAGTAGCCGTAACGCAGAATGGTACAGCTAGGAAACAGGAGTCCTGCTCTTAGCAGACCTGATCTTAGGATTAGGTGTGTAAAAATATGTTTTAACAGCATTATGTTTAAACCCTGGAGTTTAAGGAGGGAGTTAAATTCCATTTGTTAAATGCAAAATGTTGACTGCTCCATTGCTTCTCAAAACAAAACTCATAATGAGCACAAAAATGTAGGCAGGGGAACAATTCTGCATTAGCTGAAGACATACTTTACACACATTTATTTCATACTGAACATCTTTTAGAGCATCATGTGGACCATAATTTCTCTTCTTCTAGAGATAAAAACCCTTATGGACTGTATCAGTCAGTAACATTTCTTTCTCTTGGTTCTTTCCAGGGATAACCACTGTGCTGACCATGTCCACGATCATCACTGGGGTGAATGCCTCCATGCCTCGTGTTTCCTACATCAAAGCAGTGGACATTTACCTGTGGGTCAGTTTTGTGTTTGTCTTCCTCTCGGTGTTGGAATACGCGGCTGTGAATTACCTGACAACCGTGCAAGAGAGGAAGGAGAGGAAACTGCGGGAGAGGGTGAGAAACACTTTTGTCATCCACTTATTCCTTTTTTCCCCTTACAGCTGATCTGGTCTTTATATTGACTGTCTGTTAATGGGAAAATATTGACAACCATGTGTGTAATTGGGTCTGTTTAGACCGCTCCACCTCAGGCTGAATTGCTAACACAGAAAAACAGGATTTGTTCTTATGGACCTTCATAGAAACATCAGAGAAGAGAGTGTGATCTGAACTGGGAAAGAGCACAGCCTGGAAATGTGAGGGAATGGAAAGGGGGAAAGTATAAAATCTGATACTTTGCTGCAGTTGCCATGATTCTTGTTTAGTAAGCTAAAGGTGTTATTTGGTGCAAATTAATTTCCTCCCTCTATAGGCAACTTTACTCTGGAAACTGGATTTAATGGATGTAATAATAGTGGAGGTGTTCCCCATCACCAAGCACGAACAACAGTCAGCCAAGCTTATGCTTGTGCTTCTTAACGTGCTATGAAAGGTCTTATCCTGCATCCCTGGAGTGTTTCAAGACCTGATACCTCCTGAGCATCTTGGCCCTGCTATGAGCAGGATACAGGACTAGAGATGCCCTGAAGTCCTTTCTAGCCTGAGGCATCTTACAGACCTCTAGGCCGTCTTTGTGATTAAACAAAGCACCATTGCCTTTTGAACTTTAAGGCTTTAGAGTTTTTAGACTGATTTTTTTTCAGTCCCCATACACCCAGGACATCACCATGCTTTACAGTTTCTTTCTTCCCAGTAGGAACTCACTGCATTAATCTACTGGTAATACTGGTAATGTACTGTCTTTGATTCCTGGAGAAATTTGTATAAGCTTGTTGGAAATACAAATGCAGACAGCATCTTTCATACAATTTAAGCATGCTATTTCCCTCTATGCACTACTATTTTGGTTTTGCATGTCCTTCTCTTTCCCTTCCTTTTCTTCCTATAACATTCTTGAAGAACAGCACAAGTCCCATAACAGCCTAGCAGCTTGCTCAGTTGGCAGACTGTAAAAAATGTAATTAGATGTATTTAAAAAAAAGCCAATTGGACACATTTACCAGACTCCTGTGATGAAATTTTACCTCTCTTCAAGGCCTTCTCAACACCATTATGATTCTGGAAAGCTGCTTGAACAGGTTCTAAGTATCTTAATTTATCTATGCCCCTCCCAGGCCCCACCTGGGGCCCAGCAGTTCTCTGCAACACGAGGCAGAGATGCTCTGTGCAAGCACAGTGACTCCAGTGTGTCTGACTTGCTGCATGTGAGCAGTGGTCTGTGGCATTTCAGCCAGCCCTGCTCAGGCATCCCATGTCCAAAGAATATGGAGCCTTGGCAGGTCATGGGAAATAACAAGAAACATCCCTGCTAAGTTTGGCTTGCCTAGAACAAACCCGTATTTTTTTTTAAGATGACAACTCTTCTCCTTTATTTTTAACTGTACTGGAAGGATGAAATGAACTTAAGAAGGTTTGTTAATTTTCTGCTAAATTTTCTGGAATGTTTTGCCACATCCAGTGATGGTGTAGCTTGTTATTTATATAATAAATCTGCCCTTTATTGAGTCTTCTACATTGAATTCTGTATTCAGCAAATGCCCTTTTACTACACAAGGGAAAATATTGTACCCTCAACATTCAACTTGTTTATTATTCTTCAGTAGAGGAAATGGGAACAGATATAATAAATAGTATTATTTGAGGAAGAAGCTCTTGAAGAAACAGAAGAGACATTTCTCACACTAAATGTAGATCTTGTCAGCCAGTGCTGCTCCCCTGTGAAAGACCCCAAAAGTTCTAGTATGGACATGTAAGGCTGCCCAGAATAGAGCTCTATGTTATGTCTACATTAAGAAATTAAATGTGCCAGACAAAGACATGCAGTATTGAAAACTAAACTTTCTCTCCCTCAAGATCACAAGAGCTGCTGTGAAATGCCTGAGGCAAAAGGTCTGTGGCCCCATGCTTACTCCCAGCCCATACCTGGGAACTTTTCAGTGCTTGCTGGTCTGAGAGAGGCCAGAGACCTTTCTGACACTTTAATAGTATTGTCACCTGCATTCCCATGTCCAAGGAGGCTCTTTGGCAGTCTTTGAATTATTATTATAGACAGGCTAAAAGTCCTGCAGGGTGGAATTACGTAGTGCACCTCTGCGTGTACGTGCCTGTGTGAGGATGAGTGCAGTTTTAGGTTCTGTGGAGGTGGGTTTCCAGCACATCAGGCTCTCTTGTCCAAAGGGGTGGCTGCCATCATACGTGCATGAAGCCATGGGAACTGTAATTTGACCTGGGGGCTGACAGTAAATCTGCAGAATTGCTTTCTCTGCTGAGTCCTGCAGCAATTAGCTTGTTATTGTAACTGCTGTCCCTCACACCCAGCCACCATCTCCTGGACCTGTCAGATCATGATGAAGAGCCTGATGTGTAATTCTTCCCTTTGATTTTCTGTTGTTTGCTATTATTTCGGTTTTGGCTGGCATAGAGTTAGTTTCTTTTCAATAGGTGGTACAGTGATGTGTTTGGATTCAGTGTGAGAATAATGTAACACACTGATGTTGTTGCTGAATTGTGTTTATCCTGAGTCAAGGATGTTTTTGTGTCTCATGCTCTGCCAGCAATGAGGTAAACAAAAATAATTGGAGGAGAACATGACCAGGACAGGTGACCCAAATGAGCCAAAGGAGTATTCCACACCATAGAACACATTTCAATTATTAAACTGTTCTTATCTCAATCTACAAGTTTTATATTTGACTCCTCTCCACAACCCTCTGGAGTTCAGGGGGAAAGGTGGGTTAAGTGAGAGACTGCATGATGCTTATCTGTCAGATGGGGTTAAATCACAGCAGTCCTTTTTGGGGAGGTGCACTCTGGCTTTGTTCTGTTTTGGTTTGCTTTTGTTAGTTTTGGGGTGTGGGTTTTTAAAAGTGTGTCTGCTTAGAATAAAGTATGTCTTAAAACCTAATTGATGTTCAGTTGTACTCATGGAGTGCTCAAAAAAAGTAAAGTAAGCAGGCTACTAACTCGTCATGTTCTTCTGAACATAACTTGCTGATACCAAATCTTTTGGTTATGCCAAAAACACAGAAAACAATCCTTAAGTTGATTTTAAGGTTTTCAATAAGCAATGTGATCTGTTTTTTTAAAATTATTTGAAGTAAAAATCTTGACTGCAGTTTTTTCCAATGGCATCCTGAATGTTACATATTGATGTTACATACAGTTTTACATATGTATGTATTCAGATATATACGTTTGTTTTAGCTGAACATATCCTTGAAGACAAGTTCTTGGAAAATCCATGCATCAAAGTTGGTGGAGTATCATTGGCTAAGGAAATTAGTCTGTGGGAAATCAGGAACAGGAACTCCTAGCAGAAAGGACTTTTGGAGTCCATTTTCATTGCATGCAAATACATAATCCATAGTGCTGGGACAGGAAAACTGAAGGTTTTGAATGGTCGAAGGCTGCATTTCCTGTTCAAAATTCTATCTGCATGCATTGGATTCTTTTAGGCTTGTGGGATGCATGCTGGTGCTGCTGAAGTCAATACAAGCTTTGCTATTAGCTCCAACAGAGCTGGGATTTTACGTTATACTTTTAGCTGGTCCTCTGCTTGGTTTAAAATCAGATTTATGAAGAAAGCATGTGTATTTGTAAAACCAGAACTTGGCCCTTTGCTTCCCATGACATGTACTGCATAAGCCATTTCCACAGATTAACCTGCATCTTGCTCATGAATATTTATAAACATGAGGAATGAATAATAAGGAATCTCAAGACAGTAAGGCTGAACAACAGCTACCTAACAAAACCTTTTGCTTAGACTATGTCTGCTAAAGCATTTTTCTAATCTTTTCTGAAGCTGCTTGTCCAAGCAGTGGAGATAAACTCTCTTTCTTCTTTTTGAAAACAAGAAAAAAAAAAAAAGACTTTTTTGTTCAAAGAGACACTTAAAATATCCCAATCAAAAATTTGAACTCAACTGTTTCTAAGCTGTCTGTTAATAGAAAAGCATAATTTCTGTTGCTTACATGTTTTTCCAACATTCAAATATATTTCTTATTTATGTCCCTAGTTTTCATGTTCATGTGGAATACCTCACTCAAAAACTATGATGCTGGATGGAAACTACAGTGAATCTGATGCCAACAGCCTGGCAGGGTATACAAGAAACCAGATGGTACCAGAAGAAGAAAAACCAGAAAAGATGGTTGTGCATTTAGCTATGAGCAATGAATCTAATTCATCAAGGAAGAGAGGCTTGAAGGGCCACGTGGGCTTGCGCATCATTCAGAACACTCATGCAATTGATAAATATTCAAGATTAATATTCCCAGGCACCTATATATTTTTTAATTTGATATATTGGTCTGTCTTTAGCTAAGCATGCTGGCACAGCAGTGACTGAATCAGAGGACGTCTACGAAACACTCCTTTGTTGGTACTTTTTTGTTTGTGCTTTAATCTGGACACAAAGCTGATTATTTTATTGCTTCTTTGAAGGGTAAATGGGAGGACACATCCTCCAAGGGGCAATTCCATGTGCAGGCCTCATGGAGGAACTTGCTGTGCTGGTTGGTTTCCAGCCCATCCCCTTGCTCCCGTTTGCTTTATGCTATGTCTCATACTTGAAATTTCGTGTCCACCATACACCCCAAAGGTGCTGGATGCTCGTTTGGGGTTGGCCGTGCTGGTGGTGCCTGCTGTGCAGTGGACAACCAAAAACAGTGCTCATGTGAGCTGTAAGGAATTAAATAAATACAGCTTGTGTGGGAAGGTCTGGACAGTGCTTCTTCTGAAAGGAAACTGAAAGAGCACTTTCCTCTACTTTTGAGAAAATTCTTTTTTTTTTTTCTTTGGCATATAAACATAACCTTTTTCTGTTGTTTTGGAAGGTGAAGAACACCTCCTTTAAGGGTACAGATTCTGCTTTCTGTCTGGATAAGACTTTCCTCAGGTCCATTAGGACAGCTGGCTGGCCAGGATCAGGTGGACTGGTTACAGAGCACAGGTGATGTGTCTGAGTCAGCGGGGTTTTTTCCCAGATTACAAAGTGCAGCCCATAGACAAACTGCATATCCCAGTGTGCCTCTCCCAATCAACACAATGCCCTTCTCTTCAGGCATTTGGGATCAAAAGGGATACATGTCTGCCAGAACCTCTCTGCAGAAACAGAGGCATGTCAGAGATTAAATAGCTGAGAATAATTCTGTGGGTCCGAGGTTGATGTAAGTCCTTTGAAGCTGCTGCACAGCATTGTAACAAGCTTATGTGCTTGACAGTTCTTTTCCTACCCCCTGATATCTCCCTTTCCTTTGCTAACAATACTGACCGCAAAACCGAAATGTAGGAACGTGATAGCAGCAAGACAGCGATGCTCAGGTTTGTGTGCTCCTTATTTTAAGAAAATACCATGACTTTTTGGCTGTCGTGGAGATCATGTACATCAAAACACTTGTTTACCAAGACAAAGTTTGGGGCGGTGGGGGCAGAGCTTGAAGTGTGAAGAGCCAGGACTGAGATCAGGATAAAGAAAAAGCAAACAAAAATACTTAACTGTAAAAAAAAAAAAATTACTTAACCATAATTATTTGTCAGCACATGTAATTTTCTGCTTACCATGGCAGAAATTTGTACATCCTAAATCTCAGGGGATGTAGAAAGTAGCAGAGAAATGTCAACTCTAGGCTGTCAACAATACCCAGGTTTTCCCTTGTGCTTCAAATATTACTGCCTTAAGTCAAGCTGATGATGACACTGATTTAGTAGAAATAAAATTGATGAGAGAAGCTAAAATTAATAGCTATGTTCCCCTTTAATCAGCCACATTAATAACTAAAATGAATGGAGTCTGGTCATAAAAATAAGAAACCACAGCCCTGAAATTCCTGGCAAGAAGAGGAAGGACAGTGTCTGAGGGGCAGGATTGCCCAGTCTGCCACTTGTCTCCTGAGCCACCAGGTCAGTGCATTTACCACTCATTGCTCATGGAGCTGAAACCTGGATACTTCTCACTTTGACAGGTGGAGATCACTACAAGAAAGACACAAAAAATACTAAAGAAATAGACCACTCATCTTTTGAGAGGTTAAAGCCTGGGCATAACAGGGCACTCTTCGGCATTAGAAGTTTTGAGTGTAAAAGAGGAGCCAATGTCCCAGCTGGCAGTTGCAGCAAAAGAACCTTTGCTGGGAAAAGGCAGCAGATAATACACCATGAAGCCACCAGAGGGTTCAGGGAGTGAGAAACTTGCTTCCTGTGCCCCCCTGTTTTGCCAGTCTTTCGGCATTACCCAAGGCACATGCCATGTAACCTCGCAGTGCCTCAGCTCCTCCATCTAGGAAGTCAGGAGCACTAGGATTTGCCTACCTCACGAGGTGCCAAGGGGCTCAACAGGCTTAGACAGCACGTGTGTGGGGCATGCCTATGATTTCTGAGCAGGTGACCCAGTGGAAAGCCAATTTTGTATTAGTTACCAGTGAGTTCTTCAAAGGCATCCTCTGAACCAGTCCAGCTGGAATAAAGTAGGTATCTCTCCTGCCTTATGATGATATTACAACTTCCCTGCATTACTATGATATTAAACCAGGGATAAATGTAGACAAACAGCCAAAAAAGTGAGTGCTGTCAATGAATAATGCCTCCTGGAATACAAAACCCAGGAAGTCCTAGTGCTTTACTTTGCCATTTCTTTTTATTACACCCCCTGTTCCCTTAGAAGTTATGTGATGGCAAAGATGTCCTTTATCATGTTTCTACTAGCATTCCCAGTAGTTTTAATGTCTAACAGGCATCCTTTGGAGAAGATACCTTACTGTTATTTTATTTGCATCTGTACATAACTGGTAGAAATTGATGTCTGCTTTTATCAGCCTATAAAACCATCAAGAGGGTATTTTTCCACTAAAGTGAAAAAAAAAAATCCCTCCTCTATCTTAGGCATTATTTAAGCTCATTATTAATTGAAACGGTAAATTAAAAGTATAGATGCAAATAAAGCCAAGACCTCTTCAGTCATCATTATGAATTGTTATTTTTCTGTTTATTCAGAGGAGAGTGGCTAAGCATGAAGCTAGAACAAATATTTGAAGTGTGGTATTGACAGAATATTTCACCTTTGATTTCCCCTGGATTACAAGAGACTCCATGAGCATTGTCTAACTTCCAATTGCCAGAGCCCAAAAGCAATGTTTTGAGAGAGAGTGCCTGAAGCTGGGCTCTAAATGCTGTTTGATGGATACAACCCAATTCTGTGAAGCACTGAGCAGATGGACAATGAACTTACTGAAGGACAGGATTTTCAGAAGTGCACAGGAGAGTTGGGCAAATTGAGATCACTGATGAAAATGCCTTCTCTGGACAACCCGGTCCAATTGCAAAGAGAGAAAATGTCAGCTCTGCTCACTCTATGTCTGGCTTCATTGTAATTTTACTTCAAATCACATCTTTGAGAAAAAGTAACTATATATATATATATGTGCATATATGTATAATGTGTATGCAAGCATAATGTATAACAAAGGAAGACACCAGGATGTGTACCTATGTTAAATAGTGTCCATGTGTGAAATTGCACTATATTGTATGTAAATTACCATTTATTATGCCCAGAAAACTTACTATATTGAATGGGAAAAAGACTCTTATTGTCAGTCAAGGGCCAAGAAATAAGGTAGTGGCAAAGAATATGGGTTCTCTTACTTTTTTTTTTTTTTCCCTGAAAAAGGAGATGTTGAGAAGGATACGGGCAATGCTGATGCTAAACTTATGCAGTGGGTACAGTCCACTGTGCTGATTGCTGTAATCAAACTTGGTAATAAAATAACAGATGGAAAGGGTGGAAAAGACTCAATTTCATGGTGTGAACTTTAAAATGTGATTTTAATTCTGTTTGGAAATCTGTTACCTATAAGCTGATACCCAGGAGCAAACGATTTGAATAAACACCTAATTTGTAATTGATTTCATGTAAAAAAAAAACATTTCAAAAGGTGGAAGAATTGTAGTGGAAGCATGCAAGTACTTTGAAGTATGCAAAGTTCTTTGGGAAACGGGAGCTGTTAATTACAGTTATAAGCTATGGAGACCTTTTGTGAAAACTGCAACCCACAACTGAAGGAAGTTTAATAATTGCTTTACAGTTAATGGCACATTTTCAAAAGATCAAGTGGCAGGTATGTATCTCAATTTCCATCTGACTACAAATGAGAACTTGTCATTTAATTCCTGCTTTGTGCCTTTGAAAACATTGTCTCCACACTTCCCAATGGAAGATGAAACTGCTTCAAGGTCCCAGCTGCCAGATCTCAGCTATTATCCCTAATACAGACTTATGGAACTAAAATTAATGGGTGAGGCTGATGCCTGAACCACTGAATAATGGTTATTGTCTGTCACATTTCCACAGTGAAGAGATTACAGCAAGGTACAGCCCAGCTAAGTGAGATTCTGCCCTGCTGAAACGTAAAGAGCAGGAAAATTTATGTAAAAAACAGCAAAAATTTAGCACTATTAAAATTAAAATGTAATCCAGTCTCACATTAAGCTGATTAATTACTTTGCACAAATGACATTTGAAATAATGTATCAGGGTCATTACTCTCCTGGTCAGAGGAACTATCATTCCAGATGAAGAGAGAAGGGAAATTGCTCACAAGCACGGACAAGGTGCCGCTCTTGACATCCAGCTCTTCCTGCAGCACTGAAGGGATGGGAGCTACATTGTGGGCATGGCATGGAATGTGCCCCAGCCCTCCCTCTGCAAGACAGCCAAGAATCAGGACAGTCCTGCATTGCCCACTCTCCAGAGCAAGCACCAAAGACCTTTGCAGATAATTTGACACCTGATTTTTAATATTTCCTCCCTTTGAGAAACTGCTGAAGATTCCTTTTGGCCAGTTGTCCAAACTGAACTTCTTCCACAAGCCTTTTGGGGGTCTCTGAGTGTGTATATGTGCACTTGCAACCATAGAAATTGGCTTGGGAGAAATGCCTGGCAACTCAACCCGTGAAAAATGCATATAAATGATGTGGAAAAAAAGAAGGAAAGATTTTACTGCTCTACTTGTCATGCAGATTTATAGAAGAAAATTGTGTGTTTAGCTTAGGGGGAATTCAGAGTGGGAAATGAAAGAACAAGTTAATTGTAACGACAGTTTGAATTACTTGAACAAATATATTTTGGGAAATGGAACAGAACATTAGAGCTGTAAAACTCTCTAGCCTCCTGGCTCTTTCCATTTTATCTGGATTTTTATCAGGGTCCAAATTAATTTCAACCATGAAATTTTAAACCTTTCTTATTAAGGTGCATAATGACCACATTTTTATTGGTACAGATGGGAGGAGACCTTCAGTGCCCTGCACAGATTGTAATTGCAACAGCCTCCAAGTAAAAATACTGTTCATTTTGTATCTAGAGTTACAGGAGAGCTGCTGTTCCACAAAACAGGAAAGGCAGAGTTATTCACCTGTTGGGCAGGGACACAAGATGCTCTCCAAGGAGCTGCACAGGAGAAAGATCCTATCATTTGCACCAGACAGAGGCCTTGACATCTAACACATATTGCTGGGAGCTCAGGTGTGGTGCTGGAGGAAAGGAAAGGAAAGGAAAGGAAAGGAAAGGAAAGGAAAGGAAAGGAAAGGAAAGGAAAGGAAAGGAAAGGAAAGGAAAGGAAAGGAAAGGAAAGGAAAGGAAAGGAAAGGAAAGGGAAAAGAGAAAAGGGACTCCTGCTTGGCCAAACCTGGAGACATCAACCACCTAGGTGGTCATCACCCTAACCACAGCCCCCATCCATGATAGCACCATGGATGCAAGCTGCCATCCTGGGGAAGGTGACAAAGGACATTTCCTCAGGGCTTGGTCCATGTTCTGTGCCTCTGTGAGATTCTTTCTTTATGGGGTCAGTGTCCCCTTGCCCCAAAGGTCTCTGAGATGCTCGCAGGGTGGAACACAGAAAGAAGTGTTTCTCTTATTCTGAGGCTGAACTGGGGGCTCTCCCTGTGTGTTTCCATCCATGAGGGAGGTTGGTGCTCAGTCTGAAAAGGTGGTGTCTGTTTGCAGGATCTTCCTGTCAGATTGCTGCAGCATTAGACCTTCCTTTCATCCCAGTGGTGACCTAGGAGAGGAAGAGGAGGAGAAGCTCTTGCTTCGAAGGTGTCCTTTGTTTGGAGAGGGGCTGGTGTATGAAAGCAAATGAAAGGATTGAAATGGGAGGCCCTGCTGATTACTTGGGGTCAAAGGATCTGTCCCAGGCTCTTGGGCACTGTGGGCCCTAAATGACAGAGGAGATGCAATTCAATTTTGAACTGAGCTGCTAAATGGAAATGGCACTTGCTGAGCTGCCATAAGCCTTCACTGCCACTCACACAGAGTAAGGCTGGGGCAGGAGCTCTGTGTGTGTGGTTGTGTACCTCATTAATCTGTCCAGGAATGCCTGGAGCTGTGGGGTGGTGATGGTACCCAGCAGTGATGCTGCCCAGGAACAGTGCTGCCCATCAGCTTCCCCTTCTCCATGCTCAGCCTCCACAGAAGGGCTCACCCATCTCTTACCCAGCCTCCTGCAGATGCAGCTATGCAGTGCTTAGCAGGACATGTCTTCCTTTAAAAACTGGAAAAAGTAGGGAAAGAGGCAAGAAGAGGAAAAAAGTCCTCCCCACCAAATGAAAGTAAGTACTTTTGTGACTGTGCCAAAGGCAGTATTTTGCCAAGCCATTAGCTGCTCCTCAGTTCCCCAGCTTTTCTTTAATGACAGCTGTAATGTTTGTGCTTTCTCCTCCTCAGTTCTCTGGCAGCTGACGTAAATATTACAGAATGTCACTGTTCTTCCCACATCTCAGCTGGTGACAAAAGCCATGAAAATAAGTGACTAACAGCTCCAGTGCAAAACCTTTGCTCTCGTGCTCTGCCAAGGGAAGGGACCATTGAGGCTGCTTCACAAATACAAACTCTGTAAGGTTTCCTTACTATGTGAATCCAATTAGTTGAAGCAATTTAACTGGGAAGAGGTAAAACAACCTTGTAAAAATAATAAAAATGAGAATTTGTTTGATTTCAAAGAGGAGGAAGCAACCTCAGACAGAAATCCTGGGCTTACCCTCACTTCTGGTCTCAATGAAGGCTGTGTGGATACACAACACACAGTGGTGAGAGGAGCCATGGCCTGGCTGGATGGTGAGTGTGGGTCCAGGAGGCAGCCCACAGGAGGACCAGCCAGGACTGGAGCAGCCACCCAGGGTGAACCTTAGACCCATAGTTTCATTCCTCAATCACTCTATCTCACGCTGCTAAGCTGCCATCTAAACTATGAAATGCTCACTGTTGCTTCCAGGCACATCCATTTCCAGTACGAAGGCTGCCTCAGTGCTTCGTGGCCATTCCAAGGCGTGTCTCAGCCCTGGCTCAGTCTGTATGGAGCAGAATGCCTCGATGTTAATATCTCATGAGCCTCCAGGCTCAGCTGCCTGTCCAGGCTCAGCACTGTGGTGTTAAACTGCCCCCGGTGTCACTTCCTAGCTGCCTCTCTGAACCTGGAGGTCTCTCAACACCTCAAGCACCTCACCCATCTCCCGCTCCAGCCTCCCCTCCTTCTGCTGTCGGTACAGCAGCTCATGGAGTCAAAGGCTTCCCATGCACGTGCAGCCAAACAGACACCTCTCCAACTCTCTCCTGGTGTCTACCCCAATCCTTATTCTTGCTCCCCATAAGGCTGTGACAGGAGATCAAGAGCCACCCAGAAACAAGCTGAAGAAAGAGGCTGAAAAGTGTTTCAGTGATCCGGAAGAATAAGGAGGGCGAAGCCGCTGAGCTGGGTTCCCTGAGTGCTTGGGTGGAGCACACACACTTGGCACTAGGGCTCAGTGTGCCAGGTCTCAGGCACAGCAGGGCAAGGCTCAACACAACTCCAGCACCAATGCATTTTTGGCCAAGGAATGATAGCCTTGGGGCATGTCCCCACCACCAGGACAAGGCTGCCATGCCAAGTACTGCCACAACAGTCAGGCCAAAGAGGGCTGGGGGGACCAGGCAGCTGAGGCTTCTGTGCCTGAAGGCATCATTGGCCACATTTAAACCATTTCTGGCAGGTGGCTGTGCAGACTGCTCTTAAAAACCTGCAATGCCACAGCCTCCCCAGGGAGCTTCTACCAGTGATTAACCAGCCTTAAAATTAGGAAATGTTCACTGATAGCCCAGCTGAATCTTTCTTGCTGGGTCTGTTAAGCCCTGTGGGTATGAAGTAAAGTTTATGTACAGTTTATGTACCTGAATTTATGCAGGTACATCTTGTGTTTCCTCTGCTCTTCACTTGCCTGGACTAAGTGACCTCCGCTTTGCCTGAGATCTTCCTCAGAGTTCCTCAGTTCGTTTACAGAAAAAATCTCACAACAGCCTTACTTCATTAACAGAATGGTTTGAGTTGGAAGGGGCCTTGAAGACCACCTTATTCCAACTCCACTGCCACGTGCAGGGACACCTTCCACTAGACCAGATCACTCAAAGCCCCATCCAACCTGGCCTTGAACGTCTACAGGGTTGGGTCATCCATAACTTCTCTGGGCAACCTGCTCCAGTGCCTCACCACCCTCCCAGTAAAGAATTTCTTCCAAATGTCTAATATAAACCTACCATGTCTCTGTTTAAAATTGTTTCCACTTGTCCTATTGCTATCAAACTATACAAGCCCTGCTTGCATCCACCATTTCCTTCTGCAGAAGAAGTGGCATGATTTGAGACTGGAATTTGATTTTTGCTTGGATTTTTTTTTGTTTGGTTGTGGGGTTTTTGTATATATGTTTTTCATCTATTTCATTAAATGTTTCATTGTATTGCAGAGAGGTGGTAACTCTTTCATGAACAACAGCCCTGGCTTTTCCATAACATCTGTGAAGATTACCTGGTAGCCCTGAAGTGACTCACTTTGCACATCTAAAAACCTCCCACCAGGAAGAATAAACCAATGATTTAACCATCAATGAACACATGGATTCCATAAATGCACAGGAGGGCTTTTCCATGCCTACAGCATTGCTGCAAACATTGGTTCCTGCCATGGAGGAGAAACAACCCCCTCATCCCCAGTATAATCCAAAGCAGGACTTTTTACAGACAGGTCTCTTTTATGGGCTCAGCTGCTGGTGAGCTGAGGTTACACCCTGCAGCCTGGCAGAGGGAGGCAGGAGGATGGCTGAGGTCCTGCCATGCCCTGCCCTGCCCTGCCCTGCCCGGCTGCCCTCGCTCCCCTGCACCAGCACAGGAAGCTGGGCCACGTGAATGCCTGGGATATGGATAAGTGCATTTTCACATTACATCTAATGTAATAAGTCAGTTAAATGCCCCTAGTCCAGGGAGGGCAGCATGTTAATAAAGGGTCGTTACCAGCAGCTGACAGTTGGTTAGCACAGATTAATTCCTAATGAAGGAAAAAACTCTTTATGTAATGTAATGCTTCTGGCTGGGGATCAAGGGTTGCAATCATCCACCCACGGCAGACCTTTAAATCCGGCTTTGTTCCTCTGTGGGAAAAACAGACAAAAAACCCCAAACCCTGCTATTTTTTAAAGGTTATGATTCAGTCAGCGTCACTCAGATTCTAATTCCAGGAGCGCTGAGCTCGTTTCCTAAAGAGTACAATATGTTACACCATGGCCTGGTGATGCAGATGTGGCAGAGGGGGTGGTGTGAGGCAGGAGAAGGGCACTGTGTGGACCCTGTGCCCCAGGGATGCAGAAGATGGCCTTGTGGGAGCACACCAGGGTTCTCACAGCTGGAGGGATGGTGCCGACTCCCTGACCTCAGCCATGAGATTTGGGGCTGTCTGATCAGTGTTTGCGGCAAAGGAGTCGCTCTGGGAAGGTGAAAGGAGCAGGGGTGCAGCTGTACCGGGTTGTGAGATGGGCTGTGAAAAGCAGGAGGCCAAAGGCAGCTTAAGCAGAGGAGTTTTGGCAGGGACTGTGCAGCTGCCCAGATCCAGGCAGTGGATGCTGTGATGGATGCACACACAGAGACTTTCACCCTTGCTGCCATCAGGAGTCTACTGGGACCTTTATTTCCACTTGCAAGGAAGCAAGGCATTCCACTGACTCACTGATTTTTCCTCTCTCTCCCTTAAGACATTCCCTGAGATGAGGCTCCATAGATGCTGGCTCCTGGGCTTCTCTGCAGGTGTCACCTTCTCTCCAGTGTCACCCTTGCAGAGGGAACTTGCAGAGATGCTTGCACCCACCCCAGCAGAGGGCCTGAGATATTCTGCCAAAGTCATGGGACCATGAGCTAAACTCACTGAAAAGCTGAATCTCCTGGAGTACCAATAAATAGTGTTAATAATTATCTGTTAAAAAGCAAAATCACTATTGTTTACCCTGTGACCTAAGGATATGGATACAATGAAACTGCTTCACATGCAGGAAGGTAATTTGTACTTGTGAGGTCTGTTTTTTTACTCCATCTAGTTTGATTCATTATCTGATAAGAATATTCCTACTAATTTACTGATGATCTGAGGAATTTTACAACAATATCTTAAAGCAAGAATTATTCCCTTTTGCTTGAGCATCTTATCTTTTATGGAACACTGACTTACACAAAATAAATGTACATAAAGCAGGAGAAACTCCACAACTTGTGACATGCAAACAGGAGAAGGCAAAGGAGAGTCGTATCTCCTGAGCAGCGTGGATGCTCAGCAGGTAAAATTGGATCTCTCAGATCCTGGGGATTTCTCTAATCTCTTTTCCGTTTCACCTTGCGTTTCTGCAGCGATGCCAAGCTGCGGAAAGCAGATTAAATCTGTAAGAAGTGTGAGAACAAAGTAAGTTCTGTGCAGGCAAAGGACTTCAAAGAGGGAGAAAGGCTGGTGGCAGAGATACCGTCATAGGCAGAGACTTCAAAAGAGGCGCAGCAGGTGATTGAATTTGGAGCTGATCAGCATGGCCAGAGCGAGGTACACGTGAGCAAGGCTGAATTCTGCAGATTTCTATTTCAATGGCTTCTTAGAGCTGGTGCCATTTATGTACACCCGTGTTAAGGGGACCTAGAAGAGCCCTCTTCTCAGGTCTAGAAGCATGATGTTGCCCCTGAGGCCATCTCCCCAGCTCCTGAGGATGGGAGGACAGGGGCACCACCACTGAGGCTCTGTACTTCCAACGCAGCAGCCCAGCCAGCAGCAGCCCCAAACTGCTCTCTGCAGCTTAAAGTACACCCTGGGGCTGATGAGAGGGGTGGAAAGAAACACCACAGGGCTGCTGTCCAGGGAATACATGTCCAGAAGTTCCTAACAACCAAAGGTCTGTCAGCTGGGTGTGCAAAGGAGGCATTCCAGCAGGCTGCCATACAAGCAATGTGGGTTGGGTACTAAAGTGACCCGAGAAAATGGTCAACAGCCCCTCTCTGAGCCTTTTTTCACATCCTGTTTTTTACCAGTAAAGTCCCTGAGCATCTTTATGCTTCTCAGCACAAAGCAAAATCCAGCTACGTTTCACTCATGGACAACTCTGCATATGCTGTAATGGAAATTACAGAACACATTTATAGCCAAGAGAAAATTTGTGACACCAATACAAAGTGAGCAACGAGATGAAAACATCCAATTATTGACATCAGAGATGAAACAGCCCCACTAGATCATCTCAATCATCTCTCAAAAATTCTGAATGTTTTCTAATACTTTGTCTGGGCTGTGAAAGAAGTTACTGTTAAAGGCATGCCAGTCTGAAGATTGTTAATGGCTTTTTTGGCTCTGGCACAGTAGACAATGTCTTTAATGTCAAGTGGAGAGATAAGCTCTCATAAGGAGCTACAGAAACCACGTGAAAAATTCATATACAGATTAATAACAACCTCCAGCACTAGAAAAAGAAAAAAAAACCCAGACAACCTTTTTTAGAAATCTCAATATAATCTTGAGTTTTGCAATTTTTAAAGAAAGAAGTCTTAAAGAAAACTTCACCAACATTTTCTGTCTTGAAACATGCTGCTCTGTATTTTTGGGGGTTTATTTAGTTTCTTTGATCAGCCTTTGCTCAGAAGCTGGGGAAATTAAGGAAGTCAACAAAAGGAAAGAGTTTGAAAAGCTTTCAAGAAAAAATCTTGAAAAGAAATATTTTATTGTAGAGGGGAAGATTGTTTCTCTCTTTCTCTCTTTTTTTTTTTTTTTTTTTTTTTTTTTTTTAATGTTGGAGAAACAGCATTCTCAGAGCTCAGCTCTGGGTGGTAGCATAGGACACCCTGCACTGACCACTGATGACAATCATGGGAAGGGCGTTTTGTGTTCCAATACATGTTATGCTTTGTATGTTCAGCACAAACCTCATCCATTGTGTTCCTATGTACCACAGACTCCATTTTGGAGAAGATTTCTGATTTTCCTGGACTGCTTCTGGGCTGACATAGACAGGCTGTGCTGCAAAGCCATAAACTTGCTACTATACATGCTAATAGTCTGCTTTTTGGGTCCTTGCCCAGAGCATCTCAAACCACTATCTCCCCTTCTATTATCTCTGGATTTCTCCCTGAAATAATGATATTATTTTCCTTCAAACATAAACCATTCAAATGCTATTAGTATCAAACCTCTGACAACAAATTCACTGTTGCCAGAGAGGGAATGGGAAGGATTTAGTCTAAGAAATCAGAGCCCATTTTCTGGTGCCTGAGAGTTCAGTGAAGGAAAGAAAAATTGTCATTCAAACCAAAGCCATAAACAAACCTACTAATGCTAGGCAGCTTTCCATAGCTAGAGAGTGATGCCTTTTGAAGAGGGAGTGAGGAAGGAGGAATGGATATATTTTATTTGGGGTTTTTCGCATGTTTGGGTGAGTTTTACCAGCCATGGGAACCTCTCAGCTGGCTCTCCTGAAGCTTCCAGTTAGCATTGGAGCAAATGTGGACTATGGCAATATGGATTTTTTTTTCACTCACTGGGCAGTGCACATCCTCACTTTTTTTTGCTCACTGGGCAGTGAGCATCATTTCCAACCCTCTGCCTTCTCCAAAGGCTATCAGGACGATGTCATTTCCCTCCAGATACAAATATACATCTGTTTATAGTCTCTTTCATGCTGGGGTAAACTCCACTGAATACACCAAACTGCATGGCAAAGACCCCTCGCTGACCCACCCTGGCCCCTGGGCCATGATGCCGGAGCTTCACAGTCGGGTCATTCCTGCGAGAGCCCCATCTGCTGGGATGCGATCAGGCAGCTCGGAGAAGTGCCTGTGGAGCTGCTTGTGGCCAGCAGGTGGGAGCCTGCCTGCACGGATGCTGCCTGTTCTTGTCCTGCTGCCTGCCTGGGTGGCTGCCTCCAGCACTCAGCACCACAGCCCCAACCACTGCCTGCCTGACTGTCACCATGTCCCCACTGCTTCTCACGTCCCTGCCGGTCCCACTGCCCACGTTATGCTCCAAGAGGCAGAGAGACCGAGCCTTGGTTGGTGTCACTTCCTAATGCAGCTGCCTGTTGCAGTGTTTGAGATTCTGGCAAAGAAAAAATGCCATGTTGGTATTCCAAATGGAAAAGCAAGAGAAAAACATAGAGTGAATGGCAGCAAGATTTCATCCTTGCTTTTCCTTAACCTCCATATCTCTATACTCCAATAGAAAGAGAAGTTGCAGGTGATTCTGTTCTCCTGACTGCCATTACAGGGCTTGGTCTGTCTGTGCAGTGCTGGGTGTAAGGCCCACCCCCATCCTGTCTCATCCCTGAGGTCAGTCCCCAGGTGGGACACAAGCAAATGGCACTGGTGGCAGAAGTGGGGCAATCCTGACATGGACACAAGTCCTGGGGACAGGCAGCTGCTGTTCTGCTGCTGCTGCAGCTTGTTCACTTCTGCTTACCCTGGCTTGGATGTGCCATGGAATGAGAGCAAGAGGTTGAACTAGAAAGGGAATGTGCTGGCTATGAGAGGCTAAAGAGGATAAATGTCTGGAAGAAGAAATGTGTATGTAAATCAATGATGTGAGAAACCAAAATGGTCATACAAAACCTGTATTAACTACGTTTGTGTTTTTGAAAAGGCTTTCCACTTCTGTGGTCTATCTAATACTTTTTAAAGTCTGCCATCTGCTAGTGTGCTTGCAACAAAGTGAACATCCAGTTTTCTCTATTTTATCTGGAAATAAAACCATGTAATGTAAAGACTGCCTCTTCTATCTATTCCACCTCAGTGAGCTGCTGAGACCTTTTGTTTGTGCCTCAGTCCCTCTGGTGATGTGCCTTGTGCTTGCTCATATACTTCAGTGACTCTTTTCAATGGCCTCCACACATGATGGCTTTAGAGGTGCATGCATGGATTCCTATAATTGGCACTGACCTGGTTCGGAAGGGGGAAAGAAACCATGGTGAAATGACATGGAAAAGGTTAAAAAATATGAGGGCTGGCTTCTTCTGTAACACAGCTCACCTAACGTGTCACAAGCCCAACACTGCACACCTTCATTTTCAATATCTGGCATTCTGTTTTTCTTATGCAACTTCTGCTTCACAGCAGGTCAAGGCATCTCTGACCCTGCTGAGTTAGCTTGTTCATCAGTGACTTGGATGGAGGTGCAGATGCCTCCTCAGCAGGTTCACTGATGACACAAAGCTGGAGGAGTAGCCAAAACCCCAGAGGGGTGTGCAGCCCTTCAGAAGGACCTCAACAGTTTAGAGGGAAGAGCAGAGAGGAACATTCTGAAATTCATCAAAGGTAAATGCAGGGTCCTGCACCTAGGGAAGAATAACCTTGAGCATGGGTACAGGCTGGGGGTGATCTGGATGATCTGCTTTCTGTGAGGTGTAGACCTGTTATCAGCAGTGCTCAGCAGAAGGCAAGTGGCAACAGTGACAAGATACAAGGAGAAAGATGTTTAGAGAGGCTGTGGAAACTTCACCCTTGGAGGTATGAAAAATTCAACTGTACAGGGTCCTGAGAAGCCTGGTCTAATTGGATCTCTTGGGCTGAAGACCAGAAAGTACCACCAAAACTTTTTAGTAGATTGTATAGGAAAATACTACTATTCATTAGTGTATGGCCACCAGAAAAGAAACCTAACATCAGGACTTCCTCTTAAGGCTCAGTTCACACTGAACAATAAATACTAAATTCAAATATTTTTGCAAACCAAAAGGAAAAATTAAATCCATGGCATGGGATAAATACATCATCTCCAGACAATGGCTCTGTTAATAATGTCTGGATCCCAGACAATTCCTTGCTACAGCAAGAAACCAGAAACCAAGGATGATGGTTTCACATCCAATGAACCAAAATTGCTTTATGACTTTGATGTGAAAAGAACCTATCAAAACCTTCAAGAGATCAATGACAATTTGTGATGCAAAAGGAACATCGAAATTATGCCAATAAAATATTTTAAATTATATGAAGACCAAAATTAATAGAAGCTTTATTCCAAACACATCTATTCTGTCACTAGGACTTGACAAATAATAGTTGTTACTGACCATGCAGTCTGAAAAATGACAGGATTAAAAGTCATGAACTCCCTCATTCTGCAGAGGGATAAAGCAGGATGCTCTGACACTAAAGAATCTTTACATAGTAAGCTTGGTCATTTGCCAGTGGCAGTGATTTCTATACTACACAATCATCTGTTAATTCCTGTACACTTGCAGTCAATGTCTGCAGAACAAGACCTCTTATTAGCATTTTATTTCTGTTAAATATTGCAATCAGACTAATGGTCTACTAATTATAGCCTTGTCTCTTCCCATATTACACCATATGGTATCTGCAGACAAGACGCAGAAGCTAATCTGGTGGAGAAACACAAAGCATTTCACTGTGTTCAGCCCACTACTTCTATAAAGACACTGACAACAGCAGTAAGACAAACTGAGCAAATCAATATTTTGCTAAATTGAGATCCTGGGAGACAATAAAAAGTCAATTGCTTCAATTATAATGAAATTTTAAAAACATATGAAAAAACTAGCTGTATCCTGTGCTAAAATTTTTGACAGGGAATTTGCTGGCTGAGAAAATGGTCTAAAATAACTCCAGTTTATCTCTGGAAATGAAATAAATCTGGAGGATGGAGCAACACAGCACCAGTGGAGTTATGCTTCTGGGTAACAGGCTAAAGGGACACACTGTGAGAAATGTCTGCTGAGGCATTTCTGTTTCTTCACAGGGCTGAAGACCTGGAAGGACTGCAGGAGTTTGAGATCCAGAGACTGTGAACCACACCAGCCATGCTGGCCATGAAGCTGTGTCAGACAGGTTTATTTGTGATAACCACCTAGCAGCTTTTAGAGGATGGTGCTGAAGCCAGAATTTCATGTGACAGATTTGTGGCTCCTGTTCGTTGTTCTCTTCCTGATATGTTCCAGTGAAGCTCATAATACCTGTTCAGTTTGGGTTTTACTGCTGCTTTGAGGCATCATTGTTACACTGATGAAGATCAGTAGCAGAAGAAAATGACCCAACCAGTAATTCTCCAAATGACCATGCATAATTCACAGAGCTTCAGTATATCCAAATGTCAGCTAATATTTTTTCCACACAGAAATTCAAGGAACATTGTTGTTAGAGTTGCACCAGTCTGCAGTCATGATCCAATGTTAGTGCAAAACTGAAATATCGCCAAATTGACAGAACTGGAGATTCTGCAGCATGTTCACAGAGGAAAACAAAAGATACTGGATTTCTTTGTGCCAAAACTAAAAGGCTGCAGTGACTCCAGTGAGGTGAGGTATGTAGGCAGCCATTGGGATGGGTTGCCCATGGGCATTCCACATACAAGATTCCATCAGAATGAAGAAAGACTGGAAAGGTGAGACCTGCTGACACTGATCACATCTTTGACTCTGCAGCCACATATAAACTGTGTGAGTCCTGTGTGCAATGGCCAGATACCATCTGGGACTGGCAGGTGGGTCCACCAGATGGACACCCATGAAAGGGGGTGACTCCAAGAAGGAGCTAAAAGACAATCAACATGTGTCTTAGGTTAAATATATTGAGGGAGAATGTTTGAGTTTTTGGTCTTTATTTTAAAAAATACAAACTGTTATAGCCTATTATTTGTTTAGAAACTCTTTTTGGCCAATCATTTTGTAAAACTTCACTGTTATAACATCCTGCCCTCTGAAGTTAATTCACTGCCAAATTCAGCAAAGGTTGTCACATCCAAACAAATCTGAGTTTCAAAAACACGGTTGAAATTTATCATTTATCCAGTGCCAATAGTTGATGGTTCTCAGCCTGGCTCACTGAA
This sequence comes from Brachypodius melanocephalos, assembly GCA_013398615.1. Lineage (NCBI taxonomy): Eukaryota > Metazoa > Chordata > Aves > Passeriformes > Pycnonotidae > Brachypodius > Brachypodius melanocephalos. Next base: position 36,632,210 of record VZSR01003807.1, read on the forward strand.
TATTTGATCATCTAATCCTCTCTTTGTTATGGCCCTAGTACTGGACTTCTCCAGATTTATCCCTGTCTGAGAACTAGTCCAAATCCTTCAGAAAATCACACTATCTTCAATCAATAAATACGTGCATAGTGAAACAAACTTCATTACTATTGTAAAAAAGAAAAAATCTGTTTCAAATTTATGGTTTGTGGTCTTCCAGGCACTGGATCTTGTAACAAAATTAATACAGCTATTTTAATAAATCTTTAGCTTGATGGATAGAGGAGAACTCACTTTCAAGACTTGCCAACTTTACATCAACATATAAAGAGGAAATAAAACCTTTATGCTTCATACTCTTACAATATTCCTTTTTTAAGCACAAAAGTGAGCAAATTTTGTCTACTTTTTTTTTTTTTGTAAACTCTCCATTGGTGTCCAGGTTTTCTCCTCCTTAACCTAAAATTATAATCTGCATTCTTGACTGTTACTACAGTCTAGTATGTAGAGAGAGGACAGTTTTTTAGTAAGCTGTGGTCAAATGACACTAGCAGTTTCTGGGCCATCCCCTATGATATTCCATTTACTCCTTGTCAGTGATCCTTCAGTTTTTCTGGTCTGCTTCATGCCATTGCAAGCTTATTCAGGAAGCAGTCTGTGTTTTATTCCTGTATTATGTCAAGAACAGCATAGGATGAAGAACCAGCCTCTTTGGGAAGATAATTGCATTACCTGATGAAGACTTGCTATTTACAGTCATATTCAACATGGGGGAGTTTACTCAGTTTTATAATATTTTAATATTTTCCTTATTTTATGTTGTATTGTACTGTATTGTAGCAGTTCCTTAATAAAAATGCCATGTGGTGCAACATTAAACGCCTTAGAGAAGCACATCACATAGCTCCATTTCCTCTGGCAAACACATTTTAAATTAATCAAAAAAGGATTAACTTGGAAAGATCTATTTTTCTTTAAAGCCATGCTAATTGACATTAATCAAATTACTCACTAACTCTTCATTTATTGAGTGCCATATCAGCCTTTCCAATATTTTGTCAGGCTGAGGGCTGTAATTAGTCCAGTTGTTCCTTTAATCCCCTCTGAATATTGGCAGGACAACTCTCTTATTAAGCACTACTGCCTTGGCTGAATTGCTATTGACAGTTCTGTAGATTTTACTCATACCCGTGTCAGCTTTTGCCTTGAGATGGCCCTGCTGGAATCTCAGTGTTTGTGTGTAAGAATTTCAGACTCATCACCTTTCTTTTTTCTTCCATTTTGTTGCTGTTTTTTGAAAAACATTTGAAACGATTTCTTGGTCAATAGGCAGAGGCTCTTAGCATATTGCTGATGAAATTCCCTGTGGGGTCCTGCAGATGAATGGTGAGAACAGTAGAGGAAAGTGGGAAACCCTTTTTAAGCTATGGTTGTATTGTAAGAAATGTACTTATTGCAAAACAAGCAGAATGGCATGGGCTGGATAGGGGGACCGAGAACCTGAATCTAGTAGGTGGAGTGGAATTAGTCCCCGTCTACAATGTCCAGGGTTTAACTTCGATCCAGTCTGAATGATTTGAAATCATTTACTTCTGGGTCTTCCAATAGAACTCCCTTTAAGGGATCAGTCCCTCCTAGTAAATAAGTGCTGTGTAGCGTGGGGATTAGGACATACTGGGGAGCATCCTTGACATCCATGGTATCCCAAGTCTGCCTCCCCTAGATATCTGCTAGTAGCAAACAAAAATCCTTTCCACTAGGCTGCACTAGGCACTGGTATGTAGTTTCAATATTTTAATTCAACCCTGGTAAAATGCTAGCAGCAAAGTATTCTTCTAAAAGTGCCTTTTAATCTCTCGTTTATCTTTTACTCTTTTTTTTTTTTTTTTTTAATCTTTTCTCCAGTGCTAGTAGCAGAACCTCCACGCAAGAGGTCAGGTGTCCCACGGCCAAGTACTCACAAAGCCGCCTAATCCTGCTAAGGCAGCTCCGGGGAATTGCAGGAGGGGCTGAAACAAAAGGACACAGCTCAGCACGCAACAAAGCGCATAGTCTGGCAGACAGAGTGCAGGGCCACGGAGAGGCACTTACAAACTCAAATACGCCTCCACGGGCACAGAGACATATCATGGGAGAGCAAAGACACATTTGGCGAAGAAAGACATCCCTGTGGTTCTAATGAAAGGAGAATGGTATTAATGACTCGCCTGGTTGGGGTGTTGTGGCATTGTTACTCATTTCGGCAGTGAGGAACAGCAGCTCGCTGCATTAGCCTCCAAGCAGTGCAATTCACTCGGGCACATTGTTTGCTGTAGCCATTCAGGTTTCTGCTCAGTGCGGGCTTGGCCTATTTCCCTTTTCTTTCATGCAGTGCACAATCCATTTAGGGATTTATAGCGGCTTAGAGGCCCATGTACACTGCCTTGTCTCTATCTGATTTTTATTCTGTGATAAGAAGGCTTGGGGTCACGAGTTCATGGGCACTTGCTCCTCCTTGTCATTCAAGCTGCACAGAAATCTAATTATTCATTGGTGTTTATGATTTCTTGAGGTCCACCGATGTCCTCATCACTGCTTGGAGGAGTTCCAGGGTTTGCCACAAAAAGTGTGTGAATCTGCTCCGATGTGATGTTATAAGCAAGGGGTGCAGGAGACACCAGAGAGGAGCAGGGGCATGAAAGCAAATGTGATAACAAAGTGCAAAGGCTATTTGTGGTGAAAACCTCGGCCAGTATAAAGTGATGTGATTCCCATCCTGGTGCACCCTTATGCCAGATCATATAATGAACTTTAACACTGAAAAGTAAAATCTTCCTGTTGGGACATTTTCTCTGCCCTGCTCTGGCCTATAGCTCTTGTCCTCTGCTCTCCACCAAATCTAACAGCAGATAAGATAAATAATAAAGTCACTTGAAGAGACTGCAGCCAGCTCACAGCTAGCCCACAAAATGTAGAAACAGATGAACTTGTTAAAAATACTGCTCACTGCAAATTATTCATTCTTTTCATATTTGGTATCCAGAGGGTTTTACCTGCTGAATGAAAATAGCGCTATGTCTTTAATCTCTAGATATTCTCATGGAGAAAGCAGGCAAAATTAATTGTCCATCTGCTCAAGATCAATATTAAGCAGAAAGGGAGGACGAACTTCTTGAAAGTTGTTTCGTCCACTTTTTATTTTTCATATATAAGGCACATGGTCATCTCTCTTCTTGCTCCTGGATGTTTGAACTTTTACATTTTTTCTAATTCTAGTATGGAACATTTCCATCATTTTACCTCTGGGAAAACCAGAAAGAAATACTGCTGGAGGTAACCTCGGGAAGTAAGGTAGTCTAACCTTTGGTCCTAAGACAAGATCTGCCATAGCTGTCTTAATTATTTCTAATGATGGCAATTGCAAACTTTCCACGTATCTGCTGCAATGCTTCCCTGTCCCTATTGTTAGAAAATATTCCTAGTATCTAATCTAGTATCTAACCTCACTTTTGCCTCATTTTTCTCTTATTCATCTCTCAGTTACTTTTTTGTTCTGTATCTCATGGCAATTTGGAGCAGAGTATTTTTCTGAAGCGACTTTACATACCTGGAGACATCCACTGTGCCGTTCCTACCCTTTCCAGCCCTCCCTTTGGGTCACCAACCCAGCAGTTCTCAGCTTCCTTGCAGGTCATTTGCAAAAAAAAAAAAATGAAAAAAATAAAAACTTAAAAAAAAAAAATTGCAGGCTAGGAGCTAGTCATGGATGGCTGCTCTCAAGGTACAGCAAGATAAACTGCTAAAGCTTGCAATGTTTTGCATCAGTCCTATAGATATTTCAGCAGAACTATGCTTCTCTGTCTTGCTTATGAGAATGTTGTGTGAGATGGTGTTGAAAGCTTATCTAAATCTACTGCTTCTCCCCCAGCTCTGAAGTGTGTTGGCCTGTTAGGGGAAGAAGTTTCTTCCACATGTTTATTCTTCAGGAGTCCACATCTATTCTTCATCTAGACATTTTCTTTAAGGAATTTAGAGGTTGTCTGATGATTCGTTCCAGGATTTTTCTATGAATTGCTCATATTTGAACTTTTCTACGAACAACAATCAAAAAAAAAAAAAAAAAAGATTGAACACATTTTTTGGCCTTCTTGATATATTCCTTTGGTAAATTCCCTCTGTTAGTGAGAGGATAATTGTTTCCCTCCTCTCATGTGTACTGAGGCACCTCCAGCTGTTTTAGGGCAGCTAAGTGAACTCATAGCTATCCATTGCTTGTCAATCCCCATTGATCCTCTGGTGTATAAGAAAGGGACTAGTGTTTTTAAAATATGTATAAATCAAAATATATTTACATAGGTTATTGACTGAGAAGAGTATATCTAATATCCCCACAGGTGAAAATAGCAGTTATTAAGGTGCTTTTTACTCTCTTTGAGAGGGATACACGAATCAGTGTAAATGGGATGCAGGTGATTTTCAAAGTTAAACGGGTACAACTTCTTTGAACAATACCATTGATCAGTCACACAACAAACTGCTGGTGACTGATTGCCCATCTCCTGAAGCCTTCATTAGTTTGTGTAGGAAATGGTTTTCCCCCACGAATTATGGAGCTGAGTCTTTGCTGGTTGAATGCAATGTCAGTGCCTTTCAGAGTGTCACTCCTGTGGATCCCAAGGTAGTGGAAATGCTCACCAAAGTCAGTAAAGCCACAGCAGCTTAGGGCAGGTAGAGATCTGCTCCCCAGGGTTTGTAGAAAGAGATGGGTGACCTAACAAACTGCTCTGAAATAGAAATCCATGGGTAAGAGGCAGAGGAAGAAGAGTCTTGTCAGCAAAGGGGCAGGACAAGGATGGTGCTGTCAGCAGGGCACAGGCAAGGTCTCCATGAGAAGGCACAAGTCAGAACCAGAGCTGTGAAGCCTTGAGGGGAGGCACAGAGGAGAAGGAAGCTGTGGGTTGTGCAGGGAGGATATGAGCTCCAAATTGGTGGGTAGTGTGGCTGGCCCGACCAGTCCTATTTCTGCCCATGCAATTTTGTTTTCTTTACCACAAATGAGGATCTTTCAAGACACATGAGACCTGACAGACCAGGGCCCCAAGTTCTCCTGCAGCTCTGGTGGGTGTTTGCTGCTCGATTTTGGCAGGATGTCTCCAAACATCCCTGTGCAGAGGGCAGAGCCCTCTCCCCCATTCTGTCTTTCCCTGTTCCTCAGAACACTGAATACTTTCCAGACACGATGCTCAGCAGAGCACAAGTTGTAAAAGCACCAACCACTCTGGCCACAGCACCACTGTATGCTAAAGTAATGTGGAAGAATATACAGGATCAAATGCTGCTTGTGGAGCTAAATGAAAATCAATGTTTTCAGGAAACTGGTATATGTTTATTGATGCTTTTCAATGTATTGCAATTTTTGTAAAAACATTACTGCTACGGAGGTAAGTTTGGTGATTAAAGAATTACCGACGACACCTACATGATGAAATGCACTACTTCACTTAACAAAGCAGAAATATATGTGCTACAGGTATTTGAATAGGGCTCAATTTAAACCAATTAATAAAATAGCCTGTTTGGACTAAAAATAATTGTTGCCTTAGAATACGTGAATTCAACACTGCCAGAAAATCCCTGCCATCTGACGTAGAAGGATTTATAGGTTTAGTGGAAATTGCTTTCCCCACTGTCCAGATTAAATACTGCAGGATGATTTTTTGTATGAGTAAACATCCTTCCAATAACGATCAGACTGATAATGTCTTAAAAAGAGAAACAGGATCTACATTTAGGTTTTCTTTTTCTTGTATGGACTATTTCTGGATACAGGACCTTCAGGTAACATGTTGACTGTCCATAAAATGCATTTTAGCATCTTCCTCCTGCTGTGGGGATGGATTTTATCCACTGAATGCAGAACCCACCGACAAGGAAAAGAAATACATGAGGTATATAAAAAAGGCAGGTGAGTCTCATTTTTTTACATTCAAGTAGCTACAGTTCGAATAAATGTAATGTTTTGGATGATGATAAAATGACTAACAGATAATTTGAGCTTGCATTTGCAGACTGTGATCTCTCAGGCAAAAATATTTTCTGTTGTTTCTTTTGCCAATAAGTAAGTTTTAATGCATTTTCTACAGTGAAAATCACTGCTTCTTTCAAAAATTAGGTTTCTGAAGTTTCTCAAAGTTTGAAAGGGTACAAAAAAAGAAGTATTTATATTTATGGGGGTTAAAATGTGATAGAATATTTATATGAAAGTGAAAATGAAATTTAGGTCCATGAGAATTATTGCATTCACTGAAGGTTAGATGGATTGAGATCAAAGATGAAAACAAATAAAGCAACAAAACAAATTCAGAATTTGTTTTATTTTTTCCATGTAATTTGTTTTATAGACCTTTCAAATGAAAAAAAAAAGTCTCTCAGCAAGGCAATGGCCAGTTATCAGAAGAAACAGCAAGAGCATTCAGTGTATTGTATTAATAGACTAAAATTATTTAAAATGTTATCTACTCTTGGTCTCTCTATCTCTCTTTTACAAAAAGACTGTGTGATATTTTGCTCTCACTATTTTGTGGACAGCCATTTTAGGAGGATTTGAGTTGAGGAAGGGTTTTTGCTACAACTGAGTTCTGATTATTTATATTCTATTTGGGAAAATATTTGGAACTTTGTGTGAGGATTTTTATGCTCAGGCACAAAACAAGTTACACCTGGAGGAAAAATACCTTTTTTTGTCCTTTTTTTAATGTAAGAATAAAGCTGACACATTTAATTTTGTTTAAATGCTCTGTACTTCTGCTTGTGACAGACTGAACCTGGGTTGTCTCTGCTTTACTACAGTGTTGTTCTGTAAAGACTCCATACCATCATCAGTACTGTAAAGTGTATAGGGATGGAAATACAGTAATGTCACCGTCCTGAGGGATTTCAAACCACCAAAAGGTGGAAGGGATGGAAAATCTTGTGCCTTTTTATTTTCCTACAGCCCCTTGTCGCAGGTGAGGGGTACCTTCCAGAGTGACTGCAGTGTCCTGGATGGTACTTGGGAATCCATGAACCATTTTATACCTAGGAAGTGGCTTTAGCAGTGACACCACCTCCATGGAGGTATAACTGGCAAAATGGATGCAGTGCTCTCTTCATGACCAGCCCTCAGGGGATGCATTACCAGAGGCAGTATGGGTGCAAGACAGGTAAAAAATCCCTTTTTTTTGAGGCTTCATGACAGTGACAGCAGAAGTGATGTGTTGGCTGTAGCATATTAAAGGGGTGAAAAGCAAGGTACCACCATGTGAGCTGGGAAGCACCCAGATGAGAGGAATGTGCACACACAGCCATTTTCCTGTTTATCATCTTTAAGGAAAGCTCTACACTGCACTAAATGCTTAAGAGTGTCAGTGCAATGAAGAGACGAATCAAATATAACAAATCAAAGCAGAAAAGTGTTAAAAATGTGTGAAAACGGAAAAGAAATATCTATTCAGCAAATGCAGGAGCTGTCTCTTCACTCATACTTTGTATATAAGGTGTAATTGTTCCAGGGTAAGCCCATCAGAAAGCCCTGAGGTGGTGTGGCTCTGGAGAATTGGCTTCACTACCCTCCCAGCATGCCCACACTGGCCTGGGAAGTCATTTCTGGCCTATTTCTCCCTCAGTAGGGCACAGTGATGTTGAGGAGAGCTGATGGAGAGAGAGGAACAAAGCTGGCCTGTGGCTGTAGGGTTGTCCACCAGCAGCGTGGTACCCAGTACAATGACCACTTTGCCCTGTGATGGGACAGCCTGTGAGACACTCATGTCAGGTAAAAAAAGATGATTATGGCTATCCATAGGATGACCATAGGACCTTAGGAGTTCCTCCTAAGCATGAACAACAAACCCTTCTGTACCAAACTCATGTCAAACTCAGAATGGGATTGCAAGTGTTTTTTAACTCTGGCTTCCATCCATTTGGTCCTGTTCTATGCTATCTTGTCTCCTCTCCATCAAGGTATCTGTAGGTGGATCAAGCCTCCATTCATCTCTGCTTACATACATTCAGGAGATTAAGCTTCTTACATTTCTCAATACAGGATTTTTCCCAAGCTTTGACCCAGCCATTTGCTTGTTTTCCTCTGTCCCTTCACGGCTTTTTCAGGATTGACATCAGGACTCGGTGCAGTATTTGTGCAACCCTCCTGCGGTGCTATATGCAGAGGTAATTCCTCTGACCTTCTGGGACTGCAGTCAGGATCTCCCAGTGCGAGATCGTGCCTGCCCAACACTACCAGGCATCTGTGTATGGCAGAACAACTCATCTCAGAACACCTCTTTGCTCTCATGGGGTAGTCTCTTATATGTTAAAATGCTTGTTATTTAAAACAGTTTTGAAGTTGGCATGATCCCTTAGCACTTCAATCAAAGTCCATGCCTTTTTCCATCACAGAGTCAGATCCTAGATTCAAATCAGAGCAATGGAGGATACTATATTACATCAGAAAAACTTGCAGAGAACATTGCTCCTGAACATTTGGTTTTGACTCTGTTTCCCCCTCCTTTCAACAAGCTTCAAACAGCCTTTATGCAGGAGGAGAAGTTAGAGTAATTGACCTCTTTACTCCTCTCTGAACACTCTTATCTCTTGCTCCATAAGGCTTGTGGTAAGGACCAGGATTGAAACCCATCCTTTCACTGTAGCTTTTTCCTTCTGAAGAAAGACACAGACCTCAGTGGAGACTGATGGGAAAATCTATTTGAAGTGGAAAAGGCTGTCTCCACACCATCACAGGATGCTCAGGACGGCTTGATTTGCATCCACAATTTTCCTAATGCCCAGAACCCCTACAAGACAACAAGATCATCCTCTTGCCCTAGTGCCAGGGCTCAGTGCCAGCCACCGGTGTTGGCACATGGCAGAGGCACCTGCTGTAAAGACCTGCCACATTGGGTGGGTTGCCAACATCCTGCTGTCCCTGACAGATGTGTTCAGCTTTTTCTCATGGTGCAGCTGATAGAGAAATATATAGGCTTTTAGTTTCTTTCGATGGTGTGTTAGTTTCTTCCAAGGAGACTCACTTGCTCTGAACTCTGCTTTCAAATTAAAACTCACCACTGCATCTGCAGTTTTCAGCTCCAGGGCTTGCCTTTTCACCTAACCAGATCCAGCTGAGCTCACATCCACAGCCTTCATATTCTAGAGATTTGGTGAATGGAGAATATGGGTCAGACACCTTCTCTGTCACAATTTTTGTCACTGCAGGTACCCCATTCTAGCGTGGGACACAAGAGCTGTGAAGAAGATTGAGCAGACAGGCGAGATTTTGCCCACAAAAGTTAATTCATGTACCACAGTCTTATGAAGACTGGGTATGCATGACAGGAATTTTGAAAAAGGTCCCAGATAATTCCATAAATAAAGCTGCTGAGGCTTTATCACATAATGTGACAATAAAATGGCAAATCAGTCTAGGTCAAAGTATGCAGACAGTCACAGTGAAAACATCATAGTAGATAGCTTTATTGCATGGGACTTACTACAGAGCTCTCAAATATTGTAATTCACCATAAAAATGTGTGTGTGCCAGTCAAAGACCCAACTACTTATTTTTGCTAATCTCCAGGACAAATCACCTAAAAGGAATTTCACTTCACAGAGCAGCAGTATAAAAATAAAAGCTTTCTCACCTTGCAGACCTGTTCACAGTTTGCAGTCAGCTGTGTGCAAAACCTGCAGGGACTGCAAGGCTTTTTATGCCTGTTAGATTCAGAGTGCCAAAACTCCTACAGGAAGGAGCTGAGTTCTGGAGCACTGGCAAGAGAGCTGCCTGCTGTTTTCCCAACTGCTCA
>VZSR01003807.1:36642095-36666880 GCA_013398615.1 Brachypodius melanocephalos
GCCAAAGCCTGTGCTGCTAATTAAACTTGCAGAATCTACTAGAGAGGATGTCCTGGAGCTGAGCCATGTTGTTCTGCCAGAGCTAACTGCTGGGGGAAAAAAATCTCTTTCAACAATAAAATCTCCCTGGACAACATTAAAACCACCTTTCAGACAAACAGCTCTCAACAGAAAATATTTTACTGTAAAAGATCTACAGATCATGTTTGTTTAACCTTACCTAAGAGACTCAGTTCATGTTGTTAGTCATGTCCCTGCCATTCCCTGCCCATGTTGTAATAATTTTGCCTCACTCTTATCTCCAAACAGTAATCCATTTGCATAAACAAATCTTGCTAATTCAAGCTGTCTTTAGATCAGACTTCAGGAGTGCATGGTAAGACTGTAAAACGCCTGTTGAAGGCATTGCCACATTATCAGTGGAGAGTGAGGTCAATTGAGCCCGTAGCTCCCAAGACATCGCTTTCCAGGATCAGTTTGAGTTGTGTCTGGACACCATTTGCTCCAGCAGGGCTGGGTCTCAGGACTGCAAGAGGCCCAGTGTGGACTTCAGGCCAGAGCAAGTGGTATCCCTCCATCTCCCCAGTTAGTAACTTGCCTTTCCCTTTACTCCTTTTGTCTTCGTCTCCTTCACTTCTTTTCTTTCTGTCTTTCAAGGCTTCTCCTCTTCTTCAATAAGCTGGGGGGGTTTTTGGGTGTTTGTTTGTTAGTTTGTTTTGTTGGGGTTTTTTGTCCATTTCTCTGCCCTCTGCTTCACCTGCCTCGATTTTTTTATCCCTAACCACATCCCTTGCCCTTGTCACACAGACCTGCCAAAATTTACCCTTTTGCTTTTAACTTCATATTACTTTGTGGCTTACTTCAAACCCTTTTCTTTCCTCCAGCAGTGCTCCTCTTCTTTATCTTGTTATACATTAGCTTATTTTTTGTTATTGCTTTGCTATTTCTCTCATTTCCCTTTTCACTTGTTCTTGCAAGAAATTTCAATTGTGCATGGCATGTTTTCTTGGACCAGCCAGAAGTGTCCCCACTCTGCTTCTCATAGCAAGTAATAATGCTTTGAAAACTTTATCTTCCACCTTCATCATTATCACCAGCCTCTTTGATCTCTTCTAGAATTTACTTTGGGTCTATGTGCCACACAGCTTCCTAACTTCATTAGTTTCATTTATGGCAGAACAGTCTCTACTGGCACTTCTGTAGCTATGTCCATACACCCAAGTACTCTGCAACTTTACTTGGCCCCTAGTGATAGAAGCTCCAGGAAACACTGCAACTTGCTCAGGATTAGTAGCTTCATGTTTTATTCTGGCCCACCATTACTGCAATGTGTTTTATAAGCCAATGTGAGGAGACATAGCAGGCTGTGTGCAGCCTAGCAAAAAAAAAAAAAAAAAAAAAACAAACCAAACCAAAACCAACCCCAGCCCAATTCAAAGATGCTGCAAGGTAATCTCTTCCCTCCTGAGTGCATATAAATTGATTTTCTCATTGCAGAATTGAATTCACATCTGAAATGGTGATGGTTTTTCTTCTAAAAAGTGCTCAGTCACCCTCCAAACTTACTTGTATGAAAGCACTCACAGATTTCAAAGTGAATTTCACAGTGTGATGACATGCCATATTTATGTACTTTCTTTCAAATTTCTCCTCCTTGCTATGCATTGTGGAAAATTTTGAGCGACAGATTCCTGCCCACCTGCACCAAGCTACTCCTGAATTCATATGCTTCTTCTCCTTTCCCACTCTGAGAGCCCTGCTCAGGCTGCCTGGAAGGCTTCTCCACCTCCAAAATCCCTTCTCTTACTCAGCTATTTTTTCTAGCTATGCACATTGGACATGTGAGATATGGACATACCTTGGTGTTGCTAACAGCACTGGAATGCCTTCTGTCTGGTTTGCTGCTCTGTTCCAAATAATGCTGAACCATTGTTTGTCCTCTTGAGCACTGTGCATCATTAAGCTGATGTTTACCAACAAATACCACACTGACAGTTCCTTAGCCGTAACAGTTGGTTTGGAGGCCATCACTATTTTAACATTGTTTCTGAAAGCAAAATAGGAAAAATCAAAAATACAAAGCAGAAATCAATGTACACTTTTCTGAATTTGCTAGCACTGAATTTTTCTGAAGTCATGAGATTCTGCTGCAATTCTCCACCCACAGTTCTGATTTTAACTACCTTGAACAGTTACATATCCTCAGTAAATATTGTTTCCATGGTAAAGACTCTCCATAATTCCTCTGTTTCTTGTTTTGTAAGCATTCACATGTGGGGAGCTTCTTTCTGACTGATTTCTTTAGGAGAAGAACCTGTCAACACTCTTTTGCAATTTGAGGTACAATGTGTCATCTTGATCACTCTTGTCTACAAGGTCACTAACTTTTTAGAGAAGGCCATTATTTTATAACAACTGCCTGAAAAGAGGGTGTAGTGAGGTGGGTGCCAGTCTCTTAACTAGTAACAAAAGACAGGGCAACAGGAAATGGCCTTAAATTGCACCAGGAGAGGTTTAGATTAGATGTTAGGAAGAATATTTTCATGGGAAGGGTTGTAAAGCATTGAAACAGGCTTCTCAGGGAAGTGGTGGAGTTACCATCCCTGGAAATGTTCAAAAAACTTGTGGATATAGCATTTGAGGATATGATTTAATGGTGAAACATGATGGTGGTCCCAGGTTGATGGTTGGACTTGATGATTTTAAAGGTCTTTTCCAAACTCAATGTTTCCACAATTCTAAAGGGCATAATATCCTTCCAGAAAAGTCAATCTGCCTCTTGCTCTTCTTCAATACATACTATATTTATCTGGTGTCTACTATTGGTGGTTTTTACTACCTTTGTAGCTAATTAGTCCAGTGGAACAGCCAGAAGATTTTTAGAGTTCCAAAGAAGTGGAAAGCTGCTGCCTTCCAATTCTGTGTCACCAATGACAATTGATTCAACTGTTTCTTACTTGATTTTCTTCTGGGTAAAAGCCTGTTGACTTGTTATGTTACAATCCACTTACTTTCTCTCTGGTCCTCTGCCAATATGAATATTTCTTAATATTTCTGCTCCAACAGCAGAATTGTTACAATTCTGCTTTTTCTGTTCTATTTTATTACAATTCTATTTTTTAAAAGCTAGTTATTCCCCATTCATCATTTATTCAATTATTTCTCTACATTCCATGCAGCTCTTAGTATTATCTTTTATTTCAATTCGTCATATTGACATCAGACCTTTTCTCCAACACGTTGCAGCTGCTTTGAATTGTGACCCTAGATCCCCAAATGTCTGTTTCTCTTTCAAGCATGCCCTCATGTGTGAGTTTTATAGTTCTGTCATCTGTCTTAGTTGAAAATATTGATTAGCTATTTCCAGGATGAAATCTGTGAAATGTTGTTTAGTGTCTCTCAGCAGCAAATTAATGGCATTACGTTAACCATGGTACTTCAACCATGTTCAAAGTCACAGTTTCATCTCAACCTTATTTCTCTTGTTTAGTAATGAAATATTAAAAATATCACTCAAATCTATTTTTCCTCCTGCTTACACTAAGGCAGCCAGTCACACCGTCAGACAGGACATTAGACTGGTTTGACGTCAATTATTGCAAAGATTCATATTGACTGATCCTTATAATCTCATTATTCCCTGGTGGAGGGGCAAACCAATGGATCACTTGAGCTTGTCACAATTTATTTTCAGATCTCAAAACCCCAACTTCCTTCTTTTGTGCCCTTCTTAAAACCAGGTATTATTTTCGCCCTCATGCTCTCCCAGGGACATCACCCATCTCTGAGGAGTCCTTGGAGGTGGTTGCTTACAGCTCAGAGTCTGTAGCAGCTGGTACTCCTGGTGTTCCTGGGGAAGTGCCATCAGCCTCTGCTGACTTAATTGCCTCCAACTATGCTAAATACTCCATAAAATGGTCTTCTCTGATCTACACTGTGCTGATGCCTGCTTGCAAGTCAATTTTTCTTCTGAGACTGGGTCAGACAAGAAGCCTTTCAGCATGTTCTGCATTGCCCCGTTGTTTTTCCCCTTCCCTTCATCTGTTTCTCCTTTTTACTCGGCTGAGTCCTGGCACCATGCCTGCCCCCTCCTAGCTGGCAGGATGGACCATTTGCTTTCTCCAGCTCTTCCTTTCAACATATGTAACACAAAACTAAACAAACACCCATGCACTTGGATGCAATTCCTGCAACATAGAGCCACTTCCATTTTTGCAATATTAGGTACAGTGTCAAGACCTCAGGTGGCACTACTTTTCTGTGAGTAATCAATACGTGTATGTACGTTCCCTTTTTTTCTTTAGTCAGTGTTTATGTCCAGGCAAAGAGCAAAAGAAGTGCAACTTTTAAAGGGTGTATGTATGTCTCCTCCATATTTTGGATTCTGAGACTGACCTGTATTCAAGTAATAATGGATTAAAATGGGCTTCTCATTGAATTTGCTCTGAATCCCACAGGTTCTAAGACTTCGTGATGTAAACATCAAAAATAGTGCTATTTCCCCCTTTCTTTTCATATCTTTAACAATATATATTATAATAGGAATGTATCACCTTTCTTCACAATCTTTAAACCTACTAATCACAAGGACATGTGGTCCAAAATAATTACAAGCAAATAAGGGTTTGAAAAATGCAAAAAACACCCCAAAATACATTTAATGAAAAATTTTCCTCAGTTCTTAGAGTCTTGTTTAAAGCTCATGGCTTTGCAAGTCTCTCAATTTGAGTACAAATTAATGGGTTTCTATCCTACATTGTCCCTGGGGAATTAATGTGTTACACAGTGGATCATGTCTGGTGAAGTGCACGTCACCAGGTAAAAGCAGCTTCCTCTCATTTCAAGTTTGCTCTTTCCACCCTCAGGGTGGGTTTTCTTCCCATTTAGATACCTCACTTTTCCTCGCCCTGCAAAGCTCTTCTCTGGGCTCTGGATGACTTCTCAGTCCTCACCTGGACCTGCTGCATCACCTATCCACCAGCATCTCCTGCTTGCTGAGAAGGCCATCCCAATTCATTTGCAAGTCATAAGGCATGTTATGGAAGAATTTTCTTCCTTTGGGACACAGGCTGGGATGCTCTTTAGCCCAGCAAGGCTCACATATCTTCAGGATCTGAACACCATCTCTGTCCAGCACCCCTCTATGGTGAGGGGACACCACTAGTCATGAAGGACTGTCTAGGCTCTTTGTGCCCCAGGCACAAATCATGAGGCACTGTCTGAGTCTGATGTCTCCTCTCTTCTCTGCTTCTTCTAATATCTTCTGGCATTACCCAATGTTTCCCTTCCCTCCCCACCTCTGCCCATCCAGCCTCTTTTCTCCTCAGTCTCACCCAAAGCACAGGCACTGTTGCAGATCCCAGCTCCCTTTGTCTCTGCCCTACTTTTTTCCTGCAGGAACCTCCTGTATGTTTGTGCATACAATCCCCAGTTCCTTTTTGCTTCTCCCCCATTCCCTAACCCAGAATTCCCCTGTCTGGTTTTGGCACTTGACAGGATGCTGATGTGGTATGAACCCCAGTCACTAACTGGTCATAAAATAGGTAGAATCAAAGCCTGGCCCAATATGTAGGAATTTAATAGGTATTTAATAAGATTTTTACACTTCTCACAGATCTCTGTAGTACCAATACATCTTTTCCAATCTCACTTCCATCCCGCCAAGACTGTTCCCTGCAGGAGCTTGTGCTGCCTGCACTGCCCTCTCCTGCTTAGTTTTGTTTTGCTCTTTTGCTGTCGCAAGGCAGCAGGGAATAATGAAGTTGTTGAGCCAGTTTTCAGCAGGACTTCTAATTGGAAAGTGAAGAAAGTGATGAAAGTCCCTCATGCCTGCCAGCCATACCAGGGCACCCAGCTCTGGGCCCCCCATTCCTTTGTGAGCAGGGTGGACAGCTTGTGCTGCGCCTCCCATCCTGCACCTGCTGTGCTGCACAGACCTCATGCCATGATGGGCAGGGGAATGCCAGCACCCGCGTTCTGCTTGGCCTTCCCATCAAATTACATCTGGGCAAGGCAGGAGAGGGCAGCAGAGGCAGCACAAGTCCCTGCAGGGAACAGAGTCTTGGCAGGATGGACATGGGATTGACAAAGGTGTATTGGTACTATAAACATCTGTGAGATCTGGGAAATGTATGTTGCAGAAGTAACTGCAAACTAAAACGCTACGATAGGAAATGACCTCTCACACATTTGTTTTGGTTGCTTCCAAAAGCTCTTATTTCCAAAATGAAGAATAATGTGGTGTTTCTGGTGCACACTGTAAGTGTGGACCTGACATTCCTCTGGCACATGTCCTATGAAGTTTGGTATTTGGAAATGCCTGCTGGGACCTTCAGATGTCGTGGTTGGACTGTTTCTTCTGAAAATCAGACACTGTTAACCCTAACTCTGCAACCCTTTATGCTGTGTTGGAGTGACTATTAGAGCAATAGGGAATATCATGCTTTAAAATACAAAAAGAGTAACTGCTTTTTGCCTTGTGTCTGTATCAGTAGTGATCAAAATCTGAGTGGGCTGATTTTCTTCCCCAGCTATCCTGCCCTTCAGTCACATCATTGCCTCCCAGCCCCAGCAAGCCTCAGACTTTGAGGAGGAGGCATCTCAAGATCCCTTGAAGAGTGGGTAGATCGAGGGCAATAACAATGACTTTGAAGAGCTTGCATCATCCCAGTTGCCATCAGGGGCCTTAAAGCTACTCTAGCAATGCACATAGAACACTGTGGATAAATGCCACTCTGCTCCAGTTGTTGCTTTTTCACAAAGCATCTCCATGGCCGTCATGAGACATTAAATGCCTTTTGGCACTGTAACTGCTAGGAGATAAATATTGACATTGTGGGAAGGTGGGGGAAGGGTTGTTCATTATTCAGTATATTTTACCCCAGGAATGATTGTTGAGTTTTAAAGGCAGACTGCCACCCCAGTGAAGGCAGGAGGGACATTCACAGCCAGTTGTGCTGAGCAATCTGTGTACAATGTCTGGGCTGAATCTCCTGGCTGAGGCTGTTGACCACAAACACCCAGAAACAGCAAAAGCCACAGCAGCTTTCCATCGATTCACAGTCCAGACAGGCAGAGTAATGGGGTCCCATGATGGAGCTGCCATTGATCCCTGAGCCAGCAGAGGACCCCCAGGAACCAGAGCAGAAAATATATTTATTGAGTAGAAAGAAATGGGGCTTCAAACTGAAGTAACTGCATAACAGGTGAAAATGTTCTGCTGCCACAGAGCTGTGACAAGGGGAACAGGGCTGGCAAAAAAACCCTAAATACCCAAAACAAAACTCAAATGAACACAGTACCCTGCAGTGGATGGAGCATGGGGGACATTTTATGCTTGTTTGTTACTTGGAAATAAAGTTCATTTTAGAGGGGATAGAGAAACACCTGGAGGAAATAAAAGGAAGCACCTGGGATTGCTGAATGCAGAGGATGGGGATGATTTGGCCACAAATCCTTGATGGCCATGCCTTGAAGTCTCCCTTGACAAGCAGAATAGGGACAGAGCCACCGTGAAACATTAGATCAGACCTACAAAGGAAATGAAAATTAGGAATGGCAAGAACATGGTCTGCTTCATCCCTGTTTGAATACCAGCATTATTCCTGAACAACCAAGAGTTTACTAGGGCACTTTAAAGTCATGTAAATCGGTCAGCTTGTTGCCAGAATCTGCTTATCCTCAAAACATGAGAAATTACTTCCTGACAGCCAGCAGATGAGAAGCAGACAGCAGTGAGACATATCAGCAAGGGTGTAGAACAAGGCAGAGGACACCAGAAGGTGCATCTTGCACTTGCAAGTGTTTTGCTGTGTGATGCCTAGGTCCAACCAGTGCCACAAAAGGTTCATCTTATAATGGCAATGGTGCTGCATGGCCCAAAGGCTCCCCCAAACACTGGTCTACCTGTGCACTTACTCCTAGAATTCCTCTGGGAAGCACAGAGCAGATTCTGGAAAAAAAAAAAATCCTGCTCATCCAGTACTTCACTTCAGGGTGAGTCAATGCTACAGCCCAATGTGCCCATTCCCGTCCTGGTTGTCTGCTTCTCTGTGGCAGCAGCAAGATGAATTTCTCTCTGATACTTCTGGTTGCTGGAATGTTCCCAGCCCAGAAAGGAACTGTCCCACATGGCCTGGGGTCCCTCCACCACACACCAAAGGGCAATGGTGCTCAGGTGCTGACAACCATTACTGCAAAAGGAGTTTTGCCACTGTAAATCTCTACAGAGGGGTTTGAAATGTATGCTAATGGGCAAAAAGCCCAATTAGTAGTGTTGATTTGAGTTAGTATTTATTAGAGAGAAGCTTTTTTAAAGCTTTATTTTTAGTTAAAGATGACTTAGAACTCTTAAATGTTTAAAATGTTACTTTTGCTCAAGCTAGCACTTACATCGCTGAAAGCAATACTCTTGCCTTTAATGATTAAATAAAATATTGGCTGAAGACCTGAGAAGACTTTTTTTGACAGCCAGCTGGGAGATGGTATGAAGCCAGAAACAATATTCACAGGTTTATTTTTCCTTTTTTTTTTTTTTTTTTTTTTTTTTTTTTTTTTTTTCCCTGAAATAATTTGAAAGTATTTTCTTCTCATGAACATACCTGGATGACTGGTCTGTAGGTGTAAGAGCTGTGCCCCTGCCACCATGGCAGAGGCCCCATGCCAGCTCCTGTCTCCAAAGTCCCTGGTGTTGCCAGCCAAAGCTGGACAGGGGGGACCTGAGCTGCATGCCCGGGTACTCTGCCAGACAGTCAAAACCAGAGGGATCCCACCTTGCAAAAATCATGGCTCCCCTCCCTGTGCTTCGCCCTGTCCCCACTGTGAGCCTGAGCATTTCCCCGACTCCCCACCCTCTGCCCTGCCCAGCCTGACACTGGCCTTTGGTGAAAGAGTGAAAAAAAAAAGTTAAGCACCGTTTCTGACAGAAGGCAATGCTGCAGGGATCCTGTCCCTCCCTCCTGACATCCTCTCCCGCCTGCCGTGTCCACCTGTCTGAGCTCTCCTTTCCCCCTTGTTTCCATGCAGCCGGCCGCAGCGGCAGAGGCGGGAAGCCCACGGCGAGGTGCACAAGCAAGGCAGGTGAGCAAAACCCTCGGGTGGCCGCTGCTGGCCCAGGCCTGCCCGCCCCGCGGCTGCGCTGGGCGGGGAAGGGGCACCCCTCACACAAGCCAGTGTCTGCAGGCACCAGCCATGCCATTAGCAGGGTGCAGCAGGCCCCAGAGCAGGCCCCACTGCCTGAGACCCTCATGGGGGTGAGGCCGCGGCCATTTGCCGCACCCCTCAGGCTTCATGTGGTGCTGATGCTCGGTTTGTGTTGCCGTGATGTGTCAGTGGGTGCCTTCCCTCCAAGAATCCCTCCTGGAGACCTGAGCTCCTTCCGTGGGCTCTCTGTCATGCCACTTGTCCTTCCCAGCGCCACTGGCAGGGAGAAAGCTCCTTTCAGTCAAACCTGCTCACAAATGTTTGCTTTGCCACTGGCCTGATAATATTGCTCCTCTGCCTTGGACGGGCATAAACCTTCCCTAATGTACACTCAAAGGTCTTTCAGAGGCTGACTGAAACCTAAAGCAGAAGCAGGAGCCACCTTATAAAGTGCCTGAGGGACAATTCATGACTAGAACTCACTGATGGAAGTAGACAGCTCAACCCTCCTAGAAATTATTGAACTCAGACTAGGCATCTTTCTAAGATACTTTGTCATCCAGATAAAGGATTTGAAAGAAATGTTGCTGAAAAACACCACTGGCCTCTGTTAGGAGATTGTTGTATTGGCTTCTTGTACAACTTTCAACAAGTCCTTGAGAAGTACAGCATAGCTAAGCAGTTTCATTTATGACAAGCTTTATCTCAGGAACTTTTTCCTCATCAAGTTTCTTTGTCACCCTGTTTTCCTTTAATCTACTTTTCACTTGTCTTGTGTATATTCAGACAAGTGTGTTTCTGAGTGTGCCATATTTTCTAAGATCAAGAACCAGAAAAACCTTTCCTCCTTCTTTTCAGCCCTCCTGCCACCCAAGTGGCTGGTGTGCAGCTGGCTCCTAGGGCAGCAAAGGCTTCCCCTAGGCAAGGGAGTAACCAAGGAGCTGCCGCCATCACCATCCCAGTCAAAGCACTGGGCACTGAACAGCAGTTTGCATTTTGGAAGTGGAAGGAGATCAGAGCCTCCTCTGCCCAGCATTCGGTGCAACTCCAACAGCTTCTGGAATTACCCTCCCAGGCTTTTTAATGCTCAGAGACCTCACAGGACTGTAATGCTGCTTTTTATCCTTGATGGAAATCTGGGGCAGAAGCTAATAATTTTATCCCAAGTTAGGGAATGGCCTGCCTGCTGGCCTGGTTCCCAGACTGTCTCCATTTTGTTCCTGGGCAACAGCCAGTAGCTTATTTGATATATTGTTTCCCTAATTCCTGGCCTCACACTCCATCATAAGTCAATGTCAGGAACGCCTCCCCCTCTCCACTTATTTACACATACTATTGCTCCATCCCACACATTTTAATGACTGTCCCCAAACTGCTGTATGCAGAGAGAATTTTACAGGGACAAAAGGACACCAAACAAATATTGTCTCGGTGCTAAAATTACGACAGGTGCCTAAACTGTATGCTCAGTGCAGGAATCACTTTTTAATGACATGCTGCCAACCACTGCCACAATCACAGGCTCGTGGTCTAAGGGGTGGATGTTGTGGGAAGTAAGTGGAGTGAAACAAGTGTGGACTTCTCTCAGGCACTGCTCAGGGCTCATAGCTGTGCTTCTCTCTTCCTGGTAGCCCAATTTTAAAACGAAGCCCTGACATCACCAAATCTCCCCTGACGAAGTCAGAGCAGCTGCTGAGAATAGATGACCATGACTTCAGCATGAGACCAGGTTTTGGAGGTATGAAACATTTGTCACTGTTCCTGTTTTACACTGTCACTTCTTCATACTGTAACATCTATAGCAGCGAAGAAGCAGATTGGCTTTTCTTTCTCTAATTTCTTTTGAGTTGTGAATTCATGGCATTCTCAGGGGAATAGAGGTGCAGTGAAATAACCTGCTGGATGAGCAAAAAGCATAGTCAAAGGCATGGAAACGTGATTCACAGGCAGTATATTATTCCTGGTGCTCAGTGATACTTTCTTCTGATAAAAATCTGCAAATGCACCTTATCTTTATACCTGGATGATGGGTGAAATTCTAAGTTTTTGTCTTAGTATTGCCATACGTGTGCAAAATCAAATGATGTACCACACTTACTTCATTTATAACCCAAAAGAAAATATTTTGACTGCCTGTGTTAATGCTTGCTCACAGTTTTGTGGCTGTGTGCTAGAGCAACTGAAGCTTTCAGGAAAATGGATGGAGAACATGCTTCCTTTCAGCCCATCGGATTAGAGAATGTTGTAATTTATCTACCCTTTCTGGCTGACAGATGGTCATTCAAATCCAGGATACCATTATATACTCTGATAAAAGAAGATTTTATCACTAAATGCTCAATATAACAAATACCAGCATGTTCAATTAATTTAAAAACATTTCAGTTTCACAGCAGTTCACAAATGTGAGCATTATTTTACTTGACAGATCTTCTGGACTGTAATTGCCAGAGGTGTATGAGAGACTAGTTAAAGCCTGGAGGAGGGAAAAAAGTTCAGAATCCCTATTACAGGGGGTCACAGTTGGATCCTTCCCCTCAGGAGCCTCAGGCTCAGTGGCACATGCCTGTGTCCTGCAATGTATCCCCTCCTTTCACTCTTTCTTTTCCAAAGCTGAGCACTGAGTCCTGTGAAAATCAAACACATGTAGTAGCTCTCATAGATATTATTAGCCTTCAAGGGGAACAAAAGTGAGGGAAAATCTCCCACATTGCCTTTGTTGTGCCACCATTGGTCTCTGTGTGAATGGATTCTCTTCCAATTATCTGTCTTGCCAGTCCTGGACCCAAGCACTACAGCTAAAAACAATTGAAGTTGCTTTTAAATTTTGAAGGGACACATGTAGGATGACACAATAAAAAGAGAAAGTTATTAGTGGGCCGGTCTTATTACTGACTTTAATTGTTATTAGGAGATTTTAGTTGTGAATTCCAATTATTTATACTTTCTATTGGTTTACTGTTGTTTCTATTTCAGACTGAGCATCTATTTCTATCTGTAAGATAGTAAGGTCAGAGGATTGCTTTGTCTCATTAGGTTTGTACTTTGTCAACTCCTATTTTTTTTTTTCCCTAGGCCCTGCAATTCCTGTTGGGGTGGATGTCCAAGTTGAAAGCCTGGACAGCATTTCTGAGGTGGACATGGTAAGAGTCACAGATGGGACCTCTGGAGACCAAAGCTCTGCAGGCTACCTGAGTTTGTGTCCATGCGGTTTGAATACTGCCAAGGACAAACACTCCACAGCCTCCAAAGGCAGATTCAGGTTTGATCTGAATCTGCCAACAATTACTTCTATTGACCTCATGCTACCATTTCATGGCCCTTGAAGCAGAAGGAACATATCTGACATTTTCTTTTCTCTAGGACAAAATGATAAAACATTGCCAAGAGTGTCTCAAAGGATTTGGGTTTCTATATTTTCTTAGATAGTGATAACACACTTAAAAGCTCTGAGGAGACCAATGAATGTGTTTAAGGCACTTACATGCTGCAGACATAGTGTCACTTTGGAAAAGTTCTGAGGCAGTCAGGAGGCAGAGAGCTCCCAAGGCAAAGGGGAAATGGCTTTAAACTGGAAGAGGGTAGGTTTGGATTAGATGTCAGGAAGAAATTCTTTACTCTGAATGTGGTGAGGCACTGGAACAGACTACACAGAGAAGCTGTGGATGCCCCATCCCATTCAAGGTTGGGCTGGAGAGGGCTTTGAACAACTTAGTCTAGTGGAAGATAGCCTGCCAATGTCAGGGGGGTTGGAACAAGATGGTCTTTAAGGGCAATTTTCCAATCCAAACATTCTATGACCCACAGAGTCTCTCAGTAACTCAGGTTTTGCTTTGGAAGAGAAAAAGATCACTCCCCAATACTGAATATTTTTCAAAATATTTTGACTTTTCAGCAAAATTATCAAACAGCTCTGAAGGTTTCACAGGAAGCCCCAGATTCTCTGTGCTTCTAATGAACAGATAGAGGGTTAAAGAGCCTGCACTGGACCTCCTCCCATGCCTGAGCCAGGAACAGGGCTGTGTGGCAGCGTAGCTGGTGGTTGGCAGACACACTGGTGGCATGTCATCCTCCTCTCACTGCAGCTATTTCAGCTCTTGTGTGGGCTGGGATATCTGCAGTCATCTGACCTCAGGGGTGAGCATTTTCCCCAGAACTGGGGACTCTTCCAGCTGACTCCCTGACTCCAGTGCTCTTGGCACCCTGACAGCTAGCCATGGGTATCCTGAGCTTTCACTTGCTCTGGTTGAGGAGAAAACTTGTGAAGGTGGCCAGAGGGCTCCTAAAAAGCTTTGGGACTTGAAAGCAAAGTGGAAGAACTAACATTGAGGACTTAGAAGTTAAAGAAAAAACACAAAACCCCCCAAACAACCCCCAAACCAAATAAAACACAAACAACAAACCTGTTGTTTTTTTCTTTTTCTTAATCAAACATTATAATTTTGAATTAGTTCCCATGGTGTTTGAATATTGCCCTTGTTCCTCCTCTGATGTCATCTTGCAACACTCATCAACATGAGAAAACCAGTGAGATGGCCTTGGGTTATAAAAAAATGAAGGGTAGATTTTGGCTGTTAGTAAAATAATAATGGTGAAGATTTTGTATTTTCAGAATCAATACTTTTTAACTCGTGCAGCTTTGTAGAAAAATGCCATGGTGCCTAACAAGATCATAACATGCTTTTTAAATGAAGACACATCAGTGACAGAGTTATTCATTCTGTACTAAGTTTAAGCTTGAGAAGTGAGTTGTGTCTGAACCCAGTAAATGTCTGACCTGATGAATAAACCAGCTGCAGCTGGTGATGCCCCTTGCAGCCCGGGGAGTGGATGTGCCCTCAGGAGAGGCGCTTTACAGTTCATGGTTTGTCCCAGAGGGGAGCAATCACTACTATGCTGATAAGGTGTAAGTTGTGACAGAATCCTTTTTGCTGCAGGACTTCACCATGACGCTTTATCTGAGGCACTACTGGAAAGATGAGAGGCTGTCCTTCCCCAGCACCAATAACCAAAGCATGACCTTTGATGGCAGACTGGTGAAGAAGATCTGGGTGCCCGACATGTTCTTTGTCCACTCCAAGCGTTCCTTCATCCACGACACCACCACAGACAATGTCATGCTGCGAGTCCAGCCAGATGGGAAGGTACTTTATAGCCTCAGGTAAAACTGCATTTAGTCAATGCAAGCTATTAGTGGAATGAGAAAGTGGTTTAATTGATTCCTTTATTGTGTTTTTGCATGACTTCATACAGAAAAAAGGCATAGAAAAGAATGACTGCTGGCTATCCACAGACATCTGAGTGCCTGTATGAGTACATTTAAGTGCCTGTTGCAGAAAGGCAATTTCTGTGCCAGCATTGTTAGTTCCAGCACTGTCCCTTCACCTTGTGAGCATGGCTAGCTCCCGTTCCTGTTGGGAAGCTGCAGTCAGATGTGACAGTCCCTCAGAGCAGCTCAGCGAGGGCTAGCAGGCTGCAATCCCCACGGGGCACTGCTGAAGAGGCAGGGCACATTCTAAATAAAAGGGCAGTGTCTGGTAAAAAAGAGAAGTCCAGGGCAGCTATAGTTATCCACTTCACTACACAGCAAAGTCTCTGGGCTTAGCAAAATGTGCAGTTTCTATTTTTGAAAGCAATAGTAAAGAAGTATAAATTATATCGAGTGCCACTTTATGATAAGCAAAAAAACAGAGGGAACATCCTTCAACACATGAAGTGACAAGTTTCAGAGCAAGGGTATACAGCTCCTGGTGATTGCCATGCATGGTTAGAGCAACCAAAACACTTGGTTTGGCTCTTTCTGCGTTTTGCTCACTTTTCTTGGTGAAATCCATGAAAGCTTCTTCCAAGAGACATTTTTGTAAACATTGCTTTGTCCTCTGGCTTC
This sequence comes from Brachypodius melanocephalos, assembly GCA_013398615.1. NCBI lineage: Eukaryota > Metazoa > Chordata > Aves > Passeriformes > Pycnonotidae > Brachypodius > Brachypodius melanocephalos. Next base: position 36,657,124 of record VZSR01003807.1, read on the forward strand.
TTGAGGGATGGTCCCAGCCCTGGCTTTCTCCCTTATTTTCCAAATAGTTCATCAGTTGACATAAGTCTGAATGTTATTAAACTGGGATTTTTAAATTTCTGATAAGTAACAGTTTCATGCTTGGAGATGCTAAGTGAGGAGCATCTGTGTCACGATTTAACCCCAGCTGGCAACTAAGCCCCATGTAGCTGTTGCCTCACTCCCTCCTGGTGGGAGGGAGAAGAGAATTGGAACAGTAAAAGGCAAAAAAACCCTCCTGGGTTGAGATAAAGGCAGATAATTAGATAAAGCAAAAGCCCCATACACAGGAAAGCAAAACAAGAAGTTCATTCACTGCTTCCCAAGGGCAGGCAGGTGTTCAGCCACCCCAGAAAAGCAGGGCTCCATCACATATAACACATAATGGTCACTTGGGAACATGAATGCCTTTATTCCAAACTTCCACCCCTTCCTTCTTCTTCCCCCACTTCATATACTAAGCATGGTGCCATATGCTGTGGAATGTCCTTTTGGTCAGCTGAGATCAGCTGTCCCCTCTAAACTCCCTATACACCCTCAGCCTCCTCCTTTTTGGGGTGGGGTGAGAAGCAGAAAAGTCCTTGATGCTGTGGAAGCCTTACTCAGCGTTGATGAAAATATCCCTGTGTTATTAACACTGTTTTCTGGACAAATGTATTTCCACATTAGCTGCTTGAAAAAAAATTAACTCTATCCCAGACAATCACTTTGTCAATCTCTAAAAGAAAATAAAATCTGTGCTTCTGTTTTACTTGGCTGCTGCTCAATCCAGTTAGAGAAGAAGTATTGCCAAAGGACCCATAAAAACCTATTAGAAAGTAAATTTCTGTACAATATTCTGATGCAAGAATGTCAACATTACCTCCATAGCAATGAAATAGCAAAACACCTGATAAATAAACAAAGCATCAGATGATAGATAATATATTCTAAAGGACAAAAAGAAGGAAAACATGACTGATAGGAGGTCAGTATCAGCAAGAATCATAGATTTAACTAGTGGAAAGTTGCAGAATACACTGCTTGTGATGGCTGTGGACCTCTTTAGGGAATGTTGGTAGTGGCAGAAGTGAAGCTGAGCCTGCAACAAGGTGAGGGGGTAATTTCTCAGCCTGCCAAGTTGTTTTATGATTCTACAAAAACAGTCAAACAAAGAAATTCTTGATTCCCTAGGGGGCATCAGTTTGACAAGAATTCTTTTGTTCTTTGATACTTTTATCTTACAGTTCCTTTGAATTCATGGCCTGAACATTGTCTACCTTCTCATTATCAAAGCTTTTTCTCCACTCAGCAGATTAGACAAGGTTCAGGTATTCTTTAGGCCTTTGCAAAGTTTGGTCAGGTCCTGAGCACGATAAAAATGGACAAGAATATGACGTATTGTTCAGCTATAGCATGCATGCCTACACACTCATTTAGCTGCCAATCATCTGCATTGTAAGCATTTGTGGTTATCTAAAGAAGATGGGAATGGGAGGACATCAGACTGCTCAGGTCCTGCACAGCCTTGTGATTAAACAATTGCCTGGTACAAAGTGGTGGCAAATGTCTTCAATAGCAAATTGGCAGTGTTTCAGTATTTTATTCAGCTGCAGAGGTTGCAATGCTTTGTGAATGCTGGGGAAGGACGAAGGCTCTCCATAAGAACAAACAGGTCGTTACTGCCTGTCTGCCTTGCTGAAAGGCTTTCCTGCAGATTGTATTTTTCCTTGTGTCTGCCTTTTTAGGGTTCTTTGCCAGACATTGTTTTCTCATCTTGGAAACCACCACAGACCTCACTGGCACATAAACTTCCATTTGAGCCAAGCACTTTCGCTCAAAGGCTAAATACAGACAGGAGAGCAACATCAGACAGAACCCACTAGTGCAGAAGGACTACTAACATAAGGAATTGCACTGTGTTTTTATCACTATGTGACAGATGTGTCTACCAGTAACCCTTCTATAACTTATTAAATTTTCCCCAATATGATTGATACTTTCATCTACTTCTCTAGAGTCCAAACCAGTCAAGTCAAGATTTATGGTTGCTTCCGGTTCAAACACTAAGTTATGCTATTAAAAATGTGTTAATCAGACTATAGCAAGGCCAGAGATTTTGACTGATGGGCCAGAGCATTTCGGTGGTCACTGTTGCATTCCAGCTCCAGCCCTGTGCCCTCTGGTGGCTGATTCTCATGTGTGATCACCGGGTTCCCACTGAGCAGCTGGAAATTCACTATGTGCAAGGAAATTACCTGCATCCCTCATGGCACTACGATGGCTTTGATAAATGCAAGTTATTTTATCGTACAAAGCATCTGTTTAAAGGACAGATGTCTGCAGATATATATTTGCTGATTGTCAGGGGGAAGTGTCCTTTTTGCCCATATTTTCTTCTCCAATACTTTTGTCATCTAGTTGCAATTGTAATGGCCTAACTTTCTAGTCACCTTTTTTATCAGTAGTTTGCTGAGAGGAGGAATGGCTTTCAAGCCAAATGGCTTTAACTAAAGTGGAATGGCTTTAGCTGAATGGAAGGAATTTATTTTCAGTTGAGTGGTACTGGCTGTAGTTGTTTAATAAAAGACCAAACTCACAGCTTTACTATTTTTCAGTCACATAAGGAGACAAGTTTTTAATGGAGTGATTTTTATTATTCCTAGAGTTACAGTAACAGCAATGTGCAACATGGATTTTAGTCGCTTTCCCCTGGACACACAGACATGTTCCCTGGAGATTGAAAGCTGTAAGTAAAGTGGAGGTGCAGGGAAGCGAAGGGCACCCCATGGGTACCCAAACTGTGTTATACAAGTGATTAGTTATATCAATAATTAATTATACCAATAATTGAACTGCTGCTACATTCATGGGAACTCTAACCAGAGTCATCAGACTTCAACACTAAGAAAACCTCCCTGCCTGTATTTTTTCACTAGAATTCGATGATGTTTGCAACAAGTGTTTTTAAAAACCAGCTGTGAGCACTATCTTGCCAGTGGCCCTGAATGTCAGCCAGGCTGCCCCAGGGCCCTGGGCAGTCTCCAACAGCACTTGTTTGCCCAGGTGCCCTCAAACACGTGGATAAATGGTTGTATGCCATTCACAGGCACCATCTGCTCATCCGTGATGTAGAAACCACGACAGGGTAGTGGCATTAATTGCCTTCCTCTTATGCTTCTTAGTCCTATTTGAGATAAACCCGGCTTATGCCCTTTGTCCCAAGTATGATGCACATATGAATTGGTCAGATTTCATATAGCAACATTTTAAACTTTTGGCTTTTTTGAGTTATTTTCTTCTCCCTCTTAAGCTTGCAATAAGAAATGACAATCTTAATTATGTTTTAATACATTTATAAGTGGGGTTTTTTTCCCTGTGTGAAAAGAGCTGCTACAAAGCACATCTGAGAGGATTAACATTACTGTTACTTCCACATGTATTAAAAAACAAAGTAATGTTCATGTGTATATCATAGGCAGAAAATTTACCCAAGATATTTTCCTCCTGTGTGCCTCAGACCATTGATAGATTGTTCCTCTCATCACCCCAAACAGGCTCTTCCTGCTAAGGCTCCCTTTCTTTGCTTCTGATTTTAGGAGGTTTACAATAAAGAATTTTTTCAAGTTCTGATGCAGTGGGTTACTTGACACACATATTATTTGTGTGAAATTATGATTACAGAAACAGGAGGGTTAACAAAATGTGCCAGGCATCAGGCCTGAGGGCTGTGACAATGAGCTAGTCCACTCCTTGCCACAGCTATACCCAGCTATTCCCATTTGGGAATTTGAGCTTTTCAGCTGGGAGCTCTGAGGGATCCAGGAGGGCTGTGTGGGCATGCCCTAGGCTGTAGGGGTGGGAGCAGCTGTCTTAGTACACTATCCTGAGTTTGCTCTGCTTCCATAGATGCCTACACTGAAGATGACCTTATGCTCTACTGGAAGAATGGGAATGATTCCCTTAAAACAGATGAGAGGATATCGCTGTCTCAGTTCCTGATTCAGGAGTTTCACACCACCACAAAGCTTGCCTTTTACAGCAGCACAGGTGGGCAACTAGAGCACCTGCCAGAGCTGGGGGAAGAAGGGGTGAAAACTCTCTCTCTTGACCTCGGCCATGGAGGATTGTCCACTGGGGGTTCTTGGTGTGTCCCATCAGACCTGCCACTCTTCCATACCAAGTTGGTTGTCCCTGCCACACACTTCCATCTTAATGGTCATACAGTCTGGAAAGATAATCCTCAACGTCACACCAAGTCTTAACTTGAATTAAACTCTCTGATTGCATAGGTTATATTTTCTGGAAAATATCAGCCTGAGAGATGCTTTGATTTTGATTGTTGGCTCAGTAAGGAGTTGCTTCTGTAAATTGTAATGATCTGCAGGCATCTAACTGTGTTTTGATAAAAGAAAGTCACTTTTCCCCTGGTGCAGCATCACTGTATCTGAAAGTAGCCTGATGTTGGTGTAACTTCTCCTTTTCATTCTCTCTGTTTCACAGGGTGGTACAATCGCCTCTATATAAACTTCACATTACGCCGACACATCTTCTTCTTCCTGCTCCAAACCTACTTCCCTGCCACTCTCATGGTCATGTTGTCCTGGGTGTCCTTCTGGATCGACCGACGAGCAGTTCCTGCCAGAGTCCCATTAGGTAAAAGCGATCTTGTAGTCAGCACACCTAAGAGACAAAGGCTGCAGCCACAGCCTTGACCATCAAGGTGAAATCCCCGGTGCCGTGCACTGCTTCCGTGTTGCCTTGAGGCACAGAAATCATCTGTGCCACACACGTGTGCCCCAGGGACAGGGCATGTGTCCCCTCACAGTGCAAACTCTCCTCGTGCCCTGCAGTGAGAGAGAGTTGCTTTTCCTGTTTGCACAAGACACACCAGGAATAAATCAGAGAACAAACATTTCACTCTGCTTTTATTGCTCAAAACAGAGACAGGGCACGTGTACAGCCAAGGTGTCAGTATCCTTCAGAGACTTCAGTGAGTGAGAAGGTGAAAATCAGTATCAGCAGCCCTGACAAAATTTCAGTTTATTGAGTTTTGCTAGAGGAGGGAGGGTGGAGATAACACAGCTGAATTATGCTTTGGAATTTAACTTGTTAAATGAGTTTGCACTGCAGTGTGAGGCATTCAGCTTCCCCTTTTGCAGCATCTTTCAGAGACATGAAGCCATATGTCACAGGAGTCACCATAGGAGCAGAATTGTGATGTGGACATAAATCTTCTTCTAAAGTGGATGCTTTGCCCTCAGCAAAGTGCTGTTTGGGTTTTTGCAGATTCTGAGCTAAAGCTTACTTCCTCTTATTCCAGGCAACATGCCTCAGGATTTTATTTATTCTTAAAATCATATTCCTCAGTGGAGGGAATATAGAAAGACAAAATAGCGATGGCAATAGGGCAGTTTTTCACGTCTGAATTTAGAAACAGCACCCATTGCCTTGAGACATCATTAAAAGAAGCATGTGGATATGGACTATGGCTTTTCAGAAGATGTAAGCACTGCCTTAGCAGCATTTTTAGCACCTAGATTCAGTCCTTTGTGCTTATATACACAATTTCAACTTCCAAAGTACTCACTAATGTGACATAATTAGCCCCTGAAATGAGAGGGCCATGGAGAGGCTCTCCCAGAGCCAGGGTAATGTTGAACTACAGGGACTCCTGCCCTTGCTCATGTACTCATTGTGCTCATCCAGGGTGTAATGTGGGGCAGCACTGACTTGTGGGGCACCATATTCCCTGCTTTTGCTCCAGCGAAGGCACAAACCAGGTGTGAGAGTCAGCTGGGGTCTTCTGTGACTTCTTATGGAGCAGGACTTCCCAGGAGAAGTCCAGCATAGAGAAAGCACAGGGGAAAAAAGTAAAAGTTCGCTTGTGTCCATGTTGTGAAGGGGTTGAACCAGAAGCTGAGATACTCAGAATCGTAGAGTTGTAGAATATCTTGAGTTGGAAGGGACCCATAAGGGTAATTGAGTTCAAATCCACATACTTGCACCCCTCCAGGGACTGTCCCGAGCCCGGAATGAGGTGCAGCCAGCACAGGGTCAAAGTGCTGCTGCCTTGTCCTAGGGTGGGAGGCTGATGGTGTGGTGGGAAGGCAGACTAGCAACACCTGAGACCAGAATTAGAGATGTGCCCACCAAATAGACAAGAAAATCCCAATTACAAATCAGGGCTGCCTGGAGACTCCTCTGGCACTGAAACTCATTATGCAAAAGTGAAAAAAAAAATGTTGCAAGGTAAATTCAGATGTCAGGAAATTGTAACAACTGCTGTAATTGTGAAGAAGAGTCTGATTTGAGAGCATCTTATGGTCTCTTCTGCTGGTGTATTCCCAGGGATAACCACTGTGCTGACCATGTCCACGATCATCACTGGGGTGAATGCCTCCATGCCTCGTGTTTCCTACATCAAAGCAGTGGACATTTACCTGTGGGTCAGTTTTGTGTTTGTCTTCCTCTCGGTGTTGGAATACGCGGCTGTGAATTACCTGACAACCGTGCAGGAGAGGAAGGAGAGGAAACTGCGGGACAAGGTGAGGTTTTCTATCCCCAATGTCACTTTATTGCCCCTGAGAAAAGGTGTGGCAAAAGTCTGGAAATGTTCAAAGCTTTGCAACTGCAGAGTGCTGCTCTCAGCTGCCTGGGGAAAATGCAGTGCATGCAAAAAACACCAGCAGTGAGACATTGCGGGTTATAAAGATTTGCTATGCCCAACCTCACTCCTCTTTCTTTGGAGTCTGCACAGGCAAACTCCCTCTAGGTATAGTCCTCCACTGCCTGTATAAATGGGATGGGTCTTAGGATTTTACCTTTCAATAATTTTTTTATACTGTAGATTAAAACCTGTGGATAGAATCAGTTGGATTCTGCATTTTGGGTTTCAGATGACATGACAGATATCCCCCACTTTTGTCTATGCACAGTCTAAACTTACATAATAGTCCCAATTTTCCCATTCTGTCCTTGTTACATTAAATTTTAACTAAAATTTCGTCTCTCCAAATGGGGCAGGTGTGGTTTCCTTCTGTCTTGCTCTGATTTTCTCAGCTGCAAGGTGCAGGTCCAACCTTCATTTACACCCTGATACCTGTGCCTAAGCCAAAGGAGCTTTTCCACAGACAGCCCTGCTCTCTCCCTGACTGCATCTGTGCCTTACAGACATGGAAGTGCAGATGGAAAAAGTTGCTGCCCAGCTCCACCATTTTGCTCTCCCTTTTGCATCCCAGCAGCCTGAATCCCCCAGGCCTTTCCCCACCTCTGTGGGATGGAAAGAGCCAAAGGGATGTCTGTGACCGTGTGGACACAGCTCAAACCCTTCCTGCCCTGTCTGTGCCCACAGCCTGCCTGTGCATGCAGCCTACCTCAGCCCCGGGCCATGATGGTGGACGGCAGCTACAATGATGGGGACGTGAACGAGCTGGGGCACTTCATGTCCGAGGATGGGGACAAACAGGACAGGATGATGGTGCAGCTGGCGCTGGCCTCAGAGAGGGGCTCGGCCAGGAGGAAAAACCAGAGATACGTCAGCATGCGGATCGACACCCATGCCATCGACAAGTACTCCAGGATTATATTCCCTGGGGCGTACATTCTGTTTAATTTGATATACTGGTCCATTTTTTCATAAAGATTCATAGCTTCTGTAGTCACAAGAGCATTGTGACATTGAATGAAAGTACAGTCTAACAGAAAGAAAATAGAAAATTGTTTTAATTGGAAGGAAGACTGATTTTTTCCAGGATTTAATTTTTTTTTTAATTAGTGGCAACTCATCTGTGGCATAAATAATTGTGGAAGTTTCATATGTCAGCAAAATATAGGATATACAATCTAAAATTTTATACTTATTTAAAGATGTGCTATGTTCCTTCTTGTGCCTCACAGGCCACTGTAAACTATTTCAACAAGTGACTATAATTGCCAGTTGCTTATATATGGTGCATCCTCCATTTTGTGTCCCTGAAATCCTAATTCTGTGAGTACCTGAGTGCATGCAGACATCTCTCAGCTCAGCAGACTGACCACATTCAATAGCAATAAATACAAGAATATGCAAATACTTGCATGTTTGCAGGATGAGGTCAGAAATGGTAATTACAAACATAAAATATCCAGTACTGGGAAACGCTTTGGCAAGGTTACTGATGGCTACATCTTTCACAGCTTAATGCATGACTCATTAGCAGTACTGCATTGACAGGTCCACATAGCAATACTTTCAGACTTGGGCTTTGTCTTAAGAGTATTTAAAACATGGAAATATTTCCAAACTGTCTTGACTAACTTTTTAAAATACGAGTTGCAATGTACATTTAATAAGGTATGAACAAAAGCCAAACTTCCTGTAATGCTAACCAAATCCTCTGGGAAACAGGAGCTCTCCTTGGATCTGCTTATTTGGGTCACTCGTAGTTTTGCTCTTGAATTTCCTGGGAATGGGTTTCTCTACAAAGTGACCCAGTGGAGACAATCTGTTGTCTATGAAAAAAAAAACCCCAAACTACTTCAGGGGAAGTCTCTTTCCTCTGATATAGTCTGGGCATTGCCAGCCTGTATAAGCCTGAAAACTTGTTGCAGCCTGCAATGCCAACAGTAGCTGCACTTGCTTCCAGGAAAATCCAGGTTCATCTGTTTGTGGTAAAAGCATAATAGGAAGGTGCTCAACAGCTGACAAAGCAGTGGTAAGGACTTTACAAGAGATACCATGCCAAAACCTTTGGAATGAAGTAAGAAAACAGCTTCTACCATAAGACAGCAGCTCCACTGCAGACACAGTTTCAGCTAACAGAATCTGCTTTCATGCCACATCGTCCCCCAGAATCTTGCAGCCCATCATGCCCTCAGAGAAGGCTCAGCACCTTCCAAGACAGAGCAAGGGGACACAGCTGGAGCTGGAGGCAGTTGGCACTGACTTAAGTTCCAACTCTCCAACACAGTGTCTGCAGAGCAGCCAGTCAGTGTGAATACACTCCATGTGGAAAAGGCAGAATCTGTAATACAGAAGTGATAAAATAGTTCAGAAAAACAAGAACCAGTTGAATGGAATCAGGGGCCTTTACAACACCAGCAGCACCAAAGGTGTCTCAGAATTGTGATCATTCAGTTGTTCTGCTGCTACATGATATACACACCTGTGTTCACAAAGCTACCTGAGGGTTTGCATTCACAGGACTTTAAACACACACATGCTTTTGCACACAGCGGCAGAATTCATTACTGCCTGCACAGCAGATACTCTCGTGTTTTACTGGTGGAGCTGCTCTGAGCATCAGACCAAAGCAGTTGTGACTACACAAGGAGAGTGAATCTTCTTACATGACACCTGCCCTGGCCTGCCTGTTCTGTCACTCTACCATCAGGTATGTGACACAGACATTGCAGTTGTTTGAATACTGCTGGTTGTTGTTTTTATTTCCTATGTAAATAAATGTTATCTAAACATACTCAGCATTTCTTACAACTGCTAAAATTGTCCTGAAAAACTACCTACACTAATCTCACACTTACAGCCTACACTCCATAGCTAAGGCAGTTAAATCACAAAAACTAAAAAATCATTGAGACACACCACCCATAAGATAGTTCTACTACTTATTTCTACGGGGTTTTTTTCCACATGCACAGATACTATCATACCTTTGTTTTGTCAAGTCCCCTTCATATCATATTATCCTCCTGTAAGTTTTTTCAAGAGGTTAAAAAATGCCTTTTTTGTTTGGTTGGGTTTTTTTGTTTTGTTTTTTTT
>VZSR01003807.1:36666923-36712337 GCA_013398615.1 Brachypodius melanocephalos
TTTTTTTTTTCTGTTTAAGCCTGTAAACATTGCAGTCGAATGAAAGTAGAAAGGTCACTCTGGCAAAAGCAGATAAAAGGTTGACTACTAGGTTTGCCCACCCTACCTTATTCCTTATTTTGAAGACAACTTTCCCCACAAATAGCTCAAAGATTTCTTGGGCAAACTTGCACGGGAATATATTTAGATTCTCAGTATTGCAAGAACCCATTTATTTCTACAGTTTAAAAACAGCATGAACAGGAGTGCCAGATTTTATGGTAAGCTCTTCAGCTCCATAAGAAGCTTAATGTTCTGTAGTTTGCTGCAGTACAGTACCTTCCTTTATAGACTCATTAATCTTATACTACATACATTATTTGTCATTTGATCAGTATATTAAAGGAGATTTTGAAGATACAAATGGGAACTGGACTTTTGAATTCCCTGGCTTTCAGTGGGAACCTAGTTTCTAACTTCCCATGTGATTTTTCAAAATTTCCCTTCCAGCACAACTCCCTAAATTGATTCCCCAACCTCAGTGTTTGGATTTACACTGTTAATTTACATGTGTTTTATTTGGGAAACTCTAGTGCCTTTTCAGTCTTATATAAATGTGTATATACATGTATTCTATAACTACAGGATATGTCATATACAGTCAGTGTTTGCTATCAGCAACTGTACTCATTAAACATATTTACATATACACTTTTTTGGCTTTTAACATTTCACTGTATAGGTTTTGTATCCAATCATTAACACTCTGCTCCTTTCCACTTCTACAATAAATCAAAGAGGTTTGTTTGCTTTTATTTCTAGAAACACTCAAAATCACAATAAAACTTCACATTTGTACAGCATCGTGTGTTTTCTACCTTCAAAAGCATAATCTCCATGAGTTTATACATGGGAGAGCTCAGGACCTGATCCAGATGAATACCAAATGCATCCTTAAATCTCGTTATGCTGGTAGGGTGAGAAAGTCCCAGAGTTTCACAAGCAGGGCTCTGATAGGAACCCTGCATGCAAGCTCCAGGTCACCGTGATGATGACACTCAGCTTTCCATCTCAGACTGTGTGCATTGCATCTTGCTTTGGGTGACAATCTGCATTTTCTTTGAGACTAATCCAAAGCCCAGCCCACAATGAGACTATGGACAGAAGGCAGGTCTTTGTGTATCGTGGATAGACAGACACAGGTTCTTCCTGTGGGCACATCTAGCTCGGTTCTAGCTTTGGAGGCTGAAGCCTTTGGTAGTCTTTAAGGATGATGGTAATTACTGACAGGGTGAAGCAGCAAGGAAGCAAACTTCAGTCTGCTACTGAGAAGCTGCGGATACCCCATCCCTGGGAGTGTTCAAGGCCAGACTGGAATAGGAAAAGAAATTGAATGAGTCTAGGAGTAGTGAGAAGGCATGAAGAACTTGATGGTCTCTTAAGCTCTCTTCCAACCCAAACCATGCTGTGATCTTCTGAAACTCTAGAGCTATAATAAACAATAGCATCATATTTTTACACTATCCTCAACTATGTGGACTTCAGTAGGACTGAAGCATTTGACTTCTCACTTTATTTTTAAATAAGGACATTAGATGCAGTTGTAGCTTGAGAAAAATCTTCAGTGAGTTTGTCAGATACTTTTGGCTTCCATTAGTGCCTAAAGGAATCTAAACCAGCAGGAATCTTATCCAACCTTGGCTTAGTATAGTTTGGGTATGAGCACACGAAGGATGCACTTTTGCTCCCTAGTAAGAACAAAATGTGGGTGGCAGCAGCAATCAATGAAACAGTCTGGTGGACAAAGGCTTTGTGGAGGGCTGCTACCTGCAGGACAAGGAAATTTCATACCTCAGGGGTAAAAAGGAAATAATGTAGACTGACTTTTTCTTTGCTATTTCAAAATTATTTCTTCCTAAACATTTTGCTCTAAATAAAAGTCTGTTTCCAGGAATGCTGTCAGCAACTTATGAGACCACTCAATGAATGAGTCTCTCACCCAATGAGATTTTAACAGCTAATGTGTCATGACTCTTCCTCAGAAGAACAGTCCTGCTCCTTATGACTGCAATGGGAGCAGGTATAGAGCACTCAGAGTGAGGGGAAAGGATTACAGAAACAAGATTCACATTAAACTGCTTCCCATTTATGGTTTGAAGAAAGACTACTGGACTCTTCTACACCAGGAACACAGCAGGTTGCAAGTTCTCTCCATCAAATCTTTTCATAAAAATAAATCCAACAGATTTCATGTTTTATTTTTTGTTTTGCTTTAAACCAGGTGTATCTTTTACTCAGATTCTAAGACAGATACTAAATAAGGAAATACAGTGCTTTGGTAGGCTGGCAGCGGCTTGAAGTTCTTCACAACATCTGGATATCACCTCATCTTTTCACAGCTGTGATTTGCCATCAGCAGTTCAGAATAATTTCAGCAATTACAGTTCATTTCCTACATATTTTGATTGATTACTGAAAATATTATTCCTGACAAATATTCCAATATTCTTAAATTACAAACCGCTTGGGGAAGGCTGCAGTTAGGGCAACTTAAAAAGCATGTTTGATATTTTCATATATGTGTGATTTATGAGCATAAATGACTGAAAAATCAAAGTTTTATTCCCACAGGAACTAAAATTCTCCCATACATAGTATCACTGTGATGGTAAAATTGCAAGGTTAAATCCCAAACTGCTTTTGTTCTGGACCTCAAGAATTAACATTCTGAGACAAACTGGAATTAGCTCACATGGGGAGTTGAGAAAGAAGGCTGAAAGAGGATTCAAGGATTTGGTAAATGAAGCCAAGATCACCTGACCTAGTGTTGGTGATAATCCCACTTCAAACTGGAGACTAGACCAGCTTTAGCCTAACAGAGATCCTTCAGTGATCACTCACAAGCTCATATTCCAACTTATGCTATCAAGTCCAACATGTTTTAACAGTTAAAACAGCCATAAGATTATAAAGACTAACATTAAATATATTTGAAAAGCATTAACCCTCACAAACACAGACCAAAATGGAAAGCTTAAAACACCCTCAATCTTACATAATCATAACAAACTAGGGGGGAAAAAAGAAAAAACCAAACATGCTACTCAAAATCATACAGCATCCCAATATTAAGCAAAGGACAAGAAAAGTCAATCAATGAAATTCCTTTATTAATACCAACTCATCTTTAATTAGTACAGCAATGATGACAACTAAAAGACAGGCTTTTAGTTCATAGTTTAATTAACTGATCTTGGATATGATGCAGCCATGAAGTCTGGACAAAGAGAACTGAGAAGGCTTTAATGCATATCAGTTTGTAGGAAACAACAACAAAGCATGTGCTGCCTATGTGGGATCCAAACACTCCATCTTAAAAACAGCAAAGCAATGACTTAAGCAGTTCTTGCAGGAGGAAATAAAAAGTCACATGTGCCAAGGAAACCAATGTACTAGTCTGTTAATCTTGTAGACCTTAATGAATTGCAATTGCATCTGAGCGCTGGCAAGGCAAACTGTAAACTAAAAGTTAAGGACAAAGTTCCTTTGACAAACCTTAGAACAAATTTCAGCTGGATTTAGTATTCAACTTGTTATCCTGGATACATCTATAGCTCAGAGTCCCACCTTCATCTGTTTCACACACCCATCTGTGAAAACTGCTTGCTAATGAAAGCAAGGATACTGGTGTAAAATTAAAGTCAATATAGAAATCAATAAACTATAAATGCTGAACAGAATTTTAGAGTTTACCATTTAGAAACTGTTAAAAAAAAAAAAGTTTCTGAAAGTCAGTTATTCTGAGTTCCTGAGGAATGCAGCTTGCCTGCCTTCCTTTCTGAAGCTTACAGTAATACCTGTGCTTAGGAAAATGTTAATCAGTAAGTTGCCTTCTCGCTCCATCTGTCCAGTGACTTCTTTTCTGTGTACTCATGAGATCCTTTAACCAGTGAATTAAAAGACACCCTAACATGTTTGGGCACACAGAACACCACCTAAATAAAACTGCAGTAATAATGTCTCTGGGAAGCAAAATAACAGCGATTGAATGGACTAACTACACAACACACAGAAAGGACAACTGGCAAGACTTAACAGATCTGCTGCTTAGGACACAGGAACAAACAGGTTAAAGAAGCCAGTTGCTGCAACAGCAAGCAAGCTCCTCTGAGCTTACTAAAGTGCTTTGCACACAACCATTTATTGCTTCATGGCACCACACTTGTAGCTTTGTGACAAAAATTTCCACTGGTTTAGCTAAATTTATACACCTTCTTCTGACCAGTTAAGCTAATGCAACGCCTTCTGTGGACACCTGTATTGCCTCAGAGCAGAATTTTTCCTGCAGTAGTTTAAATGTGTTAATTTAATCAATTAAACATTTAGCTGCTTTCCAATTTTGTGATCCATGACTTCTCCACAACACCTCCAAAATTTATTAGGAGGAAAATCAATGCGTTTCAGGACAATCGAGCTTTACAGATTGCATTCCCATACAAACAGTCCTCTTCCACTGCTAGAAGCTACTGTTGTCAAAACCAGGTGTATTTCCAAACACAGCCTCTTCTCTCCAGTGAAACCAGATCACGTTTTAAGTCTCCATCTTGTCCTAAGAAAAGTGACTGACCAGAAATTTTATAAAAGTTTCACAGATCAGATTCAGCACATGACAACTGAATGAAAAGTGCTTATTTTAGAACAGAAAACTGCCAGACTTCCTTTATAAGGAATATTACTATAGCACTACATAGAAAATCACTGACAAGGGATCTAAACACTATAATTTATTCAACACTGCAAATTAAAGAGAACATATTTGAAATCTCTGTATGAAAATCATCACCATAGTGAACACAAACATTACAGCTAGATGAAATTTCACATTTTTGAAAGCAATGATACTATTTATTTCTCCTAAAGTCCAAATAAAACAAAATCATCATTTCTTCAGCTATGTAATTATCCAGCCCCTACTGGGATTTAAATACAGCATCTCCATTAAGTCAATCCTACTGAGAATGTTGTCAAGTTTAGTGTGATGCACACGCTCCTACATCTACACCAGATTCTTTTTTAGTTTCTACTGGATTTATTTGCTCCTCTTCTTTCAGCTTCACTTCTCTAAAGTCTTCCCTGACTGCTTCTAACAGACCTGGCTTGAAAATAACGTCCAGTGCTGTCATTGCCAAAGCTTTTGCTGTGCGCAAGGCGTAGAACTGAGCAGTCTGTGACCCTGCACAAAAAAAATGTAAGAAGAATTTCAGGTTAGACCATCAATATTAAACCACTTGCTTACTGCATAAGGGATAGTTTATAAAATAAGATCGTAAGTTTCAGCTGCAAGAACATTTTCTTAAAAATCTACTTGCATGAAATAAACCTATTTTCCCATGCCTCAAAACATTTTTTTCTTTTGCAAGTACTTCATTTTCTGCTGCTGATATAAACAACTAACAACTAAGATAACAGGGAAGTAAGTGTTGACATTATGCTCTTTAGAAAATGTAGTATTTTTATAAGCTAGCACTGTTACGTTTCCTAAGAATTGTGTTTTAGGAGTAAAAATGACTTTTATCTTTTGGCTCATGTTTAGAAATTCTTCTGAATATGCTGTTATGGAGAATCCTAATTTCTTTTGTCCAGATGGTATAATCAAACCAGGCTTTTAGTATGAGGACTGGTTATCCTACCCATATACATATAACTTCAAACACAAAGTGAGAAATTGTACGCTTGTCAGCTTTTTCTGCAACTCTACTATTAATATTAACAGTTTCAGGGTCCTTATTCAGCTCAGACCACGTCATGCTGGACAAAAGCAACCCTGTTTTTAGAAGGTATTCACATGCAGCTAATTTCAGATCTAGTGAACTTTTAAACATTTACTACACAGTAGCTTCGAATGCCAGTGAAACATGGGAAAGCTTTGTGTAATTTGAAGTATTTTTCATTTCTAGATTTGCTGTAGTGAGCAGTCAGCAAGCAGACTATATAATACTTAAGGATTCCAAATATAAACCTCTAACCCTTTTCACTTCCACTCACCTGCAGCTTCTGTGTATTGCTCAGTATGATTCAGTGCATCAGAGCCAATATAAAAATAAGGATGAATCCCAGGGACCACAAATGTAACATTTCCAAAGTCCGTGGAACCTAGAAGCAGCATAGAGATTTTCTTAATGAAAAAGTGTTGAGCAGTTTTGAATGCTGTAAGAAAACGCATGATAGACATTCTCTCCAGCCCATATCTAAAATGGAGTATTCTTGCCTCAAACACTAAAATAAAAACATTTCTAATGAGTCATTATCCATATGAATATCTCCTGTCACCAAGGTGTTTTCCCTAACTAGCCATCTTCAGGTGCTGCTCTCTAGTGTGCTTCTGATCAACAATCAGTTACTGGACTGCAAGGAAGATGTATAAGCATGTTCTTATTCCTTTTACTGCTCATTTCTATCAAGCATCCCCTCATAATGAGCTGTTAATTCAGAAAGAGGAAAGCTGCAAACCTTGGGAATGTCAGGCATTTCAGCTATTTCCCTGTTAGAGCCCTTCAGAACCAGGCCCAACAATTCCTGCTTCTCACCAACATGCAAATATTCAGCATTCTGTAAGGGACTAAAGTAGAAACTATTTATCTTTAAACAAAACCAGATCGAGGGTAACTGTTCTTCCCCCCATGTGTTTTGATTATTCTCAGTTATAGAAATCTCAAAGGCACAAGCAGCCTTGAAATAAAATCAGAACTAAACTCCAGACAAAATGCTAGGGCTTTGTAGATAAGCACCTGATAGCAATGCTGCAGATTTTAATGATGATTCTTTCATGCCTATAACTTTCAGTATGTTATCTAGCACCTATCTCACAGCCTAACCTACTGAATAATATCATCTTAAAGTAGAAGATTCCTCATAGTAATTCACTCAAGAGTCTACAACTATATCCCAAGTGGTTTTGCTTTGTTTGTTTGTTTTTTGGGTGTTTTTTTCCCCTAAACAAGCAATTCCCTCATTATCTGTTAAAATGACATTTCAAAGCTGGAGAAATCAACGTACCAGTTATTGTGAAATCCAGGTACCAGAGGAAGCACTGTTTTGTAGCAGGGAAAAATAGGGATGACCCACTAGGATCTAATTAACTTTTTTGAGGCCAGAGACGCAAGAATTTGTTTCTTTAGCAGTGATGTATAAAATTTAATTTTAACATATCAGGTAGCCTCTATATCTCTACTTTATGAAGAGAAGACTGCTAATGCCTTAAGATTTAGTAATTAAATGATTGAAGAATACAGATTTTACTTGGAAGCCTATGGTTATTAAAAGAGAGTCCACAGAGCCTACATTATTAGGACAAGAGTTTGCTATTTACTCTGCTTACAGATAATGGAAACAGCAAAGCTCATTCAAAAACATCTCTTCCCATAAATTCCGGATGCATTTGAAGAAAATCCAACTCTTAGCACAACAATAAGTTATTTTCATTTCCAATAGTCTGCACTACTGATTCTTTCTTTGGTCAATTTGGACAGACAAAGCAGAAGTTCTGCATACTCCAGACTTAACCAAGGGTTCTAGACCTGCCTTACTAAGTCCCAATACACAAACTGCTGCAAAGACTGTGCTGCCCTTTTCCCTACTCTCACTTAGTGAATGAAACATTAGAAATTTCACTGCATCATAGCTCTCGGTCATGCCATTCCTCCTAAATAGATATCCATGTACAGTGTACTACCAGTTGACATGTTATTTTTGCTAAATAGAAGAGATTTAAATTGGGTATTTTCTAGTAATATGGAGAGGCAAAATCCAGACAGCTTTTAATAAAATGTGACAGCTAAATCTTCCCCTCTATCAGAGAAAATGTTACACCCATTATGGGAATAACAGAGGTATGTTTAGAACACCAGGTGTTCCAACAGTTTCCATACAAACATCTGAAATTGTATGCTTGCTAGACACATATAGATTGGGTTTCCTCCTGGAAGAATAAGTCATTGCAGTTATCAATGCAATATACATAATCCTGTGCTATCTTCAACAGAGAGATATTGGAGTTCCAGCCTCTCAAAAACATATCCTGAAGCTTCTTCAAATCACTGCATGTTTAATGGAGGCAGTATTACCACAAAGATGAACAGAGGGGAAAACACAAAAGATTCCAGGAATCATATATATACAGTCCCAAGCTTCCAAAGTGGAATTTTCAAATAGACTAGACCTTCTTAAGGTTTTCTTTATCAGTTTTGTGCACAAGAAGCCAATGAACGCCATGGATACCACATTTTGACCAGATTAAGTTATCACAGGCACAGGTGCCTCAACTAAGACACATTTAACTAAGCCATCTGCTTTAGGAGGTTATGGATATCCTGTATTAAAGCTACTCTACCTAGCAGAAGGAGAAACTGGTCCTGGCACCTGTTCCAAGCCTGCTCAGTCTCACGTTATGTCACATGCCCCTGGCTGTGTGCCCAGTGAGCAGAGCTGCATGGGGCACACCTGGAGTCTGTGATCTGAGGTACTCAAGGAAGCCTTGGTGATGCTTTATCTGCCTAGAGCGATACCTGGGAGCAGAGCGACACTAATACCCATGCAGAGGTGGCAGCGAGTACGCTCAGCTCTTAACGACTGTTCTGCTGCACAGACATGGAGGAGCAACTGAGCTATCTTCCTCCCCTTTCAACAGAAGAAACTGATATCCTAAAAGAAAACATTGAAAACCACATGAAAACTAAACAGAAATAGAGGTCTTGAAAAAGACGACACGAAATACTCAACCGCCCCCCGAAATGGGTATCACACAAAGTTCCACTCCTATGGCTCTGGAGACTGCTTTGTTATCTCTCCTGAATTCCCACTGCAAAAATTCAGAGGAGAAGCTGTGGAAAGAAAATTCAGTAAACCCTACTGCAGTATGAGATAAAAAAGCAATTGCTCAAGCACATTTTGACATTTGACACACAATTCAAGGACAGGACCGCCATACAGGGAGTTTTGGTTTAAGGAAGTTAAATGGTTAACATTGAGCGTATCGTATAACTTACATATGAAAGCCTATTGCAGCTGAGTGTCTGTGAAAAGTTCACTTCAAGACCTCTGAACAAAAGCAAGATCACCAATATGCATGATCATCCTTACTACAATGGTCTGGAGGAATCAACTAGCAGAGCTCCAGAAAGTTGCACTACAGTAAACATTTTAAGGTTCCTCAGCCCCTTTCTTTGGCTAAACAAGCAAAGCAGTAAATCTTATTTGTATTACATTGAAGAAAGAAGGAAGAAATCTGCCTTAAGTTATAATTCATTTTTAAACACGGAGACAATGAACCAGTGTTTTAATTTGGAAGGGATACAAGAAACAGAAAAGAACCCACTATCATTAGATACCAATAATATAATTAGATACAGTAGATATCCCCTACCCACAAAAAGAAGTTTGGAAAGCTGTTCCTAAACACCAAATCTGTCCAAACTCCAAAGATAATCTGCATTTAATAATGCAGACGCAGCAAGTAACACAATCCAAGTAATTAAAATAACTTTTTACCAAGAACAGTATTTTCCTTTTAAGAGAAAAACTTCTTGCATGAATGGAGTAAAAAAGGTCATAAATACAGTTAAGATCAGTAGTGAAGGCTAAAAATATAAGCAGAAGTTAAGACTTGAACATAGCTCCTGTAGGAAGATTCTGGAAAAAAAAAGTGTTACAGATAACAAGACACCCACCTAAGCATTCAAGAATTCCAACTACTGTTATAGCTCAGAGACCAAAAAAGTTAAATCGTTTGAGACATAGTCAAGACCCAAAAGTGAACACCTACTTGAAAAGCACCCTTTGGAAAACTAATCTGTTGAATTCATGAACTAAAATTAGAGGCATGTAATTACCTGTTAATGAAAAGATTAAATTAGGGTGAGATACTTAAACTTCCATTTATAAATCTCTCCAAAAACTCCCTCTAAAATAATCGTTAGATTCTAGTAGATTTGTTTATATGTAAGCTTGGAAAATATTATTAAACAAGGTTCCTAAAAACAAAGTCTCATCCCCATTTATAGCAATCCACGATTCTGTATTTTAAAGCCACAGAATGAGACACAATTCATGACACATCCTCATGTTCTCAGAAAGACTGCTCTTAGCTTTCCGTCCTTTCCTCCAACCAAACTGTTTATTACTTGAAATATTTTCAGAACTATCGTCAGAAGGTGTTTACTGCTTTTCTTACCTGTTTTTAGCTTCTACAACAAATACAGAAATATAGGCCAGATATAAACCTTCTACAGAGCTTCAGCTTTGTAATTTGGCTTTTTCTTCTGACCAAACCATGTTTAACTTAGCTCTTTTATACACTTGAGGGTTGATCAACCTAAGCTTAAGTCACAATGAAAAATGCAGCTGGAGTTACCTGACAAACCATTCAAGATAGCATCTTCTGATATAAAATCTATTCCAAGCTTCTTTCCATTCTCCTTGTAAATTTTCTGCAGACTCTTATTTGGAAGCACATTGTAGTAATCATTTTCACCATCTTTTATTTCCACCTAGACAAAAAATCCAAATTATTTTAAGTTTTTCTCCAGTGTAAGCCAGTTCAATGTAAACAATCTGAAGGCCAAAAAAAAAAACCCCTGCATACCCAGACTTCAAGCCTAAGGCAAAACAGACATAAGTAATAAGTTTCTTTCAAAAATACAACATTCTGCCAAATATCACCCTTGATCAAAACACAGCTGGTGTTCTGTTCAGTTTGCACTAGACAGCCAAATTCCAGAAACAAGGATTTCAAAATTTTCTCTAAAAATAGGAAAAAAAAATCCTGTAACAGTATCTAATGATTTTGCTGGCAGGTACAACTAAACTACATAGA
This sequence comes from Brachypodius melanocephalos, assembly GCA_013398615.1. Classification (NCBI taxonomy): domain Eukaryota; kingdom Metazoa; phylum Chordata; class Aves; order Passeriformes; family Pycnonotidae; genus Brachypodius; species Brachypodius melanocephalos. The sequence continues at coordinate 36,677,773 of VZSR01003807.1, forward strand.
AATAAACATAGTCTTTTATCAAACTGTATGTTACTTTTTTTTAGAATGCTTCCAATAACTACAGCCCCATTCATTAAATGGCCTCACACAGGTAAGAAATTTGAAAACAAATGGAAAAAAACTATGAATGTCCAATTTCAAAAGAGCTCTTAACTTTCATTCTGCATAAAGTGCACTTTCTGAAACTCTTTTTTAGATATAGTGAAGGGGACACAGTAGCAAAACATCATCTACTGCCTCAAATAGACTAAAAAAGTGACATGCTAATATTCACATACCCCATACCTATTTGTTCTGATGATCACACACATTCTTCTTACAGCTGAGTTAGTCATAAGCTTGGAATTAACAGAGCAAGTAGAACCATCTATCTTAGCAACATGAAAAAGGTAATCATATTGTTTGAACCAGCTAGATGAGACACACTTCCATTTACTAAAAGCAGAAGAAATGAGAATGCTAACTGAAAAATCACTCAGTTGCTATATGAACCTGCTGTTTAATGGGGCAATGGACCTAAATAACCATGAATATGGGGAAAAAAAAATAAAGAGGACCTAATACCTGTCTTGCTTGTTTCTACAGGTGAGGTTTGCCACCAAGCCTGCCAGGTCTCTGAGCCTAGCAGCATTATCTGTAGGACAGAAGCATCACCCACAGCAAAACAAAAAAAATTACAGTGCACTTAAAGAAATTGAATGTACATGGGATCAGGCAGGATGCATCCAAGGATGCAGAGTAAGAAAAGCAGAAATGCAGTCTGGGAGCTATCACTTTTCAAGAGTCACTGAAACAGAGGGAGTTTTAGCTCACTGAACAAGAGCTAAAAGTCACATCCTCTTGAAGGGCCAAGAGAAGGTCCTTGAAAACTACATGCTCTTCAGACCATCTTATCCTCAAGTTCCCAGAGGGATTACAGAGCAAATAAATGCTCCTAAGACTCATGCCCAGGCTCATGAATCACAAGGTGATTGTGAACATTCAGCATACAAGATGGAACTCATTTAAGAGCAGATAGTGCATGACCAAGCCTAGCTTTGCATGACAACATGTGGCTCAGATGACACAAGACATGCAAGCTCCAAGTATTTTATTATCAGTGGCACAAAATATCACATTACTGCCTGTTACCTGTAGCACTCATGGGCAACTGAGACTGGTGCCATTAGTATTTTAGTATTTTTATTACTGATGTAGACAACCCCTGTTAGAACACATCTGGTGCTGTGTTTATTTGGTTTCTCCTCAAATCAAGACTGGAGCTAGGCCAGGGGAAGGCCACCAAGATGATTAGGTGGAGAACACAATGTACAAGGACAGGCTGAAGGAATTTGATCTGCTGAGCCTTCACAGAACAGAAGGTTAGTGGGGCATCTTACCGCTGTCTAGAGTTACCAGATGGGAAGGGTACAGAGAGAGCAGAACCAGACTTCTCAGATGTCAGACATGCAACAAGAAGCAACAAAGGAAATTCCCACTGGATACAACAGAATCTCAGAGGGTTGTTGTGGGAAAATACCTGCTGAGGTCATCTCGTCCAGTTCCCCTGCTCCATAAGGGTTACCTAGAGCTGGCTGCCCAGAACCATATTGAGGCAGCTTTTGAATATCTCCAAAGATGGAAAAACTGCAATCTCTGCAGGAAACCTGTTCCAGTTTTCCACCTCACGTCATTGCAGCATAAACATTAGGAAAACCCTTGTTCACCGTGAGTTAGGTAGAGCACTTGTTAAGAGAGGTGGTAGAATTTCATTCTTGGAAGTACTCAAAAGTCCACATGGCACTCAGCAACCTGCTATAACTGGTCCTGCTCTGAACAGAGAATTAGACCAGATGACCTCCAGAGGTCTCTCCCAACACAGATTCTTCTAGGATTCTGTGGCATCCTATTTATAAACCAAAGATTTCTTGCAGGACACAAAGCAATAGAACAGCAAAAAATGTAACAGTAATTTAGATTTACTTTGGCTAAACACTATGCAGACAAATAAACTTTGATTTCCTGTTCTGGTCTATGTAACAGAAATACATGACAATGAATATATTCTTACCTTGCATCCTGTGGCCACTGCTGCAGATTTGAAACAGTTCTCAACCTTCTGTGTCAGAAAAGAAAGTTCTTTTCTTGAAGGAGCACGCAAGTAAAACTCGAGTTCAGTGTAAGAAGGAATGATGTTAGGCTTCACACCACCATTTTTTATTACACCTGCAGAAAGAAAAAAGTCGTGTTGTCAGTGTTAAATGCAATTGCTTGATTTTCAGCCCTATCATGAAATTCCTGGGTCAAGAACTATAAATATATAAACAAAACCTACAAAACATCAGCTGAGCATGAAATACAAACAACATAAAAAATGCAATATGTGGACAAAGTTTCTTCATCATGTCAGATTAAGCTGAACATGTACACATCCTTCAACACAATTTCACAGTGTTCTTTGGTTAGACATCTGTTTTACATCCCACAGTCAAGCCAAACTAGCATTTCTAATTAACCCCGTAAAATTCAATGCACTGGAGTCATAAAGCAATCTGTCTGCCAACAAGAAAAAAACTCTTATATGGGCTAACTTGGATTCCAACTTTTAAATGTTTCCTCAATTAGAATGTTTCCAACTTACTTTGTGAGCTTGAAGAAAAACAATGCGTGTATTGCAGTGCACAAAGTTCATTAGCTTGTTCATATTGATTCTTCAGAAATATTGGAATGTATAATACATGTAGCTTTATTCACAAGTGCAATTTGAGATGAAAGTGCTCCCTTGAGGAAATGTGTGATTAAATACAGTTTTGACCATTATGGTATCAAAGGCATTACCATAAAAGACAACAATATTTAAATATTATGACAAGAACACATTGTAGATCCCAGTTCCACATTAGATTCATTGCACTAACAGCTAGTTGCTTCCAACTCCTACTCTCAGTTTCTTGTATGTGGAATTAGATTTGTTTTCTGTAGAATCTGAGAAACTTCTACCTTAACTGGAAATATTGCAGAAGCTACTGATATGTGCTGCTGCGGCCTAAAGAGACAGCACTAATGGGTTGTGAATAGGCAACAAAACGGGGTTTTTTAGTGCAGAAAACCTGTTAAGATTATGAACTTCACCTCCAGTCTCAAATACAATCAAAATAAAAACCAAAGTGTTGAATTAATTCAGTATCAGTATTTGTCCCTAACAATAGGAACAGCTCAGATGAGAGGGACAGACATCACAGGAAAGGAAGCAGTAAGTATTCATGCAAATTTGCATGATACATAGCCATAATAAGCTTTCTCAGAACAAGAAGCTTCATGAGTACACAGCTTTCACTTGTTCTGTCCAGCACAATTGTAAATGGAACTGGAGAGAGTCTGAGTGGGTCTACAGTTAAATTTCAATACAACTGCAATATGGACTGGACAGCAGACCTGAATTAAAAGCAGGCTGCTTGCACGCTATTAGTAGCACTTGTTTTGCCCTTCTGGATGGAAACTTTTTTTTTATAACCTGTTTAACACAACCTCTTGAGCAGGGTAAAAAAATCTACATTCCTGTTTTTCAAGGGGGCAACATATACTCCATTCATAAACAGAGAAAAAAGATAACATCAAAATCTCAAATGAACTCAAGACAACAACATTTCAGTACATGAAACATTGGTTAGAAATTCTAGACTTCAAGTCATGGAAATTATTTCAGCTTTTGTTAGTGGGTTAACACTACTATTTTTAGGATCACTTTACTCAGCCACTGATTATACTGCAAGTCTACACGAGCTCTCCTACACAATGTTGTAAAGAAAGCATGCCTAAAATTAAATCTCATTCTGGCTGCTTGTCCTTTCCCAGAAGTAATTTAAATATTTCTACTTTGAAAAAACAGGTTTATGACAGCAGTTGTATCAACACAGTAATTTCAGTTTTGCTGCTGTTCAGGAAGCATTACTTCTAGAAGGCTTGTTTAGATACCTAGTTTTTTTGCCAACATTACCCACAGAGCCTTTAGTAACTACAAAGAAAGCAGTATTTAGGGGTTAAGGCTTAGATTCAACAGAAGTCTTAGGCATCTTCAGCCTTAAACCTGCAACACATGGGTTGCAGACACCAAAACTTGTAATTGAGAGCCTTGTTTTCTACAGAGAAATATGATAGAGAAGGCTGTGCCCACTGTCTGAAATTCGTTTGGGCATGCTGCCCAACAGAACTGCAAACAGCTTCATCTACAGTCAAAAGGATTAGGACTCCATCCAGATATTCTGGAAAGAAATGTACACTTGTATTTTATGCAGCACAGCACAAGCAGCCAAGACACATAATGATCAGCTCGGAACTTCTGGAAGGATTTTTAGAAATAACAAGTATTTTATATAAACAGCTCTACATTCAAAAGTCCTGCAGAATTGGCAAAATTTCTTATAATTCAACTTGGAAAAAGTTGTTTTGGTTGCAATAAGGAACCCTCTGTTCATAGCTAAAGGGCAGCTTCACCTCACCTTTTGAACCTTTCTCAGTTTACAGGTAGAAATGCATAATGTTGAAGGAGGACAAATCAAGCTTAATGGTTAACATATCTTACTGCAAAATGGCCCTTCTAATCCAAAACCTACTAGATATTAAATATTAGAATCCAGTGAACATCTAGTTGATTAGGCCACTAACCAGGACTATAATCTTCTGCCATCACTTGTTTTCTGTACTTCACCAAATAAATTTTATTCCAGACCACTAGACTCCTCCAATAAGTCTAGTGGTCTGGATCCAATAAATGCCATCTAATTCATGGAATGTCTACTAAAAAATAGATGCAGTAAGTAATACTTCATTTTTTGGAAGCATTTAATCTTACATCTTTGCAAATCTACAAAGGATTCAAGGCCATGTACCAAAATAAATTTTCACTTTTTTTTTTTCCTGAACTACAAACTCAACACCTAAAATTGGTCTAGCCTTTACCTGGGCTTTGGAGTCACCTTTCAAATCTGACCGCTCAGCCTATTTTGAGCAGTTAGTTCTGGGCACTGACATGACTTTAAAGATTACAGACACACCATTTAAATAAAATGGTGCTGTTTGATAATATTTGAAGAAACTATACTAATTTAGTGCTTTAGTGCAATACTTTGGAATGTGTGATATTCTATGTTAGTACTTCAACAGCCTAAACTCTTACTTGCTGGACATTAGGTTTAATGAAGATCTCACCATGAACTCTCCAGGTCGGTTTCATTTGCTGTCTTAAAACAGACAGATTGTTGTACGCAAGAACAGCAGCATCTAATGCATTAACTCCTTCCCAAGGATAAGCAGCAGCATGAGAAGCTTTTCCATAGTATTTCACAGTCACACTAGGAAATAAAAGGCATTGCTTATTTATTTCTCATACATTGAAAAAAAGATCTTTGAAATGAAAAAGTTCCTTTTGTTCCCACAAATACACATTATTTAAATTTTGTGCAACGTTAACACCAAACAGTGTTACACCAAACACCTGGCACTAGATTGTTGCAGCTAAACTACCTTTGAGTGCAGAAAAACACTGAAAGATTTCTAGAAAACCAGTAAAATGGAATGACACCAAGAGCCAGTCAGGCAAGGGAGTTACTGGGAACATACCATTATACAGCCTTCTCTTGAAGAGTACACGTTTCACATATTAAATTCCTCCACCGCTTTTTTTATACTGCCTGACTCTTCTGAGACTTAAAGTTACTAACACTCTTCTCAGAGGATAACAACCCCTTTTCTCTGATTCAAAATTGGAAGCTGAGTGTCCTAATTCTTGTCAAATAAAATGTGTACAGTATGTAAGATAGCAAAAGCAGGTAACGCCAGATATAACCCATGTCTAAATAACAAAAGTCAAGTTTTGCAAGTATGGAAAAGCACAGCCTACTGTAAAATAAACATTGTTATGCTACAGTAAGGATGTTCTCTCCTTGCACCCAAGAAAGGTGGTAGAAAGGCCTGCAGCAAGGAGGAAATCTAATGCAAAGTCTATTCTCCAACTTCACAGAAGTCATAAAATATTGTACCTTAACCTATCCAGTAAAAATTCATGCTTTGCTTCATCTGAGGGCCATTAGTATTAGCTTACAAAATAACTTTTCAGACTATATGAGAACTCTTTACAAAAGAGAAAAATATTAAATACTGACATCTACATATAAGGTCTCACTATTTATAAGATACACAAAACCAAATCTGTTTGTACTCCATACCCACTCCTTTACAGGAAAACCTCAATCTTCAAGCATTCCTCCCACCCCAAGACACACAACCTGTCTCTTATCCAGCCATGACCAGCCTAACTTGCTTGTCCCTCTGTCTTGCACAAATGCCAACTTAAGCAGTTATCCTGAAGTGACCCCTTGTGCTCAGAGCCATGCCACAGCTGCAATTTAACACCAGCACTTAAATTCCGGATGGCAAAGAGGGACACAATGCAGTGTAGTGTTGCAACAGGAAACATCTCTTACTACTGCTGCAATCCAAATTAGGCATGCCTTTTTCTATTCCTACTAATCTTCCAAGACAATCATAGAACCCATTCTCTAGATTATGAGTTTTATTTCAAACTTATTGTCATTAAGAAATGTAAGAAACTTGTCCATTAATATCCCAAGAATTAAACTGCAACTCCTCAAATCAACTCCCAAAGATCCCTGGACATTCTCAAAAAAATAAAAAGAAGGCAAAGTACAGCAAAAAGTCGTGCTGCAGTATTCTTTTCCACAAGAAACATGTGTTTCTTATTTAAAAAGAAGTTCTTTCAGCATTCCTTTATTTGTACTTCTTTTGCTACACAAATGTCATAGATGCTCAGAAAATCCCAACAGACTCTGTGGAATAATAACACCCTAAGCCAGTTTAAGAATACCAGCAGAAGAATGTGGATCCTGTTTGACCAACAATAAATAGGCTGATTAAGTGAAGGGTAAGTGAATAAGAACCAGCAAACTTTGGCATGTATTCACCAGTTATCCCAATACATTAATCTTATTTAAGGCACAACAGAGCTTTCAGAATTGCAGACACAGCAATACTAGCAACTTAATGATCACCAGTCCTTAAACTCCCTGCAAACAACCAAAGATCAAGTACGATTAGAAAAACTGTCTTTGAAACCTCATAATTACATAAAACGTGACAAACTCAGCACTTCAAGCTTTTGGAGATAATAAGTTGTTTCACTCAGCACTTCAGTTCCATGCCTCCTCCATGTTCAAAGGTTTAAAGGCTACCTAGGACTTGCATCCTACTGCAGACCTTGATCTCTGAAGAGAGATTTCCAAATCTTACTGCATCAAACTCAAAAGATTATCGAGAGCAGAAAGACGAAACTATCTCTGAAAACGACATCTTGAAGATTATAAATATAGTCTTAGGGTAAAGCAGAGGCAAGTTGGGCTAAGTCTTGAAGGGGGTTACAATAACCAGTTAAGACTCTTTAGAGGAAGGAATATAACAGAGAACTGGGCAGGTGATGAAGACTAACCCTTGTCTGTTTTACCATGAAAGTGTCAGTAACAGAAGCAAATTATCCACTGGAAACAGCCCCGGTAAAAGCAAAATGGTCACCAAAATCAAGCATATCAGAGCTGGACAGTAGCACAACCAACCTGAAAACAGTTCCCAGTTCATCAAGTCATAAATGAGTGGAAAATTAATTATTTAAATAATTCAGAATTTAGTCTGAGACAGTAAAATGTAATACTCGTAAAAACTGTTGCACTGGAGGGAGTTTACTAGTGGGGCCTCTGCAAGGTCAGACCCTGGGATCAGGAATAACATAACACATAGAACGTGACATAAAACGTAGGAACAAAACCTGCTGGTAGACTACTGTGGGACACTGTGGAAACAGTTGTTTATAGCACCAAAGGAAGAAGAGCGTGGCCTTGCAGACTGGCAGAGAGAAAAGCTCCACAGTATTTTTTAAAAATCGTGTACTTAAAGGCCAAGCATTTGCCTAAGAGTTGATTCCTTGGAAATGACTGAAGAAGAAGTCTCAAACATGCCAGCTGTCGCCAAAATTAGAAGGAAACACTATGGTCCCTGCATCAGCTGAGTAAGATCTAAGGCAATTGTACCTCATGTACTGTGTACAATTCTAGGGATGCACAGCCAGCAAGCTGTACTTTAAGAAAAGTGACTCAAAGCACAAGTAGGCCAGTGCTGTCTCTGAACATCAGGTCTAATCAGAAGAAGACAAGGTATAATTTTCAAAGAGTTATATGGCTGGCAAGAAAGGCAGCTGTGTGAGGGTAGGGCTATCGTCCATCCTTACACTGGGGGCAAATATGAAGGAAAGACAGGTACTACTTTGGATCAAACCCAAAAAGTTGATGTGAAAGTTAATACACACAATGGCCATAACTAAATTTAGTGTGGAAGTTACTAGAGATCCAAACTTCAGTCAGGCTTAGCTGGCCAGTTCTTTTCAAAAGCAGGAAGGCAAACGTGAAACACCTTTCAAAATTATGATTAAAATGCATAGAGGACCACATAACTGGCATCCAGGAAAGCATAGAACTACAACCTTTGAGACCCTGCAGCTGCATCTTTAAACTCTACTTCAACACATGGCATAACCACATGAATATTTAAAAGAAACTAACAGGAACGAAAAATGGACTTTTGGGATACATGGAAGATTATCTCCGATCAGTCAGGAATTTGAGCACTAGGCCGAACACATCACTTTCAACGAATGGCTCAAAGTGCCGTTCCCTAACACTAACCTGGCTCCTTAGCTGAGTGCAAACATCTTTGTCTGAAGGGCACCTGTAAGGCTCCGGGTTCACCCACTGCTAAAGCAGGTCTCCTCCTCAAGAAAGGGACAAAAGGCTAATAACAAACCAACTCTTTCCACCTGAGCCCACTCACTCATGCTCGGCCACGTCGGGCAGGTAAGCAGCGTTTTCTTGCGAGGGGTGAGCCATGAAAACCACATCCAGGCCATCGAACGCTCCAGCCTTGATGAGGTCTATTTTGCCTCCTCCTTGCTCTTCCGCGGGCGTCCCCAGCACCGTGATCTGCAGCACAAACGCACAGAGAGTCAGCGGCTGTCAGGGAGCGCTCACCACCGCTCCCCTGGGAGGGCTCCCACCTGCACGGCCACGGGCTCTGCCAGGCTCTCCAGTGCGGCCTTCAGCGCCAGCGCGGCGGCGGCTCCCACCTCGGCGATGAGGTTGTGGCCGCAGGCGTGCCCGAGCCCGGGCAGCGCGTCGTACTCGCAGAGGAAGGCGATGCGGAGGGGGTCCTGCGGGGCCGCCGTGCCCCAGTCGGCACGGAAAGCTGTGCCCAGCTTGTAGCGCGGCTGCACGGCCCAGGCGGCGCCGGGCAGGTCCTCGCCGGAGAAAAAGCGGATCAGGGCGTCGTGCGCCTGGTGCTCCGCGTACGCCAGCTCGGGATGGCTCCAGATGTCGCGGCTCAGAGCGCCCAGACGCGCAGCGTTCAGATCCACGCTCTCGCACGCCCGCTGCTTCAGCGCCTCCAGCGCGGCGGCGGTGGTGGGGCCGCTCTCCGGCGGCTCCTGCGGCTTCATGAGGCCTCGGGAGCACCGATCCCCAGCTGACCCAAACCTGCCACCGACACCTGCCCTCCGGCGCGACACCTGCGCTGTCACTCCCTTTTATCGCCTCTCTTCGCCGCGAGGCACGCTGGGAAGTGTAGTTCGTAATCACAGCCTGGCTCAGAGGCGGCGGGCAACCGGAACTTCTCGCCCCATCGTGCCTGGCGCGGCGTCCCAGGCCAGCCAGGGAAGTTTAGCGGGCCCGCCCGTCCACCCGCCCGTAGCCCGTGCCGGCTGTGCTGTCGGGCGCCGCTCGCTCACTCCCCCGCCCGCGGAATCGCGGAGAATCTGAAGGGTAAAGGTAGGAAACTCACAAGCTGAGATAAAGACATAGGGAAAGCAGAAGCCGCGCACACAAGCAAAGCAAGGAATGAATGCTCTGCTTCCCATGGGCAGGCGGGTGTTCGCCACCTCCAGGAGAGCAGGGCCCCATCACACCTAATACTGATTTGGGAAGACGAACACCCTCACTGCAAACGTCCTCCGCTTCCTCCTTCTTGCCCAGCTTTATATACAGAGCATGATGTTCTGTGGTCTGGAAGGTCCCTTTGGTGAGCTGGGGTTGCCTGTCCCGGCTGTGTCTCCTCCCAAGCTCCCCCAGCCTGGCAGTGCAAAAATCAGAACAGGCCTTGGTCCTGTGTAAGCCCCGCTCAGCAATAACAGAAACATCTCTATATTATCAACCCTGTGTTCAACACAAATCCAAAACACAGTCCTATGCCAGCCATTGTGAAGAAAAGTAATTCCACACCAGCCAAAACCAGCATAAAGTATTAAAAAGATAAATTTCATGGCAGAAGAATTGCCTTGTTAAACTTCAGGGCTTGGTGTGCTTCAGTGATCTCAGACCTGGTGGGGAGAGGGTGGTGTTAAAAAAGCTTGGGAAGAAGGACATCCCACTGATAGTGGGTAAAAAGAATGCAGAATTTACAGGCTACAAGGACATTTGGCAGAACTCCCACGCTAAGAAAGAAACTAAAAAAGCCAATTCAGCAACTGTGCTGAAATCAGCTCCAACTGGGTGAAAGGTAATTCTGTCGGAGGGACAATGTAACCACCAACTCATGGCTCCCTGACTCAAAAAAAGTGAAAGATCAGTCTGAGTATGTAGACTAACTAGCACAAGAAGAGAGGGACTCAATCAATAAAAAATAGAACACTAAGTAATAGGAGAACTATGTAACTTGTAGCCAAAGAACAATCATGGTTTTGCTAAAATGTGTAAGTAGTGAAATGTTTTGGTAGTGGATTTGCTACCCAGCACCCCTTTCTGTGCAGAACTGTAAATAAATCAAATACCTTACTCTGAGTGTGGATTGCCTCTTGCACACTGGGCCAAAAATCCTAATTTGGCACAACATACTGATGGAACACACGCCTTGTTCATACATGTGTTAACATCACAACGCTCAGAGATTGCATTCAAGTGCGAGGTGTGCTGTGGCTCTTCTGGGCTTGGAAACACCCTGTCTGCTTTGACATCTTCATTTTTTTTTTTTTCTGGCCAGAAGCCCTGTCTGACTGGATTTGGGTTTCATCTTTACATTTCTCTGGGATTTCTGCAGTCCAGGCCTGTGAGAGCCAGCTGATTGGGAATTTTTAGTTACAAGCTACATAGCAAGGAACCTGCCTGTTGAACCAACCCATACCTGATAAAAATTGAAGTCAACAGGAACAAATTACAAATTCTGGGGGTTTTTTCCCTTCATTCATTTAATTACCAGAAATTCCCTTTTTATTCATTTTTCCACTGGATTCTTTCTGCACAACTTTTCTGTCAACCGGAGAGGTGCTTTGGTGTGCTGAACTGCAGATTTCCCCTCTCCACAGAAGATGGGGGAGTGGCACTTTTCTTAGTGACACCAAACCCTACAGGACTCTTGATCACTCCAAGAAGAGCTCAGGCTCCCATGCCTTACATTTGTCACAAGCTATTTTTACCCTTCCAGCATACTCCGACAAGTATTATGGTTATGGTTGGTTCTTTCCCTCCACCCCCAAATTCTTCCAAGTGGAATAAAGCCATCAATCCCAAAACATGCTGAACTTAGTTTGAACTCTGGATACATGTTGAACTATTCTTATGGATGCATGCAGTAAGTATTTGTCGACAGCTGAGGGGGCACATACTCAGCAAAGGGTCACATAATTCAGATCTATTTGCCAAGGGATTTTTAGGGCTGGAAGCCCTTTGGAGCAAGCAGAATGTTCCTGAGGATAGTGCCAGGCCAGCATTCTTTAGGAGTAATCACTCTAGGCATACATCAAACTGAATCATTTTTGCACTCATGGAAAAAGCTGGCTCCCACTTTAAGTTTTAGTGAGGAGGGGAAAAAACACCTCATGTATTTTTTTCTAGCTGATTCCTTGAGGCACTGCTGTTCACTATACAGTTTGTATTTCTTCAATAAAAGCACAGGGTCCTGTTGAACCTGCACAGATTCATTCAGGACACTCTATAGCTTTACATACCTGATCAGTAGTGTGGCATTATTGCTGAGGCTGCTGAGCCTCAGAGCCACAGCCAACAGGAATGGTGAGGCTTGGCCACTGAGCAAATTGCAAATTGTGGCAGCTGCCTCCAAACAAACTGGCTGCTTGTTTGGAGGGCTGAAGAAGGAGTAGAGAGTGCACAGGAATGCCAGCATCTGAAAGTGGGACAAAGTTAGCACTGGTTCCTCCAGGAAAATTTCCTCCACTCATGGAGAGCAGCTAAATTACTTTTAGGGATTATGTTATCTGCTCATAGCTTGCGGTTTTCCTTTCCTGAGATGTCTCAGATAATCAGAGGATTGAATTACTAATGTGACCACTGCCTCATTTGCTTGAAATTAACCTTTAGAATATAGTTGGAATCCTCTTTTTCTGCTGAGGATTTGTAAAGCATACAGCACTAGGCCAATAATTTTATAAATTTAAGCATTACAGAGTTTATGCCGGCTTGAGAGTTCCAATTTGCATGTTTGAAAACTGGTAATGATAATTAGTGGGAACATCAGTTTACATAATAATGAGTATGTTATTTTTGGTATGTTCCACTTCACAATCCCAGATAATTTGCACACTCTGCAAGTGTGCCACCTGCAAGTGTTGTTCCTTGAGAAGGACTTGCTGACCTGGAGAGTTTCCCTTTGTACCTCCTGGAATGTGTTCTTTCTCTTGTGTGGGTCCAGCAACCATGTTGTCTTCAATGAGCTAGCTCAGTCAGTAAAAATCTGCTTAGAATAGAAAAATGGGTATTTTTCATCTGGAAACAGTTTTGCATGACACACACTAGGTCTCTGCTTCCAAAAGTTCGCAGTTCCACCATGATTATCTCTCATCCAGCCACGAATTTGTGCCACTCTGTGCTAGGCTGCCTTTGGTATCTGTGGGACATTTACCTGAGCTGATGCAATTCACTGAAATGGCACAAATATAGCTTGTTCAAAAAGTTAGGTAATTTCCTGTTAGCTTAGTGAGTTAAATTGGGCAAAGATCCATAAAGAGCCAGGACAAGGAAGCTGTAGTGAGACTAGGTGTGTGGAGGCATGAGCTGTTCAGCCACTCTGATAAATCCTACCCTGACAGAGCTGCTGAGAGCATCACTGTCAAGGGTAGCCCACAGAACTAAAAATAAACACAGCTGCAGCATGTATTAAAGCAAAGTGGGGGGCTTGGTTGTGAGCAAAGCAAAGAAACATCTTCACATAAACTGAAGGCTAAGCAAGGCAACAAGAAATTTTAATCTGGCACAATAAAAACAGTGCTATGACTCCTGAAATCAGACCAATTCAGCAAAGACAAAGGAAAAGGTGTAAAGTTGTTTTATTAATAAGAAACAGATGCATGTTAAGGAGGCTTCCATTCCTTTAATAAAGAGCCTTTGCACTCCTATTCTTGTTCCTCTTCTGTCTCCTCATCAGTGTGTGTTGTTTGTATGGAAGAACCACAGGATATTTACCCCAGATATGGAATGGTATCTTTCAAATTAGCAATAATTCTCTTGTTCCTTATATTGGAAAAATCCAGGTCTCAGTTATTACACTATCATGTTTTTTCTTCTAATGTAGGAGAAGGCATCAGTCTTTTAACCTTTTATGCTGATTTGAAAATTCATTGAATATCTTCAAGAGAAAGAAAACATTTATGTTCAGTACCTTAATTTTCTATAGGTTGTGCCTTGGGTCATGATTACAAAAATGTTGTATTATAGTCAATCGAAATTATAAGTCTACAAAATGGAAAACATATAACCACAACATGTTTTCTAAGACAGAGGAAAAATATTGGTCCATTTTTAAAAAACAAGGTAAAAAATACTATGATGATATTTTGATTGTGCTAAACAAATTATAATGGAGTGTTAGCCTGTTTAAAATACTGTTACTATATAGAGAAAATACAACCCAGGCAACATTTCTTTGGAAAAAGCAAGAATTGTGCATATATTTGTTCATAAATAAACAAGAACAAACCTCACAGCTGCTAATTAAATTCATATTCCTGGAATCAGGCTGTAAACAAATGCTTGTATTTTTGTTTTAGAGGGTGGATGAAGTTCAGTAGCTTTCCATTGGTCTAAAAGAAGGAGCATCTGTTGTGGCCATAAAAAAACTGGATGATCAAGTTTACCACATCCCACATTAGCAACATTAGGCATTGAGGTTGAAATTGAGATCAGCCTGAACTCTGTGAAAGTTTGGCTATTAAATTCCGGGTGGCCTGGATTTCAAGCCAAAATCCAAAGCTTTAAAAACAATAGCACAGTGAGTATTAAAAACAAAAGTAGGCTGTTGTTGTGTGTAGGAGCTATACACTGGCCAGCCTAAGATAACATTCCAGCCTGGTTTACAAACAGCTTAATATTAGGAAGTTTGTATCAAGACATACAATGTTACAACAGTGAATCCTATGCTTAAAAAGAAAGCGTGGTAAGGGCTTCCTTGGTGAGATCACAGTATAAATATCAACGCAGAGCCAAAGAATTTTAAGGAACTCAGGAAGAGAAATGGCTTGAGACACTGAAGCATACTGTCTCTTTTAACCATTACTGGACCAAGGATGCCATTATATGTCTTATACATTTCTTATTAAGGGGAAAAATGCAGGGTAGGTGCGTTCAGAAAAGTGAAGTCTTTTCCCTGTAGACATCATTCCCACCACTTAAGAGTTAATCACAGTGAGGTCAAAAATTCAGAGCAGACTGAGACAGAAAACATGAGCTTATTGTTCCCTCTTAATGTCTGGTTACATCATGTGCAATACTCAGAATTAAATCTGAAATCCCTCACACAGCATGGTTTATTAGCTAGTGTTAAGTGGTTAAGACTTCACCATTTGCCCAAATGCTGTGAACTTGTGAGGTAAAAGATATGCTTCGAACTCAGACACCCTCACTGAGAAGGCAGCTGTGGCTATTTGCTGCTGGCCCCAGCCCTTTGTGCCTGCCAAAGATGCCTGCCCCAGCTCTGGTGGCAGAATGAGACACAATTGCCTCTGAGCTGTTTCAGCGCAAACTCCAAAAGCTTAATTCAAGTTGCCCCCTCCCCCCTTGGCATTTTATGCTTTAAACACTGGATTTTATCCTGAAGCAGCTTAGAGTTATCTGTGTTCTCAATCTGCTGACTCCACTATGTGGGTGGTATCCTTTGGGAGACAAGCAATAATATTTTAAATGGACACAGTTATTTTCAAAACAATCACTTTCATGCACCATTAGCCACAAAGGCTGGTCTAAGCTTTGCCAGCTTTAGACTGGTTTAACAAACAGTACTTTTCTATCTGATGCAGATTTTCATTTGCACTCTGAAAGCTGCAAGAATGCAGCAAGGGCTTAGCTGTAGCTTTTTTTTTTCTTTTTTTTTTTTTCCCCCAAGAAAAGTTAAAAAATTGCCTGACTTAAACATTGCCAATTAGAACAGATAGCTCTAGTAGAAAAGACAGAGCTAGATAAACTTAGATTTCTTTCTTTGGTTTATCTCTCTGAAGAGTTACATAAAACTTATCAGCTACTACAGGGCTCTTGGAACTATACACAGCATAATGTGATATCCAAGACTCTTAACACACAAAACTTACTGACTGCTTGCTCTCTTTCATACTCAAATTTTACGTTTGTAACAGCAAGAAAAGTGTCAAATATCAGAGATCTTACCTCAGCAGAAAATGCCTTTGAATCCCTCTCACTCTTCCAATAAAAAAATCCCGCCTCAACTATGTTCTTTTGTTTCTTACACTGTTACATTTTCATATGTATTTTTATCTGTGATATGGTCATTATTTCACATTATATTATAGGTCAATTGTTATATTTGTATAATTTCTGTAGTAGCGGCATCATTACAGTCATATTGCTGTCCCAGTTTGAAAAGATTTGTGATGAAAACTGATTACATATGTGTCTCTTCAAGACACTTGATGCTAAAACAGCTCCATTACTGACAATATAAGCCTTTTTTGTTTTATTTATTTATTATATTATTTGTTGTATTATATTTGCTTGTAGCTTAGATACTTAGTTCCTTTCTTCCTCTAAGAGGCAGATTTTTTTTTAATTTAATGTCAGATAAATTCAATGGTTCATTTCATAGCAGTGATACTTTAAAGACCTAGAAATAAACGAACATACTTTAGAGACAATAGTAGGGTAGGAGATAATATAAAGGCTGGCCTGTATTGCAGGCATCCAAGGGAGAGATATGGGAAAATGCCCACCCTGCACAGAGTGAATACAGTTTTATAAGTTTACTAAATTAGCATAATTGACAAGAATCCCCAATTAGAAGCACAAGTGATGAAATAACTGCCCCCTTATAGTTCCACCTCTTCTGCAGCCCCCCTTTAGACAGGAACAAAACTTTGTTTATGAAAATGTGTCTCAAAGAGCTGGTTTCAACCTAGGAAGAATCAAGATAGGGCAGGGGCCTTGGAGCCTCTGGAATGTGTTTTGTCTTTCTGCCTGTCAGGGTAGGGAAAAGTACTGGAGCTAGTTAGGAACTATATAGCTATACAATAATAGTCTACAGAGCTACAGATATATATGAAAGAAATATAACAAAAATCATTCTGACATCGGCATGACTTACTAACTGGGCAACAAACACAAACAACCCAGAGTGGAAGGAAAAACCCATGATGAGGTGTGAAAAGCTTAAGTCTCTATTGCTGCCAACTCCTCTTGAAAGTCTGAGGTACCAAACCTCACCTTTGGGCAGGAGAGGAGCACGGCAGTGAGCAGGGACTGCAGCTTTCCCACTGTAGGTGTGCTGGCTGACTCAGACCACAGCACAGAAAACAAACACACAGAAAACAGCTAGGTGTGTTATGGCCACAAACTGCAGCCACTCTGTCCATCGGTGTTAACTGCCCCCTCAGTACCTCTAAAGAGAGTTAGTTATCCCTGTACACACAAGACCAAATGTTTGCCCTGTTAAATCCTGATTGAGCTGGAACAAAGTAAAAAATTGTTATACAAATCTCCATTGCAAATTTAATTGCTTCTCTTAGGTTGCAGTTTAAAAATGGTTAATAACATTTTTCGTATTTGCAAATGTGAGAAATGAAATCTAGACTGTGTTAAACTTTTCAAAGTAATGAAAAAAAAGTCTTATCTTTCCTGATGTTAAAATGACCCTTTAGTTATTTGCATCCTATGCCACTAAAGCCACTAGTTATTTACATCCTATGCTTCTAGAAATAGTTTAATTTTGCTATTGATTCAAACAGAACCACAGTTAGGTCCTAGCTCTTTCAATCCCTTGGAGGAAGAAAGTACTTTTCAGCTCTTAAACTTCTTATTTTTGAGCCTTTGAAATATTACAGCTGTTTGTTCATAGACAACATCTTTTTCTGTGTTAAACAGACAGAAGATGACAAATCAAACAATTCAATATACAATTTTCTATTTTAAAATTTATATTTAAATATAGATGGACATTTTCTTCTCACAAAGTTTATGTGAAAACCTCTGGTTTGTTTCATATGAGTATACTATTTTGCAGATAGACAGCAAATTTATTATATATTTGCAATCCACAGGAATCTTAAATGGATTACATCTGTTAGACATCACAAATTACTATTAAATACTTTGTTGTGGATTTAGTGGTACTGAGGAGCTATTAAGACAGAAAACCAGCAGCTATCTGTGTTTAATTGAAAATCTCTTTACCCTCAAAGCTTTTATGTTATTGTTTTTTTAATTGGAAGTATGATATAATGCATAATAATAAAAACACTTGTATTAAGTGTTGACATTTTCCATTATACCCTGGGAAATTACATTAAAAAGAGTAATTATTTTTGTTCTTGATTTGTACCAATTATGCAAATACAAACACAACAAGCCTTTAGGATGTTCATTAATAATTATTTGTTTAAGATATTAATTTAAAAATATACATTCAAACCCATACTTTTTCTAGACACAGTGGGAATATACAAAGCAATAACACAGTAGCTATAACTGCTATAGCACACAATGATTTTTTCATCTTTTTAAAAATTTAATTTGTAGTATCACAAATATGAGTAAACAGAGTATGTTCGTACTCCTATATACTTCTGGGTTTACTGCTGACAAAAAGAGGTTTACGGGTATAGTGAATTTGCATGTTTGTGGGAATTGGTATCAGTTTTCTGGGAAAAAAATAAGCAGATATGTGAAAAAGAGAAAAATATATTTGTCTACAGGGTTACTCAAAATAATCATATTTCTAATTTACAATATTATGAACTTTGCTAATTTTGTACAGATAACTCATGAGAGTGCAGTTGGATTTCTTCAAATCAATGTAACACACATGCAGAACTTTGCCAGAATTTCAGGGTCACTTTGAACTTGTGCAGTCATCACTGTGAAATGAAACAAATATGTTTTTGTATTTTTAAAATTCGAGGAAACAAAGGGCATCCGGTATATCCAGAAACCTGTGAACAAGAATGGACAATTGCAAATAGTGGAGGTCAAACTATTACTGAACAAGCTAGTCCAATGCATTTTGATTTTCACTAATAGTTAAGATGATTTTGAGGTGAAGTCATACATTGCCCAGTGACATCTGGCAAACTTAAGTGATGTGTTCTAGTTGTTTCTAGCCCAAGATCTTTAGTTACCTCAGCCTGTTTGTTGTTGACTAGCGTTAAGGTGTTTGTTTTTAAAGCACATTTTAGAGACCAGAGAGCTGCAGTTTTTGGGGATGCTTTATAACCTTGTTACTGTAACTAACATCCAGTTAGCAGCAATATGGTCAGGGCCAGTTTCTTTAATTAAAAGCCCATCTCCTACATTCTCAGGCACAAGGTTCATGTACCAATGCCTGTGTATGCTGTACTATGTTCTATGTGTATCACATGTGTGTGAGCTCCCTTCTCCCTTACCAGTGCTGCTTACTGTACCACGTACCAAGGATATTTGTTAGGAGCTGTGTGTGATGCCAGTGTTGCATCCATGTGGACATGCGCCTTTCCAGAAATCTTCCTGTGGATAACTTGAATGTCATTACTTAATGTCAGGAGCACTAGTTTTTTGGGTTTTTTAATAATCATCCTCACAGTGTGTGGGTAATTCACAATGAACAGGCACATGGCAGAGAGCTGAGAATGCTGTGCAAGGAACTTAAAGATAACTCTGGATGTGAAATACTCTTCAATTCACATGCTCACCGTTATAGAAAAAGAGAAGCAAATTTAACTGAAAACTGAAAAGAGCCACTATATACCTATCTGGGGACTGATTGCTCTCCTACGCTTTCAACAAGGCTGCTAGAGAAGCAGAAAGCAGGTGGACATGCCTTCACCTCTTTGTTGAAGGCAGTATTGCACAGGCTTCACCATCAGCAAAAAAAAAATCAGGCCCTTCTTGTGTTCCCTCTCAGCCATAGTCACCTCTAGTATATTACTTCAAGACCTGCACTCATTTGCATTATGTGCTTGCACAAGCTGTTGTGATTAGTAGTCTCAGTACATTACATACAGCAGCAAGGTAGAGCAACAGGGTATTAAAAATACATGTCAAACTGCAGGAGACCACAGGGAATCTGGAAACCTCACACCCCACAGGTTTTAAGTGTCAACAGATGGCACGGCATGACCTACTTTGGAATAAAGAAATTTTAAAAGAAAGGGTAAAGTTGCTCTGTCAAGAAGTGTCTGTGCTGGCACTGGGAAGCTGTGGAGCTGCAGAGCTCAGGGGACCAACAATGGGGTGTCTCAAGGCTGCCAGCTGACTTTGCAGCCCAGGCATCATTAGTATGTGTTGGCTGTTCGGTAGCCTACTCAATATGTGCCTGTAATATTAATCTGGGTTTCCTAGCACCAGGTGCCTCTATCGTAAGATTTTCTAACCTGATTACTTTGGAGATTGGCAGAAAGTCCAAGGTTTGAGTGACTCAAAATAGCAAAATTAAATTTCCAGCTCTAGCAATGTCTCTTCTGGAGTCAGGCTGGGTACTGGTTGTATGGTATCATCTTTTACTTTTAAAGGATACTTATGAATAAGAGATTTCATTCTCCAAAGAAAAGAATACAGCCCAGTACTTTCAATCAGCACCACACACATAAAAGTGACTGTCAGATTTTTCAACTCTCTTCTTGTGTTAGCTTTAAGGTATACACCATCTATTAGTACTACTGCTAATTTCAATTGGAAAACCTCTGAATTGTGTTATTTCTATGGCATCAAGTGTCCTCACTCTCCTCATGAGCTATTTTGTGAATTTCACCTATCTTCATTATTGTATCCGGCCTTTTCCAGAATGTCTCTTAAAAAAAGAGCATATAAATCCTTCTAAAAGTATAAAGAAAAAGAAAAATTTGATAACACTGTCTATTGTGAGACACAATGTGCAGACAGGTCAGATGCTTTACTGAGCTCTACTTGTGGAGTAACATGAATGTGAACCTCACGGTTCCAGCACTTGATTTTATGGACAGTTAATGCAAAACTGCTCTTTGCTACCTGCCAAAGAGAATGAGTTATCTTAAGCCTGCTGAGCATCCTGTTTGTAGAACAATATAACCAATTAATTATGCAATACGGATAATTTAGGGGTTTTTAATCTGTTCAAATTTTTACAATTTAAGTACATATAAACATTCAGTCCAGTTATGAATACACTGTATGTACTTGGCATCCTGTTTGTAACATAAGGATATGCTTTCCACCAGTCTGGGACAAATCCTCTCAAGGGACACTGGACTAAATAACCATTTAATTTTACATGACAATTGATGAATCCAAACTTTACACAAGACCCATTGTGATTTTTAAAATCTGCTTATTCTTTTAATCCTGTTCATTCTTAAACATTTTATATCTTTCAGCCCTTTAAACTCAATATACAGGTAACAGGGACATATTGATTTTAAAGCTTTACCAACCTGTCAGCATTATGGAGATATATTTATACTCTCTGACAGGGGGAATCCTGTATGACAGGGAAAGGCTGAAGGCATTCAGCCATCCAACCCTCTGCCAGGCTCCATTTCAGATGATCAGAATTGGCCCTTCGAAACCTGGCCTGACCTAGCAGCCACCTCTGCTGTGGGCAGGAGGCAGGCCCAGAAGACTCCTGAGGTCCCTTCCAGGCTCAATAGTATTGGGAACTACTGTTTGTGTTAGACTTTAATATGGTGAGCCTTAGCAAAACAACTTTGCTGGAGTGCCAGAGGAATTTTCCAAACCTCCAAATGTGCAGATAGACCTGCAGCTCTCCCCACAGTGTAGGTATTCAGCTTACATGAGAAACATCTCAGATACCCCATCTTGGAGCCACACACCTGCCTTGAAAGGGAAGAAGAAATTATTATAATTCATTGATATCCTCAAAATATACATCTCACTTCCTACAACAGCTGTGACATCTTTCTGCTCCTTCACTTAATACAAACCATGAGCCATGGTCACTGGAGGTCCCAGGGAGGCACACTGGCACTGCAACCACATCATGCTGTGCATAGACCTTCCCCTCAAGCAGGCACAAATCCTTGCTGCCCTCCCATGGCAGCAGATCTGATGTCACCTCCTTGGCCAGAGAGGGTTAGAGACAATCAAACTGATAGCCTGCAGCACACAACATGTTTCTTCCTGCCTCAAAAGCATGCACAAACAGCCCTTTGGATGAGTACATCATTGAGGTGGTGGTGTAGGAGCAACACACCCTTCTCACAAGGCAGGTCTCAGCCTAGTCCATGGGGTGACCACCATCTCTCACATTTACTTCCTTAGTGCCCTTTGTGGGATACACATTATGTAAAGGAAACGAAAATTATGGAGGTGTATATAGAGTTTGTGGGGAAATTATTAGTAACTTTCAACTTAGCATGCAAACATAGAACTTTGGTAAGGCCCTGAGCAAGAATACAGGTTCAGTACCTGCTCAGTTTTATTCTGAATTGTCACACCACTAAGTCCACTCACTAATAGAAAAAATAAGCACATGTATAAGTCTCTGTAGAGTCAGGTCTTAGACCCATGGTGACATTTTTTGTGACTGATTTTATTTGGTATGCATGTTTGTACTTGCTTTTCCTCAGAAACCTCTCTCCCACCACTTTGAATGTCCTCTCCTTAGCAATCCAGAAGTCCTGCTGTCTGGACAGGAGACCCACACTTAGTTAAAAAGCCAAAGAATGAGAACTGTCTGGACATGTGGTAAATGTCTCAGGGTGAGGTGGACTTTATCTCATTATTATGCAGGATTAAATCATTAATGAAGCTTTATTTAGCTTCCTGGCCAAGGATGTCCCTAAATTTTTGTCTGTTATATATCTCATTTGCTTTTATCTCCTCCAGATTCTGTGCTTAGAGAGGAACACTCAGTTTACACATAGAATATAGAAAAGTTCTTATGAAATTACTTTGAACAAAGCCCTAGATTCACAAAAACCTGTCAGCACCATTTTCTTTTGAGGAGATGGTAGGGATAATGCTGTGTTTTAAATGTTTTCTTATATTTATTCTGCTGATGATATAATTCAATTCACAGCAATATTTTTTATTCTTTACATGACTAATTTGGTAGCACAAATCCATAATTTTCAGAAATCTGAATGCAAAGAAACTTCTTAAATATGAAAAACAGTGTTGTATCTAGATATAAGACCAAACAATATATATGAACACTGTTTACAGAATTGACAAGACAGATCAAGGATCTCAGTTCCACTCCAGATCATTTCCAAGATGCTGTGTAGATTAATGGGGTAGTCAAGGACAAAGTCACAGTCTGAGTCATTATGGGAAAGGTCAAAGAAAGTGGAAGAATCTGTGTCAAGCTCCCAGAAAAGGTCCTCAGGTTCAGGAACTGGTGTTTCCCTTATCAAGAGAAGATCTGTCCTGGCACAGTGACATTCCAAGACCTCCATGTCATGAGCACCTCCAGAATAGAGCTGAGGCTAAACTGTCAAGTCTTGCAAAGCCTGTCACAAGCTTTGCTAATTTAAAAAAAAAAAAAAAAAAAAAAAAAAAAAAAAAAAAAAAGCCAACTCAACAAAAGGCCAGGCTGAGTGAGTATGAAATAGGATCCATGCTCTGAAGTGCAATTAGCTCATTTGGGTCAGTTGAACAGTTGGGTTAGTTTAATAGAGTATTGTTAAAAAGCTTAGGTTAATCACAGTGAAAAGTGATGCACAGGTAAATTAGACAAGTATTTCTCTGGTATCTCATATAGAAATTCTATTTTAAAAGTCAAAATTAAGTATATTCAGTTAAAAGTATTAGGGACATTTTGATAAGCTGTAATTTTTTTAAAAAAATTCTGTGTAGAGGAGGATTTTCAGTCATGATAATGTATGGCTTTTAGGCTTTTAACTGAAATGTTAAACATTTTAACTGGTGTTAGTTATAAAGTATGAGCACAGTCCAAGAATACAATACTCTAACTTCAGAGTGAGGTAGTATATTATAAATAACTTGTTTTCAACAATTAGGATGCTTTTAATAAAAAAGGAACTTTAAAAGGGCTCCATCTTTTTTCCTAAATATTTTTGCCAATTGACTAATAGCTCTCATTAGCCATGAGGCTGCAAGTACATTCATGTAGCAGTGAATCTTTAATTTATCACTTAATGGGCATCCACTCTATAAAATGTACTGCTGAAAAATACTGCTAAAGTGAAAATCCATCAGGCCTGAAAAGTATTGTAACTTATTTACATTTATGAATATCACAATTAACCAAAATAGTTACAAATGTTTTTAAAATGGAAAGTTTGAAGGAGAAATGAAAAAGTGTTGTATTTTATACTGCTCTCTAAGAGCTTACAAGAGATTTCTTTGGAAATATATAACTTGATACTTATCTCTCCTATGTTCTGACTAGGTTAGTAGTGACAATATGTACCAGCCTAGATAAACTAGTGAAGTTCTGAAAAACAGAATTATTTATTACCTCCTCCAAACCTGTAAAAATAGTTGCCAGAGATATACATGTCCCTTTCTGTTTGCTGACTGTGAAGTTGAAGCCAGGGTTAAACATACATATCTAACCTTTTTGATTTATGACATATTCTATACGGTTTATCCTGCGATAAAAGGACAGGATAGAGAGCAACAACATACAGTTTTATATATTGAAATTTCCTCCAAAGTTCATAAGTTTGCAGAAGGAAATGTGATTTTTCTAATTTTTTAAAACCCCAGGGATGCAGTCACTAATATGTCATGAGCTTGTGTTTTACAAAAGATGCTATTTTTAGTGGTTTTTTTACATGGTGCCAGAAGTGCACCCGTTGTTTTCTTTTAGAAATGAAGGTTTAGGTTTCCTTCTTAATCCATTTGTTCTAATCTCCAGCTGCTGTTTTGGTAAAGCATGAGCTGAAGAAAAACAAAAACATTAACTTTTTTGTTTGTTTTCTTCTATTCCTTTTTGGTTGCTATTCTTTCAGTGTTCTGACACACCAGTACAACAATAATTCAAAAATATTTTTGAACTAATAAATTACTGCCCCCTATTCTCTACAAATAAATACATTTCACTGAGCCACAAATACAGACTGAGCTGCTGCTGGCTGTGTTTTCTACCTGCAGCGCCTGTCCCCGAACTGCCTGACGACATCACATAAATTATTCTGACTCACTGGGATGTCACAAAGCCTCTGCCTAATGCAGGTATTAGCAGCAGCAAATATCAGCAGTGGACATCAACTCGATGAAGCAGCAGAATAAAGCAGATAGGGAATTTTTAAGAGTGGTTGAGTCTGCATGTGATGAAAAATAAATACAGGGAAAGATTGAGTTCATCTGTTTACATAACTGACTTAAAATTAACTTGCAATTCTTTTTCACCAAGAACTACTCAGTGATTGTACCCTTCAGCTGCCTAATACAAGCATGGGTTCTGGGCAAGGCTGTAATGAGGAGGGATGAGCTGCTGCTCCCCAAATGGGTCTGTTTGGGGCCACCCCTGTGGAATGACAAAGCAAGCCAATAAAGGGAACTCAACCTATGCCCTGCGAGGCCTTGACACTGCATTTTCCCTACTACTCACTTCCTTGGGCCCTTAAGGATAGCATATGTAAAGCTATATTCTTGTGCTTTAAAGACACCTGCGGCAGAACTCCATCTGCTGAAGCAAATGTACCAGTGTTCTTTTGCATTGCGTGTGCACATAGAGCGTTTCATCTTTTCTGTCAGTACTAATGTGGTTTTTAACTTTTTGTCTGTTAATTCTTTTCTTTCCTGGTCACCTCTGTGTCTACCCGGTGCCACTGTTCCCTGGAAGTGAACAAAAAAGTTACTGAATGTGTCCGTGGTTACTTTGTGTGTAAATGCATTCCTTACATTTTTGGCAGGGAAATTAAGGAAGGGTGGAGGTGTGCTGGAGGTCCTTAGAAAGCAATGTCTGGCTGCAGCTGAGGATACGGAGAAAGGTTTCTATGTCAGCAGAGCTCCTTCCTCTGGTCATCAGGTATCAGCTTCCCTCTCCTTCATCTTCTTCAGTATCTCACTGAAGCCCAGAGGGAAAGCATGTCCTTCCCAGTGCCGAGAGCGCTGCCCACATCACCTCAGCAGTGTTAAAAGTGAGCAAAGCCCTTCCTAAGAAAATTGTGACTAAGACAGTATTTGGATCAAGGCTGCAAGACCTGACCAAGATTACTTTTACCCTTCCCCCACATCTTCACATTGTTTTCCCATCATATTTGAAAAGTAGGGCATCTATGTGTCAAAAATCATATAAATATGCAACAGTTTGGAAGACTGGAAATAATCACTTATAACAGCAATACAGGTTAACCCTTCAGCATTGCCACAGGGGAGAGGATGAAATCAGGCTGTGTTGTCTGTATAGAAGTTTCTTTTTCATCTCAGGGCTATTTTGGGGAGCGGGCTGCCCTCTACCTGAGTGCTACTTCTGGGGCTGTGAAGGGAAAACCAGAAAACCTGTGGGTTTTTTGGAAGGCTGACTTCTTCCAACACTCTGAAATACACTGATACACCCATCAAAGCTGGCATGTTTCAGAACTTTACTGAGGCTGGTGGCTATGTGATCCAGATGGGGGCTCGCCAGAACTGGGAGTCCTGACCCCTCCTTTTACTCCAACACTCCCTAAAGACAGAAATTTCAATGTGTATGTTGCTTGTTCATTCAAATGAAAAGTTGAAAATAGGAGTTCAGTTGAACTAACAGTGCACACAGTTGATCACAGTTATCTCTGTGGGCAAAGTAATGGCACCTGTGTTACTAGTTTCTCTTTATTAAAGTTAACTTACATGCAGCAAGAAGTTACATGGCTGCTGTTGAATTCAGTCCCAATGGTTCTAAGTTTGAAACACTACCCTTGACCAAAATGAGAGAAAACACAAAGGAGCAGTAAAGTCTTACCTTAAATTGCCTACAACACAACCAGGTCAGAAATGTTTGGCTAACCATGGAACTACCACAGAACACTAGACAGCCACTGTCCTGTAGGAGGAGGCTAAGGAGTTTTGGACACGTGCAGTAAGCAGCCTGTACGTGTGACAGACTCTCACACAGCAGACTCAGCCTAGAAAATTAGATAAAAAAGCCTTGGTTCATGAGTGTCAGAGTTGCAGACTGCATTTTCATCTTCCTGGCATGTCCTCCTGCCAGTGACCAGCCCAGGTCAGACCCCTCAGACTTCCTGATCTCCGAGGAAACAATTCTTAAACTCTAATTGTTCAGAGGTTTGAGCTGCGTTTGACAGATCAATTCTATGGTATCGATGTGGAGCAGTACATCAGTTATTTCTACTCCTCCAGGATATCAAGTGAGGTATGTTATGGTTATCAAGGCTTGACAGGTCAATTCATATCAGGTTGACAGGAGAAATCTCAAGAGAATCATTGCCTCTTGTAAAAATCTAACTGTCCTCTAGGAAAATGCACATACTGTCTTGGAGGAATTATACCCAGAACACAGCAGAATAAATGTTGCACACTCAGTTTGATTTTTCAAGTGAAAAAACCTACATGTATGAACATTTGCCTGGAAGTGAGGGAAACCAAGAACAATTAAATGCATTTAGAAGGAACTAGAAGAAAAAAAAGAAACAGCTGCAGTAAAAAGTAAAGAAAACCGTTTGGGAAAGTGATGGGAAGGCCTGAGATGTTAAGAAGGACTGGCTGGTGGTAGAGAGAAACTGGATCACTCGCAAATTGCGCGTTCTGTCTTCCTGGAAGAAGATGCTCTCTCTTGGGAACGACTGGGCCTCTCTCTTTCTTCCAGGATCTAATGAAAGCCTAAAGATAAAGCAAATGTAAACTCAAGGAACTATGAGGATACTGCACATATCCATGACCCTCTCAGGCAGCTGCTGGCTGCAGCATGTTTGTACAGCACTGGAGGACAGCAGCTAATGAGCAGAAACTGTTGACTTATCATCAGCCTCCCCAGTGCTGGTCATGGGGAGAGGACAGCAGTATGTCTAGATTATATATTGTATCAAAGGGTCCAAAAAAAGGGTGGAGAAAAGTGTAATAGTCATCTTTATTGTGCAAATTACTAAAATTATTGTGGAATAAAACTATACAACACAAAACCTAGGTGCATCCTGATTTATCTCACCAGTCCTACCAAACGACGAACATTTCTAAGCAGAACCTTGTATTAACTGTATTTTACATACTACACAGTGAGACAAGGAAGATTTGCAGATAATACACACAACAAACCAAATGTACTGGCAAAGGCAAAACCTGGCTGGACCTCCAGACACTATGGTTCACTTTCTGGGTGAATGAACAGATTACTGAGGGATCTCAAGCCAGCTAGTTCCCTTCTGCATGCCTGTTCTCCCAGCTGTAAAACATGAAGGCTTCTGATATACAATAATGTACATACTTTATCTGGCTACTTCTAAAAAGCCATGAAAACCTGAGAGCAGTACGCACTTGTGCAGCATTTTGTGACACTTGAAGCAGTGCTAACCTTTAAGAATGCTGCATCAAGGTGCAATTTCTAGTAATGAACAGTAGGTACTGACCAGTCAGAGAAAAAGTCAGTTAACAAGAATCTGTCACCTCACAGATGGTCCCAGTCAAGGAGTAGAAGCAAACTGAGTTTCATCTAGCCATTAAAATTCCTTAGATTTGCAGTAACATCAGCTACCTCAGGAGGTAATATTTTTCTTGCAGTATCTTCCCTTCCATCATTAAACAATGGTGACATCTACACAGCTTCTCTTATCTTTTAGCTGACCTTGTTTCTCAGGGTATTTTTTGACCTGTCTCACCCTTTTTTTGCCATTTTCACTCTTAGTACACAGGAGAAGGGGCACAAAAATACATCATCCCTTTTTTATTACCTGCATACAAAGAATATCTAAAATTTGGACAAGGTCTATCAATTTACTGCTCCATTAATTCATACAAAGACCTATTGATATTCTAAATATGATAACATGCAATTTCTGAATTGCTAGGAATGAAACTTACAAAAGCTTCATGCTATATACACATGAAAACAAATTACAGATCTCAAATTACGTATCATTTTAAGTAAGGGCACACCTTATTCTTTGTCATGCAGCTACATCACTAGGTAGTAAAGAACAGAAGAATCAGGTGATGAGAGAAACTAGAGGAAAGCCTGAATCTATATTAAGCCCTTTATTAAATGTTGCTCTTTTTTCATTTCCTGAAACAATGTCTTGTTTCAGGAAATGAAAAACAAAGTGAATTTTATTTTGATGGCCCTTGCCATCACCACTTATAAGGACATTGGCAAATTAAAGGGTTCAAAGCCCTACTTGATGAAAGCACACCGCTTCATTAAAAGAGCAAATGGCATCTTTAATACAAACAGCAATCTCATCAAAATCTTTTGCTTTATGACCTTAAGAATGGCACAAGGGCTGTGATGATTACATCACTTCTTGAAATACATACAGCCACTTACTGAACTACAACAAAAGAGTCAGCAGAGTCTGACTATATGAGAAGTCCTGGATCCCCAAACGCTTCCTCTTCCAGGTATAATTTAGGGAAATCACACCAATTTACTCACCACTGGCAACCTACACTGTAAGTGCACATAAGCAGCCTCGTTCTCAAACTGAAGACAGTTTGAAGTGGTTTATGAACCACTCAGACTAAGCGATGCATCTGCCACACACTTGTAGTAATGTCACTAGGCTAAGGCTAAATAAATGTACCAATGCCGACTTCCAAGAGAGTCAGGGCTTTGCAAAATCTAAAGGCCTGTGTTTTGGGAGTTGAACAAATGAAATTTTATCACCCCATGGGAAAAAAGTTAGAGAGGAATGCTGACTTCAACACAGAGGGAGACTTTGCTAGAACATGTTTGTTGCACAAATTAATTCCTCAGGAAACTTTTTCAAACTCAGCTGAATTGTTGACCTTCCTCTCTTAGCTATGATAACATTCTCCTACACTCTCAAAGAAAGCCAGAAAGTTCACAGCCTCAAAATTGCTGATAACATTCTATTGCTCAACTTCAGCACTTAGGTCCTTTTATTGGATAATGTATTTCTTCTTGATTGATGGATATGCCCTTCTATCTTTTCTAGAGAAACAGCAACTAAATATTTGTTTCCCATTATCAAAAACATTTAACACTGTTGTTCAACAAGGTAGCATCAGTTTTTCACCGTAAATGTGTACATTTTACAACTTTACCTTTTACTTACATCATGGCCTCTTTTGGGTAAGAACCAACCTACTCCTAACAGAAAACCATCCTATAAATCACAATAGAAAATAAATCCCCTTAAGAAGCTCAGTCAAGCATATAATATGAAAAAAGATGTTTAAAGAACACAATGCAAAATCAAAATTCAAAGAGCACAAGAAGTTGTAGAAGAAATTATGGAATGTGTTTAACTGCATAATGGAAGTGTCAAGACTTTCCTTCCAGAACCTGAAGGGAATCTACAAGAAAGATGGAGAGGGACTTTTAAAAAGCACATATAGACAGGACAAGCAGGTTTAGATTTGGTATTAGGATGAAGTTCTTTGTTATAAAGGTGGTGAGGAACTGGAACATATTATCCAGAGAAAGTTGGGTATGCCCCATCCCTGGAGGTGCTCCAGGTCAGTATGGATGACGCCTTGAGTAACCTGGTCTAGAAGAGTGTCCCTGCCCATGGCAAGGGGGTTGGAACTAGACGATCTTTAAGGCTCCTTCCAACCCAAGCCATTCTATAATTTCTATGTAGAAAATAAACTTATTTTCAAAATGACAATGAAACATCATCTATCATCTTCAGGCTTCACATAATCTAGAGCTTTGTACTTGATTTCAAAACTGTGTAAAAATCCTTATGACAATTATCAAATGTTTTATAATGCAAAAGCATAAAAAAATCTGAAAATAACCAAAGTACTGCTTAAAATGACATACCTTGGATAAAAATCAGATGAGATAAATTTAATAAAGTCTCATATGCAGATTGCTTAAATATTCAGCAGAATTCAGTAAAATCTCTGAAGAGATCCTGGTGTAAGAGTTCAAACGCACATAGGATTTCAGGCTCCTGTTGCATTAGGAGGCAGAAACATTTTAGCCTTAGTAGAGCACCAAGCCAGCCATTATTAATGACACTGTTTAATGGGCTGAGTCTTAGCCACGCATGAGAACCCAACAACAGACACTTCTGTCCTCCGCGAGAGCTAATTTTTCAGGACCATCAACACATAACATTTAACTGTTTAGAAGTAAGGTGGTAGTTAACTCTCAGTTGATTCCCCTGCACTTCTGCACAGCAT
Organism: Brachypodius melanocephalos; assembly: GCA_013398615.1. Taxonomy (NCBI): domain Eukaryota; kingdom Metazoa; phylum Chordata; class Aves; order Passeriformes; family Pycnonotidae; genus Brachypodius; species Brachypodius melanocephalos. The sequence continues at coordinate 36,708,501 of VZSR01003807.1, forward strand.
TGCACTAGACTTTTAAACAGAAAGCATTTCCATTATCTAGATGAAGTGCTAATGTTCAGTTTTCTTAATGACCTCAGAAGACTTAATAAGCAATTTATTTAATTCCTGTACAGCAGACACACGACTAGCTGATAACACATGCACTAATTCTGTTTGTTTTCTTACTTAAAGGCTGGTCACTCCATAATTTTATATTACACTGCAAACAAGCCCTCCAAATATGACACTAATGTTTTGCTGGCTCTAAACTCAAAACAGAGTACATTCATATAATACAATGGCTCCTGTTCAGGGAACTGGGATAAGGAATCTGTCAACATCAAGGAAATCTTGAGAGTGAAAATCCCTGTAAGATGATATTGTAGAAACATAAAGCAGGCAAGTGACAGGTGAAGTGCAGAATATGGTCCTAAAAGATGACCACGTTTTGATTTTCAGCTGGTCACGTTGAAGTGTATGTTGCACTTAAACCTAATATACAAACCAGTCCATTGTGCAGGAAGGGATCCAGCCCAAAGACCTCAGGCAGACAGAAACATGAAGTGCTTGCTCCAACACTTCTGCCGGATCATTGACATAGGGATCATTGACGCAGATGTCCGCTAAATATGCTTTGGATTTTTTGCTACTGTTTAGAAAGATCAGCTTGTTATCTTACCATTTAGGGTCCAATAAGGTACGGGAAGTTTTAAGTTCCCAACACTTCAGAACTCTCAACCACCAGCTCTCAAAGAATTGACTGAGGAGCTGAGAACTATTGGCAATTAACATTTAATGGATTCTTTAACCCTGAGGGATGTGTTGGCAAATCAGGGCAGGAACAAAGAGGTGTGACATTGCTAAATTTTACCTAGGATCAGAGCTAACATTCACACTGTCAGCTCCGAGGGGTAAGGAGGAGGCTGATGGTAATCAGATAATAATCAGGGGGAAAAAGGACACATCCTTCTAAATAATGCCAACCCACTGGCTGATGGAAACTCCCTCTTGTCAAGCTAGTCAGCAAGATTCACCATGATCAGACAAAATTAACGACTGCCTAAAGCTATGGGCAATTAAGGCATTTTGCTTTGCACTTCAGTGACACTCAGGCAAAAGAAAAAAAGGGGGAAAAAAAGGCACAACAGCAGATCAATACAGCATTTACCAAATATAGCAAACTGGGACTTAGAATGTCCTTGAGTCATCCTCGGTGAGATTCCAGTGGAATTAAAAAAAAAAAAAAATCCTACAAACAGAAAACCAGGAGGGGTTTTGTTCATTTTTAGGAGAGAAGATGGGAGACACTAAATTATGGAGTATTTAGATTAGGCAAGAAACTGGGTTGTTGAAGCCACACACTGATCTCGAGTACACCAATACCAGTCTCTTTTGCAAACCGGTGAACGTCTAATTCTTTGGGGTAAACTAAAAATTTTGTATGAACGTTTAATTTAGAACATCTATAGCTAAATAGCCTAATTTTACAACTACATAACCAATGTCTGTAAGCAAACCAAAAAATCCTTGAGCAAAAAAAATCTTTGAGCTTTTGACCAAGCTCATGTCAGGGCTGTACTAACAAATCCTACCCCACGGACAAAGCTGCAGCACGTGCACCATAAACACACCTAATGCTGCTTAACCTGTATCTCTGCAAATGCTGTGCACACTACGGAGCCACCTCAGCCAGATACAAGCAGCCGTTTTCTTCTCACGTACCTCTCCTCTCCTAGGACACTGCAGCACAGAGAGCGTTATTATTTCTGGTGGACCAAAAAACTTAAATAAATACTTTAAAATGCTTTTCTATCTTATGCTAATTTCACTTACTTCCTAGTATTAATCTTATTTAAACACTATATTAAGAAAATAACTGCAAATCTGTTACTTCCTCAACGTGCCTGCCAGACTAATCCACAGTTCAATTCTTCAAGAATTTTAAGTCAGGGGAATGTATTTTCCAGCATAGCTATGAGCAAGAGACAAGCCTGGTGAAAAATACACAATTTGAATTGCTCCTTTTATTTTCTGTCACTGCTACTTTTCAGTATTGACTCGTTTAATAGCTACTTACTAGGAAAACGTTTAAGGAGCATTACCGCATGAATCTCAATGTCTAACTGCCCAATTTGCTTGAAATCTGTTTTCAACAAACCAAACAATCCTGGAACGACTTGTGACAAGGGTAACTTTGCTTTTAAACATAAGGAATTCTTGGTGAGCTATTTAATATCTTAATTTTGCCTGAGACAGTTAGAAGATAAATTATTTCTACTAATGCACTAAAAGGCAATCAAGTAATTTGAATTCACATACTTGAATTAACACACACACGCTCAAAGAAAAACAGAGACATGAATAAGGGGAGGCCAAATTATTTTATTTAATTTTTTAGTGACCAATTGAATTCTTGGCAGAAAGCTCTGCTCTTTTTTTTTTTCTTGGGTTTTTTTTTTTGGTTGATCTTTTAAAAACTTCTTTAAAGACATTAGCAGTGCTCAAATTGGTGAGTAGGAATTTTAGTCAAATTCCAGTTAATTTTAAGAACGAACAGATGAACAGGAATTCCAGATACTTTCCAGAGCAGAGGGCAAAACTTCACATTTTTATGAAAATTCCACGTTTATACTTGATTGGGAGGCAGAATGTAAAACTATTGTCAGTAGTGCACAAATGAAACATTCACATTTGATCTGGAACCTTAATGAGAAAGCTGTACTCTCCTTCCAAAATTTCCATTACCTTGTGCAAAGCAAGTCAAGTCTTCATGTGTCAAGCAGACACGTAAAATTGTCCATATTTTATATACAAGACATCTACCAATCAGGCAGTGCAAAATACATCCTTTCATAACAAAACTAAAATGTACCTCTCAAAGTATGAACAAGAATATACACATAATACAAGATGTACACTATTTACACAACCATAAAAAATATAATACAAGGAATTTTTTATGTGATTATAAGACTTGACAGTCTTTTGCAATTGTTGTTGCAACAAGGCATGTTTAAGTTTCCTGGATGGAGTTTTCTTTGCCAATAACTCAAGAGATCTTGGAAACTACGCTTGAACTTTTAGGAGAGTTTTCAAATGGACTGCCATCAGCTCCCTGTTTTGGTCAGACAGTTCAGCTGTGCCACCCACCCAGTGGCTGGGAGGCTTTGGAAGGACACTGGGAGATGGTGGGTCACTAAACTTTGCCCCAGCATAATTTTCTTTTTGGCTCACTTCATTTAGGACGATAGGTTTCTTGGACTTGGCATTTCTGAAGTTCTCTGTGTTTTTAAGTGGCTTTTTATCCTGCTTCTGAACTATTTCTGGCGACACAGAATCCTGCCAAAAGTTCTCTATCTTTTTCGCCGAGGCGATCTTCGTCACTGGCGTATTACACTTACTCTTCTGCCTGTTAATCTTTGGTTGTTCACACAGGTGTAAGCTGTGAACGGGCTGGCCGTAGGGGACGGCCGCCTTCTCCGTCTTTCCCATCTTGTTTTTTAAGAACTGCGGAGACAAAGAAGAGTCACGTCAACCACGACCCCTTCTCCTCCGCGCTCTCTCACCGTCCCCAACACTTAGTGAGGCGCCAGGGGCCACTTCGGCAGGGGGACGGGTACCGAGAAGCCTTCTCCCCGCTATTTCTCGCTTATCCCACAGCTCATCCCACCGCTCGGCTGGCACGGGCGGCCTGAGGGCGCGGAGCCCCCCCGGCCGCCATGGGGCGCTGCGCCCCACGCACGTCCCGCCTTCGGCGACGGGGGGCGGGGCTGGCGCGCGGCCAGCGGCACGGCTAAATCTGGCTTGTTGCTGGGGCGCAGCGCCGGGCGTCCATTGGTGGGCGCCGAGTAGCCAATC
>VZSR01003807.1:36712437-36864692 GCA_013398615.1 Brachypodius melanocephalos
GCAGTCGCCGCGGGTCTTCGGTGCCCGCCGAGATCCGAGCCAAGAAGGGCGGCGGCGCCGTGGTGGTAACCATGATGGGACGTGGGTACCCAGAGTTATGCCGGGGAGAGGGGTCGAGCCCAAGCGGGGACGAGCGGGTCGGGTTGCTGAGGAGGGTCTGCCTGGGCTTTGTGACGGGCTGAGGAAGTGGTGGCGCAACCGGAGCTGCCGCTAGAAGAACATGGCGGGGGAGTGAGGAGAGCCGCCAGCAGCTCCCCGGTGTTGTTACCCGGGAACACCCCGCCCACTTCCGCCTCCGCGCCAACCGTCGTGCGCTGACGACCCCAGCACCGCCCCCCTCCGCCTCGCCCCGCCAATCGCGGTGAAGCGGCGGCATCTCTGCCCTCGCTCCAGCCAATCGGAAGCGACACAAACACTCGGGGCCGCGCCTCCTCTGGGGGCTGCCCAATCCGGGCGGGCACGCCCCCGGCCTCCGAGTCACGGGCTCGCAGTGCGCGGCGGGCGGGCCATGTTCCACCGGCCAATCGGGATCCGCACGAACTGCCGAGGCCGCACCTCCGCGGGCCCCGCAGCCAATCGCGGGAGACGTAAACAGGCGTCGGTGCGCCCCCCCGGTGGGTGGGGCCGGCGGGTGGGCACGCGTCGCTCGCCATGGAGGAGCCGGGCCCGGCCGCCGCGCCGCCGGAGGGGCGGGGGCGGGACGAGCGGAGCTTGGAGGCTCTCAGCCTGGCTGGCGGCGGAGGGGCGGCGGCGGCGGGGCGGCAGTTGCCGGAGGGGCGGCGGGCGACGCTGGCTAGCGCCCTGGAACTGGAGGGGACGGTGCTGCGCGAGGGGCGCCTCACCCAGTTCGTGGCCAACAACCTGGAGCGGCGGATTCGGCTGAGCGGCGCCCCGCGGGGCGAGCCTCCGGCGGCGGGCGGCGGGTCCTCCATCCCCGCCATCGACCCCGGGGCGCTGCAGGACGTGGTGGCCCTGGCCGGGCAGGTGGCGGCGCAGGTGGACGAGCTGCTGCGGAACGTGCACTGCGGGCTGCAGGCGCTGACGGCGCTTAGCGTCGGCTGCATCCAGACCTACCGCGACGGCGTGGAGAGCCTGGGAGAGGCGGCCGACCTCAGCATCCGCGCCATGTACGCACTGGTGGCGCGCTGCGAGGAGCTGGACCGCGCCATGCAGCCCGTGCCCGCCCTGGCCAAGCGCATCCGTGATATGAAGGGCACGCTGGAGCGGCTGGAAGGGCTCTGCAAGTAGCTGCTCCCGTCGCCGCCCCTCCCGTGCCGGCAGCGGGGGCCTGAGGCTGCTGCTCTGTCGCTCCGGCGGCCCCACCGCTCACGGCGTCCGCAGCTCCCACCTGCACATCCTCGCTCGCTCTCCCCCGTGCGTGACTTGCCGGCATCAGTGGCCAGGTCGCCTGTGTTGATCTGGACGAAAGGAAATACTTGCGACCGACGAAGGAAAAGGTCCCGGTTGAAAACCGCGGGGTAAATGGCAGGCAGATGATGCTTTTTAGCTTCAGTTCCATTAAAGAATTTGGATTCCACATGCCTTACGCTTTCTATTTATTGAGGGCTAAGAGAAACTAACGAGTATTAATCAAAAGTAGCTGGTTTTTTTTTTTTTTAAATCAAATTCAAAATTCTTGTGAGTACCTACTTGATGCTTACAGGCATATGTGCTTATTTGTAGTTGATTTGGTGCCTGAAGAGTAAATCTCACCTATGCTGTTACAAAGAAACTCACAGAACACCACTGTTTCATACAGGACACAGTTTTAAGATAAGTTTAATACATATAGCAAATATACTTGTTTTCTGAGAAGGATATTAAGTCCATGAAAGATAATTGAGATTCAGATAAGAACAAATCCATAAACAAAGTTCTAAATAAAAGCCTTCAGATAAAATGTGCTTTGCCTCTATTAATAGACAATTTTCATGGTGTAAAAGTTTAAATGGCGTCACTGTGAAATGATCCTGTTATTTTGTAGGGGGTTTTTTGTTGGTTTTGGTTTTTTTTTTTTTTTTTTCATTCCAGTTGGGAAAAGATTTAATTACATGAGGAATTACGAGTACATGATGACATTACGTGGGTGTATGACTGACATAAAATGACTGCTTTGGAATAATTTATTTGTATAACTTGAAGCTTTTGTATATGCATCACAGTGTGCAGAAGTGATTTTGCTGTATCAGTGAGTGTTTCCTCTGAGACCTGAGAGTAGCTGAATTCTCTACTCGCTAATGTTCCTATGCAAAAAGCCTCTTAGGTAATGCTCGTAGCAATCCATTTAGGTCACAAATGTCCCTGTAACAAGATTTCAGCAGAAAAAATGATCACTGTGTTCTTATGTAAGAGTGCTTTTGGAGACCAGCAGCTCCTAAAAATCTTGGAGTGAAGGTAGCCAGAAATAATGCTCAAGTCCTGTACCTGTGGTTGAAGAGCAGAAAGGTTTACAATGGGCAGAGCTCCTACCCCACTGTAATCTCGTTAAAAACACCGAGTGAGGGATGGACGCTGTGATCCCCTGTGCTTCTGCATGCAGACAATACTGAATTATAACAAAATAACTCATGTTAATGCTGCCCTGGTTTGCATGATGCCAGTCTCTGGCCTGTTTTGAGCCACTTGGCATGTCCATGTCTTTCTCTCAGTGCAGGGGTGTGTTTCATGTGTGGCCTTGTAGGCTTAGCAACGGGACAAGACTGGAATTGGGCTGTGCCAAGGTAGGGCTCTCTGGTACTGTCTGCTGGGGTGTAGCTGTGACTCCAGGAGGTGACCAGAGCCCTAACAGAACTCAGCGGGGAGAAAAAGAACTTAACTGCTGCCACATCCCGTCCCATGGGCCTAGAAGACACTAAAGATTGCTTAACACCACAGTAACAGCTGCACTTTTAATAGTTTTGTTATTCCTGGGAAAGTTTGAACTCATCTATTATGCAGATGCAGTAGTTTTGCTAAATGTGTTTGGCATACGCCAAGAGTGAACACCAAAGGTTGATCTTATGCAAATTTTGAGTACTGTTGAAATGTACAGGAAAGACCTGCAAGCTTATTTGTGTAGCCACATATGTAGAGCTACTCTTCACTCACACAAGCTAAGGTGAAGCCTTTAAAGTGTTTCAGTACACTCTTGGGTTTTGATAGTGTTTAATTTGCAGTCATCTTCATTCAATGGTAATTCCCTACTAAAATTGTTGAGTCTGTAGAATAAAATTATTACTTTTATGTTTTTAATTGTTAGTGATTAGTTGCTGAGGTGTTTCACTTATTTTGTTTCTTATTTGGAAAAATAATTTGAAAGCTAATTTAAACTCTATGCTTGCATCTGCACAGAGACCTTTTAATGTGATTGCAGAGCTGGTTTCAGTCTAGGTCCTCAGGCAATAATTTCTGACAGTGATGTCATTCATGTGATGAAAAAGTAATGACAGCCTAGTGAATTGCAAGCGTGAAGAAAGCAGCAATTATGCTGTTTGGGTTTGTTTTTTTAATATTTTTCTGAACACATCAGCTTTTTTGAATGGCAGATTTAACTGGACTTGTTGAAGTGACTCCTTCACTTGTTCACCGGTGTCTGCCTTGTGCCTTTGCCATCACTGGGGCAGGCATGGCCAAATTGATGTCAGCATGTTCTGTGCCCCCTCCATCGGTATCGATTGGTAGCCACATGACTGCTGTGGTTTCCAGCGCCCGAATCCATATGAGCCTCCATTGCTGCAGGAATGGTGACACTTGCCAGCATCTGCGTCAGCACAGCTCTGCTGCCAGCCCTGCCCTTGAAATCCGTGTGAACTGCCTGTGAGCTACATGCAGCTCGGTAGCTTCTGGTGAAGGTGGTCCTTTTGCAGCCATACATTTCTGTACTGCTCTTTTCATCCTAGTCCAGGCTTTCTTGTGCAAATCCTGTTTTAATTCTAGCACCTTCCAGCTTTTGGATTTTGAGAGCAAAAACTTCCAAGTTCTTTTAGCCTTTTTTGCTTAGTCTGTGGGTGAACAGTATAAAACCATGGTTTGCCAAGACTTTCAAATGGCTTGCATATATTTTCTTGCATAGTCATTCAGCTTTACAATTGGTTGTTTTCCTTGTCAGCTGCCAAGTGAACTTTCATTGTAACAAGATGGGCAAGGTCAGGGAAGAAAGTCAACAAAATATAATGCTGTGTGTAGCACTAAGCAAAGCCAGATGCAGAATTAGCTGTGGGCTAGGAATGACTTCTCTACTCAGAACCACCAGTGACTCTTAGGAATTTGCTTGGTCTGATTTTTTTTTTTTTTTTTCAAGTCTAAGGTCTGATTTTGGAAATCCTTTTTCTGATTAGGGTATGGTTGGTTCCTATTTAATCTTCCCTCCATTGTGAGGTTTTCTGTTCCCTGACTCTGATCCAGTTCCATATCCATGCTGTTTAAAGAAGCTTTACCAGATAAAACCTTACTACAGCTGACAAAAAAGCCTGGTCACACAAAGCAAAAATGATCTTCACCAACACTTCACCTTTAAGATTTTTTTTCCACTGTTGCTTAACTGCATCAAATGTTCAATAAGTAAAATATCAACTTTGTGTGTGTCTTGTATCTAAAATGCACAAATTTTTTGGCTGTAATGTGCAGCTTTTTCATGGCACTTACTCCCAAGAGTAAGGTCTTGACTGAGGTACCAGTGTGAGGAACAGCATGTGAGTTGAATCCAAGAGTAAATCTCTTAGCGTTACAGATGCAACTATTTTGAAATGGTTTCAAACAGCATGGTTGTACTAGCAGAAGACAAAAAATTGTAAAGCTTCCAAATTATCAACAAGCTCTCCAGAGGACTAAGATCAATTCTTCTAGCAAACTCTGTTAGCCAAAACTGAAAAGAGTGTTAAGACACAGACCTCTTGCAATAGGTGTCATCCAGCATAAGACAGGTTCTGGCTGTCAGATGCCACACCACCTTGTCCTGATCAACCCTAGTGTGTACTCATGAGAAAAACAGCTTTTAAAGAGCAGCAGATCATGTTGAGGATACTGTCACAACCTGGTTTTATTGCCCGAAAATTACTTTGAGAAAATAACAGTCCTATAAAAATTATAAATCGGTCCAATTAGTACATTTTTGCGAGCATTGTCTGTCCTTCTGGCATTGCCCCCACCCTGGCCCCATCCTGGAACCTCTTCCTCCTCCACGCATGTGAGAGCACACATGGAAAATTCATGACACTTCTCTTTTCGAAAGCTTAACGCAATAACCACATCAGATGCAGGAATTGAAACACGACTGAATTTCATGTTTGCCCCTCCAGTTTAGTGCCTCAGGAAGGCTTTTGTCACTGTTTTCTATTGTTTGAAGCTCCAAAATTAGAGATGTGATCAATGGACTTGAGCCCTGAGCTTCCACCTTAGCAGTCAAGTTCCTTGTGCCCTCTGTTGCGACAGCAATAACATTGCCCTTATCTTGTAACAGGAAAAACGATAATCAAAATTTGAAACCTTCCTGCAGCTCTGGTTCCCTTCTACTATTTATACACTAAAAGTAACAAAAACCTCATAACCTCTTCACCCAAAACCTCTTAATTGATCCTCTTCCCAAGTCTGAGAGAATGTGAATAGGTTTGCTAGCAGGGTTGGACTGTCATGTGCATTGGCTAGGATGCAGCAGCACTCACTAAGTGTGGGAGCAGAAAAGCAAAGGTAAAACTATCTTGATTATTATCCTAGATTGCAGCTACAAAGTATTGTAGCTGTAAACACTGTAATTGTTTCCAATTAATGTTTTCCAATGTTAATTTGAGTTAACATTGCTGTGATTAATTACTTTGAAGTACCCTTGTTGAAAGGAGATTTTTATCAGAGAAGGGTAATAATTTATGTCAGTATGTAAGTATTTTTATTTTTATGAATGCTAGTTAGAGAGGTAAGAATCCTAGAATTTTATCCAACACTGTATTTCTTGTCTCGTTGTCAGCAAGGAAATTTTTCCCTTGTTTTCTTTATAGAGGGGCTGGAAAAATTCTCATCACTGAACTTGCCTTGAAGACAAAGAGCCATACCCAGTGAGTTGTTCAGAAGGGTTTAGTTAAGGATTTCTTTGTCTAGAAATACATGTAAATTAAGGGAAAAACAATTTCCACAAACTTGCCCAATCTTGGTATCTGGTTTGTCAGTGGGATCATTTTACTACACTCAGTAGCTGAAAATTCAAAAATTCCCTGGTTGAAATCTTGTATTTTTAATAAATGAGCTTTCTTTCAATGGCCTAATACCACCTGTGAAGTTTACCAGCCATTTTCACTCTAATGAGATTTTTCTTGTCTGAACTTGAGCTGATGCCACTCAAGGAAATGCTAACCTGAAAATAAACTCCTTAAAGCCAAAGCATCATTTGACTTTGTTCCACTTTCTGTTTTTACTGCCTATGCAATTTGTTTACTCAGTGGATTTTTTTTTCCCAGGCTGGGACTTTTCCAGTGACGTGTCCTCAGCTGGAAGGGGAGGGGAATTTCTCACCGAGCAACGTTGTGATTTTCCATTTTCCAAAACTCTCCCCGCATGCCATTTATAGTTGATGATACCGATCTAGTTTGGTTTTGTTTCCCTCTTTAAAGAAAGAGATGTGCAACTACAAGCCTTTCATCTCTCCTGCTCTGCTGCCATCAGCTTTCTTCTGTCTGCTGAGAGGAACTGGAAAGTTACAACTGTGTCCCCACCCCCTCCTTTCCCGCCATGTTCACCATTTTGGACAGCCACCAGCTGTACCCCATTTCCCCTGGCAAAACCTTGTTCTGGACCTCATCAGTTGTCGGTGCTATTCTTTGATCCCACTTATCTTCTGTCTACAATTGCATGACTTACTACATCTGTGTTATCATACTGGCAAGGCTCCAGTCCTTATTAGCTCAGTTATGTCCTCTTCTAGCTGTCCTTGTTTTTCATTCCTGTTTGCCTCAAATTTCAGATGGCTATCTGCAGGTCCTGGCCAAGACTTCTGCTGACCTATTCCTTTTTGATGTCATACGTTCCTTTAACCTTTAAAATGTCACAGTAAATTACCTTACACTTTCTATAATTCCTTGCTGCTGTCCTTTGCAATGCTTCTTGTATATAGAATAGCCACCCCAAATTGTCTTGCTTTAAAATCAAACTTCAGGCACTGTTGGAAACTACGTATGTAGCAGATAATTATACTAAACAAGAGGCATTATTGAAAAATTAAACACCTGTAATTGGAGAGAACTAGGTCTTATTATTTGGTTCTGATCTATTTTAATAATAGGCCAACAAATGTAAATAAACTACTTGCAAAATAATACTAGTAGAACTGTGAGTGCTGTGATGTATCTGGCAAGAGAGGTGCAAATCAATCAGCTGCTGCTTACGTAGGCTCCCAAGGCTGGGGTTATGGAACACCAAATAGCACATGACACGGTGAGGTGATGCAATATGTGCAAGCCCCCAAAGCAAACGATATTGTTTTTAATCATAGAAAGATTAAATACTGTAGTAAGGCTACTGCTAAATGAAATTATGGTCTCCCTGCCTTCATTTTGGCATGCATTCACACAGGCCTCTCGCTGCCTTTACAAAGAGCTGGATATATTTTTGTGGAAGTTATGAAACTCAATGGTATGTGTTATATTTATTACTTGCAACAGACCTTAGAAAGAAATCGTGCTAAAAAAGGATGGGATGGAATATTTGGAGTACAGGATATGCCAAACTGTTCCTTTCTTTTGTTCACCAAGAATCATGTGTACATTCTTTAGTATGGCAAGTCAATTCCTTTTTAACAAGATTATTCATACCGTCTGTGCTGCACAGCCAATGGAAAAAATGCAAGTCATGACCAAAACACTAATTCTACATAAGTAATAAAACATCTGTTTCAAAACAAAAATTAATGTTGGGCTGTACTGGGTAGAATAGCTGTAAAAAGTCAAGTTTAAAAGTTGTTAAAATTCAGGTTTTAATAATGGTCAGCTGTGCAGATCTTCACACATGTGAAGTATGTACAATCTTTTTTATTAAAATACCTATCAGCAATGGTTGCAAAGACTTCAGCCTAAATCTACGGTCTATTTCTTACACTTTAACTGAACACTGAGGAAATTGATTGGGACATTCAGCAAAGTAGGAGTCATGGAACATGTTACCCATATGTGATAATATAAACCAGAAAATTTGTGTAACTGGTTGATGACTACTGGAATTTACGTAGCACTGTAAGAATTTTTGGTTGTGGCATTCATTCATCAGCACTTACGGTTGTGAAATCGCTTGTGCATGCTCTTTGTCCTGGATTGTTTATAAGCTATGCTTCAAGATAAGGGTCAACACTTTGTCTCAGAAGTAGTTCAGCTTGGCTAACAGACAAAATAAGGCTGGGACAAAACTCTATTTGTTTCTCTAACAATCTGTAAATGGGACTTTGAATTAAGTATCCTGCTGATATCCATTTGCACAATATCTGGGAAACAAAAGTTTCCTGGGTTGGACATAAAGCCGTGTTACAATGCATGATACACGTACAGCAGCATGACTTGTCACTGCTGCCTGCTAGATAACCTATCTTTAACAGGATGTGTTACTTCTGTGAAAAGGCAGCTGGATGATGCAAACACTGCGGAGTCCTATCTAAAAGCTTCTCTGTTACACTATTTTATGTGTTAGGATTTTTTTTTTCTTCTGATCCCTTTTCAGTTCTTAACAGTTCCCTCAGGGAATGCTACTACTCGGCCCTTTTTTTTTTCCATTCCCAGCTTTCCTTCCTGGTTAGTGGATTCTTTTTTCTAGGTTACACTGTTGTTCTAAACAACTTTTGAGAAAGTAAATTAACAAATGTAGTTTGTGTATACATCGTGTTGGCTCAGCCACTGTGCTAGTAGGCTGAAATACTTGTATTTTGGCAACCTATGAAATAGCAGGTGTGATTGAAAGTGAATTCTCACTGCAGAAGAGTTTTTGCGAGTTGCTGAAGAAGTGGCATGCCCTTAGGGCAGAAAGAGATCAGGGATCTCACAGGGAGCTCTGCAAGCTTGGCTCCAGGTTGCTTCTCTAGAAGACAGAATAAAGAATAAATAGGCCGGGTGGTAGATTGTACCACCACAGATTGGCTGGGGTGGATCTGCGGGGCTGGCAAGTACTGCAGGTTACCCTCTCCTTCAGTGGCAGAAATTACTGTATCTCCAAGGTGACTAATGCTGTCGAAACTGGATACACAGTTACTTATCAGGGTTTTGGATGTTATAGGTTATGTAGAAGAAAATAATATTTGACATTAAACAGACGATGAATATGATTGAACCATCCTTTGAAGCCCTCACCCCATTAAAAAAAAAAGAAAAAAAAAAAGAAAAAACAAAATAAAAAAGAAAAAAAGCATTTGCCATTTTTTTACATGTGGTTTTGCCACCCAAAAGTAAAAAACCACCCAATTTTGTTTATGATGACAGTGGGTGTCAGTAACAGATGGAACGAAATATAGCTAGATCAGGAACAATAGTGGATATAACGCTAGTTTGCTGATTGTGATTATGTGAGAAGTGTCCTGAGTTTAACTTTGTCTTTTCTATATTGCAAATCTGGAGAGACACAACAATAAAATCCCCCCCAACGTTCTTCAGTTAAAGTATAAATGACATGTTTGTTTCAAGATCTGGATGAATAATGTCAATTCTAACTTTAATTAGTTCAGCTTTACACATAAAGCTGACCCAGATTTCCTTGGTAGATCACAAACCTAGGAAAATCTGAGGCTTTCTTTTGATATTTGGCTGCAATGCCAGGCATGTGTACATCTCCTTTCCTGCCCAAGCCATGCCCACTCATTCCTTTTCATCCAGTGCATTCTCCTCTGAGTTTATCCAGGCTCCTTGTGCAGCCAGAAAATAAACTGGAGTGAGGAACTACACCCAACTGAGCCAAGCAAGGAGGGAGTGGAAGACTTGTTTGCTTTTTGGCTGCATTAATTCCCAGCCTTGTCCCGCTGCACAGACAGTTGCTCAGCACAAGGGAGGAATCCTTGAGGAGACAAAAGGGTGTTCCAGCCAGATGGACACAGCTGAGATAAGCTAAATGCTCAGGGAGGGTTTGCAGCTGCTACCACTTAAATCATGTTGACCTGCAGCCTATGAAAATGCGTTGCTTGTGCTGGTGGTTGGGTTGGCCCCAGGAAAGAGGCCCACAGTTAGAAGCAGGGTTGTGCTGAAAACAGTTATTAGTGCCTTAGAATTTAATTTTATGCTGTTAGAGATATAAATACTCTTTTCAGCCTGGCTGAAATTTCAGCTACAAAGTGAATAAAGAAGATCACCTAGCAACTGCTCTACCCGTTTCAAAGCTGATACAACTGCAGTACAGAGAAGAATAGAAAATAATGAAGTGGGCTGTTTTTCAGGACATAACGTCCTGTCTTTTTGTTCTTCCTGTTCCCTCTGTGGTAATCAAACTTTGCATCTGAGACAAATAATCAAAGCAGGCTTCCTATTTTAAAACAGCATAACCTTGTGTATGATTAGAATTGTGTACATGCTGTATATACTCATTTGGGCATCTTTACCTCTGTGTTGTTGTTCAATAATTTATGTTTAATAAATCATTTTTAGTTCTGTTCAATACTCTTTGCTGTTGTGTAGCAACACGTGCTGGCGTGTTTTTCTAATTCTCCGTATTAGAGAATATGTATAGGTCAGGCCTAAATTCACCGAGACTGGTAAGTCTTTCACTGAGGGCTAGAAAGCCTAGAATGTGTGACATAGTAGGTCTGTGACAAAACATCCAATTATATATAAAAAAATACAATATTAAAATCATTTTAGCAGATCTAACTCCCAGAAAGTAGAAGGACATGTGAGGATTTTTCTCCCAAAGGGAATTTTTGAGAAGCTGTTTCTGCAGGGCTGAGCTAGATACAGGACTTCACAAAGTGACTTTTCTGAAGAAGTGTTAACATTTTCCAGTAACAGCCTGCACTGTTTCACAGTGTACAGACTGCAAACCCAAAACTTTAAACTACTCAGAGCTCTCAGAAATTAATTTTAGGCAAGTACAGAGTAATTTTATTACGTCCTTCCCTTTCTGGAGGAACTTAATCTCTCTGAGTAATTCCCTAAAAGTCCATCTGGACCAGGACATTTTCCACACTGAGTGGAGGTTTAAGTATAAGGATGATAAGGGTTTTTTCATTACTCTTAACCTAGTTGCAATGGGTAAAACCAGCAGTGGAAAGACATGGCATTTACTCCAACTGTAGCTGTATGAACAGGCACTATGTTCTCTGAGGCCAAGTCTATTCCATCATGTCCATCTTAAAATATCATTGTTCTGTGAAGCCTAAAGTGGTGAGAATGTGAAAGGGGCATAGGAAGTTACAGACATATTCCAAACAAAAATGATTTTTTTCCCTTTCTCTAAGGAATGCTTGGATAACAAGAATTTATAGCCTATTCAACATCATTATTTAACATCATTATTCAACATCATTATTATTTACCAGTTTATTCTTCAAGTTCTCTAAATGGTTGTGCTGCAGATGTAGGATACACCTCCCTCTCTTTGCTTTGGAGTGTGGATTTTCTGAGAAAGTGTAGCATGTGTTCTTGTACAGCTTGTTCCTCAATGCATACCAACAGAAAGCGAAACTAACCTCACAAGAGCAACGTTTGAGTGTCTGATTATATGTATGACCTTGCATATATATTACCATAACTTAATTTGTATAGAATATATATATTCAGATTTAATTTTTAAAAAGCCTGTAGGACTGTCAGGCTGATCCTTCTGCTTTAGTCTGTATTCCCTTCCTTTGCCTTTGGCCAGTTTCTTGGGGTATTTTCAGGACTTAAAGCATCTCAAAAGAGAGACTGTAGTCTTCATTTACTTTTGTACAGTATGTTACACATATTTTGTATAGTAAGGTCTTATAAATAAAATTAGATCTGTATGTATTTTCTCAGGTACTTTATTATAGCTCCTACATGTATTATTCTTCACAGGCTATATATTCACATACAGAATCATAGCATATATATCTACAGGTACAAAATTATGATGCAGAAAGTCTGAGATAGTGCCTATGGGTAATAATCTTTTCTTTGTGTGACTGATCACATGAGAAAGATTTCTGCCAGTATAATAACCCAGATCTTAATCATCATGCATGCAGGTTTATAGGCTGAAACACTGCCACTCTTTGCTATTTCAGGCTGTAGAGAAGTGGTAACTCTCTAACAGCTATTTCTGCCCCAGTCTGCTTCCTGCACTAACCAGGACCTCAGTCACTCCATTAGTTTTAACCACAGCCTCCAGTCAGGGCAAGCTTTCTACTAAGGTGTCCATATCCAGGCAGTAGAGAAACTAGAAAGTGTAGCATCCGAACATTGCTCTACTTTGTGAAATCTAGTCACTCCCCAGCCCAGCTCTAAAGACTATGAGTCATACTTTCCACTTAATTAAATTAGATGAGTTTCTCATATATCATGTCATACTTTGCCCTACTGCTAGTCATCTCCCATCTTGACATTTTAATTATTTGATTAGTTCATCTGTACTCAAAGCACACTACTATCATATGATTCATTTTATGCAGTAGAACATACACTCTTCAATGTTACATGTGGGTATTTTTTACAGTGTGGGTTTCCATTGAATATCATCCTTCAGAGCTAATGCAAGTAAAGCCTCAGCTGTCCAGGTCAAACTGTAAGAACACTAGGGAGACCAGTGTTAATCTTCCAGGAATGACAGGCATCTTGCTTATAAGCTTGTTGTCCAGCTTCTTATCTCTCATACATCACACACGCCATCATTTCAGCTGTAGAGGATCAATAGCAAGGCATCTTGTTTTTCAGGCCTGCAAATCAGTGCTTGAAGTCACAGCTGTTGTCCCTCTTCAAGCACACCAACCCTCTGGACAGACACCTTCTTCCCAGACAGAACTGCTGAGTAAATCACCTGCTAAGTAAATCATCTGCCATGTCTGCATGTTTTGGTCTAAGACTGGTGATGTCCACCCTTGCATTGTGAGATTTACATGTCATCAGTGCAGCACGCAGGTGTTTGGTGGTGTAGACTGATAGCTTACAGTGATTATCCCAAGCATGATGCCAGGGACCTGGATTTAAAGGGACCTGCATTTAAAGCAGCTCTGTCCCAAGCTCACTCTGTGGTCCCTGCCCACACAGAGATTCACTCCACTGATTGAACTAACACTGTGATACCTTAGAGGCTTGAGCTGAAAGGAAACTTCAAGATTTAAATAGACTTGAAAGGAGGCTGTATATATAGCATCCATTAGTCTGTTAATTTTATTACTCTTAAAAAAAGGAGGGTGTAATCTATATTCTACTGAATGTCAGGGTTGTCTTCTGTATGAAATTTTATTAGGAATTGTATCATAACCTCGCACTAAGGAATGATTCCAGGAGCTGATTTCCCTATTTACTTTGGACAGGAAAAGTAACCATACTCTAACTTACATCATTCCAAGTCTGTGAGGTTGTGGTGCCCACTAATGTCATGAAGACTAAAAACTGGTAATTTTGTTGCTGATTTTTTCTCAAAGCTCTCTAGAGAAACAACACTGTAAATGACATTTTATTTTCTCAAATATATTGTGGTACTCAAAACTTTGTTTCAACATCCCTTTTTCATGTTGTATACACATAAGGAATAAAATCACTTTCTTTTAAAATCTTATTTCATTTTCAAACCTGACAACATAATTTGTCTCAGAAGTTAGGTTCTTAAATATTTGTTGACACCAAACAAATAGGAATCAATTTTAAATGTTGCATTCCTAGACTTCTCTTTTGATTTTTCAGAGTCAATGCATACTCATAAATTTTTAAATGTAGATGCCTACATATGTATTAGAGAACATAACCATAAGCAACCATAATATTAACTTCCACTGAAATCTAAAATTATGCTTTAATTTTACTATTTCCAGTTGGGGTTTTTCTCTTATGATTCCATTAGAATGTAAAGTACGATTGGAATAAAACACAACTGTAGTAACCAAATTAAAATATTTATTCACCAGTACTCCCCACAAAAGATTCATGCATGCTGAAATCAGTCATAAAGGAACACTGTACTCCTAAGTCAGCTTACCATGAACATTAAAAGCAATAAGCAAGGAATAAATCAATTGAATCAGTAAACAGAACCAATATTTTTCTATGTTCCATGTACTTATGAGCTTATTGCATTAAGTATATTTCCAAGTGAACACCTACACCACAAAGTGGAAAAATAATATTATATGAATCATGTTTGCATATAGTTAGTATCTTTCGCAGTTACTTTTCCTTAACTAAATCAATTTGCAATCTCAGTTTAGCAAATAATCTGTTTGTTTGGGGGGGGGTGTGATTGTTTCTTTTTTTTAAGAAATGTATTTACTAGACAGAGTCAGAAATGTCTGTTTCACAGAGCATCCCAAGGGATGTTTTTCATATTACATTCATTATTACTTTATGAACACATGGAAAATAATGCTATACTGAAGCAGAACAGTAATAGGGTCATTGACCTGTATCATTATAGAAGAGGGCAACACCGTGTGTTCTGTCACGAGAAGCACCTAATTTATTAATTTTCTATAGAACAGCTAACTTATATTACTATTATAAGTAGCTACACAATTTATGACATTAAAAGTATAAAATTATTCATCAGCAACAATTTGAGTAAATATTCAGTATGTAATTAGGAAAAATAGTTAAAATCTGTGTGTGTGCAGTTCCCGTGTTTTTTTGGTTTTTTTTTTTTTTTAATGGTTTAAACTCAAGGAAGAACAAAAACTCAGCTCCCCACTACCTAAACCAACATGACTGAGCTGAAACCAAAGCAGAGATATCCATCGCACAGAGAATATCCTGCATCCTGGGAAAACAACTTCTTGATTGTAGTGTCTGCTCTGCCAGGAAAAGGATTAAATTTGGTGAGCAGAAACCAGAGTTAAGTGTATGAGCATCTAATTACCTCTATGATAAAAGAAAGTTAATATACAGTAAAGAGGAATGTTATATCATAGGCTATTAACACCTTGCAGTTGTTTTCTCAAAGCAATCCTTGAAATGACCACTATGGCCACCATCATAGTCCTTGTTCAGACACAGCCATGTCAACTTTGAAAAGTCACAGGAAGACATGAGAGACTTGGATTCCTCTGTTGGTGCACCAGGAGAGTCAGATTAACTGTTGATATAAAGGCAAACAGGACATGCCTGTTCACAAAGCATGTTTGATGTCACATGCAAACATCACCAGATGCCTGTGTAAATAGTTTCAAAGTGTCTAATATGGCAAAGTCCGTATATATGCATATAACACCTAACATCAGCTGTAAACAATTACTTGCCTTGTGCATTGCTAAATAAAACATACCCTCCCATTTAAACTATATATTATATACATAAAACATGATATTTCTGATTTGCAGCTCTTACACTTGTTTAAAAACATATGAGAATCTTAAATCTAGGTGATGTAATTTACTGCTCATTCATGGTAATACTTTGTACTTACCTTCCCCTCTCCAAATGGTTTTGTTCCTAATTTTGCCATACTGCTGGCGTTACTGCATGTTGCTCCCAATTTACTGAAATCAGATACTGAGTATCTTGCTGTTGCTGTGCGCTTCTCACTCTTTCCGAACATGCCTTGCATTCGGTTCACTTTGTTTTCTGGCTGGTCTTCGGCACCACCTGGTGTCTGACTTGTTGCTTGTTTGTTCTATAAAGGAAAATCAGCACCTTATTTCAAACAGCATAAAGTAACATTATAATGGAAGTACATTTAGCAGTTAGGGAACATAATATGATTAGTCTTTTGCTGTAGCAAGACCTTCAGTTTTAGCTAGGGTGAGAAGATTAGTACCTGATGATGACAAAAGCCTTAGAAGAAAAAAATTCAGAAACTTCTAACATCATTTGAGAACCTAATGACTCAGTTATGCAAACTAGCTAACTGAATACCTCAATTACTATGAGAGAATATTCTAGGGAAAAAACTATGTCTAATAAAATCCAGTTATAAAACACAGGAGGAAAATGTATAATGAAGTTTGTAATAAATTCTAGACAGATGAATTATTTTCATTGTTTTAATATATTTACAGAACCTAAGGGCTTCCTATTATATCTGTACACACAACGCTGGTTAGTTCTGCAAGCTGTGGCACCTCCTGACTTGCAAAGGCAGCACACCTGGCTATGGCAAAACAGAAAGTACAGACAGGACAGTACTGAAATGTAAGTAACTGGAAAATTAGGTACAAAAATAATCTATTGCTGTTATTTCCTAAAGCTTCACTGAAGCCACCTCTACTGGTTTTGGCTGAGATAGTTAATTTTCATAGAAGTAGTTTTTAGGGCGCTGCATTTTGCATTTGTGACCAAAACAGTACTGGGAACATTGGGATGTTTTAGCTAATGCTGAATAGGTCCTGCACATTATCAAGACCTTTTCTGCTTCTCTTGCTATCCTGACAGTGAGCAGGCTGGGGCTGCACAGGAATTTGTTAGGGGACACAGCTTGAACAGCTGGTACAGCTGACCCCAACTGAGCAAGGGGATATCCCAGACCATATAATGTTGTTCTCAGCAATAAAAAATGGGAGAAGGAGGGGACATTTGGAGTTGTGGTGTTTTTCTTCCCAAGTTACCATTGTGAATGATGAAGCTCAGCTTTCCTGGAAATGGCTAAACACATACCTGCCAAAGGTAAATACTAAATCGATTCCTTATTTTTCCTTGTATTTATTTCAACCCCTGATCTTTCTCACTTTCACCCCTCTGATTCTCTACCCTATCCTGCCACAAGCAGGAGAGAGTAAGTGGCTGTGTGGGCTTAGTTGCTACAGGAGTTAAAACCAGGAATAGATATTAGATAGATATTCCTTTCACATGGACAAACACCTCAAGGCTACAATTCTCCAACTGAGTCCACGCAATAGACCTCTTAAAGCCCACGGAGAATTTTCACTGGAATTCTGCAGGGAAACAAAGTTTTTGTTTCTCCTGCATGCCATCTTTCGGGGTGTGCTTTTTCACAAAAGAAAACGAAGGCCCAGGACAGAGGTATGTCTGCTACACTAGCAAGCCTGTTACATCCTGATTAGAATAAGCTGCACTACTAGAAGGATCCACATGTTTCCACATCCACTTCTGGCTATATGCGAACACCTGGCAAAAAGTAAAAGCTGAGGAATTATGTCTGTCCAAGCCTCCAGCTCTTTTCAGCTCAGGCCGTTTCCCAAACCTGATGCAGCTTGCTACTTCAGTAGCCATGGATTGCATTCTCTTTGAAGCTCCTGCTCAGCCTTCCCTGAGACCTGTGTAAACTGCATTTGCAGCAGCCTTTGCCAGCTGCTCCTGTGGCTGGACAAATGATCCCCCCAACTACTTCCATCTAAGGTCCTGTTACTTTCCTCTAGTGGCTTGGAGGTGCTCTCTCAGAATCACAGAATCAATTAGGTTGTAAAAGTCTTCGGAGATCGAGTCCAACCTATGACCAAACACCACCACTTCAACTAGAGCATGGCACCAAATGTCACGTCCAGTCTTTCCTTAAACACCTCCAGTGATGGTGACCTTAAACCACCTCCCTGGGCAGCCCGATGCCTAATCAACCTTGTGAAGAAAATCCTTCTAATGTCCGGCTTGAACCTCCCCTGCTGCAGCTTATGGCTATGTTATCTTGTTCTATTGCTGGTTGCCTGAGAGAGGAGGCCGAAGCCCAGCTGGCTGCAGCCTCCTCTCAGCCAGCTGTAGGGAGAGATAAGCTTCCCCTGATCCTCCTTTTCTCCAGGCTAAACACCCCTAGCTCCCTCAGGCGCGTCTTACAGAACTTGTGCTCCAGCTCCTTCACCAGCTTTGTGGCACTCCCCTGGACAAAGAGGAGGAGCCTGTAGCAGTTCGTGACCACCCCCGTCCCCAGGCTGAGGAGCCCCGGTTTGCGCTGACCCCTTCCCGGCCGGGCACCACCCCTGGTCCCGGAGCCCCGGAAGCGGAAGCGGCTCCCGGCGCTCTGTGTGCGGCGGCGGCCGAGGCGGAGCCGGGTGTGAATGGAGGCGCCGCGGGCGAGGGGCCGCTGAGCGCCCCGGGGCCGCCCCGCACCCCGCACCCCCTCCCTGTCTCCCTCCCTCCCCCCCGGGGCCGCCTGGGCCCCGCCATGTCCTACAACAAGATCCCGCCGCGCTGGCTCCACTGCCCCAGGAGGGGACAGCCCGTGGCAGGTGAGCGCCCGGCCCAGTCCGGCCCTGCCCGGCCTCGGGGCCGCAGCGGGCGCGGCCCACTCCCCTGCGGTGCTCCGCTGCCCGCCGGTCCCGCTCCTCCTCATCGCCGGGGGCCGCCGCGGCCTCTCGCCCTCTGTCCTGGCCGGAGCTCTTTGTCCCGGGGCTACGTCTGTGCAGTGTTCCCCCCGACCTCCTGTCCCGGACCTGACTCCCGTTGGGCGGCTGTTCTCCTTTAAAGCCCGGCGCACAGCAGCGCTTTGCCTCCAGCGCCGGGCTCGCCCTCTCTTCGGTCCGTGCCCCCCTCTGACACGGACTCGCCCCAGCCTCACCCAGAGGTGCAGGGGTACGGGCCCTCTCCTGCCCCCCGGAGCTTTAGTGCTGGGCTCTGCCTCGCACGGGTTCAGTATCGGGCAAAAACTTTTCCTGTCTGTCACATCTGATGAGAGAGCTGACAGCCAGGCATGCAGAAGGTGCTATACTGGAGCTACTAAGTTGATTGGAGGCTTGGAGCATTTTTCTTAGGAGGAAAAGCTAAGAGGGTTGAGCTTGTTCAGTCTTGAGAAGAGATGACTGAGAGGAAATTTCACCGATGCATATAAATATCTAAAGGGGAGGGGTGTCAGGAAGATGGAACCAGGCTCTTCTCAGTGGTGCCGAGCAATAGGACTAGAGGCAATGGGCAGAAACAGATGGTCAGGAAGTTCCATCTGAACTGAGGAAGAGCTTCTTTACTGTGCAAGTGACTGAACTGGAACAGGTTGCCCTGAGAGATTGTTGAGTCTCCCTTACTGGAGATATTCAAGGGCCATCTGGATGTAGTCCTGTGCAATGTGCTGTAGGATGACTCTGCCTGAGCAGGGAGGTTGGATTAGATGACCCTCTGTGGTCCCCTCCACCCTGACCAATTCTGTGATACCAGTCCTCTGTGCAGCCTCTTCCATGTTTGGTTCTTTTTCCGGAATGCTCTGAAGTCTTCTCTGTGTCAGTTTGTTACTCTGCCGACTGCCAGTGCTCTTCCAGTCACCAACGTGTTCCTGAGTTCTTTAGCTGGAAAATGAGTTAGTGTTTTACTCGATTGTTACACTTATATTTCAGGGTTTGTCAGTGGTTGCTATCTTCTTGGATATTCTTGCCCATAAGGCGCTGTCTCGGTTGTTACTTGGTATCCAGTCTTCTGGCGTGTGGTGGCAGTGAATTCAGTATCATTTAGACACACAATTTTGATTGTGTGTTAACTATCACACTGACTTCAGGTGAATGTTTCCTCTGCTGCCTGGTGTGAGATAAAGTAAACAAACATCTCTCTTTTCAGTTTTCTCAAGTTCTTTTCTTTATAATGCAAGCAATTCCAACTCCCAGTTTGTTGTGTTTTTTTTTTTTTTCTCTCCAATATTTTCTATTTTTCACACCTTTCATATCCCTCTCTGTGATGATGTAAAGGTGTTTTCTCAAAACATGACATGTGCTACTCAGTGTGTTGTTTGAACTGGCACTGTGCCATTATTTGCTTAATAGTTACAACTCCTGTGTTCTCTGTCCCACATTTCCACATCATCTTACATTTTTTTGGTAGCAGTTGGTTGTAGAATGGAAGATACTGATGACTATATTTAGGACCTTGTGAGACATCTTGTTTTAATCCTCAGTAATCATCAATATGCATTATTTGGCATTTATCAGTATTTAACATCAGTTGTTCATTTTGTGGGTTACTCGTTTCCCTCAAGTTCCTTTTACTTCTCTGAACTTGGCTCAGTTAAATAACAGTGTTGTTGGATTGCTTATGTCCATTATCTCTTTCTCTTGATCATGGCCACATCCATTACTTTGTATCTAATGACAGAGGTTTGATAGCCCAGGCCTTTGACAATGACAAAGACTAATGATCCTTTATTCTGTGTTTTTCTTCTCAGCAAGTTCTTGATCTCTGTTAGTTGTGGCTTTTGTTTGTCTGTCTTTTGAGCCACGGTTTCTCAGAAATAGCAACCTAGAGTAAGCCTGAATGAGGGTCATCAGTGTGTCATCTGCTGTGCCATCACTGCTTGTGTGTTTGTTTATTCAGGAACTGCAAGGTAATTCTTTTCCATTCCATGTGATCATGCACAGGAAGTTAATGCACAGTAAAAAACCTGAAAGTACTTGGCGCATTTCTTTGGATGCTTTATTAGGATGTGTTCTCATTCACCTCATTTTTAGTTTTTTAGTGTGAACAACTTACCAGAAATAATGGTATGCCATCGGTCTTCTTCCCTTTTTTTGCTGCTTTACATTCAAAGACATCTAGCAGTTTTATGGGAGATAATTTTGAGGGTTTAATTGATGTTGGTACTATCTCCCAGATATGTTACATTCTAGTTTTAATAAGTGTTTAAATCAGATTTCTAAGCCCCTGTATGCGACTTTATTTCCATCTGATAGCGTGTTAATAACAGTGTTGCTAAGCAAGGTTTGTATGGCTTCTGTGGACTCATTCACTGAGTGCTTGATCATAATGCTCTTGTCTCATGGTTGTGGCATCTAGAATTTCTAGATACAAGTACTAATGAGGCCTGAAATGGCTGTTGGTGACATTGGGTTCATTCATGTTAACAGGGCTCTTTATCCTGGACAAGGTGAATTAATCTATGTCTCCCATTATTTTCCAATTAATTTCTTTAAATATTGGTTGTTTAGTGCCACTTTCTGGTTTTATGGTACAGCAGTTCCTCAGAATCGCACATTTTCACATTTATTGCATTGTAGTAGAACTTCAGTAATTTTGATGAAAAGACCTTTCTCTGAATGCTTAGATCTGAAGTGATCAGGTTGCTTCAGCCTTACTGTCTTGGCATCAGCATCTTAGCAGGTATCTGCTCTCATGGCCACTGAAAACCCATTCTCTTAGTAATTTTGCCATGGAAAGTGCTAGCAAGATACAGATGAAAAGGCACGAGAAGTGTTTCAGCAATGTTTTCCAGCTTCCTTTCATTGATGCATATTAGTTAATCCTGTTCTAGACACACATGTGGCATGCAGAACTGTGGGGTATTATGGAAAGCATCCAAATAGCATATGAGAAAGCACCTTAAATAACAGTAATGCTTCTGGTTTAGAAAGTTTCTGACCTTTAGTTTGTTGTAGTTGGGGAGAATAATCTGATGATGGATTGTCATTGTCACTGTTCTTCTCTCTTTCCTAATTGTCTGTTACTGGCCTCTGTTGGTGATGGCATACTAGGTGAAATGGATGCTTTGATCCAGCATAGTTCTCTTGACTCAGAAAACTGTTACTTTTTAGAGATATTATTTTTTTTTAATTGTGGATTTTACCATTTTATTCCCTTAACCCCAGTCACTTTATCCAGTCTAGCCTTCCTAATCAATGCTCAATCTAAACATATAGGCATACAAAATTAGGTATGCGTGTTTGAGTTGATAGTTTCATGTCACAGAAAATCAGGCTAAATTAAGAGTATTTTTTCACTGGTATGCTCTAGAATTTAGATTTGAAGATAAAAAATGTGACAAAGTTAGAGCATGTACATGTAAAAAATGTGATGTCTTACGTTGTTCACTTTGATTTCCCTCACATTTATCCACTTGATGTCTGTGCTCTGATACACTAGGCTCTTATTTTTAGAATTTTTACCTATTTTTCAGCCTAAAGAAATACTATCTGTTAGACAGGTAACTAATTTGGAAAAATGGTTTTTAATAGCTGCTTTCCAATACTTTTTGACAAATTTGAACTTAACTGTGGAAGTAGGTAATCCGTTGTCAGTGTTCCAGTAACCTTTTGAAGTTAATTTGGAAATTCTATTGAGGAGTTACAATTAGTGTCATAACGTAGTTTAAGTACTCGAATGACTTGGGATGCTTTGGTATCCATTTAGAGTATCACTTTGTTAATGTTGGATCATCTAATTCAGCAAATGATTTTTTAATCTTCAAAAGCTTATGCTTGGAGGCTTAAATTGAGTTGCAGTCTGCTGTTACTGCATCACTTCTTTAGCATAAGATGTAAGGCAAAACTGTAGAAGAGACAGTAGCTACTGCCTCCTTTATACTTATCCATATTACTCAAAAAGTTTAGAAATCTTTTTTTAGAATTAAAGGTTAGATTTTCAGTAGCTTGATGATGCTTAATGAGAGGCTTGTATGCACACAGGGAAGGAGGGTTTTTACAAAAACCAATTTGCAAATTTTCCAGGTAGAGAAGAAGAAACTGGAATTTATAGAAGCTGAGCACCTAAACACATCCAAACATCTCTGTTTCAGCTTTGAAAGTCATAGTAAATGGGCTCTATATGAAATATTCATCAATTCCACAGCTGTCTGTAGGTATTCAAATGCTGCAGGGGATGCTGACTAGACTACTTTGTCTGTCTTTTCCTGTCAGTGAACAGGAATGTATTTTGGTTGCTCAAAAAGAAATCACAGTGCAAATCAGACACTAAATCAAGGTTTGCAACTAGGAAGAGAGCGAAGATGTTCATTCTCTGTTCCAGAAGATGGAGAACAGGAGAATCTTCTGTGTGACTGTACAGTCTCATATCAGATGCTATGGGAAACAATTGTAACCTCCAGGCACTTTTCCCACTCTTTTCCCAGCATCTTGTAAAGGATAGTGGTTTCCTTATGTAGCCATGGACTCTTTTGTCAGTGCAGCTGCTGTTCTTGAGTGCCTCAGTTAAAAAACTTAGTTACATTCTTTGTGTTCCATAATGAATGAGTAGATTTGTGTGGGTGTGACAAGTGGCAAAGTCAAAAAACTTTCAAGCACGATGTTGTTTTGCAAAAATTAGGGCGATGATATATTTTTATGTTTAGATAATGTAAATTTAGTGTTCGCATAATCAGTCTGTACAGAGGAGTATTATGAGTTAAAGTGGAAGGACTAATAGAGAGAGACTGAATGATAGTGTTGAAGGTGACAAGGAACACAAAGAAGCAAGAAAATTAGATAGTTGAGGAAATGAGGAGATGGAGGAGAAGTATCCAACCCAACAGCCTTTACCAGGGTCAGTGGAGGGTGTGTAACTGTTGGGATGAAAAGGCAAAGGGCAATAAAGTGAAAGTTTTCTAACAAGTTGAAGTGACTATAATTTATTACCATTTAACGTGAGTGTTGATTGTATGACAAAATAACTCTCCTTTTAGCTGTAAATTTTGGAATGGTCTCAGGTGAACAGTGAAGCTGTTTCTCATGTTGCTCACTAACATTTTAACCTGAGCTAACCAGTTGCATAAAGCTTCATAGTTTCCACATCTGTCTGTCTTCTGTGGTTTCTAATATCTATTTCATGGAAGATAGAAGCTTACTTGAGACTATAAAGAGTGACGATAAAATTTTTTTTGCAGGCATCTTTACTGTATGTTATATTTGCAGGTAATCAAAGCTGATGTTTACGTGATTGGATGACAAACTCATTTTAAAATGCTGCTGTTAGGAACGAATAAGAATCAAATTAATATAAAAAAGCAATTTATTAAAAAAACAATTTTGAGAAAAAGCCACAATAAAACAAGTTCAACAATCAATTGATGTTGGGTGGGAGAGAGAGAGACAGCAAGGGTGCCTCATCTGCTGCTTCCACACGGAGCTTCGAAAACCCGAGGTTTTTAAGGAGTTTTTATGCCCGGAGGGCCAAGTCCCAAGTCCAATATACATATAGGTGTACTTTTTCCGTCTTCATTTGGGTTTGAACAGATTTTCCGGACTGGTAGATTGTTCCTGGGCAGGGTCTTCGAGACAGGATGATGTTATTGATTCATGGTCGCCTCCTCCTAGATTGGTATCAGGCCTTGATCGCGAATGTGAAGTTACGGGAAAGGTTTACAAAATAAAAAAAAGGAAAAAAATATCCCCGTCTCGGGGTTTGCGGTTTCATCCTGGTTAAAACATATATTGGACATTTTAATACATGAGTTTATATCACTTATATTCCACAGACATTTTGATACACGAATTTATGTCACTTATATTTCACACTGCTTTGATGTTTTCATCACTGAGTTTGAATTTTCTGTATTCTGTTGTGCTGTAGCCCTACAACTTAAATCACACTAAAAGTTAGCTAAAAATGTTAAATTATTCTGTTTTAGATGAACTGACCTGTATTTCCTTTAAACTTTTAAACTTACTTGTGAATTCTGAAAACTCATAACTAAAAAAAATTCCAATTTACTGTTGAAAGTACATTACTGCAATTATTTATTATTGAAGGTGAATGTCTAAAACTGCTCAATATGTTGCTTTGAAACGCTAAGTTCTTGCTATACATATACATAAAATACTGCAAAATTTTATTATTTTTCATAGGGAAGTTTTTACCCTTGAAGACAATGTTAGGACCAAGATATGATGAACAGGTTGCTGAAGAAAATCGTTTTCATCCCAGTATGTTATCCAACTACTTAAAGAGTCTGAAGGTAAAGTTAAATTTTCTAATAGTTGAAACATTGCTTTCATTATTAATATTTACTCAAGTGTTGCTTTTCAGATCTAAGGAAAAAATGGTTGATAGCTTTGTTTGGGACACATGTACAGATTTTTTGTTTTGTTTTGTTTATGTTTCCAGGTCTCCTCTGCAATTAATGGATTTCTGAAAGTGTTTTCCTACAGGTTAGAATTCTCGAGACTAAACAAACGCAGCTCCCTCAGCTGTTCCTCATAAGAGACCCTTCATGAGCCTTGTTGCTCTTCTCTGTTCACCCTCCAGCACCTCAATATCCTTTTTAAAGTGAGAGGCCCAGAACTGGATATAGCACTCGAGGTGCAGCCTCACCAGTGCCAAGTATAGGGGGGCAATCACTGCCCTGGTCCTGCTGGCCACACTATTGTTGATACAGGCCGGGTGCCACTGGCCTTCTTGGCCACCTGGGCAGCACAGCGTTGGCTGATTCTGAGCCAGCTGTCATCCAGCACCCCCATGTCCCTTTCTGCCGAGCAGCTCTCAAGCCACTCCTCCCCCTGCCAGTGGCTGCTGTGACCCAAGAGCAGAGCCCTGTGCTTTGCCTTGTTAAACCTTGTGTCATCCTCCACTTCAGAATTGTAGTTCTGGCTCCCTTCTTTATTCACTGTTCTGCCCGTTTTCAACTGTGTACTTCAGTTTGCATGTTGTTCTGCATTGTAGCACAACTGTGACTATAAAGGTGGGGAAGAGGACCTTTCCAGCCTTTCATGTAGGTCTCTGAAGGGTTGTGGCCAGTCTGGTGCCTCTGGAGATGTGGAAAATGGGATTTTGAGCGTGCCAGGCAAAGAAAGGCTTACCACCTAATTAATTTAATTGGTTATTAAACTTAATATAGAAGTTCAGTGCCATTTGTTTTGATTGTGTCTGAGATTAATCATGCAAGTGGTGTTTTTGTATGGGATTTTTTGGGTTTTTTTGCTGTTGATCAAGGTTAAATTAACAGTATCAGACCTGAAACATCAGAAGAATTAGGTGACTAAAAGATGGGAATCCTCATTTTATTAATCTTATTTAGGCTTAGGTATGAAGTAGATGGTGAACTACTCAGCAGTGGTAGAAGTACCTGTGCAGTAATGTGATGAGAAAGTACAGTCAGTGAAGCATATGTACCTGTTTTCAGTGCTTGAACTGGTAGGATTTTTCTTGTTTTTACATCTGTGCTTTTATGATCCGCTCTAATCACAGAGGATCAAACAGAACTCTGTGAATAAAGCTGTAAGAATCTTGAGGTTCAAAATATTTCCTAAAACAAGATTGAGACAAAATGAGGTTAAATGTTGATACCAAGGAATGGATATAGTAAAAGAAACAAAGAGAAAAAAAGAAATAGAAAAAAGAGATGGGTGGGGCACAGAAAGAGTGACAGGGACAGATTAAGTAGAAACATACCACTCTTCCTTAGGTCCCAATGACATCTTGCTACTCCCCTCCCTCTGGTTTTCTTGATGGGGAGGGTTCCCCACCACAAACTATAGAATCCAATTGATTAGTATATGTTTGGGCCAGATGGGAGTGCCCAGGTGCCTCCCCTGAGCGGGGTGGGGGGAAATTTGACACTGTCCCTTGCAAGGCTCTGCGTCAGTTGCATCATTCTGCATCACGTGCAGTGCTCTGGTGCAGGGGCTAAGGAGCCATTCGGGGGGGCCTTTGATGGACCATGACACCCCCTCTGCTGTCCCTCATGTCAATGTCCCATAGATGTGGCTTTCCTGGGGTGGGGGGCCCCACAGCTGTGCTAGTCTGTGCAGGGCGTTCCCTGCCTCTACCTGGAGGCTACACACCCAGAACCTCTCCTCCTCCCCTCGGGTTGGGGGAGAGTCTGTGCAGACCTGGCAGCAGATAAGCTTGGGGCTGTGGCTGCACTCCAAAGCTGCCGGGCTTAATTCTCCTGTAGAAGTATTCTTCTCCCCCAGCCCAGACCTGAGAATAGTGTCACTTTTACCTTATCTCGAATCGACTTACAGTCCAGGGCCTCGGTCAGGGGGCCCATTCAGGGTGGGCTTTGGTGATGCAGCTTTTATTGGTGTAGCTTCATTATACTGTTTTAATGGACAGAAATCCATCATAAAAATGTTAAAGCCATAAACTGTAATATTTCAGTCTCTGACATATGCATCTAAATTTTACTTCAGTTCCTCTTTTCTGTATTATATTATTTTTGACTCTGACTGAATTTGATAGGCATACCTGGAAATTTTCCCAAACCAATCTTCTTCATGTTTTAAAGTAATTTAAAATTCTATGTATATTTTAAAGTTACAGAGAACTTCACAGCCTTACTCAGAATTTCTAAATGCTTGCCTCCTTAGTGATTTGCCACCAAAAATAAATAATCATGGTGAGACTTTGTAGTCTTTCCAGTAGTCACATCTATCAGTTCTGTTGTAATGCTACAAATTCATGTCTTGAGTGACATCAAATTATTAGAATTTGATATTAAAATTAGTAGCATGAGGATCCCCACTTACATTTTGCTAATTTTGATTAACAAGCAGAATTTCCTCTCAAACTCTCTGTTCTCGTCAAATCTATTAGATTGTACTGAACTGTGGCATTGTTGATGAATGTTTGCTATTTGAAAACACATATTTCTTTCTTATTTGCCAATTTATATAGTGATTGCTGAAGTGCTCTATTTGTAGATCAGCAGATTACCAACAAGCCAGCAATGAAATAAATGTGAAATTGAGGGGCTCTGGGAAGAGCGAGTTTTCCCACCCAAGGTGAAAGTAGTTCACTGTTCATGGTAGTTGTAATTTTATTACAGTGTGTTTTTTCTGCTAATACTTTGCAGAATAATTACTTCTGAAAACTGGTTATTACTTAAGTCCATATAATTTAGCTCCCAAATAAAAGACTTCAGCAGAAACTTTTACATCTGGTTTTCTGTAATAGAGAGATACTGCTGTTACCACAGATTTTTGAAGGTACTGGTTTAGCATTTAAGACAACATCTGTCTCGGAGGAACTGTCTCTTACAAGCTTCCTGTGTGATTCCTTTTCTCCTGGAGCTGGTTGCTGAAAATCTGAATGTTAGAAACTGATTTGATTAGCCATGGCAGCACCATTTTGATTCTGATCACCAATATTGACATAGTATCCTGATGTTCTCTTAAATGAATTGCAGGAACAATTGATGACAGCCTGAGTTATTTATTTATTTATTGAGTAGGTAGGTTAGTACAGTTTATGCTTTATACCAGTGGATTTATTTCTGTCACAAAGAGCTAGGACATTAGTTAACTCAAAAGAATGTTTGGGTAATTAGTATGCTCAAGTTACAGAATTCCTGTTAGGAAAACCACTTACCAATTTTCAGTCACATTATTGTTTTCACAGATACATTCAATCGCTGATCTAAACTATTTTCCTCAAATAAGAAATGCAAGAAAAAGTTCCTGAGACTGGAGTGAATTCAGTGTATTGTAGTATGCTCTCTCCTTCCTGGGGAGGGTTTTCAGTCTCCAGTGTCTAAGGAGAAACTTCTGGGGTCATACAGGAGAATCTAGCAAAAGCCATTTCATTGCACAGCAGCAGAAGAGCACATGCATATGGCATTAATAGTTGGGGATATCTGGAATGTGAGGAAGTGAGGGGAAAGCTTTTATTTTGTTCCAGTGGTACCGGTGGTTTTTTTGCATAGATTTTTTGAAAATCATAGTTGTATACTCTGATATGTTGTATGATCCCTCTGTTCTTTAAAAACTTTCTTTATAATTTTCTTGTGCTTTGCACTCTCTAAATTGTAATATATTATGTGCAGTCAATCCCATGGACTGAGAAGGCAAATGATTAGGCTTTCTGTAAAGCAGGAAAAGTGCTTTCAGGTCTGTACGCCAATATAGCTTTGGGTAAATTACACTTGATACCTATTTGCCTTGCTGCTCCATGAAGTATGTGAGGAACAGTGTCACTTCACATGAGCTTCAGTTGTATATGATTGAAATGATCTGTAATAGTGGCAAAAGAATAGCAAATGAGAAGTCCTACAGGCCTGAATTATAAGTAGTCTTGGAGACATTTGCAGAATGCTGTAGGGAATGGAGAGGGAGGAAAGTAATCATTGAATTAATTGCCTTTGTATAATTCCTACAGAATTAATCACTGTCTAGGATGCTGTCAGTTTCCATGCTTAGCAGCTCGATTGGTACTTCATATTTGAAGTTTCAGGTGGTGTAACATTGTTTTCAGGTGGACCCTCTTGTGAGGCGGTTTGTGTTTCTGCAAAACACAGTAATAGGAGTAAATAAAGTACTCTGAATACAATATGCAAAGTTGACAATGAGAAATTCAGAACTGATTGGATATTACTTTGGAATTTTTATCCTATTGACATAACATCGTGATGCTTTTTAATATTTATTAAATAAAAGTAATATGAAAGTATGTAAGTATTACAAACATTTATCATCAGAAGTTTGAACATCATGGAGACCTATC
Source organism: Brachypodius melanocephalos (assembly GCA_013398615.1). Taxonomy (NCBI): domain Eukaryota; kingdom Metazoa; phylum Chordata; class Aves; order Passeriformes; family Pycnonotidae; genus Brachypodius; species Brachypodius melanocephalos. The sequence goes on from VZSR01003807.1 coordinate 36,741,543, forward strand.
TCCATGAAGTAATCTCCATTTTAAGTAAGAATGTAGATAATTGGAAAATTTCCTTTAGGGGTCTACTAGACAACATATTAACTGAACTGTATTCTAGTTATAATTGAATTTTACCTTTCCTGAATTGTGTGGAAATGGTGTTTTACTTTGTAATTCTTCTGACTGCACTGCTAAATTATTAGCAGTCTGTTGGTCTTACCTGAAAGCATGACATTGAGGGTTTTTTTTGTCCAAAAGCAATTGCTTTCATTTACAATCAGGTTACCAGAAATACTTTCTTTGCTCAGGTGTGTTAGTGAGCTGTTCTTGCACAGTAAAACTTGTAGGTTTGTTGTTGCAAATTTTATTTGAAACAAGGATCAGTAGGATATGCTTTGATACTCTGTGTGTTTTGTGCCACCCAGTGGAATTTCTGCTTTCCACCCTTCTTAAAAACGTAGTAACTTCCACAAGGCTTTTAAAAAGACCTATTTTCCAGCTATAAAAACAAACACTAAAAATTTAGGTTGATGTGCAAGAGGACACATTAGGGTAGAGTGGGCAAGGCATCCTGAATTCAGGTGCGCCCAAACGTCTGAGTGATTGACACTGCCATCTTAGCTGCTGATGGCATGTTTGAATATCTGAAGTTGTTTGGCATTTTAGCTTTAAATAAGATGTTTCTAAGAATTTAATTAATTTGATTAATTTTAATCTTGAAAATGTGTTTATTGTTTTGCACTCTAATAGGTAAATTAAAATTAGGTATTTTTTCTCAGAGTGTACTTATATATATTTCTCAGTAGTTAATTTTTCTTACAGTTCTTTCACTGTGCCAGTGTTTAGTATTGTTCTGCTTTGCATAAGAGCACTTGATTCCATCGTGTTTGTCTTTTTAGCATGTTAAAGCAATTCTTTACCAGACTTTCCTGCTGTTAGTAGAACTTTCTTATTTAGAATAATTAGTTAGAGCAAACTGAAGTTTTTGAATTGATGACTAGGGCTAATTTAGACACCAGCTTTAACAAAGTGCAGGTGTCTGTAATGGTGGAAAAGTACAGATTTTACAAACAAATGCAATATTTAATAATTCTTAAATTTACAAATGTAGCCTTTTTTATGTCTTGTTTTTATTTTTGCTTTTAATTATTTTGGTTTTAGACATTTAGTATTTATGCACTGGTGTTTGAACCACACATATGTTTTATTTTTAATTTTTTTGTTGTTGTTTTGTTTTCTAGGTTAAAATGGGTTTGCTAGTAGACCTGACCAACACCACTAGATTCTATGACAGAAACGATATAGAGAAAGAGGGAATTAAATATATAAAGCTCCAATGTAAAGGGTAAGTTATGTGCACTTTTTATCTATTCCTTTGGATTTTAATTTGAAAGAGCACACTGAAGAATTTTTTTTTCCTTTTTCCCTTTCCCCCAGGTGTCTCCTAATCCATATGTTTTTGTGTTTTTCAGGCATGGTGAGTGCCCTACACCCGAGAATACAGAAACATTCATCCGTGTATGCGAACATTTCAGTGATAAGAATCCTTCGGAGCTTATAGGTATGTCTTAAATCTATCTTATACGCATCATGAGTTTTTATTCTTAGTTTGTTTCATATTTGCTTGTAACTGCAGTCTCTCATTCTTAGAAGTCTGAGCAAAGGAATTTCCTCAGTACAGTGTTTATGCATATGTAAATTTGATTGCTTTTACTGCAAAATGAATACATTTCCTTTTTTTTTACAGAAAGTAGTAATCTTTACAGAAGTAGTAATCTACTACAGAAAGTAGTTCTGCATCAGTTTGAGAACAGCTGTTGACTTATGAAGAAAATTATACAGGCCCAAGAGCTGTCTACAAATACATGATACTTGCATTTTGATTTTGTAACTTCTGCTGATACAAATGCAAGTTATGTATTGTGTTGACATTTGGTGGTCTGGTTTACTTGAGGTCATATTTGGTAACTGAATTACCAGAGATTCTTTAGCAAGTCTCACAAAACTGGTAGTAGATACTAGGCTAAGTTTTTCTTCTGTGGTATACTGTCTTGTAGTAAATATTTGAATGTTCTAAGTATACTTTTTTTTTTTTTGTACTCAGAGAGAAATAAGTTCTGAGTTTAATTTGCATACCTTCTAGTTAAAACTATTGTACCCTGATTTTTTCAATCATAATAATGTTCATCTCTATCTGCAAACTATCAGAGACAAGAAATTGCTTTCAGGTGGGTTTCCAGAGTCAGAATGGGTGTTGTCCTCAATGCTATTGGACGATGATTTTGCAGCCTTCTTGAATGTGAGTGTCTGTGTTACTTAGGAGTACATGGAAAGCTGTTTGTGCAGGTGTCATTGCTCAGAGCTTGGTAAACTAAGCTGGCATGTTCATGCAATCTAGGATTCATCCAGATACATGGTAGGATAGCTGAAGTTATTGGAAGGGACCTGTGAAAATCAGCTAACTCAGTTGCCCTTCTTTAGAACAGCTAGAACAGCTTCCTCAGGACTATGCCCATTTGGCTTTTGACCAGCCACCAGGCTTGGAAACTCCACAACATTTTCTGGCAGCCTCTTCCAGTGTTTGTTCTTACAATATACAGGTGTTTTTTCCTCATGTTGAATCAGAATTTATTATATTTCAATTTGTAGCTGTTGCTTGTTCTGTTGCAGGATGAGGTATCACTGAGAATTTTTTTTGAGTGCTTGAGAGATGTAATTTGGTCACACATTTTTTCAGCTGGTTTTCCTTTAGATACTTGCTTCTTTTTTGCACACAGAATACAGTTTAATTCGAGACTGTTGTGGTTTAACTCGACAGCCAAGCCCCACACAGCTGCTCCCTCAGTTCTCCACTGGTAGGACTGGGGAGGGAAGAGGAAGGGTAAAGGTGGACAGCTCACGAGTTGAGATAAAGACAGTTCCATAGGGAAAGCAAAAGCCACACACACAAGCAAAGCAAGGAATGAATTCCCTGCTTCCCATGGGCAAGTAGGTGTTCAGCCATCTCCAGGAGAGCAGGGCCCCATCACACCTAATGGTGATTTGGGAAGACAAATGCCATCACTTTGAATGTCCCTCCATTCCTCTTTTTTCCTCACACTCTGTGTGCTGAGTGTTCTATGGTCTGGAGAATCCCTTTGGTCAGTTTGGGTCAACTATTCTGGATGTGTCTCCTCCCAATTTCCCAGGCACCCCTAACTTCCTTACCAGCGTGGCAGCATGAAAATCAGAAAAGGCCTTGGCCCTGTGTAAGCCCTGCTGAGCAATAACAAAATCATCTTTATATCATCATCCCTATGTTCAGCACAAATCCGAAACACAGTCCCACACCAGCCACTGTGAAGAAAATGAACTCTGCTTCAGTTGAAATCAGGACAGATGCGGATAGAGATAGTGCTAAAGACAATCTTGCGACTGATACCTTGCAGCTGTGTTAATCACCGAAGAGTGGGAACAGCTGTGCCCTCAAGGCTAAGGGTGTGATAAAGAGTTGGAGTCAGAAGGAGTCAGTTGAGGTTTGTTGGCCGTGCTGCGAGGACAAAGGGACAGGAGGTCGGTCAAGAGACAGGAGGTCAGTCAAGGGACAGGAGGTCAGTCAAGGGACAGACAAGGTGAGCCACTGTAAGAGGGACAGGCAGCTGTGCAAGGGACAGGAAGCAACGAGCCGGAACTGCAGAAGGAGGGGAGAAGAAGGAGAGAAAGAGCCAGAGCTGTGTGGAGCTGCCCATAGAAAGATACATAGAAAAGGTATGAAAGACTTTTTGCATAATAAAGTCCTGATACTTGAAGCCCCCTGAAGTTTTTAAAGAAGCACTCTGAGTGCAGTGGCCGTCTCGACGACGACAGACAGAGACCTGTGTTCTTCTCTGAACAGTAACACAACTTACGCCAGAAGCAAGAGTCCTTATTGTAGGACTCACTTTTCTTTTAGCAATTCCTCATTTTCAGTCTCCTTTTGCAGTTCTTCGACTTGGTTCTCCAAAAATATTTTAGAACTTGAAATAGTGGTTATGGTCAGCAATTTATAGAGTTCATGGATAGCATGGTGATATCCTATAAGTATCAGACCCATTTAGTTGATATTTCAACTTATAAAATGCCATTTTTAGTGTTAAGTCACTAACTTTTTGGCTTTGATGAATTGTGGAATGTTCTTCCATTATTTTAGACATTTCACCTCTATAGGGGAAAAAGTCAATTAGAAAGAACCAAGGAAAAAATAGTATGTTGACTAAACTTTTGAAGAACATGTTGTTTAGGCTTTCATAGTAAAAGAGAAATGTTGGAATTTTCCATTTTCCTTTTGTGAATTACTGAAACTTGTAATTTTGGGCACTTGTTTCCTCTGACAGAGCATCAGAGAGACTGGTGTGGAGGATGTTTATCAAAAGTGAAAGTGGTTTACAGCAGTGATAGTACTGCACCCTGTGTGATCTTTCTCTTCCAAGCCATTTGGTCTCATGCTGAGATGCTTCTTATCTTTGTCATGTGTATAAAATTATTGACTTAACCTTCTTGGCAGCAGTAACAGCTGCAGGACTTAGTGATAGCAATTATGTGCAATTTTTTTCTCTGTCAAAATTAGATATGAAAAGAGACTGAAATGTGAATGATAAGTGATCAAAAATTTTAATTCATCTAGAACAATATAAGAAGGAAACTATTTTTGCAGCATGGAGGACAGGAATATGCCTGCCAACCTTAAGGAAGAGACATGCAAAAATTTTGCTTCAGCAGAAAACAAAAGAGAAATGATTGTTAGGAATAAATTATATAAGGAAGCTAAAATTAATTTATTTTGATGCAAGTTACACAGTTTTTAGTATTTTTAAATTGTTAGAAGTGATGAATCCAAAAAATTCATGGTAATTTTTATCTTGCTTTATCAAGAAGGGAACCTTGTTGGGGCAGGCACAAAACCTGACCCTGTTACAGTTACTACATACTTTTATTTACCCACTTAAAGTTGGTTTGGTTTTTTCATCAGTCTACTCTTTGCAGGTATTTCTTTGGTTCTCCAGTTGAAAAAGTTTGTGCTTCAGTGTAGAGGAATGTAAAAAAATACAGATATTCACATTTTGTTTGAATACACATCAAGTGATTCATTACTAAACTTTCTTTACTTGCTGTGGTAGAGAAATGAGGAAATGAATTAAAACTTAAGTGGCTTGCTTCATGGCGGTGTGTTCCAGGTCTTGCACTTTGGGTCACAACAGCCCCAGGTAATGCTATAGGCTTGGGGAAGAGCAGTTGGAAAGCTGCCTGGCAGAGAGGGACCTGGGTGTGCTGGTCTACTGACCATGAGCCATCAGTGTGCCCAGGTGGCAAAGGAGGCCAATGTCCAGCAGGATTAGGAAGTGATCGTCCCCTGGTACTTGGCACTGGTGCTCAGGCATTGACATTCTGGAGTGTGTCCAGAGAAGGTCAGCAGAGCTGGTGACGGGTCTGGAGCACAAGTCTTCTTAGGAGTGGCTGAGGGAGCTGGAATTGTTTAGTTTGGTGAAAAGCAGACTCAGGGGTGACATTATCACTCTCTACAGCTGCCTGAAAGGAGGTTGTAGCCAGATGGGAGTCAGTGTCTTTCCCGAGGCAACTGGTGAAAGGCCAAGAGGAAATGGTCTTAAGTTACATCATAGAGGTTTAGGACGTTAGGAAAAATTTCTTCACCAAAAGGTGAAGTTGTCAAGCACAGGAACAAAGTGCACAGGGAAATGGTCAGGTCCCCATCCCTGGCGGTATTTAAAAGCCATGTAGATGTGGCACTTAGGGATGTGACTTAGTGGTAGACTTGGCAGTGCTGGGTTAATGGTTGGATTCAATGTACTTAAGAGCCTTTTCCAACCTAAACGATTCTATGATTCTGTGGTAACAACTTGAAAAATGTTAAGAATAATTGCTCTTGAGTTAGTGGAAACTTTATTGATATTTATAATTTAAAATTGAGTAGGAGGAGGAGGCAACATCTTTCCTGAATCCTTCATGACGTTTTTAACAGCACTGAGGCTGGTCTGCTTATCACTAGATGGTGCTGTTGCCTTGAGAGAAAAAAAAATGCAATGCATTTGACAGTGTATCCCTCCTTTCACTTGGGGATGAGTTCAGTAAAACAGAGGCTGAAAACTTAATTCTTTTTTCCACATTGAAAAGATAAGTAATTCAAGGTGATTATACTGTTGAATAGTTTTCTTTTTGTAGGTTTTTTTTTTTTTTCTTCAAAATTAGTGAGTCTGGTCTTAGCGTGGTAATAGGGAATTTGAGTTAGAATTGTGGTCTATTGGCAGCCCTTTCAATTTTGAGGTAAGGTAATCTGAATATGATTTTTTTCCTGATGGTATGAGAGGAATGTCATGCTTGTTGAATCCACTAAAAGCTCAATTAATGAATTTGATTATATTGCCTTCTGACAAGCATTTGAGCAGATTTGTTAATCTTATCTGTATTAGCCATATTTCAATCACATTAAGTTAGTGCTCTTGATTGTGATGAACTGAAGTATCCTATACCCCTGCTGCTGCTAACTTGCAGAAAGAATGTAATAAATTGCCTTTTAGGCTTATGTGCCTTATGTGGTCTGTGCTGCTGTGATAGGAAGGGAGATAACCCTTCAGTGTTACAGATTAAGGTGGAAGGATCCAAACCCACAGTTTTGACATTAAATGTGTTTGTTAAAACCACTTGCCAGTGATTATGCCCTTTTCTTGTCTGTTCTAGGTGTCCATTGTACACATGGTTTCAACAGAACTGGATTTTTGATCTGTGCCTTTTTGGTCGAGAAGTTGGACTGGAGGTAACTTTGAATGTTAGTTGCTGGGGATTTGTGGAATGTGGTTCTTCAGTATGTTTCACTCATTGTCCTGACAGCTATGCTAATGTATTCACTAGTGCTTGTTTTATAGCTGCCTCATGATCTTGAGTAAACAGCCCATATTAACATTTTTCCTATCATCCCTTGGTAGCTTAGCCTGTTGCAGTCAACAGTTCCAGGTCTGGTAGGTCAAAAGTCAGCTGTGCCTGCTGTGTGTGGGCCTTTAGCAGTATATATATATATCTCATATTGTGTCTCCTTCCCATGATATGTCCCACATTTTAAGTAAGAATGTAGAGTTCCAAGATCCCTGAAAGATTATTTCCCGTACTTTTTCATCTTTTTCACATAGGTGTACATGTAGGTTTTTGGCCTTTTTTGAGATCTGAAGAGATTAACTAGAGCAACAGTAGAGTAACATACATACTTCTGAAGGAATGGGGGCAGACAAAGCCCTTGTTTCCAGCTTGTTTTTTGACTAAAGTCTACAGCATGCTTCTGTACAGACCCACCTAGTTTTTAAATTTTTAAAAAATGTTGATTTGTTCATACAGGGTAATTATCTTTTTTAGGTAACATTAGTTTTAAAAGAAACCCCAAACCCAAGCAATGTGTTTACCATCCTGTTGGATATAACTTTTGCATAACTTTTGTTTCATAGTATTTACATAACACTATTTTGTTCTTGACAGAGTCTTGTGAAAGTCATGTTTCTTGACAAGCCCATTAAACATCCTGATGATATTTCTTAATGTGTAGTTCTTTAAGTGAAGAAAATTCTGCTCCTGTTGCGGGATTTTCTTGTGACTGGACATACAGTTATTATAGTTAGCATACATGTGCAAGCTGTTTGCAAAGAACTAGGTCTTTGCTGTCTGCTAGTAAACCTGGAATAGAGACATTGGAGTAACGGAGATGAAAAACCATTACTGATGAGTGGCTGAATCTTTGCAGGATCATAGGTGTGTATGGGAAGTAGACATAGACACAAATGTCTTATAGTATGATTCTCGTTGTTCCTATGAATTAGCAAATTCCTATGCTTTTAATCAGTTTAAAAGTAGCATGCAATAATGAAATGTAGAATTGGTCCTTTATTCTGAAGAGGAAAGGCACTTGACTCTCTTTGGATCTTCTGCTTTTATGCTGCCTTTCTATTTTCAAACCTTGATGGGAAAAGCCTTAAAACTCAACAGCCGTATCTTATTTTTTTTTGCTTTGGGTAGTTAATTGTATCAAGTTTGTTCATCTTGTCAGATTATTTTAATAGAACATCCAGATGTCCCCTGGTAGGAAAAAATGGCCACAGCAAAAGAAACTATTTTGGCAAGATGCTAGTTAATGCTGAGCATTGTATCAAGATAAATCTAATTTGCTGTATCATTCCTTAAAACAAGGCACTGTATCTTGCTAATGAGGAAATAAGATCTTCCTGATGGAAAAATCCATCTGTATTCATTCCTTAAGCACATGAGTTAGGAGTGTTGCTGCTATGTTGTGTACAGTGGGAGATATATTTTATTGTTAGTTTAGAGAAAGGCCTGAAAGCTCTTCAGCTTTCTGACCAGTAAGGTCAGAAACCTTACTTGATTCTCTTTTCAACAACTCATTTTTCCCAAAGACTGCTTTGTTTCTAGAACCTGGAAAATTGTTTTCTTTCAGCTAGGATTCTGTATTTGAAATCTGTGCTAACTCTTTTGGCTTTCATTGCTATCTATTCCAGAAGGTTATAGAGTTCTTCTGATATCATCAGAGATATATGTGAGCATTTTTCAGACCCCATGACTTTTGGTATGTTTTGTCCATTCAGTGGCATTCATTACAGAAGATGTGAAACAATTTAAGAAAGATAGCAAAGTAAAAAAAAAATCTTGTGAGAAAGAAATTATGAGTCTTAGAAAACAGAATGGGGAAGAAAGGTTCTTGTAAGTAACTCAGACTCTTAAACTGTTGTTTTTGAAATGATACCATGTGATAGTGTCACTTTGGAGAATGTCTTGTTTTCTATTCTTACAAAGATCAGAGAAGTGAATCAACCTTACTGGTTCATAGACACGGTTTCTGTCTATTCTGGAAAATTTACCACTTAAAGTTCTCAGGCTCCATTTCATACTGTACAGGTCAGCCAAAACAAAAGTGTTTTGAATTAAATATCTGGAAAAAAATAATGTCATAGGGTATGTGCTTTTGTTCCAATTTTAAGACGCGTGCTTGTCAAGAAACGTGACAGGGACATCTCTATTTTTGTGGTTTCTCCTCTCCCCTATATAGTAAGATTTTAAAATGTTGATCCTTGGAGTATTACTGCTCTTCACAGTCATGATAAATGGAAGACAGAATTATATCCAGAATTACCCAGAAAAACCCTTGTGTTGTGCTCACTGTTGTATATTTTGGAGAGTTTTCCAGTTGGCTGGTAAAGATGCGTGACTGTTAGTTTTGGGTTCTAATTTTGTTGTGGTCTAGCCTCCAATTTATTTGAGCAAGATTAAGTATTAGTTGCACGGTAAAAGGCTTCTGAACCACAGCCCTTTTATGAGAAACTTCTGGAAAGAGAAGTAATTTTAAAAGATGAGGTTGGTTTTTCCCAGTATGATGGCAAAACTTCTAACAAGAGGAAAGACAATTCTTAGTGGAGAAAAATGTAACCGTATTTGAATTTATACATTTGCATTTTTCTTCATTAAGTTTGTTGATATGTTTCTTTGGTCTTTTTTTTTGTTTTCATGCAGTTCTCAGGTATTTACCTGCATGTCACCTATTGCTTCTCTATAGCAACAAAAAAAATTTTATCTGTGATAAGACAGTGATCAGCAGACCAGTAGGAGCTACGATAAGGACTCAAAACAGCCTGAGCTGCAGAGAATGAGAATGTTTGCAGTGCCTACGGAATTGTACAGAATCTTGTGCAAGAGCAACTGCTACAGGAGTGATCTAAGCATGGGCTTTCAAATATAAGGAATGTTTTTGCAATTACCACTTCAGAATTTGTATTGATTTGTAGTCCCAATAATTCTTAAGTTTGGTAAAGCATGACATGACTAAGACTAAACTAAGCATCCAGAGTGATTTTTTTTTAAAATTATTTTTGACAGTATTGAGGATGCTGTGGCTACTTTTGCTCAGGCCAGACCTCCAGGTATTTATAAAGGTGACTATTTGAAGGAATTATTTCGTCGTTATGGCGATGAAGATGATGCACCAGCACCACCAGAGCTTCCAGAATGGTGCTTTGATGAAGATGAAGAGGAGGATGAGGATAATGGTAAAACTGGAGGCCTAGAATCAGAACCCGGATCATCAAGCTCTTCCTTTGGCAAGAGGAGAAAAGAACGTCTAAAACTGGTAATTTTGATTTGGAACTTAATATTCTAATTGCCAAACATAATTTCATAACCTCATACCCATCAGTTACCTCATGGTATGTGCTATACAAGTGTTACTGCTCTTGCAAAAGGGAACTGGAAACATTGTCTCTAATTGGAAAAAATTGTAGATCCATTTTAAACTTTTTTGTATTTCCTATGTGAACCTCGAACTTTTATATTCAACACTTCAAATATTCCAGTTGTAAAATTATGTATAAATTTTCTAATATAACACTTTTTTGAGATAGCAAAGTGATTTTTAATTATTCAGTCTGTCTTTAGAGATGAAATTATATTAGAGTTGGGTGGAAACAGCTCTTGGTTTTTTTTAGTCATGTGGATGAAATTCAGAATTTTTAAAATTCAGTGCTCGTTTTGGTAAATAGTCTTTCTTTGGGAAATTTTGTAGATTGAAAATTGGATTAGCAAAAAGCAGTATGAGCTTAAAAAAAGGGCAGCTTGGAAATTGTATTGTGTTCAAAGCTGTTTTAGCTTTATAAGAAATATGGCTGATCACTTATTGTGATTTGTGACATACACCTGCATAATTCTCTGCAGAAGTAAGTTACTATAGTTAACATGATATGGAACTAATACTCAAGTACAAAGATTATATTTGTATCATCTGAAGACTAATGACTCAGTTCTCTTCAAATTCTTGACTCACTTTTTTATTTGCAAATAAACTAGACTAGACTATTGCTGAGTGCAAAAATAGTGGGTTTTTTCATAATACTGAATTATTTCTCTTGATGTGCTGAGGTGTTTGTTTGCAGACACCTGGAAATCCTCATATTGAAATAGACTGCAAAAAAGCATTTTGTTGTTACTGTAGCTGCTCAACAAGGTTTACAGGTGGAGTATGGAATATATTAGCCTGACAGGAGTACAAAATCCAGTCTAAAGAAGCAAGATGAACTTTGAAAACTTTCAAATTATCCCTGATCTGGACTAAAAAATTTCTCACACCACAAAAACATAGTAAAAATATATTCAGGGGGTATGTCCTCCATTAGCCTTGCAGTAAAACGTTATCTAAATATTTTTGGCGGGGCTGGAACCTTAAAAGTTTTTTTTATGTGCTTTCTGATGCATTAGGAACTGAGGTGTTAGGATGAATTACAATGACAGCCTCTTTTCATCAAGTACAAAACTCAGCTGGTCTATTTAACGGGAATGATACTGGCTTCCCAGGCTTTTTCTTGTCTGCCACCATAGTTTTGTTGAAAGCTGGAAGCTAAATTATACGAATAAGCATATTAATAACTAAAAGTTAATTATGACTTAGATAATTTGTGAAAGAAAGAATCATCTAGTTAATATGCATATTCGTATAATTCAGTTTTGCAGCTCTGAAGGAACATTCTTTGACATGAAGAGGAGGAACGGGCAGAATTCTTTACCATGGTTCTTGGCTGGCAGATGGGACTGCTGCTTAACTCAGTAGAGATGGATACAGTCTATTTGTGATTCCTTGTAAATATGCGGTCTACAGGGGGAGTGAGTATCAGGTAAATACCTCTTGCTCAGATATTCTCATTTTACTCTCTAAAGGGCTACATTTTCAGTATTGTGTTGGTTTCCTGCAGCAGATGTTTCCACCTTTATAATTTGTCTCTTTCCTAAAAGCCTAGGCAGTGTAAAACTAGAGGTAGCTGTAGTGATAGCAGTGTTGTGAATTTTTCTCATTTTGACCCAGATCTTTGTGGAGACAAGAAAAGTTTAGTAGTAGAGGAGGAGACAGCTCCCAGGTTTCTTGCTAGGATAATGAATTAGTCAGAAACAACTGCCAGCTAGCCTGTGACATGAAGTTAGTATGCTGTCCATTTCAGAAACTCTGATGTGAGAAGCTTTACTCCAACGTTTTTCATTAAAACTTCCATATTTTTATGTCAAAAAATCTTGACAGCCTTTCTTTCCTACACTACAGAAAATGTAAGAATCATTAGAACATAAAGCCATTACAGTTTACTTTGTCATAACATGAAGAAAGTTGACAGCTACCAGGAAATCTGCTTGTTGCAGTCTGAGGTGCCACACAGGAAATCCAAGGAAGTTTTGACTCTGTCAGTGCATGCAGTATTGATTGTAGCGTCAAAACAACATTATTAACTCACACTTCAAGTCTCACTTCAGGAAAAAAAAAAATACTTCATCTTGCAGATTGAGCTAAAAGTTGTAGTTCTGAGCCAGAGCCTACAAACCTTTTCTGGGTCAAATAGAACTTTTACTGTTTATTGAGGAGTGTTGTCTCTTCTAGTCCCATGGAAGTTGCGTTTTACGGGGTGTGAGATGCAGTACTTCTGAAATGAATGGTGGCATCTTAAACAATCTGGAAGAGATGGTAGCTGTTAATAATTTTCCTCATGATTTTGAGAGCAGGTTTCTTGTGGTCATCTGTGAGACAGAAGGAAGCAATTAAACTGGTGTAATGAGGATATTTACTGGTTAACTATCACAGTACCTTGATTCTAAATATTAGTGACTGGAGGTTTTTTTGCATAACCAACTCTCTTTTGCAAAGTTTAATCCTTGCACTTATTGTTCTACCTGTGGGCATCTTAAAGGATATGGGGAAAATAATAGTTTTTGATTTGGCAGCCCCATTTTATGTGCTTGAATATGGGTATCCTTTCCTTCTCCATGTTAAATGTTTATTAGTTTACTTTTTCCTTATAGTCCGTACTTTTTGTACTACTGACCTTTCTTGTTATTCTTTGTATTCTGTCATGTTGACTCATGTTTTCCTGATGCTGTGGTGCCTGTAATTGAATGCAAGCCTCTAGTTGAGGCCATCCTTGTAAGGCTTATTAGGGAGAAATTAATTTCACATGTCTTAAGGCTAATATTTCTGTTTATATATCTCAACATAATTGCCTTTCACAAAGCAGAACAGTACTAATTCAGCTTTTGGTCTCTTGCTGCTTCCATGTCTTTTCCTCTAATTATGTATCAGTGTGTGTTTGTATAATTTCTTATCCATTATTAAGTGTAGAACTTTGTTTATGCTGAATTGCACAGTGTTATTTCCAGCTCATTTTTAAAATTAAGGATAACACTGAATCTTAAACTACCATCGCAGTCTATATCCCTGTTACTAAAGTCAGAGATGTCACAAAAATAAGAATACTAATAGGAAGTTTAGTGGAAATAAATTATCTTATGCCTAAACCAGACCCTGCAGATTCTTCCATTTTGTTAGTGAAATGCTAACTCCTCTGAACCTGGTTTTGAAACAGGTTACTCTTCTGTTTTATGGAAGTTACAACTACCCCATATTTTCTGAGGTCCTCTATGAGGACAAGATAAACAAAAGACAAATTAAGGCAAATGCATGCAATGCCCATTCTGTGAAGCCTGTTTCATTATGAAAACCAAATGTTTAGTTGAACACCTTTGCTATTGAGTGACAGTCAGTATGATTTTGTTTTCTTTTTTGCTTGAACATGCCAAGAGGCAGTTACTGTGATTTGGACTTGTGTTTCTGAGTATTAAATCTAAGGTGATCAGTGCAACTCCCTGTCTCTCACTTCCTTCATTTCAGAAGTTGCCTCTTCTTGGCATGTTTTGGAATGTTTATTGTCTTGTGGGAGGCAGTCTCTGAGCGTACTGGCACACAGTCAAGTCTGAGTAGCTGAAGACAGCTCTCACCCAGGCCAGGTGATAGCCACTAGGGTCAGGAAGGTGTGTTTGGGGCTGTTCCCACTCACCCACTCCTCCAGATGGTGTTTAGGATATGAACCAACACAGGATGAGCCACATTGCCACTTCTCCTTCAGCTGAAGTGATGGGCAGAGAAATTCATGGCAAGTGGGGCAAAGTTGATGAGTGCAGATGGTGTGAAGGTTGTGCAGAGTGTAGATACTAAGTGTGTGTAGTTTCCTTGGGTCCTTTAGGGATTATAACTCCTGGTTTAGTATCAGCGGCTGAGGAGTCGATGTGCTCCTGGTGATCTGAGTTCTCTGGAGTCTCTGCACCATGGTCTCCAGTGTCCTGTTTCCAAAGGCATTGGTAGCTGAATAGTACAGTAAAAACTGCATGGGTCTGGCTCAGTTTTAGCACTTTATCCAAGGAATGTCCTCATGAAACCTGGAGTGCTAAGTTAGCCAAGCACGAATGCCCAAGTGACTCACATTGTTTTCATAGTGCTGTGCCTTAGCTAGTGATTATACTTGAAGCAGATAATCTGCAAGAAACACTTTCAAGTACGAATTTTGTGTTTATTACTTTTTCTTTTCTGGAAAATCATTCCTGTTCCCTGCCTGTTACTTCGATCTTAGCAGTCATACTGCCATTGCTCTCTGCCATTATTCACAGAAGCAAGGCAGAACCATCTTCCTTTGTTTCCTGGTGCTCTTCACCACTTATCAGAATTCAGACAATGTGCTGGCCAGGCACGAGTAGCTGTCTGCCTCTCTCGCCCACTCCCCTGTGTGCTGCTGCACTGGCTGGTGCCCATGTAAATTGTATGGGGTGAGTGACACACAAAGTCTGTGGAGCTCAAGGTAGTTAAGGTTATGAACCAGTATATATCTTTAGGATGTTCTGTTCTCAGAATGTGATTTGATGATGTGACTGAGCCAATCTTAACTAACTGCAGGCTGTACGGAAAACTGTGGTCCTGCTTTTCCCTGCTTTGCCTTTTGCTTCCCTTGTGCTGGCACTAGTACTGAGATATCCTATGGTGAGCTAGTTTAGGATACTGTTTTGGCAGAAGATTACCAATTTATGATGTTATTTTTGCCAAATTAGTTCCTAGTCTTGCTTAAGTGTATAACAGATGAGTGCCACAGTGTGTGGAAATGTAGAGGAGAAAAATACGACTCCTTTCATCAGTAGTATGTAGCTGGATTTGTTAAAGCTGGTTGCAAGTGTTTTAGAGAATAGATCTGAGATACTTATATCTTTACATGCAGGATTCAACAGGTAAATAGTCATGGTTTGATCTTCTTTGTGTGCATTGAAAATTTATTTGAGATTCTGTTGAATTAAGTCCGGTTAATTTCAGATCTCTATAGAAATCTTAAATTTCTAATAGTTATGTAGACCTGATGGCTTTCATGTGTTCTGTTATGCAAGATTTGTTTTTATTCCTCTTGGCATCAGACTTTTTCTAGAATTTACAAGTTTTTTAGAGTTTTATTTCCAGTTTGTTTTTTTTTGATCTCTACATAGGCTTTTCTGGGGCATTCAGGATAGCAGCTCCACTAATGACCTGGTTTAGATTGAGAATAAATTATAGAAATAAATTTATGCAAATATTTTGTTACAAATCTGCTGTTTGTACTTTCTCTTTTGTTAAGTTTGTCCTAGATCAACTTTCTTGAGAGTATTAGCTAAGTAGTATAAGCATCTAATTACTAGCTATCCCTTCCTTTTGCCTTGTCCCTATTGCCTTTTTTTTTTTTTTAATTATATTCTTTCCTCATAAATAACTAATTTCAGTTTCTGGGTTTATAACATGGCTCACCTGTGAGTTTTGTGGCAAAGCTCAGCTAATGTATCTTGGCATTTGGGGGTAAATCCTTAAGGAATGTTTAAGCTAGTATTGCTCTAGAGGGTTGTGAACACAAACTTAATCTTGTATTGACATATTCTGATTTAATTTTATGAAGGCTTTAATACTAATTTTTTTAAAAAAATTTCTTTTGTTTAGGGCGCAATTTTCTTGGAGGGAATAACAGTTAAATGTGTGACCCAGGTGACAACACAACCAAAATTAGGAGGAATACAGCAAAAGTGTCAGCAATTCTGTGGATGGGAAGGGTATGAGAATATTTAGAACTTCCTTATTTATACTATCTAGAAATGTGTTATATTTTGCAGAATGAAACTGCTCATTGTAAAAATGATAAAAAATGTGACCATTTTTGGATGGATTGTTTATGAAAAAAATCCTCAAACACACTTGGCAGTGAAAGTCTTGCACTCTACTATGAAATGGAATGATCAGTTTTTGATGTTAAGAAATAAGATTCTAGAATTACTTTTCCATTGAGATAGCAAAATGTTGCTGTTCAAATTACTAGTAGCCTAGTCCAACTCTTTGTGTAAAATTTAATTCTTTCTCAAGTAGTAGATTTATTTGTACTACTACTATTACGCTTCAGTATGGAAGTATAATACTCATTTTTGTAGCCAACTTCAATTTGTGTCCAATGCTAATGAAAATGTTTGTTTTAGTGTCTATGATTCTGAACTTTTCCATTCCAAAGTTGGTGATCCACACTGCTTCCTAACTTGTTGATTCTTATTGTGCCTGTAATTTTTAAATTACATCTCTCTTTCTGCAAAGTTAAAACTTTGAAGTTTCACATAATTTGGTGTTTTGTCATAACCAAATAACCTTGTTCTTATGAGTTAGGCTTTTGACTTATATTGAAAAATACTTTATTGGAGAAGATGTTCTAACTCAGAGTTAACCTTGCAGCAAGTGTGGTATGAAGTGTGACTTGAGTCTGATGTAAAAGATGTATTTACTTGTGTGACTATTTATTGCAGAGCCCTTAATAAACATGGCTCTTTTTATTAGGACTGGATTCCCTGGAGCACAGCCTGTTTCCATGGACAAGCAAAATATTAAATTTTTGGAGCAGAAGCCATACAAAGTTAGCTGGAAAGCAGATGGCACCCGGTAAGTTAATTTTAAATGAAAAAGCAAAACACAGCAAATTCGGTAGACAGTTTGTATTTTCTCAGGAAAGTGAATTTGCTTGTACAAAGAACAAAGCACAGCAACAAAACTGGCTCCAGAGATTAATTTTTATTCTGTCTTGGTACCCAACACTTGCTGAAGTTTGTGGCCAAGTTTCTAGCAGCTGCTTTACACAGTGACTGTTAAAGGGCAGGTACCTTTACTCTTCTCCATAACCCTTGCCTGGCTGCCAGCCGTGACTTGCCACCAAGGTCTTAGAATAATCTTACATAACGGTGAGAGTTTGCTAAGGTGAAGACTTTATTTATAAGCTAAATTAAAGCTTCTAATTGATCCTTCAGAAGCTGGGTAGTATTAGAAGTTTTGTAGGCTTTTTTTTTTTTAATATTGTGATCCTTTGTTCAAACACATAGTTCATGTCAGCTAAAGAGTCAATAACTTTATCTTCCCTCACCCGTTCTTACATTCATTGCAGAGGCACCTTTTGTTTAATAACAAACTACAATCTAATTGGACTGATTGACATACTCTAAATAGTTTTTCCTGAGTTCTTGATATTGTTAGGTTTGTTATCTTTAATAATGGGGTATCCTAGATAACGAAAATCCTGGAGAATATGAGGAATTGGATGTCTTATGAGAATTGCCAAGTGCCTCCACATGGAGTCAGTCAGGATTCAGGATAATTCAGCCAGAACTAAGCTGTCTTGTATTAAAAAAACCCAGCCCCTTCAAGTGTCTCTCCTTTGTGGAGTTTGTGCTTCAAAGGTTTATTAGCTTGGGCTGAGCATGGCATGAAAAGTCAAAGTAAGCTTGCAGTCAGTATGGCATCCAAGCATTAAGAAATGTGTGGGAGTAATTGGTTTACTAACACTGGCTATATGCACAAGCGCTTGGATTGTGCAGTGCAGGTGTTCTCAGGGTGGGAAGTTACAGCAATGGGTATTGGGAGGTCGAGGCATATTCTCAGAGCAGCACAGGGCATAGGGCATTCCAAAGCTGCTGACCCTGAACAAATGAAGTCAGCCAGCTTAAACTGACCTGAAGAGTCTTTGTCATATCCTATGCTATTAATTTAGAAAATTGGTGTCTTACGTAGTAATCTCATTTTCTTACTCAAATGTGTGGATGGGATGCCTACATTCTGAGTACTAAAGCAGTTATACAGAACATAGTAGTGTACCTAGAAGATTGCATTTTGTGAAAGAAATGAAAATGTACATGTAATTTCTTGTAGAAATTTTCAGTATTTTGAACATTCTATCCTGTGTTTTTAGTTTTAGAATGGTGGGAAAACAGAATGGGTGAAGAACAAAACAGAAGGAACTAAATAGCTCTTTTAAATGTTTTCAGAACATAATAACTGGTAATAGATTATGGAGATACACAGACTGATAAGTATATTCAGAGAAAGAAATGGAGCTACAGAGATCCAGTGTTAATGGAATTCACCTTAAGTAATATGAAATAGAGATTAAAGATGAAAACAACTATTATTTGGACATCTAGACACTTTGTGTGATTTATATCCTAATCAACAATGAAAAATTGTTATGATCATTTTTACATTGGACATGCTTCTAATTATTTAGTTGTTCTCCAGTGATCCAGACTCCATATGCAATTAAACAGATTTTCATTAGTTATTCTGAATGCTTGTGTTGACAGGCGTGACCTTCTTGAATTTAATATTAAGACGTCAGTTAGTGGAGACCCATTTATGAATCCCTTGCTTACATTATCTGGAGATGGAACCCCTGTCATCAAATATCTTTGAAGCTATTCTGTTTAAAGTGGTTTAGATGTAGCAGTCTAGACCTTGCCTATTAGAATATTATTAGGCTTGCATGCTTTTTTGTTGTTGTTGCTTTGTTCTCTGTCTTTGCTTAAAAAGCACTGTTATTTTGTCGACCCTACTGGACTTAAAGAAAAGCAGATGCTTGAGTAAAAATTTTCTGTTACTTTCTCACTGAAATAAAACAGTTTTATTTTAATTAATAGCAACATTTGCTCAGCTTAGCCAAACTTCTTAAATTTCACTATTTGTTAAATACCTGTATTTTATTTCTGCATTGGTAGTTTTTCATAGAAATTTCATGACTGAAGCATTTTTTATACATTCTCTTAACTGATACTCAGTGTCAGTAACTTCACTAAGGACTTCTTTTCTTCAAAAGCATTTGCTAGTCTTAGATTCCAGTTGGAGCTGAACCTCTTGTCCTTTCTTTTAAGAGCTTTGTTGGTTTTGGTTTTGTTGTGGTGCCTTTTTTTTTTTTTTTTTCCCCCTCCCATTGTTTGGGGTATTTTTGCAGTGGTAGAACCGTGCATGTTTTCTTGGTTTCTTAGCATTGTTGTATTTTTCTACCCATAATTCTAGAAAAAGTATTTCCCTAAGTAAAAGGACATTATTTCTCATATAATGTTGACTAACAATGTGAATTTGACTCGTAAAATTATTTGATAGTGGTTCTATAAAATATCTTGGGGAGATTTACTGGAGTAGTATCTTACATATTTTTTTAAGTGTGTGAGTTCTGAGTCTGGCTTGAGTCAAAACTGATCCTCCTCCATTCTCTTGGAGCTCTGAGTTCAAAATCTTTTGACTTAGCCTTGCTTAGCTTATTCTCTTGTGATTTGAAGAGTTTGTACCTTCACTGTGGTCTTGCTCGTTCTGTACCAGCAGGGCACACCTCCTGGTTTTGCACCAGCATTCCTGCTAGAGCATGTTTGTCCCAAAAGCAAAAATGCAGTATGAACAAATACTTCTCCCCTCCTGTTTGTAAATGCCAATGTATAAAGATTGTGTGTATTTGTATCTTAGGTTTAGAGAAATGAACTTGAAATTAAAAGGTCCATAAAGTTCATTTAGCATTGGCACTCTTTGGTGAAATATTTCATTTGTACCAACTACTTGGTTGTATGTAAATACTGTATGCAAACTCTTGCTCTTTTGGAGAAAACCACCTCTAAAATCATATTGCTTTAAATTATTATTATTTAAATAAAAGTCACTGAGTTCTGCAGCTATTCTGACTGGTTTGGTGTAAATTCTGTGGGTTTTGTTTTTTTTTTTTTTTTTGGAACAGTAATCAAACTATTGGTGTCTTATAAATAATTTTAATGCTAATCTATTCAGAAGCCAAAGGACAAATTTCCCACTAGTAGAATCAAGCCTTTTTGCCTTGTTGAGATGAAATATATGTTGTATGTTAACAGTAGCTACAAGGCAGATACATCTTTACAAATACATCCAATTTTGCGGTGCCCTGTTTCTGAAATAGTAGTTACTGTCTGAGTAAGGTAATTGTAACAGTGTGTTCCAGGCCTGCTGGATGACTCTGCATTATCGGCTTTGTACTGTAAAATGATTAGCCCAGGTGGGTAATGGCTTGTTGTATCCCTTCATATGGATCTCATTAATAGTGTTTGTAGCAGATGCTTGTTCTAATGAGCGGAGCTGAATGTTCAGGCAGGGTAAAGTAATGAGACACCAGTTCTGAAGAAAAGACTGCTACCACTAAGAATAATAAAAAGCTTAAAAATGACCGTGGAATAATTAGAATCAAAACAATGGAACAGGACTGGGTTTTACAATGGTAAAATGTGACCTGGACTAAATGGAACCTATTAAGTGGAGTAAGTTATTTTCCTACATTTCTATGAGTACCTTTTTTATTTTTCACATCTGTACAC
This sequence comes from Brachypodius melanocephalos, assembly GCA_013398615.1. Taxonomy (NCBI): domain Eukaryota; kingdom Metazoa; phylum Chordata; class Aves; order Passeriformes; family Pycnonotidae; genus Brachypodius; species Brachypodius melanocephalos. The sequence continues at coordinate 36,762,042 of VZSR01003807.1, forward strand.
ATGCAGTTTTAGTGAAAGATAACAAATATGATCATAATACTATGGCTGTTCAATTATGTTAAGGCAGCTATTTTAAAAAATACAGAACAGGTAGTTCTTGCCAAAGGCTATTAAATTTGAAAAATATTAATGCAAATTTTGATGGCTTGCAGATATCTAAATGCTAATAAGTAGATGCAGAATAAAACAGCTCTTTGAGAATTGCTGCTAATTGTCTAATGTGTTTATAACAAAATAGGTACATCTGTGAAGTTGCTTTTTTCTTTCATGGCTAGCAAATTACATTTATATTAAAAGAAAGGCTTGTTGCCTAAGTAATTAACTTTTTGTCGTTATCCTAATACAAAATACACTTAATTGTATGATAAAACTGATGGGCATTTTTTTTTGATTGTTTATTAATCAAATAAGTTTGATTTATCTTGAATGTATCAATCAGTATATCTATGTATAGAAAGTATTGATTTATATTGAATATAGCTATGTTGATTTAGTTATTATATTATCAAACTTGTGATTATTTCCTAGTTGTTTTTTTTTTAATTTCAGATTTTCGTAGAAATTGAAGAAAATTTCTTTTTTTTAAAGAACTTTAAAATTATTGGCAGTTGCAGCCTTTTCAGAAACATATTTGTGACCCTTACTTGAAGGAAATCTACTCAGTATGTTTTAAGATAACTTTTCTACAAATGTTGTGAAAACAAGGTTGAAGTTTCTCTCTGTTTTCCATGGCTCAATATTTTTTTCTTTCCCTACTCTTTGATCCTTTACCTGATGAGATGAAGCTTACATGCATAACTGAGAAATTGCAAATTCATAATATGAGAAGTTATCCAAAGGTCATTTGGTCCAGAGTAAATTGTGAAAAAATCATCACTGCTAAAGAGCAACCGTTAAAAAAAAAAAAGGAGAAAACTGAGAAACAAATGTTTGTTTATTTTAGAAATTAGGAGGTAAAATGTACTAGCCCAAAACTAGGTGGGAAGGAAGCAAAATGGTTGCCTGTCTGCAAACACCTAAAGAAAAGATACTTGGAATGGGTTCGTGGAAAAACTATTATCCCTGAGAGAGGGGAGAAAAAATTGAGGTAATAATGAGCATGAAGGAGGACAGAGAAGATTGGAGAGTAGTACTAATCCAATTAAATCCCAAAACTATACACTTGAGAACTCATTATTAAGAAGAACAAGAGACCAGATTGTCATGAAAGCAGATCTGGAGTGTCCTGGGTTTGCAATGGAAAGCTTGTCTCCTGGGAGCAAAGATATTAATGTGGAGTTCAACTTGAAGGAGACTATTGGGAATGAGAAAGAAGCCATAGATTAATTTTCAGACTGTACAAATTACATGACCAGATTGTCACGGATGTGAAGTTTTCTGCCCAGTTCTGGAAAGTTCCTGAAGTAGAGGTTTGCCCAATTGATAGTGCATTCTTCCCTAATTTAGAGGAAGAGGACAAAAATGTAGGGTGTTGAGTTTTCAGACATCTTCAGAAATGGTGTTAGCAGGAAAGTTAGGGGCTGTTAATCGCAACAAAGCATTTACGAGTAAAAAGAGTGTTTCTCAAGGTATGAATACTCTCTCCTGGGCACATGGGTGCCTTCTGATCCAGCTAGCTACTGAGAAAGTGTATTATTATAAAATGTGTTTTGAGTGTCTTGTCATGGTGTCATGTTTAGGGTTAATGCACATTTGTGGTCTTGGAGAAAGGAAGAAGTACTGGCATCCTAATCATAGGACAGGGTGAAGAACCCACACAATCATCTGGCTGCTTTTAAACCACACTTTCCTTTTCGTTCTTCTCCCCACTTATCTTAAGAAATATTTAATACTTAAATATTAATCAGTTTTGCACCATCAGTTGGTAGTGTTTTATATCCCTTTCTCTGTGGCTGTGGCATGTTTCAATGGTGGGAAATTTTAAAGGATGAAAATATTCCAGGGCTGGGCATGTGCTGAATAGACTTCTCAGGACCAAATGGATTTTTTTATTGGAGTGACAAGTTTTGTGAACAACTGGGCTTAACCCAAGTTATTTGATCGCAAGTTAAATGAGCTTGATTCAATTGTGCTTATATAACTTTCAGCAATGGGCAAAGCCTCAACTGGTAATTATGCATCATTTGTGTGTATAGGACAGCCATTCTTCAGACATTTGTATTATTTTCATTGAATGTCTCAAAGAAGTAGTTGTAAGGGTTTTTCTATTATTATTTTCATTAAATTGTCAAAATGGGGTGACACGTAAAGAAGAGATTTGGAACCAAAAACCTTACTTTAAAGATGAAAGTAACTGTTCTTAGTCCAGTCTTCCAATCTCCACGCCGTGTTTTTATGATAAGTTTTTAAGGTCATGTGGGGGGAAAAAAGCAGTTTTTGTTTACATGCTGTTGTCCCTTGTGGTCCTTCTTCATAATTATTTTCTCTATTCTTTAGGAGAAAACAAGCTCACCCATTTTAAACTAGTTCTGTACATCTGCCTCTGTAGATGGAAGAATTTTGGTTGAGAATGGGGCTGCAATCCATGTGGAATTTATTTCACTGACTTTACTTTGTATAATATATCCAAGTGGAGATAGTATATATTTTCTCTGGAAACTAAAGTTGTGAAAGTTATTGAAATGGTTGCAGTAAAGCTTTTACTCCCTTCAGTTAAGATTAAAAGCTGTAAATAGATAGCTTTTATAAACTACAGTACTAATAATTGTTAGGAACCTGCAGTTTAACTTTGACTGTTTAATGATAACATAATGTCAGAATCTTCTGCAAAAGTATATTAAGATCACGTAAATAGTTCAGGATTAAAATTTATAAAGTGCTTTTCTAATGACTGCTGAAAGGAGCAATTCATAGATGTTAGGCACTCTATACAGCATTTTTCTTAATTTTCTAAAAAGCAGATGCCTAATTCATGGTTTTATTTTGTGCATTTAGGTAGGAGAGGAAGAGGAGATGGGATGGGGAGGCAGGAATGATATGTTTTGACTCTAGAGAGTTGGAGGTTCAGGAGCTGTGAGTTGTTGCTCACTCTGCATCTTAATAATTGTCCTGTACAGTTGTGTTGGCCAGTAAATTTAGGATTATAACATTAATACTTGCCTGTTTTCCACAGCATTAGAAACCATAAATATTGTATGCTTATTTGAGTTTTCATTTGAGAACGTAAAAATAAAACTGATAGTTTGGGTTAAGGGTGCTTTTGGTTTGTTTGGCATGTCCCCTGTTTCCAGGTAAAGATATTCTAGTGCAGGGCAAGGAAGGTCTAGGACAAGGTGGCCTCATTATCTTGACCTGTTGCCATGTTGTCCTTTTCCCTTGTTTTCCCTACTGTACCAGCAGTGAGGGCATGTCTAGGCTTTGGCTGGCAGACTTTGACGATAGAAAAAGAGCTGACAGGTTTTGATAGCCAGACTTGGGGATATTATCAGATAACTCATTCATTTTGTTTGACTATAAATTTTGAACCAGGAGGTCTCTCTTGATTGAGAGACTGTCAGTCAAATGAGGCAGTGTAGAATGGACTGTTGGACTAATATATGGAAACATTGGATATAAAAATGTTGTTTTGGTTTTTTTTTTTGGTTTTGGTTTTTTTTTTTTTTTTTTTTGTGTCTTGTTTCTTTCTCCAGGGGTCTGGTGTATTTATGTATTTATTAGTAAGGCACATCTGTATCACTTTGTTGCTTCTTCATCTCCTGAAATCTTCCTTTTACAGTCATTGAGTCAATGCAGAGGAATGAATAAATAGGTGTGACAGAACACGTTATCCCTCATCTGGATCCAAATTGGCTTGAATGGCCGAAGAAAGCATTCTTCTCTAGGTTGTGATTTCTCATTTATATGTGCTTGCAACACTGTCAGGACTCCGAAGGAAGGGTTTTGTATCTCTTCCTTAAGTGATTTAGGAGCACTGCTGATGAGATACTATACAGGAAGTATATTCTGATACTTCACAGTTCTGAAGCCTCCTGACAACACACAAAGTTTTATGGTGACAATTCTGGGCTCTTTGAAAAATGCTACCTAATTGATTATTCATATGTAACTATTTGAGTATTTAAACAGATTGTCTTATGAGCAAGCTCTTTTGTTTATTTATAAATAGTTAATGCATTAAAATGCCTATTATGTAGCTTGTGCTATGAATACTAATCTTAGAATAATCAACTGTAGTCCTAAAATGTTCTAATACAATCCAGATAAAGGGTGTGCCTGCATGTATATCTGATTTTCAAGTAACCAGTATCAATGATTACTGGCTTATTTATTTATTTTCCTTTCTCCCAGACCACTTTTAATAGTGGAACAGTACATTCTGTGCTGCTGATTCTCCTGGGGGGATTACAGACACATCCATGAAGCGTAACGGCTTATGTTCGTCGGGGAAGAATGGCATTGAGTTTGTGAAGCTGAACTATACAGATATCTAGGGCATCCCTTTCTCTTGGAGCTGGTCTATTCTGTGAGCACAAATGGCAGTTGTGTTCCTGCTGTGGCTTGTGCCGGTGATACAGGCAGAATTGACCCAGAATACACCCTGGCATAAATCAGTTCCAAGTTAAGGGGATCTCCTTTTTCAAAGCTGTGTTACTTTTTTTGTGACTGCTCTGTTATGTGCCTCCATGGGAGACATTATGATTCACTTGCTTGGGGAATGTAACTACTTGTCATCTAATGCTAAATTAATTTGTTATTCTTTCTTATATATATATTTTTAGCCTGTTCCTTCAGGCATGAATTTTGCCCTAAACCTCCAAGATATTTTCAGACAAAGTTTTGTGGAGAGGGATGGAGCCAAAGAAGTTCAAGCAAGCTTGAAAATCTATCTGCAAATAATAATAATAATAATAATAAAATAATAATAATAACAGCAAAAATTACAAAACAATTCAGGAGTTCTGTCAAGCTTGAGATATAGTTTGTTCCATTAATGTTGCAGCTTTAAAAAAATGTAACCAGATCATTATACCAATGCGGTTGTTTTTCAACAGTGTTCCTATTGCTAATTGAGAAATACACTTGACCTCATTAAAATTTGGGTGAAGTAAAGAGAATCCAGTATTTTAAATTAATCTATTAGTATACAGGTTGTTAGTATACGGTATACTGGGTTGTTGTTAGTATACAGTCTACTGGGTAATATATTTTCTACCTTGTTAACAATTCTTTTGTTTTACATCAGGCAAATCACATCATCATGCACTATAAGAGCTCCTCAGTATGTAGTAGCTGTAGTTTAATTTACCCTTCACTGTAAGTCAAATAATGATTACAAGACAACTTTAAATTTAACCCATAAGGTTTAATATCCTTCTAAAAATAAAGAAACAAAATGCCCACAGCACTCTAACTTAATTAAAACCCTGGAAGACAGACAAGAAAAACACTGTAACTGGATAGTCTTTGTTACTCTTGCTAAATTCTTCATTTTCCCAGTAGTTTCACAGTCTAATAATATTTTAGATAGAAAATGTAGTCTTACACTGGTTTTGAATTTGCCATCTGTTAAACTAACGAAAGCATCTTTATCTTTGATTTATAAAACAGGAAAAGCTTAAGTTCAAACTCAGTCTCAACTGCAATACTTTTATTAGGCAAAATTGTAGTAGTTTCCACAATTCTTACGCATTTTTCCATGGTCATTAATGTTGCCATTGTCTTCTTTTTTAAAAGACTTCTCCAGGTGAGGGGATACCATAAAGTTGTATAATGATGCAACATTATTTCTATATTTTTTCACTACTCTGTTCATTGTCTAGCTGAATTATTTGTTTGCTGATTTGTTTTGTTTGTTTGCTGCTGTTCTGTGCTCTCACTGAACCCTAAAAAGTAGCTGTTATATGAGCTTTTTCAGCTGACAGTTAATTTAGAACCTTGTAGGGTGGGGAAGTGTGGTCACTCCTCCTCCTGGCTCTGGTACCCTTTGCATATCAAAACTTGCGGTGTTTGTTGCTGTAGTTTTGGGCACGTTGAAGATTTCTGTGGTAAATGTAATCTCTAGATCTACCGCCTCACTTTTGATGATGTTCAGGGCCATAACAGTCACTAAATAACTCCTCTGGACCTTGTATTGTCAAGGGTAACAAATGAACAGGGAAACTTGCATTTAGAGTTTAAAGAAGAGTGGTGGTAGGCAAGAATAAGAAAAAGATTTTGATGCTGAGTGAGATAACTGTGGAGGAGACTGATGAATAGTAAAAAATATGGAGACTTAAAAGCTGTATAAACTGAGTGGTATCTTTTAACTTCCAGTGGTAACTTGACAAGGTTACTTCATTATCTGCAATACCACCTCAACAAATCTTGTGGAAATGAGATTCTTTGTTCTCAAATAAGCAGAGTGATTGGTGAAGATCAATTCATCAATGCCTGGAGGTGTTTAGAAGGCATGTAGATGTGACACTTCAGGACATGGTTTACTGGTGGATTTGGCAGTGTTAGGATTACATTCGGACTCACTTATCCTAAAGGTCTTTTCCACCTGAAATCATGCTATGAATATCAAAATCAAGCATAGCCCTTCCGTTGTGATATATGAGGAGATCAACAAGACAAGAAAGGTTTTTTTTTCTGTACTAGCATTGAGTCAGGGCAGTAGTATCTTGAATTAATGATTAAGAACATGAGGCTGGATATTGGAAACCTTCTGATTGCTCATGAAATTAGATATCGGTGAACTAGGATAACTTTCTTGACTGTAACATAAATATTGGAAAGCATTCATTTTGTTTAGGAAAGATGCAAGATAAAATATGAGGAATAACATTTTATTTTCCTAATAACTGAAGGATAAAAAATTGTTACAGAGTTCAGATATTTTAAAAAATCACTACAGAATTGTTAAAGAAAACTTCTGAGTTATTTGTAGATCTCCTGCAGATGCCTGGTCAGAGTTGTCACGATGAGCACACTTGAACATCTAATGCAAGCTGAGTGTCTTGACCTCCACAATAAGAGTTTAACCAAGACAGTTTTGAAGAACAGGGAACTGGTCATTTCACCTCACAGAGACACCTTACAGTTGTGGAAGTTAACCAGAAGGTGAATTCTATCCTCTTACGAGGCTGGAGAATTGGTGAAGCATTTTAAGAGGTGACAAATCCAGGTGCTTCTGAGTGTAGCAAGAGATACACAAGATATTTATGTACTAAACAAGAGACTAATAACAGTATTTTAGTACTGAGGGAAAAAAAGGTCTTGATTTTAGAAACTAAGTTTGGATCAATTATGCTAAGGCTTTGCTTTAAATTTAAATCATTATGATTGCAATGAGAGGTAAAAATAGATCAAAAATGCAGGATTTCTCTTTATTAAATGACAGATTTGGTTGCCTTAAGGGCATTAGTTAATAGAATTACTCAGAATTACTGTAACTGAGAAGCACAGTCTGCAGTATAGATGAGAAATGGGGTTTTCTCTGAGTTCAGCCACTTTGGTGGGAGTTCATATGAGGGAAAAATTGCAGTTTTGACCTAGAAAGACTCATGCTTCTGGACTTTGACAAAATTTCTATTTATTAGAGAGAGGGAGGCTAAGAAGATTGCTAGAGTTCTAAGGTGGGTAAAGAACAGATTGAAAGAAAATGGCAGTGGATGGTTTTGAAAGAAATTGCATAAAAAGCCACAAGTAGAGATCCTGAATATTAATTTTGTTTTATTATTAAGTATTTTGAAATGGAATTCAAGTATGTTCTGCTAAACAAATGAGAGAGATCAGCCACTGAATTCACTGAGGAGCAGAAAAATAAAACTGGAAAGATATTTAGTAGTATAAAATGCAAGATCATGAATAAGAAATACTGGAGATGGAGGCTGTTAATTGGAAATGACTGTCAGTCACAATCTAAGGGATTTTTTGGTTTAAAGTGCTGTGGAGACTGTTGATGGCATACTTTAACCTAGAAATAAGCGAGAGAAATAGAAAGTATTGGTATGCTCAGAGCAGACTAATTTCCAAAGGTCTCTGTGTGTTTTTAAAAAAATTATTTGGAGTTTGGACTGTTGAATACATAATTCTACAGCAGCTTCTGCACATAGCAAGCAGTGTTTCTTGCTGGCTGGTGTGCTGTGTACTCATGCAAATGACAACATGTGTGCAGCTTTGGAGAAGGTGGTTTGTGACAGAACTGTCAGTATGCTGATTAAAAAGACATTGTTTCCTTTTGTTATTACACACTGAAAATATTATTTTAAGTCTTCTTGTAAGTTCCTGTGTTAGTGTCCCTGTATCCAGGCTTTGTCATCCTTGAGGAGACATCTTTTGAAACAGCAACCATTGCCAGTAGCAATTAATAGAAGAAAGCAAGCTGAGCATTCCCCATTTATTGGTATTTAGGGTCTTTTGCTCTATGTGCCACAGGCCAGCTTCAAACTCTTCTAATTTAAACTTACTCTAAATCCAGCACAGTCTGGATTTGGGTCAGGACGTGTAACTGCAGCAGCTTAGTGACACAGATAGATGATCTCCTACTGTCAGTGGATAAAGGGCAGTCATTAATTTTCATTCTCCTGGCCATTTCCTCAGTGATGCATGTGGCCAGATATTGATGCTTTCTTGCCAGGGGGGAGTGGCAGGGTCCAAAGTAAAGCACTCGTGTGACTTGGCCTCAGGTGATCCATCTACAGAGTGGTGACATGCTCATGATTTTGAAATGTTGCCAATCATAAAAGGAAATTAAGAATTTGCAAATCATATCTGCAGCAGGATTTCGTTGTTGCCTCTGCGTCAGCGAGCTTATTTAGAGATGCTAATTGCTGTTCGGATTTGGGTAATGCTTATTTGTGTGGGAGGGCAGCACTTTCACAAGACTGAATTTCAGGCTGTGTAATGAACTCCCTTCGGAATGGAGAGCTGCTATGTACTTTGTGCTTAGAGTTGGTGATGGAATTTCTTATATTTTGCATTCTTTAATGTGATAATACAGACACAGGCATATTTAAAAAGGAAAATGAAAAAAGCTGCAACAGCAGCACTGTGTCGAAATAAATAATCTTCTTTGATATAGCCTGTCTAAAGAAATACTGCAGGGCAAAGAAAGCTCCTAGAGAAGCTGAATTTTTAAGCTTCCTTTGAAACAATCTTTCTAATCCATTTGCCACTTGTAGATTTTTTTTTTTCAGAAAATGACTTGTGTGTTGAGCTCAAGCTAGGAAGATAGGACCTTAGATCCTAGAAGATAGGATCTTAAAGTTTGAGGAAGCTGTGTTATATTTTTGTGTTATACTTAAGGTTTTAAAACTCCTATAAAGCATAGAATTAACATATGTAAGCTTAGTGCTGAGCTGGTTGCTGTCATTTTGGCTGAAAAGTTAAACATAAATAAAGCACATCACAAAATTGAAGTCAGAGTCAAAACTTCTGTGAATACATAGGCAATCAATTTTGTGGTAAATATGTTTTGGCAAGCACTACACCATGTGCAGTGAGATACTGTGTTGGGGGACTATTTTCAAATCCGGTTTTGTGAATCCTAATAATTTGGAAGAGAGGGCAGAGGCCACATGTTCCAGTGCATACAGTGTTGGATTTGGAGATTGGGAAATGCAGTTCTGTTCTTGTTTGTTAATCTCAATGACAGTAGATTGACGGACACCGTGTAATTTACCTTGTTTTATGCATTTAGTAGTATCTTCCTGAAGTGTACTTTCAAATTTAATGATGAAAAATGCTAAACATCCACATAAAGGAGAAACCTCCATTTTTAACTTAGGATTTTCAGTGTAGCTCATGTCAACTTCAAAATTGTGTAAAAACCAAAAACCCACCACCACCACCAAAACAAACTCAACTAAAAATGGAAGTCTAATAAAATAATTATTTTAGCTTGTGTTTGGGGCTCAACTGATGTGGACTGCATGATACAGGATATGTATGGAGGCAAATAAGCATTTGATACAGGTGCCTTTATTTGGGTATGCTAAAAATAATTGATTTCTAAAAAGAAAACTTTATTTGATGGTTGACATTTTTTAAAGTTTAAAAATTAAAGTTATTAATACTCTGATAGGTGATTTGGAGATCTGTTTGTCTAGTGCCAAGAACTGTCACTCTGCTAATAAAATTTTCATCCAATTTCCTGAATTTTTGTGTTAATAATAATGTCCAATTAGAATTATTAACAGGCCTTGCCTCAGGATCAGAAGTGAATGAAAAGTAGCTTCTAATGAAACTTCAAATTTTACCATTTCTAGATATTACAGATATTAAAATATCTGACTAGATATTTTATCTGCTTGTTCAATTAATCTGCATGGACGCTGTGACCCTCTATTTGTAAGAATTTCTTGGTTTATAGTGATTGCACCAAAAGTTTTGAGAGTTGATGTTTGTAGCTCAAACATGATTCTCTATTCCACGTAGAGCTTTCAGAGGTGAATAAGCAGTTCTGTTACTGTTCTTATTGCTCTCCCTTTGTTATTTTATTCTCTTGTCTGGTTTTACATTTGGATTGAGCCATCTGATGTAGGACCATGTCATCTTGTATATTTGCCCAGAATCTAAAACAATGGGGCCTGGTTACTAATTGGAGCTTTTGGGTGCTCACACAATAGAGACAATTAGTAATAAATGTACAGCTGTAATAGCAAGTAATGTTCACAGTGGGCAGTGCAATGCATGACAGTTAAGTTCCTGTGTTCTGTCTCTAGTGAATGTGTTAGAGAAATCATTGCTCTTCTTTCTTTGCCTTTGTGGTGTTGCCCAGAGGCGTGTTCTCTATTGTGATGTAAGCACTTATCTGCTAATACCTTAATTAACTTCTTAAAATATAAATGGCCATGGTACATCAAAATAATATTGAGAAAAGTACTGTTCAGCAGTCTACAAGATTTCTCCATGAAATCTGGATTGTCAGCTGGAGAAAACTTTAAACCTGACATTAAGCACATGAACTTTAAATTTTGAGTGAAACAAGTGAACAAAAAACCTCAACCAACCAACCAGCTCAAATGCCTCATTAATTGATAAATTTAGTTTCACCAAAACCTTGCCTATCTCTTGCTTCTTGCACATTTTCAATTATTAGCTGCTCATAAAACACTTCTGTTTGCCAGACCATCCTTGACCAAATTTTTTCTGTCTTATGTTGGTAGTGTTTAGAATTTTGTTGAATTCTGTTGTTTGGACCACATTGTTTTGTTTCAGTAGTTTATTAAATTGGAAGAGTAGATGAGTTTTCAGCCATTCAGCTAAAAAAACCTCCAAAAAACTACTTTCAAAATGAGACATATCTGGATCAGTTTAATCTCTTTCTCAAGCAGAGAACTTGTTCAAATTATGAGCTAGACAGGTATATGACCGTAAGACCCAGACAAATGGGTCTACATGAAAGTAATTCGCTGTCTTGAGATGAGATTTTTTTCTGTCTTCAAACTCAGCACATGCTGTTTCTCAGCATCTCTTTGAAGTAAGATACAGAATTATAGAAATCATAGGATCATAGAATGATTTGGATTGGAAGGGACCATCCAGGTCATCTAGTTATGAAGGAAGATGGCATGTAGAGAGGTATGCTTAGCAAAAACTTTGTTTCCATGCAGAATGCTTGTGAAAATTCTCCGTGGGCTTTTAGAGATCTATTGCATGGACTCAGTTGAAGAATTCTAGCCCTGAAGTGTTTGTCCATGTGAAAGGAATATCTAAGGTATTTCCTGTTTTAACTCCTGTAGCGACTAAGCTCTCACATCCTGTAACAGGATGGGGTAGACAATCAGAGGGGTGAAAGTGAGAAAAATCAGGGGTTGAGATAAATATAAGGAAAAATAAGGAATTTTTACTACTTCCCATTGGCAGGCATTTCTTTAGCCATTTCAGGAAAGCTGGGCTTCATCATTCATGATGGTGACTTGGGAAGAAAAACACAATAACTCCAAATGTCTCCTCCTTCCTCCTCCTTTTCCCATTTTTTATTGCTGAGAACAACATCATGTGGTCTGGGATATCCTTTTGGTTAGTTTACTGGTTTAAACTTTTAAATGGAAAAAAAAATCCTTTAAAATTTTTTTTTAATAATATCTGTCGTGATTAATTTTTTTTAACACAATATAAAACAAAATAATAGAGATTTTGAGGATATACCTGTAATTATAGTATCTTAACACTGCCTTTGCAGGTACATGATGCTGATTGATGGCAGGAATGAAGTTTATATGATTGATAGAGACAATTCCATTTTTCACGTATCCAACCTGGAATTTCCGTTTCGTAAAGATCTTCGCACGCATCTAACAAACACTCTTCTAGACGGGGTAAGGAGCATGATGTATAATTATTGTAACAATTCCAGTGCTGTTTGCTTTTGTTCATAAACAGGGCCAAATTACTATGCCTGGATCAGTGAATCATAGGATTTCAGGAGGAATATGAGTTCAGTCGCTGGCTGAATGTGGGAGTTGCATTTTGTAAGAAATTACTTACCTACAGAATAGGACTGATGACTGCTCTGGGGGGAGCTGTTTGTCTTTGAAACAAATCAAGATATTGAGATCACATTCTCTGAATATGAGGAAAAACTTGAAGAGAATCTAAAAAATTATTGCAGAACTTCATCTCTTGCTAAAGCTTTATATTTTGAAATAGTAAACATGGTCAATTTTATACAGCTCATGGACATACTTCTAAAATTTGATAAAGTTTTCCTCATGTTTTGAGACAGTTTTTGTGGATTGATGTCTTTGTTTCTGTCACCTTTATTTTCAGCTGATCTGAATTTTTGAATGATTTAGAAATAGCTTAGTTACATTTATTTAAGGCTAAAACATTTCTAAGCTGCTAACATTTCTAAACTCGCTAATGAACTTTTTGAGCCAGTTGTAAAACAGCTGTAAAACACGTGGATTTGTGTTTTGGAGGCTGGGCTGGACTATTAGTGGCAAACTTTTCAGAACCGTAGCCGCAAGAAGAAATTATGTCTTTCTTGACTGTCCTATTTCACATGACCAAGAGAATTTCACTCGCTCTTTCACTAATAGATTAATGCAGTTTCCTGTTATATTTCAATAGTATCGGAGACTCTACATTGCTATAATTCCTGCTTGATGAAGTATTTTTGTACCTGAGATATCTTCCGTATTGATCCTCTGAAGCCTAATGAACTTTCCAGCCATATTGTCTTTATTAACTTTCTTCCCTTTCTCAGGCCCTTGTTGTCAGTATTCTACTTGAAATGTCACTTCTGGGAATGATGTGTCTTACTGAACACACATTTACATGTGAAGCGTGTATAAATTGAATCTGTGAGGATAATTACTGCAAAGAACAATGTATTGTCTCAGGGACAGAGAAGCAGATAATGGAATATTTCCCACCACTGGAAAATATTTCTGCTTCACTGAAAAACTGAGAGCATAATGCAAGAAATGCCATGCTGTCAGCTCAGAAGTGGTTGCACAAGCTGTCGTGTCTGGTAGGAGCCTCTTCAGCCAGGCAGCTTCCTAATGATATACATAATATTATTCTTAATGACATACATTAGGTTCCATACTTTTGAGATAAAAAGCCTGGTCTTGCTGGTTTTTTCCCCTGCTACTTCTAAGGCTCTTGAGAAAGTAATGATTTGCTAGTGTCCATATGGTGCACTCCTAGGTGTTCTTGAGGGAAATGGCTGCTCTTTCATTTATGTATTTAATTCTCTTTATTTCAAACCAGATGTTTTAGTAGAGGTGACTGATATGTACGTGGTGGAAGACAGGGATATTGAGATAAGTGCATAATGTAGCTTTGGGGCATGGAAGAAGGTCTCTGATCTGGTGTGCTGTGTTCCCCAGATTTATAGTTTAAGTCTCTTAAGAATAACTGAGATTCTCTCAGGTACCCAGGGCATGAAGTACAACTTTGTAGTTCTGTAAAAGTCGGACTGTTAGTAGTGCATTTTGGTGTTTCACTTTATTGGCATAAAACCAGTCTTAGTGTGATTTTACTTATTTTTTCCTCCCTTTTTTTTTTTTTTTTTTTTTTTTTAAATAAAGTGAAAAGCAAAATGACATGAAATGAACAAGTACTGATTGAATGAAGTACCCTGAGATAAAACAAAAACCTTTCAATGGATATACGCTTTCCACAGTACAGATTTCTCAATTTGTTTTGGTATGGTCAGTTAAATAAAAAGTTGTTGCTGGAATTTGTTTTTTTCAATTGAAATTCCTTTAACAGGTTTGGGGATAAGACTTGCCTATTATTTGAAGCATCAGAAGAGATTAACTTTGTAATTGAATATTTGTTTAATGTTGATGCGAAATGAAAATTTCCATGAATGATCCTTTTCTCTAGATATATGCATGATTGATTTTACTTTATTTTAGTTTTTTAAATCCATGAGAAGAAGTTGTCTTTTTCTCTATTAACATATTTTGCTAATTAGTGCTTGAAGGGCTGTTGAAGGTAATTCTTTAATTACAGGCTGAAGTAGTTCTTACATACTGTCCTTGAAGTAGCTTTCTCTCTTTGAGGAAATGAAAGTATAGATTGAGGTGGTCCAACTGGTATTGCTTTACAGTATTCTTAAAAATATGAGAAAAAAGGAAAGAGAAAACAGAAATATCAGTGCCATGCAGCAAACAACTACTGGATTTAAGAATACAAAAGATTAACATCCCCCTAACATTATTTAGAATGACAGTATACATGAAACTTTCATAAAGGCAATTTCCATGCATTCAGGGATCTATTAACTTGCTTTAAGGCCTCTGGTGTAAGCCTTTCATGTGGTTGTCTTTGAGAATTTCAGATGCATTTGTGGTTCACTTCAGGCTGAAATTACTTGCAAACAGTTCTTACGTGATCAGTTACATCTTGGGTGATGGCAGATCTGCAACACTCTGTGCTCATCTCCAGCTTTTCAGTTGCAATTGTTCTCCTGTCATGGAAGAAAGTTTTCTACAAAGCTCATTAAAACTAATTTAAATTTCACCTACAGGTGACTAGTATGACTTATTCCTTTAGAAGCCAAGTGTTTTGCATCCTTTGTGCTATCTGAGGGAATGCATAGGGTTTTGTTCAAATGTTTTGGCTGTCATGCAAAAAAACAGAAAGAGCTATTTTCAGGAGCTTTCTTGGCATTCTGCTTAGTTTTGGAACAGTTGAGTAGAAAAGGCAGAGGCATCCTTAGGTTTGAAATAACTTTTTACAATTTTAATACAATTTTTAAATCTGTTTTATTTTCATATAAAATACTGTTCACACTTGAAGACTTAGGAGGGCCAGGAACTCCACAAATGGAGAGCAAGATAAAGATTAATTTATGTTTTTGTATCAGTAGAGACCTTACCTATTTGTAAGCTGTCTCAGAAATTGCAGAACTTAAAACTTTTTGAGTTTGCAAAAGCTGGCACAAAAGAGATTTAAGGAAAAAGGCAAGAAACAAAACTTGTTTTCATTCCTGAAATACAACAGTGACTAGAATTTTGTTAAAGATAAATGGATAAAGGATTAAGAAAAGACACAGGAGGAAAAGGAATAACAAACACATGCATTATTAGATCTGATTCCATACTCTATGTCAGCAAAAAATACATTATGCAAGTGGCTGGTAAAATTGGATCCTTTGTTTCATGATTGAATTTTGGATTATTTTAAGTCTAAGTTACTCTCTAGAGATGTGATTCAAGGAAAAAAGTCCATGAGCTCTCAGTCCAGCATCATTGTTCTAGTACTTGTCCAGCAAAAAGCTCTTAGCACTGTTGCAGGTGTAACATACTGTACAACTGTGCTTTGCAACACCAAGGATTGAGGAGAGTAACACCAGCAGAGTGCTGCCAGATTGCATTGCATTAACTGATCACTGGACCTTGTTCTTCATGCCCATGGGTTAAGTAAATACCTAAACCAGCAGCTGATGGACAAGTGCTAATAGCAGAGGTAGTTTTAAAACACACAGTACTGGCTGTAAGTCTGCATGGAGTCTGTAGAAGGAACTGCGTGGATGCAGGTGTGCCTTATGGATACTTTTATGTTATATTAAGATGTCATGTGAGTGGATTTGGGTTTAAGCTTTTAGGTGTCTAAAAATTGGCTTAAATATAGTCTAATAGTATCAGGTTATTGCTTAGGTAAGAATGGGTGAGTTTAATTGGGGTAATTTCTCAGATACTACATTTTCCCATCTTCTCTGAAGTTGTCTCTGGGGTCTGTTCCCTGGTGTATTTTTCAATTCCGATAATTTCAAGGAAAATTCTGAAATCAGACTGTAAAATAGTGATGTGTTAGAGCATTTCTAATCTGAACCACTCTTACACTCACTTTACAGCTTTTGCCTTATGACAGTTGTATTGGCATAACTAATGGAGCAGGGAATGTTGTTGTCATGATGGAGATGAGTAGTGGAGGAATTTGTCATCTCATCTTCTAAGGCATACTGTGCTATTGTTT
Organism: Brachypodius melanocephalos; assembly: GCA_013398615.1. Taxonomy (NCBI): domain Eukaryota; kingdom Metazoa; phylum Chordata; class Aves; order Passeriformes; family Pycnonotidae; genus Brachypodius; species Brachypodius melanocephalos. The sequence goes on from VZSR01003807.1 coordinate 36,778,404, forward strand.
TTTGTTCTGGTAGCTGGGATTTCAGTCAGGTTGTCAAAGAGAACAGGAGGCAGGGGAGGAAGAAAAGGAGGGAAGAGATGAGGAAAAAAGACTTGTTTGATCAGTAATAGAATAAAAATATTTACATGTCTGAAGTAGAGAAAAAGTTAAAAATAAACACTTCAAAGGATGTTTAAAACAGTTTTTGGTCCTCTTTGTTGTATTTTATAGTCCTTCTTAAACTGAATATGCAGAGATTCAGATTTTTAAAATTAGGCATAAAATCTTGTAATACCAGGCATTGAAATGTTTTCAGGGTTTTGCATACATATACTAGCTTTGCATCAAAGCTGATGTTCTGAATATGCATACTGAGAAAGTGAGTCCTTAAACCCTATGTGCTCAATTAAAAGTGTTTCAAAAAAGTTGTTTCACCTGCCAGTTCAGCTGAGAGTTAATGAAAAGCAACAGCATTCTTTTGTTTCACTGTTACTTTATTTGTTTCACCTGATTATTATCAGGAATTTCAGGTGGGGTTTTTTATCCTGGGTTTTTTTTTCCCCCTTGCATTGTATCTTTGCACCCTCTTCTGAGTTTGCATATCATGCCTTCTGTCTCTTGAGTTGTACCCATCTGTCCTTGTAGTTAGTTATAAAATTTATTGTTAAAGAAGGCATTGCAGCATTGTGTCTGCCATTCCTTTGAGAGCTCACCAGTGTCCAGTGTATTGGACACTAGGGAAATGGCATTTTGTTACCTCACTTCTATACAGACCTTTTTTGCACATATTATTTGATTGTGCCTGTGACTAAATTTTTAGAGGTAAGATACTGTAATATTACAAAGGAATAGCTTTCACTCACTGGATTAATGCTTTTTTAATTTTAATTTTTTTTAATTATATGGAATGATGTGTAAGGCCAACTCAGGTAGTCGTTCAGAACACCTGTGAATGCTGCACACAGCTTTGAAATCCCAGTCTCCATCTCAGTGTTGCATTCACAGAAGATGAGATTCCACAATATTAAGTAGGCAACTTAGATTTCCCAGTGGTTTTTGAAAACAACACGTTCATGTCTTCTAGTTTAGTTGTGAATGCTTCAAGCTTTACATTTGCTTAAAAAACAAATCTATGTTTTTACAACTGAATTGCTTGCTTACTTTTCTAGGCAGATTATGGCTAGATGCTAGGTACAATTCAAGAATCTTGTTACTGTTGTACAGACTGAAAATTGACTTTATATGAATCAATCAGACTTTTTGGGGGTTATTTTGTAGAATCTATGGATTCTGAGAGAAATTAAAAGGTTGTAAGACATAAAAATAGCAAGACATTAACTAAATAAAATTGATCTGAGTTGGTATAGTGTTATTTTTTGGAATAATTCTTCAGCTCATGATTTTGTTTTCATCATGTCATAGTGTTTTTTAAAGCAATGTTTTGATTGTTTTTTGATTGTTTTATCTTGTCTGTGTGAATTTGGAATTTTAACTTTCAACTTATAATTTTTTTAATTAAAAAAAAAATCATCTTACTAGCCAAGAATCAGGTAGAAGAGGGCGGTAGGGAGAAGATAGATTGCATTTAGAGAAGTGGTTATTTCAGAATTGCCTCTGGAAATGATCTACCAGTGGTTGGTTGTTACCATTTTCAATCTTCCTTGTTGGTTCATCAAACTCTATATATTATGTCTAATTCTTGTCATAGGAAGCCTGAGTTACAGATGGAAGCACCACCACGTAGGGTATACGTATTTTTGTATGCACCATTAAGTTCAGGAAACATTATTATGTTTGGATGTTAATCATTGATGTTCTTTCCCTACCTGACCTATTTTCAATCTGATTTCTCAGTATGTATTGAATGTTAACTGACTTCATGTGATGCAGAGAGTGTCTGTGGTATTTCTGTCTGGAGGAGCCATCCTGTTTAGTCACAATGCAATGTTCAAGCAAATTGCAGCTCTCACTGCTACCTAGGACACTGTTAAAATGAAAAGATCCAACCTGAGCATAGAAAATGAATGTGAATGCTTGTTCTTTACATCCTCACTGTTGTACTTCGGGCTGTGGGCAAGATTTCCAGTAGTGCTTGCTTGGCTTAGGATCACAGGTCTTACTGAGGTTTCTAAAAACTCATTATTCACTCAAAATTTTGAAAGGTATGAGGAAACTAATGTATAAATGTTTCAAGTCAGAATGGGAAGCCCTAGTACAACTTCCTGGTGTTTTGTTGAAACCTTCATGAGAAACTTTTACAACCACAATAATATTTTTTAAATCTTGTCCTGTTATAAAATATTTTTTGTAATAAAGATGTGGCCAGTGTTTGATTGCATCATGCTTGCAGGTATATGCACTAAGTATAAATGTGTTGACATTCTTCTTCTATATTTATGAAAAAAGTGCCAATGCTTTCTCTTTTTTTAAAGGAAATGATCATCGACAAGGTTAATGGACAGGTTGTTCCTCGGTACTTGATATACGACATTATTAAGTTTAATGTAAGTACTTTCAGTTTTATTGCTTATCTTTACTTATTAATTCTTACTTCAGTTTTAGTCTTATGTGTATAAGAGCTTCAGAGTAAATATAAACGCCAAAAGCATTTGAGTATTTTGCATCTTGATAACTAGCAATGCATCGGAATTTAGATTGAAAGCAGCCTTATAATACATGTTGATTTATTTCCACTTGCTCAAGAAAAAATGGCCATTTGAAACAGTCTGCTAGACACTGTTGGAAAATTTCCCAATTCTAGAGCATGTTTGAATATTTAGGCAGTGAAATCAAGAGGGGACGGAGGAGTTATCCTCATGTATTTGTTACCAGAGCTTCACAGTACTTGTTAGGTTGCTCTGTCACCTCTTTCTCAAATTTCTGTTTGAAACAAGGCAACTGGTCCTCTGCTAAACCCTCAACAGCAGAGTCTCCTGGCAGCACAGGCTGTAGGGAAAATATATAATAAGGAAGTATATTGTAGAATTTGTGGAAAAGGAGAATAGAGCCTAAGAATAGTCTTTGTGATCACAAGAAAGAGCTGTTAAACAGTACTGGAAATAGGAAAATTGTTTTCTTTAAAACCAGCTTTCAAATACAGTAAAGCTTTGAATATCACCAAGAGGCTCTTGCTGGTGTCATTTACAGACTTTTTTTGTTGTTTTCTTCATAGTAGCTCATATGGTATTGTGTTTTGATTTTCAAATCAGCATGGAATACTACTGATAACACAGAGATGTTCTCTGTTATTGCTGAGCAGCGCTTGCATGGCTTCAAACCCTTTTCTGTTTCACCCTACTGCACCTGTGAGTAAGCTTGGGGTGCACAAGGAGTAGGGAAGGGGACATAGCCAGGACAGCTGACTCCAGCTGACCAAAGGGAAATTCCTTGCCACGTGATGTTGTACTGTGCTTATAAAGCTGGGGGAAGAAGGATGTTTGTAGTGGTGGCATTTGTGTTCCCGAGTCACCATTATGTGTGATGGAGCCCTGCTGCCCTGGGGATGGCTGAACACCTGCCTGTGGGAAATGGTTAATGACTTCCTTGCTTTGCTTTTTTTGCATGTGGAGCTTTTGCTATAGCTTTGAAACTCTCTTTATCTCAAACCTTGAGTTTCCCCACTTAGATCCTTTTGATTCTCTTCCCCCATGTTATTCCAGGGGAGTGAGTGGCTGTGGAAGGCTTAGCACCTACTGTAGTTAAACCACAACGATGTGTTAAATTTATTCAAAATAGCCCACTGAGAAAACACTAGTATCTGTTAATGCTTCTGAAAAAACGAAATTATTGTTTCAGTGCTCCTAACAGGACAAAAACAATATTAATAAACCACAAGACATTTCAGCCTTGCTAAACTACAGTTGACTCTTCCAGTCTTAAGTAAGGTACTACTCAGCTCAATCACTCAGTGTAAGTGGGAATTGCAAGTGTAGGCATGGTACCAGTCACCAGAAATTACTTAGGTATTCTTGGAAGCATAGTCATACTGTGACTTAGGACAGCTGCTTTTAAAAGGAGTAGTTTGTGGGGAAGATGTGTTAGATTAGGACTAGAAGGTTTTTGTTAACACATTTTAGTTCTGTATCTAGATGTCCTTTCTCTAGCCTTTTCTGAAAAGTAGGTGTTAGTTTCCTGGATCCCTCCTACCATTAAGACTTTTCCCTAAGCAAGAATTCCATGTACTCTTCTGAAAAATACAGTCTTCTATAACCTCTCATGTGTTCTCATTTTTTCTTTACATTTTCTTACCTGCTGCTCCACCTGTGGTTCCGTGTTTATTTACCTTCATGTCTTGCCTTGTCTGTGCTCTCCTTTTGAGTCTAACCTGCCATTCTCTACTGTTACACTTCCTTTGAAGTAAACACATAATGTAAAGAGTGTACAGTCATTCAGTTTGGGATGTGCTTGTACTAGCAAAATAACACTTTCCAAAACTCATAATTATTTTGATTAAGCTTTGTTTTGTAGTGGAAGGGGAGGAAACCCTCATTTGTAGTGAAGTGTCCATACATAACATGATGAATCTGATGTGGCAAACAGGAAAAATGATCAGTAGATTTCCAGAGGATTGTCAGTGCTTAGGAAAAGTCTCCTTTTGAGCAGTGTTTGGTTTTGTTTGTTTTTTAAGCGCCATGGGAAAGAGAGAGAGGAGCTAGTTACTATGTAATACTTTTTAAAGTCAAGGACAAATTAAGATAATGTTATCAGTATGAGTGCAAGCAGGGCTTTAGCTGCAAGAAGTCATTAGCAGTGGCCCTACTATAAAGATTAAAAAGCACAGCTGTTTTTAGGTTAATTTTAGAAGCTTAATTATAAAAATGGGCACCCAAGGATGTTTGGCTTGGCAAGAAATGATCAACAGAATTTTATCACCAAGAGAGGTAAATGTCATATAACTTGTAAATGGCAAGAAAGAGTAAGTTCCTGTTTAAATTGTGTAAGTTAGGTTTGTGTTAAATTTTTTTTGCACATCTTCAAATAAAATAAATACACAAAGCACTGGTGCTGTTCAAAACTAGAACATTCCTCCCTGCCTTCCAAACAAACCCTCACAAATTCCCCAAAGCAGAGGTTGCTCTGGAATTTGGCATTGTTTGCTTTGATCTGGAAAGCAGTTGAGTCTTGAAGGTGAATGATGGAGTTACTATATTTGCTGTCCATCATGAGTTACAGGATTTGCAGCATGGCTCTTGTCTCACCCTCCATGTGACTCAGCTTACTCTGCTCTTGGAGATGCAGCTTTGCAGGTGGGGAAATGCACATTCAAACTCCATTGATAAACACCTTTGCTCAGCCAAACCTCATGTTTTAGTCTGGTCTTGTGAGCTAAGATATTTTTACCTGAGCTTATTGTCAAATGCTTGACCTATTTTGCTGGCTAAGCATTGCAGAGTTTTCTGGCTTTGTCAGAATATTCCTTCTGAAATATTGCATTCATAATTCAGAGAAAGTGAGTGGATAAGGACCTGCTTGGTATAGATTGTAATCCACGTTATTATTGGTAAGGCTTATTGTTACTTACTTTTTGATTTTGCTGTAGTGTGTCAGGAATAAACTATAGCAGCATTCTAGAAAGAAACAAATGAAACTGAGAGAATAGACTGATTGACATACATAGTGTGTATTTGGCTCTAGATGTCTATAAGTCTTAGGACTTATAGACATCTTAAAAAGTCTTAGGAGGAAGGAAACATAAAAAATGAGTTTCTGTGATTGGGAGAAACCTATAACTGAGTTCTTAAGCAAAACATGTCAGTTGTTTTGGTTGTCTCTTTCCATGATAAGTTTTATGTTGAATTCTGATGCTTATCATGTATAGCTGCTGTGAAAGTCTGTCTTCAAGGATGCTGATGGAATCCTTTGACTGTTTCTTTTAGTTACTGTTTCTGTGACATCTAGTTTCTAAAAGCTTGTAACATCCCATTTTGTTGCAAGAGATGTTTATGAAAAACAAATGATTCTTCAGATTTAAAAAGATCTTTTAAATAGTAATTTTCTTCAGTCTGAAGCATGGTGTTGATTTTTATTAATAGCAGCTCAAAATATGACATTGCTGTCTCACTGCTTTCATCTCACCTGCTAAAATCAAATTCATAGAAAGAAAGCTGTATCCTAGCGAAATAAGCGTGCCTTTCTACCTTTGTGAGCTCAACACACAAGAAATCTGGTTTTTTTGTATTCCTCTGAACATAAAAGGCTAATAGGACCCAACATTCCTTATGGTGTTTAGTCTTAATGAGTACAGAGCTAAATCCCTGCAGTACATGTTGCTTTACAACTTCTTGATTTGTATCTGTATGTAGTTGAGTTCATCATTATAGTAACTGCAGATGTATAGCTGCAATTCAAATTTGGTGGATAATTCTAATGTAACAGAGGAAGCTGACAGTAGAATAATTAATAGCCACAGAAGCAAATACAGGCAAATCCAAATCCCTTTTCATCTGTAACAGTCCACAAAAGAATGTGTCTTCATTCTCCAGCCATCTTGGAGACAGCTCTTCCTGAAAAGCCTTGTTTTGAGAAACTTTTTCTTAGATAATATTCAGTAGCTACTTGTAAATGTATGGACACTAAATTTAAGCAACTATTTTTTTCCTTAGTTACGTAACAAAAAGTAACACTGGCATGATGTAGGATCTAATTAATGCATTCTTAGCAAAGATGCTGAAAATGAGTACAACTTTCCTTTTCCTTTCTAACCCTGGCCTTTAAATTTTTAACTCTAGCCAAGTTTTTGTGAGACCAGATTGCAATGGTAAGAATAGACTGAATGCTTGAAGAAGAATAATTATTTAAACGCTTAGAAAGGAGTTAGAATTTTGATTAAATTTCCTAATACTTCATGCATTGAATTAAGTCAAGATCAAGTTTTCTTTGTTTGTCATTATGTGTAGCAATGCTGTTGCTATTGATAAAATTTGTCATGGTGAACAGATATGCTGGTCGTAAATCCTGCCCACAGCCAATGTGCTCACTGAATTAATGCATGAAAAATGTTTGTTTTAAATCCCTGTAAAATATTACCATGTCTGACTTTTCTGTTGCAAACCTCATTTTAAAGCAATGTACGGCTCACAGTCCATGCTGTCTCTCACTTATTCGCCTATTAACCTTATCTTGAAGTTGTACTGTGAAAGTTTTGAGGGCACAATTCAGAGATGCAAGTATTTAATTGTGTCTCTTCTGTTTACAAATGCACCTGGCTGCCAGTCACCCTTCTGCCCTTAATTTTAATTCTGAGATTATTTTTCAAATGGTATCACCTGAAAATACAGATTTAAAATGCTTTTGTTACTAATAGTACCCTGGAAAGTAAGGATGCTGTGGGCATATTTGCTCCTGCACCCTTTAGATTATTTCTTGTGAAGACTTACCTGACAAACACCCAAATGCTTGTACTGGTGCTCGTGTTGCATGTTATGTTCTCAACCTCCCAATATGTATCACCTCATTCCTTCATGGCTCAGGGCTGTCAGGTAAATGAAACATGGATCATCCGCTCGGTTGTGACTTGTTTTGCTTTCTGCTGTCAGTCTGGGAGAGGTGCATTAAGTTTCAACCTCCGGTTTCTATGGTACTGTTTATTGAGAGCAAGGGCAGCCTGGCCAGGTAATGAATTTGAGTATTCTGAAATTCTAAAAGGGCAGCATTACAGTATAGGAAGAGTAACAAATGGTGGCTTATAGGATGGAGAATCAACACAATAAAGGAGTGATGCTGAATAAGCTTATGGGTCTGTGAAGTATGATTGACGTATCATAACTAGTTGTCATTTTAAAGTCTTTCTTGCCTTATTCCCCTTCCCTGATCTTTTATTAATTTAAAAGTTTTATCATTAAAAACCTGACTTGTATGTCTGAACAGCACAATCTGAAAATCTTATTTCTTTGGTAAGCTTTCAGACAGCTACCTTGTGCTTTCTTCACTGTTACTCCTTGTGTTTTGGTAAAGTACACAGCAACTGAAAAGTAGCATTTCTGTTCATTTTTGCATCCCTTTTTAAGAAAGATCTCCTTCGCTATGATGCATGCAAAAAGTAAGTTATTGTTGAAGAGTGATAATTAGTACATGCTGACCAGGATGTCTTTGCTGTTTTCATGCTCTTATTTTTTTATGTAACAAGCTGCTTGTTGTTTAGGAGCATTCTTTAGTGTTGTAATTAGCTTGAAGCTTGACATTTTTACTTGCTGGTTAGATTGTGTGAAAAAAAACCCCATTGATTTCTTTCTTTCCCTTACATCTATTACTTTGATCCTCCTTTTCCCAACCCGTGGGGCACTATGGATTACACTGAAAGTGGTTTGTTTTCCCTATTTTCCAAAATAGAGAAGGCTTAAGAGAGTACTATATAAAAGGAAAAGGGAATTAATTAAATTCTGTCATGTCCTGTTTTATTTTCAAAATATAAGTGTTTTTATACCTCAACATGAAGCATGTCTCACCAGAAACTTTTTGAATGGCAGATTATCACTAATTGTCAGAGGAAGAGACACAAAGTGTTGTTCCTGGCAGAGAGATACAGGACAAGTAGTTCTCCAAGAGCAGCTTTAGAAGCTACCATGATACTAAATCCTTTATACTTTTCAGATGTTTGTGTCTGTACTCCTACTTGCTTATCCTGATGTGATACTTTTCCAGCAAACCATGAAACATGCTATTAAAAAATAAAAAGTCACACCTGAAAGTTTAAGTTGGGTTGTAAATGAAAATAACAGATATTATAAACCTTAAATACAATTAAGAGAATAAACTCCAAACCCAATTTTTCTGTTCTTAGGAGGTTTCCTTAAAGAACATTTCTCAGTGTCTTTGTTGAATGATTTTCTGCTTCTCATGATTCAAACCTTTAAAAACCCTCACTTTTTGTCTGCAGTATCTTTTTATCTTCTTCTTCTGCTATGGAGACTTATGATTAAATAGAAAAACTGTTACCTTCAGCTCACAGTTTATGACAGTAATTCCCATAGGAACTGCCAAGTGGACTTAAACCCAGCTTCTGTCTCAAGCAAATATTCAGATCACTCAAAAATGTGGCAGTAATCATCAGCTGAAGTGGAAGGTGTGAAAAGCTTTACAGTGGGGCAGGTTTTCCAGCTGCATTATCATTGCATTATCTATTTTCCTAAGTACTGGCAATGAAGTTTTAAACACGGCTTTTCTTGTCCGATATATTTCAAAACAAAAATCTGTAGTCAAAAATAGAGTATTGGGGAAATGTCACATGGAAGCAGTGAGAGTGCTCCAATGTTGTAATGTCTTATTTCCCTAACTTAGTTTTAATTACTCCTTTTCTACAATTAATCAAGCAACAATATTTCATTTTTTCAGTTTTCTCCCTGTCTCTTCTCATCTCTTTCCTGTTTCTAGGGGAAAAGAACTAAAGAAAAAGAAACAGTCAAAGTTAATCAGAAGGAAGTAGCAAATATAATAACTGTGTATTTCAGGATTGCTTTTGTGAAGGCTGAAAGCAGTAGTATTTTCTTTTCCATGCCTGTTTGAGATAGAATTAGGATTATTCAGTCTGGAAATGAGAAGACCTAAGGGAGACGTTATTGCAACCTTCCAGTACCTGAAGGGAGCCTAGAAGAGATCTGGAGAGAGACTTTTCACAGGGACCTGTAGTGATAGAACAATGGGGAATGGCTTTCAACTGGAAGTGGGCAGGTTTAGATGAGATAGTAGGAAGAAATTTCTCACAGTGAGCTTCATGAGACACTGGAGCAGGTTGCCCAGAGAAGTTGTAGATGCCCCATCCCTAGAAGTGTTCAAGGCCAGGTTGGATGGGGCTTTGAGCAACCTGGTCTAGTGATCAGTGTGCCTGCCCATGGCAGGGTGTTGAAACTGGATGATCTCTAAGGTCCCATCAAACCCAGACCATTCTTTGATTCTAACATGTTTGAATAGCCTGACTGACTTTTTGTTTAGGAGAGAATGTAAAGGCTGTATTTTCATCCTTTTTAGAATATTTCTCTTATTTAAAATAAATATGAAGAAGAATACCACTTTCTCTTGAAACAAGCATTATGTTTTCAGTGTTTCTTACTCAAAAGCTAACCATGTACACAATGAACTAGATATCTAAAAACAGATTGTGTACTGAAATGATAGATACTTACAAGTCTTCAGGTGTTACAAGCTGATACTTAATTTTTAGTTTTATCATGGTTTAGGCAACGTGGGTGGTTCCTTTTCTAAGATAGTAGTTGTGAATAAGTGCTGATGGTTACTACTTTTTTCCCCCCCTTATTTCTAGTTTTTACAAGATTTCATACTAACTGTACTAGACAGTCTTATTTTAAATACCATGAAGTGATTTATATTCTAAAAAGACCAGTGCCACAATCTTTTCAAGTATGAAATGTCTTGACTAATGTCTTTAAGATGAGGAAATTTTCCCACGGTTCTTTAATTCACTGGAGTGATAATTCTTTATCATAAAGACAGCCGTGTTAAAGCCCAGCAATAGCTATTGCTATGAAGAGTCATCTTGAATGGATGATAGAAAGGAAGAGAGTGTGATGAGAGTAGAAGTAGAAAGAGAAAATACTGAGTGCAACAGATAATGGGTGTTCCAATTAAAGTAAGAATACCTCCATACTACATGCAACACAAGCTCTAGGAACAATAATTAGAAAAAACTGAAGCATTAAAATCCTGTGTTTGACTTTGAAGATAGCCTAACTTCAGTGTAAAATAAATTGTTAAAACTTATATTCCCATATGCAATCCTTTTGTGTGTAAATATCCCATGGTAATAAAGACACATCTATCTTATAATTAGGGTTTTTTAGAACTATGACTTTTCCTTCTGTAATTGAAGTGGGAGGTTCATTTACTCAGATTACCTGAGGGGAGGCAACCAGTCTAGACAGAACAGGATTCCTTTTGTTGTAATCATTCACATCTCAGTAAAATCCCCTTATTGGGTTCTGGTTTAGAGGGCTCAGAAGGATTTCTAAATGAAGTCACTGTACATGCAATCAATGAATTTGACTGAGTTGTCTGTTCTCTGAAAATAGCAACCACTAAGCTTTCAGTGGCTAGCTGGAGCTTTGCTTTCAAAAGAGAGGGCTTAGGTGTTCATCTGTGCTAGATGCCTGTTTCCATAGTTCTGCCTTTTTACTGCCCACTGCTGGTGATGAGAATCTTAATTCAGTCACTTCAGCTGATTGTAAATATTCTGCTTTGTTTACATTACCTTTATACTGGTAATGCATATTTATCATCCAGTTGCAATTACAGAGTTTTATGGTTTTTATTGTGAATTTAAAATTTTGAGCAATCCAAGAAGAGTAAGGGAGAGAGCAATGTTTGCAGTACGATCTATTTTTTCTATTTTGGTCATATCTGTTTAATCATCATTTTGACAGTCCTGCTGTTTTTTTCAAGTTATGTTTGCTAATAAAAAACCCCATGGAACTATACTTGTATGTTCTGTTAGACCTTGGTGTTATCCTTTGGCCACTAACTTCTTTCCTTTGTACATTTTAAAATTTATTTTCAGCTATTATTTTTTGAGGAAATACCAGTAATTTAATGTATTTCTCAAGCAATATTTTCAATAGGTCTGATTCTTCAAACCATTTTTGTTCTGTGGTAAATCAGAGTGATATTTTGTTGTACAAAACAACAACATATAAATTGTAATCATGTTCCTGCAGCACACTGGTTGTATTGTTACAACTGAAACAGTATTTCACACACTGTACACTGTACATCATTGATGCTGATAAATAGATCACCTTTTGAAACTGCTGAATTCCTTGCTCCTGTCATACATGTTTTGAATATTTGAGTGATAAAAGTTAGAAAAGCCCCCAAAATTTAAAGTTAGATGACTGCCAAAATTTTAAAATTAATTTTTAGATTCTATTGATTGTCATGCCTTTTGCCTTTTAGAAATGAAAAGGGTCATAATTCTATAAAATTTTTCATTTCTCTAATACTTTACTTTTAATCCTGCTTGAAAGAGAACTTAATGACAAAAGCCTTTTAAGTATTGAATGTAGTAATAATCTTATTTGGAAACTCAAACAGCATCTTTAGGTTGTTTTTATATAAAGCTATGTATATAAAAAAAGAGCAGCATCTATAAAACCATGGTCAGAAGAAATATGTGCCAGATCATTAATATAAAATGCAAAATATTAGACTGCATGGTCTTCAGAAGTTGGGAGAACTAATAATGGGCTTTCACTGGGAATGCAGATGTCAGCTGTGGATGCCTTGAATTGTCAATAATAACATTAAACACTGGGTAGAATATCAGGCTGAGCTTATTCTTTATTCTTCTCTCAAAATCATTAAAGCAAAGACAGTTGTGACATATGTTTTGCTCTGGCTCAGTAAGTGAAGACGTGCAGGGAACGTATATCTGTGTATGTGTGCTGAATTATTCATGTCTCAGATACTGCTCTGGAGAAGCAAATGGAGCATGCTTTGCTGGTGGGTAGAGTTCAGCCATATCTCATGGAGGAAAAGAATAAATATGCTCAGTTTATCCTGGACCGTGCCAGTTATCAGCTGTATGCAGAGGCCCAGGCATTATTTTTCTTTTTACTACAGCTGCATTGAGGAAAAAAGCACATGAATACCAAAATCAAAGATGAAGTACTTTTATGGAATTTAGTGCCTGTGTAGCATGGTGTGTTCACTGCATCCATTTAGGTAAAGGACTTCCTGTGTAAGGCTTATGGATTTTGCTGAGCTGTGGCCACAAGGTAACCTTAGAGACCCAGATGAAGGGGAACTTCAACGTGGAGGGTGATGGTGGATCCTCAGGGATACCTTTGTCCTTGTGGAGAGAGAGGCAGGATGTGCAAGAGAAATCACGTTATCCTCTTATCCCCGTCTCAGAGACTCCTGCCATCTTGCTGTATGTAATGACCTGGGATTTGAGTTACTCACCTGATGCAGCATGAGGTTGTGACTCCAACACTGAGGTCTCTGTGAACTGGGTGGAGGGCAGGAGCACGGCCTGGCACTTGTCCAAATTCTGTCTCCTGGCATTCATTTGGAGCATTGTTAGAGGGACTGGTTTTGTTGAGTGGATGGAGGTTTTTTTTTGGTGGTAGCATTTTTTAATTTTCTTTTTTTTTCCTTTGGTTTTTTTTTTCTAATCTCCATTCAGCAAATAAATTGCCTTCCCCCATCTGCTCAAGACAATGGATATTAAATGAACTGCAGACCCTGTTTTTCAGTGTTTTTAAACCCATTTCTTTTTGTGATTCTTACGTGACTTGTTGTGTATGATTTCTGTTGAGAAGATAATTTGAAATAACCCAAGTTTAAATTTAGAAATTTCGAATCCTGGGTGGGTTTCAAAGTTCAGCGGAAATTTCATCTTATGTTTTGAAGTTATGTGGAGGATGTTTTAACATCAAAACTATATTTTTTTCAAGCCCACTCCATGCTCTGACCTTAGTGCAATGCACAGAATTTCAACAGGTGAAGAAAACTCTGCTGCTCGAGGAAGAGGTGTTGATTAAACTGTTGACTCTTCTCTTTAAGACTTGTCTAAATGATATTTTGCTTTAGGATACATTTTATTTACAGTGAGAGGAAAGTGTAACTTTCTAGCATAGGTAGGAGATACATGCCACTTGTTAATTTTGTTTTACCCTTTGCTAACAGGCTTACCTAAAGTTTAAAATATCTAGAACAGGAATTATCATTTAATGTACTTCAGAAACTATGCTGTCAAGCAGTAGTGACCCTCATCCTTCTCAGACAGGTAAAAACCTACATACTGGAATAAGATCTTAATTATCTGAATGCTTAAGTTAATAAAACATCTGTATTGCCTAAAAACATGCTATTACTTGATGCCTGGGTTTAGATTATACATGCATCAATGTCTTAGTTTTTGACATCTTTCAAATGTGTGCTTTATACACTAAATAATCTCTTCCTGGTTTTGTCAAGGTCTCTGAATTATTTATTGCAGCCTACGTTACACTCCTACTTATTTGCTAAAAGCAAAGAATTTTGTCACTTCTAGATTTTGGATATGTCTGGGATAAATGCGTTGTATATTAGCAGTGTTTTTTGTAATTATGGGAAATGTCTAATAACAAAGAAAGAGCCACTCTCCTCCAATATTGCTTTTATTCAGTATGTCCTTGAGTTAAATTCAATTATGTGCTCATTTTCTTATTGCTAATGTCCTGTGCTTTTGTGAGAATGAAATACTCTTTGACTTCTTAGTTTACTGGTCTGATGAAGTAGTAGCTTGGCACCACTGTCTGTGTTTTCCTTTGTCATATAATCTTATGTCAACCTAGCTTTGACCTTTATTTGATGAAGCCTGGTTGTAATATACCCTTCTACTTAACAAGCTTTAAACCAGAAATATATGATTGGCAGAACTGCAGGAAATAATTAGTTCCAAGTAGATGAGAAAAGTGAAAGGAATATTTTAAGGAAAAGAAAGTGATTCAGCTGGTTTATGGTGCATATGAAGTTGCCTCAGCTTTTAATTTAACTGTTCAGGGATGGAAATAAATTTAAATCACTGCATAAAACCATTTTTGAAGGCGTCATTGTAAAAAAAACTTTCTAAATAACATAACTGCTTATTAGCTTATTGAAAGCTCAAATATATGAAATATTAATTACTTAATTTCCTGTTTCAGACCTACTAATAAAATGTGGCTGAGTGGAAAAGGTACTGTAGGGAAGAGAGTATGTGCACTAGATCTTGCTGAAATCTACCTAGAGAATTATGAGGTTCTTTGAAGTTATAAAAAAAGTATATACACATTTCCCAGGAAAGAATTCTTCAATCAGTTCTTCAGTCAGTTGTTACAGGGTAACAACTGTTATAGGGGTTGAGATGTGTTTTCTGTGTTTAAATTACACGTGAAAAACAGGACAAGCTCGGTCACTGGATGAGTACTCAAGTATGCTATACGTAGGGAGAGAAAGGAAGGAAGGAAAGATTGATTTTCCAATATTTTGTCTGTGGCACTTAAAAGTCTGTAGATCATGCATCTGTATTCTGTAAGAAATGAATAAACAATGAACCACTCTCTTGCCCTTTCAATTTTTCCATACTCTTAATTTTTCATTCATTTGAATGGCTCTTTACTGATAACACCTTCATGTTTGAAAGGAAGACAACACTGAAGGCAACATTAACAGTCAGCTAAGCTTTTTCATGAGCATGGATCAGTAAACAGAGATTAGGAGACATTTCACCTATGGTGTGTGCTTGCAGGTTTTGTACAAGATGTGCTTCCCCACACAGTGGTGGTGGCTGTGCTGCCTGTTCTTATGTAATCTGGAGCAGAATCCTAAAAGAAAGTGGTTGTGAGTTACATGTGGTAGGGGAGCAATGCATAATTCTTAAAGCTGTTGCCATGAACAACTGAGGACTTTTGATAGAGGTCTAGTAGGTTCTAATGCTAGCAAAGAAATATAACACAAACTTAATTCCACTTTGGGAGCCCGAAATGTCAAAGATTTTGGTGAAAGCCAATATGATTTTGGAAAGAACTAATTAAATTCATGTTGGTCTAAATTTGGCACTCTGTTTTTCTCCTAATTGAGATACCCATTCAGATACTACTTGGTCTCTTCCCTTTGTATGCTTCATCAGAATGTCATTTTGCCATTTATTTTTTTGGCTATCTTTCCTGTTGACCAGTTCACATCCTCTGTGATGCAGGTTGGAGCAGTGCTTTTTTCCTTCAAGCTGCCTTTAGTACAGGAGATACCTGGTAGCTCGGCTGTACTGCTGCCATTGATGATTTGAGTCCCATGTCTTCCCAGTTTCCTTTGCTCATTGCTTTAAATATTTGAAGAATTTTGGTTTGCAAGCCAAAGCATCTGAGCTTATTCCCTGTAGGCCGTGAGAGGAGTGGGTTTTGAAAATTATTTTCTTATGTGAATGGGGTGGCAAAATGAGGGATGATCTCATGTAAATAACTTTCAGTGCTGTATCACTCTTCTAACAATGCAAATCTACGAGTTTTGTGTCTCACTGCTGTGAAAGTGACACCTCCGATTGAAACAAGCTTTAGAATTTATTAGCTGACAGTTGCTTGTTTTGTTCTAGTGAGATCCATAGCGTGTTTTCCTCACTATCTAATGCTCAAAATATAATAAACACCATTACAAGCCGTTACTAATCTGACAAATGCGCATTTTAAACGCTCATGCTGATCTGGTGCAATGCACCAAATATAGAAAGAGCAATGTAAAGCTACTGTTTTATTTCAGATCTTGAAAGGTCAGGGCATGCTGCTGAGGCTTAGTGAAGGGTTTTATTGCCTTTCTGTGACTGAGCCATCAAATATCTTGCAGGTTTTTGTAGCCATTGTTTATTGGCACATTTTCCAACTGCACCTATTTTTCTCTTTTCTATGACAGAAAAATGAACATTAATTAATGTTTCTTTCAAGGCATCAATATACTGCACTCAGAGCAAGGAGTTCACTTAAATATCTAAATCTCGTTGCTTTGTCATTAAAAGTATTGTGAACAAAATTATCTAAATGACTTCAGAGGAAAGCTATGTGGAGAAGTATAGCTGCCATATAAAAGTTATAATTAGGGAGTATTTAAATTATTTTAATTCACTTTAAAGGTATTTAGATGTTTAATTCATGTATGCTTGAATGCATATTACAGGTTTCTAGGTTTCTGTGAACTTCGATTTGGTTAAACCTTTTCCAGCCTGAGAAAAAATGCTTGAAAATCACACATTTGGGAAAAATTTAGTAATTTGATAATACTTCTGTGTATCTGTAGGATTCTAAATATTGTGTTAGGAAAACTTAGATGGTTCAAATAGTTTGGTGTTTGATTTTAATACTGATTTTTGTAACTTGGCAGGGACAGCCTGTTGGAGACTGTGATTTTAATGTTCGGCTTGCATGTATAGAGAAAGAGATTATATTTCCACGACATGAAAAGATGAAAAGTGGTCTTATAGACAAAGCACAGGAACCGTTCAGTGTTCGAAACAAACCATTTTTCGACATCTACACTTCCAGAAAGGTAAGCTTGATTTCAGTTGTTTTATGTTGTGGTACTGGAGGCACTAAAACAGTGGTAGGTATAGGTTTTCCCTCTGCGTTTTTGTTGTGCCTTCCAGTGAGTTCCTCTGTTAGCCAAATGTTCAGCAATTGTTGTGGGCTGATTGGCAGCTTGAGATATTCTGAAAAGTGGATTTTTTTGTTGTTTTATTACTTATCTCAGACATTTAGAAAAATAGTTTTGAAGATATCAATAAATCTGAAGTACCAAGTAAAACCTTAAGGACATTGCAATCTACATTTGAGATGATTGTGCTTCAAATGCAGTTCAGTCAACAGTTTTTTAATCTAATGTGTTACCAACACCTTAAAAGCATCTTTCAGATAAAAGTATCTTAATTTATTGGGATATTTGGGGTTGGTGTATGGCTTCTTTGGTGTTTTTTCCTTGGATTATTTTTTTTATTTGGTTAGTTTGAGGTAAATGTTTTAAGCGTCCATCATGACGGACTCTGAAGCCTTCTACATTTTGGAGTTTAGGTTACATATTTTAATTCTATTAAAATAAATAGAATTTATTTGTGTCCTGATTTAAATCAGTCTTACCTAGTGAAATATGTTCTTTTTACTACTCTTACAACCGAAAGCTTCTTGGGAGGCTTGAAATCTGATCAAGGAATTCCTTGTTTTTAATAAGGAAGAAGTTTTATGTCAATATTTGAGAATTGTTTGTATGCCCTATGATAACTGTAAGGAATTTTAGGTGGCAATTCCAGTGTTGATGTGGGGTTTTAATATTTAAGGCAATATTGGTAAACACTTAAGAGAAATGATTATTGGTTCAAAATAGATTTCAAATTTATATCTGCTCAAAAGAATTGTGTTCATAAAAATATATTCTCAAAAAATCAATATATAAACTAAGAATTATTGTTTGTCTTACTTACCTCAAAATACCTTATTCGTTTCATTACTTCTGTGAACTCGATGAGTATAATTCCTGTAACACTTCCTTAGGGTAATGAAAAAGGGATTTCATTTTCATATTCATCATAACTTAGTGAATTTTTCATTATGTATGGTCAGAATAGACTATAAACAATAGTCCAGTCTTTTGAAGCATTGTCCTATTCTGAGAAAAGACTATTTAAAAATAGTATTGTTTTGACCAAAGGATCTTTATCCTATTTTTATTCAGTCATTTCTGCAACTATAGCAACAAACATAGCAATGAATACCTTATCAGTATAGCTGAAAAAGGGAGCACACTTCCTCTTTGAGAGGGTTTACCAACTCTGTGTACAGGATAGCAAGGTCTCCAGGAAGAAAAGGAATTCCTTCTATCCTCTAAGTCTATTCATATCCATCAATCCCTCTCCAGAGACTGGGAATGCCGCTGAATGGATCCTAAAGGGTGCCAAGTGGAACCTGCTTAGGTAGATGTGCTGCTTATGCTCAATTAGATGTTTTTCTTTTCCGAGAGTCGGATCCTTTCATCTTTAGAAAGGATCTAACAGGTTCCTTCCTTTCTTGACTATAATGAGCAGCTTTGTGGTGCTTAACTTCTGGCCGGGGGTTAAACCATCACAAAATCTTTAAAGATTTACACCCTAGATTGGTCTCAGAAAAGCTGGGTTTTTTTTAAGCTTGGATTTCTTTCCTAATTTCTTCCCAGTGTATTTCTGAGAGAAAGATGTGGCTTCTTAAGTCACCCCCAAGGCTTCTTGTTTTTGAAGATCAACAGAGGGAGTAGTCCTTGGTTAAAGATAAGATGGCTCTCTGATTGCACCAGCATATTCAAGATTGAAAAAGTGCAAGACCCATACCTGGTCAGAATGGGTTTCATCAAAAGTTTGGGAATATGATTTGAAGTTGTTGGGGTTTTTTTGTTTGGTTGGTGTGTTTTTGGTTTTGTTTTTTTCCCTTTTTTTTCTTCATTGTAGCTGGGGTTTGCTTGGGATCAAGAAAACAATCAAGTGTACTCCATCACGTCTTATTTTTGTTTTGAGAAGCTTTAATTTTTGAAACATGTTCTCAGGATGCGGTTTGATCCTCACAAAAGAAATGCTCTAGAGCTCTTTTTCACAGCCTCCCTCCATCATTCCTTTCTGTGATCTGAGTTAAGACATTCCACTCCATTCTTTTTATTAAAAATAATGTACCAGTAAATATGTGTTAGACTATGTGGACTGTAGGAAGATTACTCAAAAGGCCAGGAGCCTCAGTGCTATATTTGATAGCAGAAAAAGTGGCTAAAACTTTTAATCGTACCAGAAAAAAAGAGTGTTTTCTGTGTAGACGTAGTTGTTTTCAGTGAAAAAGTGGAAGCAATTACTTGAAATAGCAGTAAACTTTGTGCTGTGTTATATAATACATCCAATAATGAAAACGTTCTTAGAGTTATGGATTTGGAACTTTAATACCAGAGTTAGGTAGTGACTTTTTTTTTTCCTAATCTGAAAATCAATTTGCTTTGTAATGAAATGCACTTTTAAAGTGCAATTATAAAGTCTGGCAGCATTTGTAGATGTGTCTTGAGATTTAGTTTTGGATTTTGGAAATAAGGGCTGCCTCTTTATAATGTTGCCTTCGCTGTTAGTTTAAGATGTTTAGATGGACTTTTTTTTTTGTAGGAATGAGTTTTAGTGGTAAGACAAGAGAAATGGACAATCACTGGGGAGCAGGTTGTGTATTCTCAGAGTCTCTAAAAATGTTGCCTTGTTGAACTCTGCTATTGATGAAGAAAACAGTATCACTAAAATTTTTTTCCTCTATAATCAACTAAACACAGATTAGTATTTTAGTGTTAGCTGGGAACACATGTATTCTGTAATAGATTTTTCCTTTTAATGTAACTTCCAATTTCTCTTTGACATTTTTGAGCAAAGGTGAATTTTTGTTGTTTGTTATTACACTTGTATGATTGGTCACTGACGTAGCATAGCTTGCTTTCTTTGCATTTATTGAATTACATGGTCAAATTGTCCTACTCGTTGTGCAAGGATTGCAGCAGTCAGTGGAAGAAGTTGAGTTTTAGGTTAGTGCTTTAAATGCTTCATACTCTTAGGCTTTGAACCTTGGCCTTGTATTTGCAGGAATATTAGGCTTTTCAACAAGACATTATTTTCATTATATTGAACAGGAAGTACAGGTGCATAGAAATAATTCTGGGGAACAGTCCAACTGTTGGCTTTCCTTGCCTAAACTAACTCACAGTTCTCTTGCTAGGTGTTTTTGTGTGGACAGTCTCAGTCTGGACATCATCACTAGAGCCCATTGTCTAGTGAAAATTCTGTCTAGCAGGAGTAGGAAAAAGTTCCTTTCTGTGCAGTCTGTGGTCCCATGGAGAATTGTGCCCATCACTCTCAATGGAACAATAGGGCTAAAGGTTAAACAATGATACAGGTCAAATGAACAACCTTTTGCAAATGTTAGCATGCTATATGTCAATGACTTGTCAGTTCTTAGACTATTATCTGGTTTTAAAATGACAGCTTGTCCTAGAGGGATTAGAGAGAAGGTAATCTCTGCTAGAAAATTAAATGGTCCAGGATCTTAAAAATTTTCAGTCAAATCTGTGAACTGACAGGTGACTTACTTTGTTCTCCTGGTTTATTTGACATTTGGATTTTTGTTTTTAGTTTTTAAAATGGCTTTTGTTGTAGTTAGGAGAGGTGGAATGTTTAGAGTTTATACCAATAAAGGTAGAGCTCCTGTTGAGATGGTTTGCTTTAGAAAATTAAGTGGCTGTGGACCTCTGATGATGCAGGAGACTGTAAGTGCACACTTTGCTGAGGCAGATGTAGGCTAGTATTTGCATGCCCTGAAAGAGTGAACCCTGATAATGGGCAGAATATGCAGACATTGCTCATCCATGTTTGCCAAGAGAGCTGTTAACCACAACTGGAGAAAATGACAAAGCCCTGTCCTACACCTCCAAGTTGCCTGAAGACTACATGTGGAGAAGCTTTGCGGTCATGGGACAGAAGACAGAAGAATTGCATGGCAGCAATGGTGGATGCAGAAGTGTCAAATACTCTTATTTATTGATGATCTTGAATTCTGCATCTCAGTGGAGAGGGAATGTTACCATCTGGAGATTTTTTATTGCCAAGAAGACTTCTTTCCTCTGTTTTTATTTTTGTTTTGATTTTCTATGCCTTCAGGAGTAGTTTAATCGGCTCACCTTTCAATCCTGCATTTCCTGACCTAGGGTTGGCAGCCATTCTTCGGTGTCTGGCCTACATCATATTTCTCACTCCATCTGTTCCATTCAAGGGTTTTTGGCCTACTCATCATCTAATCACCTTGTAATTGTCTTCTAACCTGTGTCCTCTCTACTATTTTGTTTCTGTTTGTTTTTATTTCTTTATTTTTTATATTTCTTCCTCACTTTGTCCTGTTCCATCTCCCCCAAAATGGGAAGTTTAACAGTGTAACAGTGGTATTGCCTTATTCCACCCTTAGATATTTTTGTGCTGTGTAACCATCACTTAAATCTCCTTTTTCACATGCTTTTCTTCCTGAAAACACAAATAATCATTGACCTGAGGAACCTAATAAACAAATCGTGAATAAGAAGCTGCAAAGGTGTTACCTTATTCTTATACTAGAATTTGAAATCTTCTCTTGGCAGCTGTCTTATATCCCAGCATGTAGTACTTCAAGCCAGATTGTTCAAAGTTATTTTAGCACATGAATTGTAAAGGTAAGTACAGCCAATGAGCCCAAGTGGAAACTTTTTTAAAATTTTAAGATGAAATAGGGGACTAAACTGCAGATCTTGAGCTGAATGTAGGTTACTGCCACTTGAAATTCAGTGCTTGAACTGGAGCTATTTCATGCAGCCCGATGATGTGGATACTATTTGGTAAACATAATTTCTGTGAATGGGAAGTTTAGGGTACCAGAGGCTTTGCAGGCCAGTGCTGGTGGGGTGTCCAGCTGCCTCTGACTGTTCCTTTGCTTTCTGTGGGACAGGGAGGCAGCAGCTACTTGCTTAGATTTGCGTTCCCTCATGCTAGGGCAAACACTGAGTCTGCTGTGGTGAACTTCTCAGCCTCCTTGCTTTGCTGGAGTCACTTAAGGAGACTCATTCACGAACAAGAATCTGTGTTCATTTCCTAGAGTAAACAGAAGAGGTTTAGGCTACTTGCTTTTGGTTATTATTATTTGTAATGTTGAAGGTCAAATATAATATTTCAGCACTATAGAATTTTGGTTAGGAAAGAAGTTTTTTTCTTTTTGTTTAAAAAATCATTCACACATTAGTTACATTTCACATTTTTCAGAAAGTGATCTACTGAAGTTAAAACAAACAGTCTTGGATATTTCCATGAAGGATTATTTTCATAACTTGTAGCTCATGTTAGATATTGCTAGTGCTACAAATTAAATTAATGTAGAATAATTCAGATGTGGAATATGTAATTAAATTCTGACTTGTCAAACTATAGTGTGAAGAAAAAAAGCGCAATGAAACTAGTGGAAAAATAAAGGCTTATGGATGAAATGTTCTACTTGGTGCACATTGTAAGTTTAAACATCAGGACAGTGCATATTCAGCGTAGCTTTTAACACTTTAACATTAGATTTGAATGTTCTAACATTTGTGTAAATTATTTCTTCTGTATTTTGTGCAGTGGAAATACTATATACCTTTCTAAGTAGGAAAAACCTCTTTAACAGTGATTCCTTCTTTCAGTTTTATGGTGTATTACCAAACCAGGGAAATGCAAATCTGTTTGGACCTAATTACCAATTGGTATGCTGGTATGGGCAATGGAATTGTATATTTGATGTCTTCCGAATTGGTTAGAAGACTCAGCTGTGGTGACTAAGTGGGTCACTCCACTCATTAATTGAGGGGCAACTGTTTAATATTGTCCATTGTGCCACTTCACAGCCTGTCACTTTCCAAACTGCCTTCTGGCAATCCAGCTCCGCAGGGAAGCCATCAGAATTCTCGTATTGGAATGGCATGCAAGAGACACATGCTTAATTTGGATAAAATGAATAAAAGCACGAAGAAAATGGTAAAAACGGGTGAAATTTAAAGCAATTTATTATGATGCAAGATTATAGGACATCGCTGCTAGCTGTTTCTTTTCTTGTTTTTTTGAGAAAAAATCCCAAAACCAGACCTTGCACAAAATTAATCTTTAAAATAAAGAAATTACAAAATCTTCACATTTTACTCTTTTTTTTTTTTTTTTGTTAAAATCAATTCTTCAGGCCCAGTACAAAATATTAGCCCAGTTTCAATCAGGAATTTTAACAGTAAATGTATGAAAACATTATATTCTTGTATATCAGTTTTGTGTCTAATTGAATTGTATATACAATTTTGTCTTTGTTGAGAAGTCTTATTAGAAATGCTTAATAAAATAAAATCCTCAATTATCTGACTTAATTAAAACAGACCTATCCACAATTTAGACAACCAGAGATGAGATTATGTTGGAACAGTTTACACAAGGATAACAGATCTACCCAGGGGCTGGGTAACAGATAAACCTTACCAGGTATGTAACAGTGGAAGATCATTCAGCTCCATTGTACTCAACCCAGTGCCATTCTTTCCTTTGACATCAGAAGAGGAATGTAGTGTTTGGTCAAACCCAGAGCATTAGGGAGCTTGCAAGCCATCAGCTGAAGACATTACAGACTTTACTGAGCATCCTTCATCCATTCAGGAATGTGATAGATTTCAGCTAATTTGTAAAAAAGTCAAGGCATTTGCTAGTGGAACCTCCAGCTCCAGCAAGACTGTAATCTCAGATGGGTGTGTTCTGCCAGGTAGGAGAGCATGGGGGGAGTGATGTGGGCAACATCCCTGTGCCTAAAAGAAAGAAAATGAAGACACCATGCAGTTTGAAACAGAGAACTGTGAAGAGCACAGTAAATGAAATGGCCAAGCTATGAAATATATTGCTGTTTCTTCATCAGGAAAAATAAATGTGAAATATTGCTGTTGGGCAGGGTCATTCCTGCAAACCTCGAGGAGTCCATGTTTCTCTCATTTTGAAGCTATCACAAAAGTCAAAGTTTCCTGGAGGAGCTTATTTCTCTTATTTGAAAGAAGCATTTGAAAACATCATAGTTAATTGATGTCAGTTTCTCAATTGTGTTTGTGAGAAGAGATTGACGGTGAGAAATGCCTCATGCTTATTTTGAATTCAGGAATGCAGATGTGCTGTCAAATGAAGCATTAACACACATAGTGCTTGTGTTATTCTTGGGTATTGTTTTGAATATATTAGGTGTGTAACCTTTGGAGTTGTTCACTGAGAACCAGCACATAGGTGATAGCTCAGTGGGGCTCTTACTGTAGCATGCTCTAGGTTTTTCTTAAATGTCTCCACATACTTAAGAAATACGGCATACAGCTAGTGTTATTACCATATTAGAAGAGTGCTGTTAATGAATTAGCTGCAAAGCCAAGAAGATATTAAAAAAAAAAATTAGAACCATCAAACTTGATTCCTTGCCACCCTCAGAATGTATTTTACTCTCATTCACAATAGCATTTTTTTCCTGTGTGGCTGGGTAGTGAAATCAAGTTAGTGTGATTCTTAGACTTTGTTAACATCCAAGGTTGCATCCCAACACACACTACAGTGATTTTCAGCTACTCTTATATCTGGAAGTGGCTCTTTGAATCTTTTGGAGAGGAGTAGATTTATCAAACAGCTTTCAGTAGATGACAGATATGATTTCTCTTAACTTTTCTAAAAAAGCAGACTGTAAAACTGCCTTGTGAAACTGGCAGCAATTCCAGTAGAAACTGGGAAAGCTCCTAAAGTCCAGTGTGTGGAATAACAAGATTTTTTTTCTAAGACGTGCATCATGACACAAAGCAAGTTGCAGAGAGAGAGATGACTCTCTGGCTTTCTTGCTTGGAGCTGTTGCTCATTCCCTATTACATGAAGATAAACTGGAATTTCTGTTGCCTTCCTCCTGGAAAAAATATGTGGCCTCCAGTGAAGACTTTTCTGCAGAATTGCTGTTCTAAAAGATAATGAAGAATGGCATCATTAGAATGCTAATGACCAGTCACTAGTAGTTTGGGCACTTGTCAGTCACTGACTATGAAATTATAGGGGCAAATGGTTTAGGAAATCACTCTATAGTAGTTGTGGTTCTTGGAATTATGTTGTTTTTGGTCTGTGATCTGCTGACAAGCATTAAGTGTTCAGCATATTTGACTTTTGCATATTTGACTTTGGCACAAAGGAGTCTGGGAGCCCTGCACATCCCACTTTTCAGCAGGAAACAGAATACTTGGAGCTAAAGTGCAGGTACCAGTGGCAGCCTAGGTCTGCAGCCTTTCAGCTTGGTCCACTTGGAGTGCAAGGGGGCCATTAAATGAGAACAGAGTTATAATGTATCCGATAGGGCTGATGTAGCTATGAGATAAGTACATGTTTCTTCCAATGTTCCTGCTGAGTTTCTAACTAGCTGTAGACAGAGGAGAGTACATAGTTGAAGGAGCAAACCCAGATTTAGGTCACCTTCCTTCCTCTCTGTGCATGCACCTGTCTGTTGCCACTTTGTGTTATTTCAGCCTTGCTGCTCCCGCTGTTGCTAGCACAGAGCTTGTGGAGGTTAAGTGGAAGTGCCCAGGTGACTTCCTGTCCTGCTATAATGGGTTGTGCATGGGAGAAGTGATCCCCAGTAAAGCTGACCTCCAACAAAGTGCTGGGAAATACTAGAAAGTGACTCTCCCACAAAAGGATTTCTTCTTGCCATTATCTGTAATTGGGACGAATGGAAGACTGTCAGTGAATGCTTTTTTGTGGAATATGAATTTCAGATTGAGCATCCTCTAACAGTGTTTTGCTAGATGAGCCATTTGTAGGCTCCATTAGGACCATATGTATTTGAATACCACGAACAATGCTCTAAAGTGTAAAGCAGTGTGTTCTCTATAGGAATGCCTGTTAAACATCCATGGAGAAGTGTAGAGAGGAAGCTACACTTGCAAAAATATATATTTCTATATTCCTATATTCCTCTTACGAAAAATATTTGTTGCTAGAAACTGGTCAGTCCGTGGAATATTCAGTATTATTAAACACACCTTTGACTGACCTTTAAAAAGAGGGAAACATGCCTTGCATGCTCACTTTTTTGGGCTACAAGTTTCCTATCTGTAGCAGGTCTTTAGTACTGGATTCTGGTCTAGTGTGTTAAAAATTATTGGGGTATTCCTTAGGGAATTCTTGAAATGTTTCTGAGTGACCAGTTGTAGCCAATGTGTTTTTGTTGTGACTGTTGGCTATTCCTACACCTAACAGATGGCGCTCACGTACATTGACAAGCTGTGGGATAGCTGAGCATTACTAATAAAACCTATCACATGTTAAACTTGACCTGACATTAATCAAGTTTTGAATGCTACAAATGATTCATGGATAATAATTAGTCTCTTGATCATATTAGTGAACATCGGTTCACTCACAATGCTGCCATTATCTGCTTTTATTCTTATAGGGAACAAATCTATTGCCATAATTAGGTGTTTTTCATGTCTTTCGAGCCAAAATGTTCTGTATGATTAACTTGGTAAAGAGGTTATTTTTAGTCTTTCAGTATGATTGATTTCAGAGGTTCTAGTAAATTAACAAACTGAAAGGCTTTCCATAAAATAATATTTTATAAAAAGTATATATTTTCAAATTTTTTCAACTGAAAAAATTCCCATGCTTCTTTACACAGTCATTTGGTATCTTTTTCATCACCATATGATTCTGCTGTTGCCAGAGATTACATAGTTCAAAATAGTGGTGATTTTGTTAAATAGGTGAACCATGGGAGTTTACTTTTACTCTTTTTGGTTGGTTACTGAGTTACTGGTTGACATCAAGTGCTCTCACGATGTAGGTGTTCATACAGACAAAATAATGTTTGCAGCTTTTCTCTGTTTTTGTCTAGAATTAGCATCTTGAATGGATGGCTGTGTGAAAGCTAGGATTTGAGCTTTGAGCATAAATTTTTTGAAAGGATTTTCATACAGTTTTACAGCCCTGATTTTACAGCCCCAAAGCATGAAATTTCTTTTTAAGTAATGAGCAAGTGAGAAGTTTATACTTTGTGTTCCTTATGCAGTTAGGGCAAAGTAGATAATTTCACTGGTTTACTAAAAATGTAGCAGTTATCTTCAATATGTGTTGGTTCGTAATTAGCATAAGAAAGTTCTTTAAGCAATTACTTCTTAGAGAGCTCAGTTTTTAATTTATTTTCTACGGTTTTTGATCCTACTTTTCCTTTATGCGTATTTTAGATCATTGGCATGGACTGGGAAATAGTTTGTTAATTCATGATTTTTTCTTAGTGTATTAGCTTAAGAATATTTAATATAAGTTGTGGTTTTCTGACTGTACTCTCAGTTATTATGATGCATTTTCTTTTTTGCCTTTTATTGCTGGTAAGATAAATATAGCTAAATACAATGGCTAATGAAGGAGGATGCATTATAGAATTGGATGTTACCCTGATGCAGATACACTTCAACTGATCCTGTTCTTACCTCATTTATTTGACATAAGGTAGCATATCATATTTTGATTAGGAAATGAGACTAATGCGCAGGAAACTGGGTCGTGTTAAATTATTGAAAATCTGCTTTTCAGCATTTGTATAAGTCATTTGGAGGAAAACTTGAAATCATATAGATGAGAAGTCACTTGTGGTTTTGTGAGGAAAATAAATGTTAACATTGAAGCAGAAATCTTTTCTTTATGACCATGTGTTAAGTCATGCTCCTGAGACCATGGGCTGTGATTTCAGGATCTTCAGAGTCTCTTGGAAGGAGCCACTTTGAGGCAAGCAGGCAGTTGTAATAAGCCATTGGCTGGTCAAATACTTTGGCAAGTTCTCGAGTATCTAGAGGTCTCCTTGAAAAGAGACTCTTGTGAAAGAGAACAGGGAGTGCATTTTTTCTTGCTGCTGTGGTCCTTCTGGAATATTCTGCCTAGTCTAAATGGCATGGTTTCAGTTGATAAAAAAGTGATATCTGTGGGATATCTTTTGAGGACAGATTGAAATATTTGAAGAGTTACATCTGCTTCCTTGTGAAATGTTTGAAATGTGAACCTTGTTTCTAAAAAAACCTCTTAGAGATGTCTTGGTCAGAGTCTAAAAAGAGGAGCAAGGAAGAAAAGTTGAAGGAAGAAAAAAATTGCTGAGAAACATGATTTCATTTTTTAATTGCACAGGCAGTACTTCATTGGACAGCTTAATGAAGATTGTGGTTCTTCATCACAGCATGCTGTAATTTGAGATTGCACAGTTTTCCAAATAAATTACTTGGCACTTGAGCATATCACTTGAAGAGGAACTTAAATATGTGTGAGAGGAGAAGGTTTCGTCCTCATAGCTGTCCGAAAGTTAGTCTGAAATGGTGATCCAAATTATGAATTCCGCAGAGTCGCTGAAGATTGTTTTGAAAGTTTTACCATATAATTGTAGTAATTCTGTCAGTGAGCCGAAATCAAAACTTATCTGAACACTTTGTTTTGGGCTCTATTTCTGTTAAAATGTGAACCAGCCAACTTCTATTTGTGGAAAGTTTGAGATTCTGTGTTTTATTTTTAAATAATATATGAAACTTTTCTCCCCTATGGTGTAGTTACTCACATGCTATTTGGTGCTTTTTTGCTTTGAGACTGAAAGCGGCTGTTCCGTTCTTGATACCTTCTCTGTTTTTAGACACAAAACAAACCAAAAAAGATGTGATGCTATAGAACAGGAGAAGCTGGAAAGATTCTGGTGAGGAGGAAGGAGCAGAGACCACAGTCGTAGCTTAGAGGACCAGCTTCCCTCACTTGACATTAAGCTGCATTTGACAATATTTTGAAGCATTGCACAGCAGCCTGCATATCATCTGAAAGGAAGCTCATACCCCACCTAATGCATGCTTAGGTCTTTTCCAGGATGCCTCCTTTTCAAAATATACTGTTTGAAAGCTGGGGTTTAGAATGTTAGTAGTTTGGATGATGGCTCCATCATTGCCTGGTACAGATATTTATTTTTGGGAAATGTGATAATTGGAATGAATCTGCAGCAGACTATTTTTGCATTATTTTACCTGATCTTAGCATAAAAATAATTTTGTGGGATTTCTGATGTCATTCAAAACCAGGATTTATGTAGTAGGTTATCAACAGAGATGTATGAGCTCATTTTTATGAAACTCGACAGTTGTCAGGATGTGAGAAAATTGAGGCTGTTGGTGAGGGCTGTCATCCTTGGAGAAAGGGATGGTCCTTTAAGTTGGACTGAAACCTAAGATGGTGAAGATGCTCACTCTGTGAAGTTAGGAATGACAGTAAGCCCACGTATTAAGGTGTTTTATGTTCAGGCTGACTGGCAATTCCATTAATAGTTTATTTGTAACTAATACTTTAGAGTGAAATATGTTCCCTGTCACAGCTCTCTGTAGAGTGAACAGGTCCATGATGATTTGAAGGTGAATCTGGAAAACTCCGTAGGGACTGCAGACAGAGGTGTTCTATCTTGACTTGAAGTGATGCATGTAGCAATTTTGAGATTGAAAAAGCAAGGAATAGGGACATGTATTTGTCTTGTATTATAATATTCAAAGGGATTTTTTTTCTGTATCCCACAGTATTTCAGGGGGCTAGCAAGCAGTGTCAGTTTTGAATCAGAAATACAGACAAAATCATTATTTACATATTGTTGCTTGTATATTGTGACAGAGGAGATCAATAATTGTGATGTGTGTGCAAGGACCTTAGTAAAATTATTTTGTAGAAAGTCAGTATGACTTTGCAGAGTCATCATTATGTTTTGGAATACTCATAACTCACATTGTGTTGTGTTTCAATGAGATGTTTTGGGGGTTTTTTGGTAAGGGGAAGGAAAAGGCACAGTAGTACCTGCTGGATTTATTTTATGAATAATGTAATATCTGTGAACTCATAGAATTGTGTCTTGGCTCAGAAATACCAAAACACTAATGACAACCTACTAGCACTGTATGGAATCTGTATGCACCTAAATTTTCTTCTCTGCTGAAGTAGCAAAGTGATTTCTTTGTTGATATAAGTACAGAGAGCTCTCTAAAGCGTGAATTTTCAATTATCCACAGAAGAACTGCTGACTGCTTCAGTGTTTTAGCAAAATCAGTTTCAGCAAGTTATTAGTGCTCTTTTGGTGACGTACTGCTGCTCTTCTTCTCAGTGGTTAAGGAGCAAGGAGAAATCCTGTTACTCATCACACAGCTCTACTCAATCCATGCAATTACATCTTTCTTTTGCTTAGAGAAGTGTTATTAGATGTAGCAATACTTTTAAATTTAGTTGAAAAGTATGAAAGGAAAAGTTTCAAATAATAAACTGTAATATGAGTATATGGCTTATTGCAGTGTTCATGGGGAAGAAGGAAGCTGAAAGGAGTGAACAAAGAGGATCTCAGGTAGAAATAGATGCCATGAGGCAACAAGGAATTGGATGCCAGAAGAGCTGGTTCACATGCATCATTTACCCATCTTTTATAAAATGTCATTGAGATGCATTGCACTTTATCTGATCCATGGCAGTCATCCCAGTCAAGCAGGTGTGCCATTTATCATGGCACTGATTAAAAAGACCATTCTGTTCAAGTTAATTAGAAATTTGAACGTGTGGAACGTTGAACGTTTTTTAAAAGATGAACCATGATATTTGCATTTGAAGTTCATAAACTGAAAAAGTGTAACTTTGTTTGAGTCAAAAATACTTGCTTGTATGTCAAACATTCATTTTCTGCTCATTTCTGTGTCATTCCAAACCTTTTGCAATATTCAATGTTTGTGTATTCTTCTGTTCACAGACAACCTTTACATAGTTTAATTCTCAAGAAAATTTTTATGGCAATAATGTCAGAGGAAATGTACATTCCTTCCTCTATTCCCTTCCCCCAGTTGCTAATCCTTTCTAGTCAAAATTCCTTTCTAGAGAGAGTGTTACCATTCTAATACATGTAATTGACCTACTGAGAATGAAAACGGAATAACTGTGAGTGCAAAGAAGCGTAGTTATCTATTGAGGCTTGCTCTCGATTTAAAATCCTTTTGTCTTTGATATCTTATTGACACTTGGGAGGAGCTGTCTTAGTGAAAACACTGTGGACCTCCCAATTGAGAACGTGTGACTCTGAAACTGGGTGGCATCTTGATGGGACAGTTTCCTTTACGTTTTGCAGTTCTGGCAAAGTAGTGAATGAAAAGTATCAGAATGTATTTCTGAAATGGGAAAAGTTTAATTTATATTTTCCTCCCCATTTATCAAGTTGTAATAGTACTTTAATATAGTTTTCTAAAACTTTGGGTTCACCAGAGTGCAGAGAGTCACAGGCCAAACAGTGCAGCTGTTTCTGCTTTTTCCACATACTCTGGCTTCAAAGATTGTTTCTATATTCTTAAGTTTTATTTTGGGAAGGAATATATAATTCAGTTCTGTAAGCTTCAACATCGAAGTAACTGTCTCCTCAAATTGTACTTCCCTTAAGAACTTCAAAAACAGGGAGGCAGAAACAGAGGTGATTGATTTCTCTCTTTGTCAGTTTTGATAAGTTAGTCAGAAATTTATAAGAAGTAGTCTCAACTTACTTGAAGTTTCTGTTTGGTTTTTGTTTGGTTTGTTTGTTTGTTTTTAAAATATTGTTATTCCTTAATATTAACATTATTCAGTGAGAGATTTTTTGGTACCTGAATATAATGAAATCAGTCTCGTGCATTTTTGTAAGTTGGAAGGATACTCTTATTACAGACGACTGGCCAGTCAGTTTTGGAGCTGCTAAGTAATTTGCAAGTGATCCATAGAAGACTTAGCTTGTGTAGAAATTAAAAACCCCCACTATTAAAAAAAATTTTTGACATTTGTTTAAATATTTTTCCAATGCACTCATTGCTGTAATAAAAAGAAAGACTAACAATAGATTTATGAAAGACTATGGGATTATTTAATTGTTATTTTGTGTAGTCATATGGTAGCAGATGCATTACATTGTAAACTTAAGGTGTACATTTCAAGATAGCAACAGGTTATAACAGCAAGGTGCAGCTTCAAGTTTCAATTATGGGCTTTCTCTTCTCAAAAATTGTGCTTCATTGGATAATTTCTGATTTGGAATTAAATATTCTTAAACTATTTTTCCACTTGAGATTGGAACTCTCATAGTGTGTTTTTTCCAATTAAACTGCATCTGAAAGTTGAATAGTGAAAGCTTTCTTTGTTATTGGAGCTATAGACATAAATATAGACTAATGACTGGGTAAGAGAAAAAAGCTAGCTTTTTCTAGCAAAATGATTAGTCATTCTGTGCAAAGTTACAGGTTTAAGGGAAATACATGGAATCATTATTGTTTGAAGTATTTAGCCATCAGGCTTTTGATCCATGAAACATAAAATTGCATTGCTTTTAGTTGTACAGCCTTAGTAGGATACAAATGTTAGTTCTCAGCTCCTTTCATAGTTTATTGACTTCATTTGAATAATTTAGTCATAATTTGGTCAGCAGGTCATTAAGTTGAGCTCTAGAAAGGAATTTGTACAAAATTAGCAGACCAGGCCAAAATGATACTTTTAAAACTGACTGTGATTTACTGGTTCTGTGTTTGCTGGGTTTTATCACTGTGTGATTACTTTTATGCCAAAGTTTTTTCAAATATTACTAACAGTGTCTACAACTTCAGGACAGATACTTCATCTCAACAGTAAAACATGAAATTAATAAAGAGATGTTTTGATAATTCTCCTAATTTTTGCTATTACTTGTCAGTTCTAATTTTCCTTGGTTATTTGCTTTTCCTCAGGCGAGTCATAATTTAATATGGAAGTATATCATCAATTCTCGTAACTGTTGACTAGCTGGTTTCAGTGGTTTGTTTAATTAGATGTTTTTTCTCTGGTAAATTCATCTTGATGGATATACTTACCTCCATATGGAATTCACAGTCTTTGAAAGCATAAAACAGAATATTCAAAATACAAATTAATTCAAAGAGTTGTTTTACAGTCATGTAGCTGTGTTACTGGTTTATGCCCTAGTTAGGAAGTCTGTCAAACATGAATTTCAAATGATGCCCTGAAGTATTTTTCAGGAAATAAGTTCAATCTAAAGTGCTACTTGTGTGCTAAAATGGCAAATGGATTTTTTAATTTGCCCACAAATGATTGTAGTGTCCTGTTGATATTTCTTTATTTTCTAGTACATAGAATCATTTTGGATTTTAAGTATTTCTTTTTGGACAAAGGATTTTCTAGCCTTGAGTATTCTTTGTAGAAACTGTTACTTTGTTGACGTTGACATTTCCCAAGCTCTAACGTTAAACCATAAATAAGTTGTTTACTGGCAAACGATTGCAGTAGCAGCGTATAATCCACTGCTACTCACTTTGATGTGCACTTCTCTATGGAAAAAGGATTTCTTTCTCTTTTGTTCTACAGCTCCTGGAAGGAAACTTTGCCAGAGAAGTTAGCCATGAAGTGGACGGACTGATATTTCAGCCTACAGGAGTAAGTAGCATAAAGAATTGATTTTTCTTCCTTTAGTCCCAGATGAAATTCCCGCTCCCCCTCCCCTCTCATCCATCTACTGGCTAATCTCTGTTTTGGTCAGGATTACTTTGCAGTGTAATTTCTGACTAGTCACTATCTCATTTGTAGTATGTGTGATTTCTTACTGATCAATGGTGGTAGTTTTCAGAAATCACCTCATGTTTTAAAGTATGTACTATGGATGTGTGGTGCTAAATAGTGAAGAATTTTATATTACTGCATAAATTCCATGAATCTTTCAACCACTGATTTGAGCTCTCATATTATTTTGCCTTTTCAAGGATGTTCGCATATTAAAATTTCATTAAAATTTGTGACTCATGTTGTTTTAGTGCAATTGAAGCATGATAAATTCTTGAGCCAAGTCTGCCAGTGTAAAGATATATGAGTGGCCTGGGGAGAAGTTACCAGAAAGAACTATTGCAGACAATCAGGAAAAATAATGCAAGTGGTTCTTAAGCTAGCATGGCCTCCTCCATTCTATTACTGCTTCTGTTGAGTCAGATACAGTGGTTACACTGCAGTGTGTATTGTATATTGTCATAGACCATGGCTGTAGCATCATCCATCTTGACTTTTTTCTTAGCTTGTAAATCATAGGCTAGTTTGGGTTGGAAGGGACTCAAACTGTCATGTAGAGATCATTAAATTTCAGTCCCCTGCCAGAGGGGGATAGGGACACCTTTTACCCCATTCAGCCTGGCCTTGGACCCTTCCAGGGATGAGCATCCACAGCTTCTCCAGGCAACCTGTTCCAGTGCATGACCACCCTCATAATAAAGAATTTATTCCTAATATCTGATCTAAACCTACTCTCTTTCAATTCGAAGTCATTCCCTCTTGTCCTGTCAATACATGCCCTCGTCGTAAGTCCCTCTCCATCTATTTTTGTAGGCCTGTCTTAGATGTTGGAAGGCTGCTATAAGGTCTCCCTGGAGCCCTCTCTTCTCCAGGTTAAACATCCCCAGTTCCATCAGCCTGTCTATAGGAGAGGTGCTGCAGCCCTGTGATCATCTCAGTGGTCCTTCTGTGGGCTTGTTCTAATAGGTCTGTGTCTTTCTTATGTTGGGGGTCACAGAGCTTGGCACAGCACTCCAGGTGGGATCTCATGAGAGCAGCGGGGCAGAATCACCTCCCTTGCCCTGCTGCCCTTGCTTCTTATGATGCAGTCCAGGGTTTGATTGGCTTTCTGGGCTGCAAGTGCACACTGCCAGCTTATGTTGAGCTTTTTGTCCACAAACACCCACAAATCTTTCTCCTTAGGGAGAAAGTCTTGATCCTTTCTCCACCCCGTCTGTGTTTGTGCTCGGGATTGCCCTGGCCCAGGTGCAGGACCTTGCACTTGGCCTTGTTGAACTTGGATGTTTGCACCAGTCCACTTCAAGCCTGTCAAGGTCCTTCTGGATGGCATCTCTTCCCTCCAGTGTGTTTACTGAATCAAGCAAGGAATTGTTTTCAATTATTTCAAATTTGACAGATATTTCTACCCTTCCAGTTGCTTGTGGAAAGTACATGTTTATACTTTTCCAGTTGAAACATGTTTTTCCTGGTCTCCTTCCTATACTGTAGATCTTAGCAAAGGGTGATGACACTCCCATCTGGAAATAAGATAAGCCTCTCTATTTTAAGTTCTACATCAGCTAACTAAGCAATTATGCCTTCTTTTTTAAACTTTTTTTAAAATGCATAATAATTTCCAATTTAAAGGAAAACTACTAGAGTAAAGAAAGTTCACACTTTGATAAGAAGTTCTGATAATATCTTGGAATATTGTTAGAATCTAAATCAATTGTAAAGGTTTCTCAGAAACACTTCCATGAAAAT
Organism: Brachypodius melanocephalos; assembly: GCA_013398615.1. Lineage (NCBI taxonomy): Eukaryota > Metazoa > Chordata > Aves > Passeriformes > Pycnonotidae > Brachypodius > Brachypodius melanocephalos. Next base: position 36,813,754 of record VZSR01003807.1, read on the forward strand.
AAGAAGTTAAGCTAAGCAGAGTTAAAACAGCTAAACTGGAAATTACCTTTTCTAGTTGAAATGTACTTACTGAAGAATGTATCTCTCAGTCACTGTTACAGGAGATCAATGTCTGATATGTTTTGTATTTCTAGAACTTGTGTTTTCTGATTTAGCACACTAAAAAATTTATAAACCAACTAAAACAATTTTCTTTTATAAATGCTTATAAAGGTTATTAATATTTAATGTATTTGTTTAATTTAACGTTCAAATTTTAACATTGCTTGTTGCATCTGTTATTAAAATTATTTTCCTGGATGAAGCAGTATGCAGTTTTCTCAATGTAATGACTTTCTTACTTGAGAAAGTATAAGTAATATATTGAGAGTGAAAAATGTTATTGTAGACCTGTTGCTTGGGAAAGAAGTACTAAAGCTGATTAACTGAAAAGGATGAAGCTGATAGAGATGGCTTTTTTGTTATGTGATACAGAGGGAATAAATTAATAGGCAACAATACAAGAGTAACAGTATAACAGTGCATAAATGACCCCTTGAGAATGCTAACTGAAATATTTTCTGTGTTATAGATGAATGCATGATGTATTAGGTCTTGTCAGAGAGAAAACAACCCCCTGTTGTTGATTGGAGTGTAAAGCCCTGAACTTTGGTTATTGTGAGAGTTAGAGACCTTTATAAACCTGTTTGTCTCAAGTGAAGAGACCATGGCTTATCCAGAAGAAAATTAAGAACCATATTTATTGACATAATTGATCTTGCAGAAAGAAAGGATAGACAGAAATGATGCTGAGTTTTAGAAAATAAGGGAAATTAAAGAACTACTTTTGGGAGCTCCTGAAATCCAGTATGTGTTTTGAGGAGTACACAAATATAGAGAGAAACTGAAGCAAAATCACAAAGAAGAATGAAGTGGCAGCAGAGGAGGATAAACAGAATGTCAGCGTGTACAGACAGAAAATTCTTTGGAGAAAATTACCCACACTTACCACATTTTTGATAGGTGAATGCAGAAGTCAACTATTAAATACAAGGAATGTTGACTTTGTTAGTTCATGCTGTTTGCAAGTCTTTTCTGAGTTTTCTTTCCCCTCTGCCTCGATTTACTCAGAGGTATTCCTCTTGTCTGGTCTTAGACAAAGGCATGCAGACCTGAGTATGTGGATATTCCCCTGTAGCTATAGGCAACACTGGTACCGAGAGCCAGTACAAATGGAGAAAGAATATTTTGTTGTTTTGAAGTTTGGTTTAATTCTGATGTGCAATAAAACTCAAAACATGCAAAATAACCTGTGAATATGCTTTTAGCCTCTCAGAGCTCTTGATTTTCTCACTTTTCTCTTTGATTTGAGGAGATTTGGCATCAAGTGCTTCTGTATTAGTCCAATTTTGAGAAATTGGTATGCTTTAATGAAAAGGGATTTGTGAAAAAGTTTTACTTCTGAAGCTAGGGTTTCAGGTAGATATAAGAGGGTTTGTTTTCTTCTGTTAGTACTCCTATCTAAACTCTTATGAATAGCAAGGTTCTTGTACTGAAGCAAAAAAACATTTGCACTGTGGCTGATGATGGTAGAAACAACATTAAGGAGTAAGGAGATTGTTTTCTGCCTGTGCAGGTTAGTTTATTTTGCAAGATCAGACTAACTGAGAATTATTATTCCTAATTCATCGGTTACTTGAGTTACTTATATTGGTTATTGCTCGGGGTATACAGAGGCTTTCATTTCACAGTGACAGTTAAAAGGCAATGGCTGAGGCATCCCATCTCCCTTCCATTTCCTCCCTTCTCAATCTGAAAGCTTTCACAGATCATGAGAAGAGCATGTTTAGTGGAAGTGATGGATATTTTTGCCTGATTTATGATTTAAGAATGCTTTGTAGGTAGCTCGATGTGATGTGTGGTTCTTATGCAATTCCTGCATTAACATATAACACTCTTAACAACTCCATCACAAGAGACAAATGTCTTCTTACTATTGCTTCTCTTCTTCCTTTTGTACTCTTTTCCTTTACTCTTTTTGTCTTCATGCATTCTCTTTATCCAGCAGCCCTTCTCCCTGATACTTCTTTTCCCTGCATCATTGTATATCCATTTAAGATCCTATCACTGTAACTCCCATATGCCTAAATCAGCTCTATTCCATCTGATCAACTTTCTGGTTCCTCTACCTGTAACAGGTTGGCAGAGCAGGGCCCGAAGGTAAATGCTAAGTAGGGGTAAAACAGCAGCAGGAAACTTCATGGACAGGTATCTCACCCTGGGGATCATGGCTCAGACAGGGAGTGAGTTAGTTTAAAGGTGAAAGCCTTAAACATGCCTTATTTACAGATTCCAAATGCTTGTGTAAAGGTTGGAAGCTTTCAGTCCTTTTTTTGAAATGTTGCTTCAAAACAGCAAACTTCTTACATTTGTTTTAGAGCACTTGCAGGTTACCAGCTTGTGTATTTTTAATGCAAATCTCAGAAATGGCCTCTTCTGGTGGTAGAATTGGCTCTCTGGCCTCTGCCCACTCATCAGTGAAATTGCTTTTCATGTCTACCTTGTAAATTGTACCTTTGCTAGATATCTCAGACTGTCTAATTTTTATGCTGGTAATCTCCTAATAAACAGCTTTCTTGCTGACTAAAACCATTACTTATCCTTTGCTTCGGGAAAGGATGTAGGAATTATTTTCTTACTTTAGCCAACTAAACGAAGACTCACTGGCCATCAGTTAGGAAGGCCTAAGGACAGCTTGAGCATCTGTGGAAAGCTTGTAGCACAATTTAAAATCTTCTGTTTTGTGTTTGCCTCCGAGCTCTGTTACATTTTTGCATTGGCTGCCATCTGATTTCTACTTGCTACTTCTCCATGCTCTTACTTTGAAGGAGGAATAACGTCCAGTTGTGTGGAATTGGGATTTTTCAAGGGAAGGACGAAGGGCAGCTGCTGAGCTCTGTTCTTCTAAGATAAATGTTATTTTAAAGGACAGCTGAATTATTAAACACATAACTCCCTATACTGAATACTAATGCAAAGCTTAGCCTTTAAAATGAAAGAATAATGAACAGGTTTTTATAACTGAGTAACATTGCATGAGTTATTACTATATCTTTTTTCCTTTCCTTTGGCAGACTTAGTGGTGATCTGAAATGCTTGGTTGCCTGTTAATTATTTGTGCTATTCCCACTGTATAATAGGCTGTGTTATTTTCTGTCATTGTAAAAGTTCATCCAAAATCACTGAAGTTAAAACTGAATTAAATATCTCCAAAAGATACCACCAAATAAAACATCTCCATGATTTATTTCATTAAGCAGTGCCAGTTTGTCCTAAATAATCCTATATAATTGGAAAGCCTTTTCTTCCACAGTATATATTTTATCAAATGGTGTGTAAATTTTTAATCACAGGCCTAGTCACTTGCTGGCTTATTTCTGGAACTCAGACATCCTGTTTATCAGTGATGAGGCAACAATTATTGTTACATATTTCTAGTGCAATAGCAAGTAATGGCTTCAAGCAGACTCAGATATACCAAATATACTCTCAATACCAAAGCTGATATATAAAGGCTTAGGAAGAATCATATAATGACATAGATTTTTGCTTCTAACAAATATATGTTTCTGGATTTAGCTTTCTATTTTTGTAGTGATTCATGTAAGATTTGGAGGCAATGGAATAGAATAGAATGGAAAAGACTATTTCAGTTGGAAGAGACCTAGAGTGATCATCTATTCCAACTGCCTAATCACTTCAGGGCTGAGCAAAAATTTCAGAATATTATTGAGCACATTGACCAAATGCCTCTTAAACAGTGACAGCTCTGGGGCATTGACCACCTCTGTAGGAAGCCTGTTCAATGTTTCACCATCCTCTCAAGTACAGAAATGCATCCTGATGTCCAGTTTAAAATTCTCTGGCACAGCTTTGAACTGTTCCCACGCATTGTATCACTGAGGGAAGACATCAGCATTTCAATTTGTTAACACAGATGCTAAGACCATCAGATTTTTTTTTCCCTAGGGTTTGCAGCAGAAGTAAGGAGAATCTGGAGAGAATCATTTTCATCAGTCTTTTGCGTTGATCTGCATTACCAAAACCTTTCATCTTCACAGTATCTCTTTGCTAAATGTGATTTCTTCTGTAAGGGGAATATTCCTGACTGAATCTGTTGCTGTCAGGGGATGCTGTTGTCATATCAGTGTGCACTTTTTGTGCAGTTGTGGTTTTCCTTTAACAGAGAACTTGCTGTCAATCTTGTGAAATGCCACTGAGCTTTGCCACTCTTTTCTGCCTAGGAATAGTTGTTATATTCAATTTCCATGGCAATGTTCCTTGCAATTCATCTCTTAAGTAGCTGCTCCTCTCTCAAATATACCATTCTTTCATATGCTTTACAAACATACCCAAATATATTAGCAATACACAATATTCCTTTGAGGAATTTTCTGTGACTGTACAAGTAAAACTTTTATATCAATTCAAGTTTGTCTTTGCTCACTTGGGGTGACTTGTTTTCTGCTTTTTTTTTGTTTGTTTGTTTGTTTAAAATCAGAAAACTAGGAAATTAAGAAATGCTAACCTAAACACCAGTAAGTAATATCTAATTAAATTAATTACAGCTTATTTAATTAAATTGTTAGACCCCTAGATAAAAATACCATGATTTTTGGAAGTAGCAGATTTTTATGATTTCCACTTACTTTCCAAGAACCTGAGATAATTCACACCCCAGAAAATATCTACATTTCCCTCTTTCCCTTTATGAGTCATTTTTAGCCCTAAATACAGTAAGGTTGGGGTGAAGCAAAAGCTTTTCTTGTTTAACTTTCTGCTCTTGGTCCTCTAGTGCATTCAGATTGAAATGCAAGCGTATTTGCATTTGCCAGAATTGTTTAACCTGACTTTCTTATTATGTCAGCCTGAATAGATGTCAGTGCCTTGAGTCTGATTACCTAAGGAGGGTGTTGGTCCTAATTGGTATGTTGTCTCTTTTGCTTGCTAATGACCTGTACTGCCTGACATTCTCTGATTTCTCAGGCGGTGAACTGCATTTATGGGTGCTATCTAAATGGGTTCTTGAACTTCTGTTGTGCAGTTTAATCATTCTCCCTGCCAGTGGCAGTGGGAAAGATCTTTCCTACATAATGTGGACTAGTCATCCTTGGGATTGTCAGTTGACATTAGTATGATTGTCTGCATGTGCTGTTTAGGAAAAGAAAAAAAAAGCACTTTCTCTGCTTGGTGCTATTTTAAATGTTAGGAAAATAAAGTTGTAGAACCATCAATCCTAAAGGCTTTCAAAAATGGTTTTTGCACAGTTTCTGTGTCTGAAAGCCAGCTGTCAGGGAGCTTGCGGAGTGCACTTGCTGTCATGCTTCTAACTATGGTTGCATGTACTTTCTAACTAAAATAAGTAGCTAAGTATTAAGAATATATACTGTAATATACATAATATAATTTTTCGGCTGGATAGGGAAATCTAAGAGAGTTTTTGATTTGAATCACTGAGAACTCTTTACTGAATCGTCAGATTCAGCTCTTGAATAGATTAATGAAGTGGTCACTTGTCTTCATGGCAGTGTTCCTATTCCTCCTGCAATTTACAGCAATCTCTCCAGGACTAAGAAGCTGATAGATCAGAAATGATTTGGAAACTGGACAATATAGTAGAAAGTATTTTGTCAATACTCTCTTTTCTTCAGATCCCAGAATAGATATCCATAAACAGAGTGCTTCATTTTTGACCCGTCTGTACTCTGTCAAACTGAAAAGATTTAGCAAAGTTTCTGGAAAAACTAGGTTGTTGTGATTGTTTTCTCCCAGTTCTGTTTTCTGTACATGGTAGAACAAGGCAGCCAAGGCGTACCTTTCAAGTTTTTGTGAAGATCCTTCATAAAATGTTCATATTCTCTATAGGCAGGAGCAGAGCAGTAAAACAAAAATAGCGGTATCAGGATAAACAGAATATTTGGCTAGATCTCCATCCTGCTGTTTAGTGTAAGCAGTAGTCTAGAATTTCAGGAAAATTATGTATATACCTGAGATGTGAGGAAACAGGATGACTTTCAGAGGAGTATCAGCACTTGCACTGTGGTATCTGGATGGTCAAAATATTTAAAGACACTTTCATTAAAAGCAGAATGATTTATTCTACATTACACTGTTACTCATAATTTGAAGTGTTTACTGGGTCGCTGTTCTTATAAACAGCGATTTTGAAAATGCTTGATAAATATCACCAAAGGGTAACTGAATTTTTTAATTATAAGAATATTTTTCTTTGGTGCCAGTGTGCATTATTAGATAAATCTTTGAAGGTAACTGTGCATATTGGTGACTGCAGATTTAAATAATCATGTTCATGGTACAGCACAGAACAGTACTCTGCAAGGCTCAGAAGTACCTATGGAATAGTACTCTGTACTGAAGAGGTACAACAGTACACTGTGTGATAATTCACTCTCATTTTGACTGGCAGTAACTTTAGTTTCAGTTGTAATTGTACTTTCTGTTCCTTTCATCAGCTCTCCTAGCCTTTGATATTTCAAAAATAGTGAACCAAGTCCATTAACATGATTAAAAATGCAAGTCTTGAGCTTGATATGAAAGCTATAAATTGCTTCTAAGAAAATTTCATTGTCTTCAACTGAGGTGTGTGGTGAATAATTTAGATGTGATTGTATCGTACAGGTCTATTAAGTACAGAAGTAGAAGGGTAGTGCTGGACTTCATGCCTTGATTATAGAAGTCAGAGATCAGAAACCTGATGAAGGTTTCCTATGTAATTAGTGCAGATATTCCTAAAGCAAAAGCTTCTTTTCTTTTAATGCTGCTAGTTGTATTTCTGAAATGAAATTCAGGTTTTCTCAACATTACTCTAGAAGCTTTCCACTGAAATAGGAGAATGTACAACTATGACACATCTGCTGGTTTGTTCCAAAAGGGGAAAATTATTAGAAATCTTAGTTGGAAATTATCTCAGATTTCCAAAATTCTGTATGTTTTGAATTGTTCATTAAAAACCAGTTAGTTAGAACACTTGTTACATCCTGTCTGAAAGTTTTGACAAGTTTGAACTGACAAACAGTAGGTTGCTTGTTTCCAAACAGTGATCACTAGAAATCCCAGGGAGATCTTGCATCTGTATATTCACCCAACCACCGAAACAGAACGTGTTTTAAGCAACATAAGATTCTCTAGAGAGAACTTTTAACTTATGAGAACAATTGAAATATGTGTCTTTGGAACTTGTCAGTCAGTGAATTGGTGTTGCCATTTTTAAGGGAAAATATGGCTTGTTCTGCTGGTAATGAGAAAAAGGAATCAGAAAAATAAAGGATAATTCTAAATAGTTTTGGCAACAACTGTTTATTTAAGTTGATCACAGGATCCAGTGCTATAGTGCTCACAGTGCTCAGAGCTCAAAACAGGTGAAAAAAGAAGTTTGTTATGTGGTTAACAAAATAAGAGTTTCAAGGGTGCTCCTTTTGTCTTCAAGTATAAAATGTAAAATTCCATTTTCCTACTTAAATCTATTCTGCAAGATGGCTGATGCATATGATAGTGAGGAAAAATGTGAGTTTAGTTGCAGAAGAGGCTGGCAGAGGTCAGTATTTGCTAGTTTTTAGGCAGCATATTCCTTTGCAGCAGTCTTACTATCAATTAACATCAAGCAAAGCAAATTCATATTGGGCTTTTGGAGCTCCTTCCCTCTACACTTCTTACAGAGCTGGCTCCAAGGTCAATAGACAAAGGCCAATAGACAAAAGCATTATTACTTTGTTTGTTATTCACAGAATATTTTTAAAGGTATCAGTTTTAAGTAATACAGATTTTTCTATAAGACGAACATGTATGTAGTGAAGCATACTGGATATATTATATTTTGGAAACCTTCAGAAATTTATTTTTTGAAGCACTAGCATGCTTTTGGAAGAATATGTTTGATTTTTTTAGTGGAATCAGCTCCACTCTCTAAAATGTATATAGAACATGGGACTACTTCCATGTACAAAGACTGGTAAAGTTTTTTTAAAATTTATTTTCAGACAGCTTACGTATTACAGTAATACAGTCACAATACATTTCATTGTTACAGGATTTGGTTTAAACTTTATATTTCATTAAAGTATTTGAATCAGTAAAGAACAAGCCTAACTTTTCATAACTTGCATATTAACAAGAACAACCAGATAAATTATTTTTGTTATTATTTAAAAAAAATTCAGTGGGATAAGCTCTATTTTCTGTGCTTGCAAGACTGGTATTTGACTTGCAAAAATGTCAGAGGTAATGTATTTTTATACCCATTTGCACTACTGACCCTTTTCAGTTTCTGGATGCAAGGGACATGTAGTACCTTGTGCTTTTTATCTAATAACAGTCAGAAAAGTGAAATTTTTGCATTGGTCATCAGATCAGAAAATGGGCCAACAAGCATTGCCACAAAATAAGTCATGATTTTTAAATTTTTTTTTTTTTGTCAGAGTCATGAACTGCATACAGATAGTTCACAAACAGGACTGAATTTGTCAAATAAATTTTCATTGAAAATCATTCCCATGGCTCTGATTGCTATGCACTAAGCTGGTCCATCTCCATGGAGAGCAGCTACAATGCTAGTCAGAGTCTTTGTTGAGCTGGTTTTGAGAGTTTTGGTTGCTGGGTTGGTTGATAAAAAATTTAAATTTTTGTATAACAGCAGGTAATGAGGGTTGCTTAGGTGTATTTATATATTTGTATATTTTAAAAAAATCTATTTTACTTTTATTTTTATGTATATTACTCCATAGCTCCTTCTGTGTGTTTCATATAAGATGCTATTGCACATCTGACAGTTGTTGCATGAAATCAGACAGTGTAGTAGAAACCAGCTGTAATATAATTATTCTTTACAGTGCTATCAGTCTCTTGGTTTTTTATTTTTCCCCCCAAAAGACAGTGTTACTCAGATTTGCATTATCACAGTTAGTTAGTTTGCCCTTATACTTATGTTTGACTTTTGCTTTGATACTGCATTCTTGTGAACTATTAATGTTTTTATAAATCTTTACAGCTGATAGATATATGGAATGTTATGGAACAAATAGTAAATGAAAACTGGGTTTAAGCTAATACCTTGTCTTGGAACATCTTAGAGTGGTTAGCTAAGTGCCACAAATGGTGTTACTATGGAGAGAGCTTCTGTTTCCATGACATTTGCTTGCATATTTTGCTAGGCCTTCAAAAGAAGTAGGATTCTACCCTCTACCACATTTGGTGGGTGTTATTCCATTACTTCTGAAACCCTGCAGTGTCTCACTGCAAATATATATTAAATAATTTCTTAGGAATATTAATGGTGACTGGCCAGGAAAAAAAAATGGAGGGGGAAAAAAAATTATTAAAATTTTGATCATGCAGAAAGCAAGGGGTTTTTAATAATTTTTTTTTTACTAGAATAGATATTCCAGCTTGATTTTAACTGGGTATACTGCTCTGCTTGTACACATCTTGGTTGCTTAAAAAAAGCCTACAGCTATTAAAGAAGCAAAGTAGAGTTTTGCTGGTTTTAGGAAAAAAGTATGTTTAGCTGCATAGCTAATGGCTTTATACTGTGATAACTGCCTTGTACTGGAGGGGAATTTTGAATAACAGTAAATTTTTAATTCAAGTCATGATGTAGCTCGCTGTTTAAGAATCAGTTATTGGCTTAGGGGTAAATTACAAAAACTCTTTTTTTTCTTAGGATGGAAGAAGTAGTTTTGAGACATGAAAATCTTGGCAACTATTCATAAAGGGGAGTTTCCTTAGTGACTGCTGGGGCAATGTCATGGTCACCTGCAGGCACCTTTTGACTGCTCTCTTATATTTCTGAATGCAGTCACACGTGCTCGCAGTTCTCTGCAAGATCACCGTTAAATGCACATGAGTGTGATCCCCCGGTGCTGGAATAGAAGGGGTTGTGGAGCAATACTGGTTGGTGAACACCACCGTATGACCTATTCTCTCCTGTACAAAGCATGCTGGGGAGGAGGGATGCAGGGAGTTAAACACCATTAAGTATTCTTATGCCAACCCGAAGACAAAATTACTTTCCTTCTGTTCCTAATGAACAGCTGACTGTTCCCTTTGTACACCACTCTCCTGCTCTAATTAGGTTTTAGTATTCTAGAGTGGTTGTGTTTTTTAATGGTCTTTCTCTTTTACCCGCAGTTGTGAGGGAGAGTCTAAAGCTTTAGATCCTTTGTAATACCTTCTTGGAGCATATTATTCTGTAATATGTCTGTTTGCAACAGTTATAAACAATTGTGAGAACCTGAGCTGCTACCTCTTTTGGATCCCATTTTTTCAGAGCTTTTCCCAATTTCACACATTTTGAAAGCACAAATACACGTGCCCAACTGAGGATTAAATGTACTCAAAAGCGTAATAGCCTAGGTATTGTCTATGTAAGGCAGCTAAAACTTTGATCCACCTATTTTAGTACTTTGGTAAATGCAGAATGGTGCTTCACCTAGTAGTGTCCCTCAACTTTCACTGCAATCATAGCTCTATTTTAGCTAAAATGTCTTTGATTTCCACTTGAACCAAATTTCTAGATCTTTCTGCCAAAACTGGTACCACTGACTCCCCATCTGCTAAGATTCATATTCTTTGTCCCAACTTTAGAATTAATTTCAACAAATAGCTTTTTGAATGATTTTGGTTTATAAAAGTCATATTCTCCTTCTGTTGAGGATGTACTATACAAGAGAAAAGGTTTTAACAAGACAGCTCATAAAATGAGCATGGTGCTTACTGTTCTTTTTGTCAAGAGAGATGTAGTTCTACATGGCTCTCTGATTCTGGAGTACCTGCTGGATCAATGACTTTGTTGTCATCTCTGGAGCGCTCACTCTGCTTTAAGAAAGTTTTTGAAGGATTCTATTGAAGTTGTTTCACAAGTAGGATTGAGCTTCAGAGAGATCTAATTTATTAGCTCAGAATTCATACCAGCATGCTCATTATTATCTCAGCATTTTAGTAATGTTTACATCAAAGTGATAAACTTGCTTGATCTTTCAAGTTGGAAGAGATTTTTAACCTGTCTTCCAAACATCATCACAGAGATTCTTGCTTGAATCAATGATGTTATTTTATTCCTATGGCGTTCTCAGTTGTGTTTATGTTCTAGAGGTTAAGGAAAGGACTGTTGTCTTTTTATGACATTAAGAAAAAGGATGCATGGGAGAGAAATCAGATTTGAAAGAAGATTCTCCTGAACTAGTTCAGGTTTGTCTGCTTTCTTCTCCAGAATTTCCCAGTGACTACACATCAGACATTTCAATTTGCTTGATGGATGCTGGTGAATTGGCACTATGAGTTGCAGTAATCTTTCTTAAGAAATATAATTCTGTTTTTTAAATACCTTGTACATTTGTTTATGGAAAAGCTGTGCTTAACTTCTATTCTGCCTTAAAATGTTAAAAGGTTGAGTAGCAGCTAAACCTGATGGTATTGGTTTTGGCAAATGGTAATTGTCACTTACCCCCTCCCCTAATTCTTTGGCCGTTCAGCTGCTTGCCTGCTCGAAGCATAGCTACATTAACATTTAAAAGTTTGGTATAATTAAAGAAGAAACATTAAAGAAAAGGGAAAGGAGAAAAAAGTCTGACTCGAACCCTTCTGCCAGTAACAGAATGGAAGCTCCCTGTCTGCAGCAGAGAAACTGGAACAGGTTCTTCATAGCAGTTGCTCAATCCCAGTATTCAAACCAGAGATTTTGTGTTGCGTATCTGGTGGGTGTTTGTGTGGTCGTGCTCTGTAGAAGGGGTAAAAAAATCGGATGTGGCAGGAACTATTGTTTGGTTACAAGGCAATATTAACAATTTACATCGGGAGCACTGCTTTTCATGGAAGAATACTTCCAACTCTTCCTTTTAATGGAAGAGTCCTTTCCAAGAAGGATCACAATTAATTTCACAGTAACTGGATTTTTTTGAGTAATGTTCTTAAAATACAACCTATATTTCCTTTCCCTTTACTTACAGTGCTCAGCAAATAGCTATCCTATTCAACTTAACCTGTTCTTACCCAGAGACACTGACTTGTTTGTTCGTAAGTCAGAACTACGAGGATTAATTTCACACAAAGAGTGGGCAGGATCCTTTCATTTTCTCATTTGACATGGTATGATTTTTCTTCTTAGATGGGGATTTTTCCCCTGCTCATTATCCAAATTAGTCTCCTGAAAATGCAGTTTTAAGTTGTATTAGTCTTGTAGGAGAAAAGAGAAAGTACATACTGATTTTTTTTCAATATACATTTTTTCGCCACTTTGCTTTTCATCTCTGAGCACATCAGCTTGCTGCTTGCAAAGTAAAAGCACTGCGAAGCAAATGCTAAGTTCTACTGGTTGGACTTAATTCCCATGTTGTGTGAATGTTTCCTTTTGAAAATAAGGATGTTAAATACGTGGTTTGCTATTTTAATGTCAATGGCTAAGGATGAATTTAATGTGATTAAACTCATATTTTCGTAATTTACATACTTGAATACGTAGTTGGAAAGGCTAGTTTCTATTGTTTCTTATAAAATACCACAGGATTCAGTATTCCAAGCAAGACTCATGAATATTTAATTCAAGGAGATTTGTAGCCCTGTAAAATGTAATAAGCTAGCCCTTAATGACAATTTTGTGTAGCATACATTTAGCAACACGTAGAAAAAAAAGTCCTGCTGGCAATTCTGTGCATCATCTTTCAGGCCTATCTGTTCAGCTCTAGGGGCTTTTTAGCTCTGGAATTATAAAGAGAAATTGGACTATGTCTGAGACCAACATGCTGCAATTTCTTAGTACTTGCACATTTCTCCTTATGTTCAGACTAGCTAAAAGCTCCAGCCTACTGATTGCCTTTTGATATAAGGCTTCATTCCTTTTTTTTAAGATTGGCATTCCTCACAAAGTATTTTGAAATATATTTTTGCATCTTCCTGTATAAGTTTGGTAGTTTTCATTAATCTTCCTGGGCTCTGAGGGGATTTTCTGAAATGTTATTCCTGGTATACTGATTGTCATCATAGCTTACTAAAAATGTCAGCAAAACTGATGTTATGATGAAGCCTTAAATTTACAGGTTGGGGCTTCTGCAAATGTGGCCTCTAATACTGATAAATTACCAAGCTTCCAAATCAGGTTATTGTAGTGAGTCAGCCAAAAGCACTGCTGCTCAGTTTGTGGAGATTCTGTTGTTATACCAGGATGCTATAGCTGTCAGACTTCGAGCAGTGAATATTTTCCACTGATCCAACCCAATTTTTGTGGGGCTTCTAGGAGCCTTTGATCACAAACTAACTAGCCACAAAGAAAGAAGTCCTCTGGGAGACTGACTTCCTTCTTTCTCTGGTGTAAATTTAAGTGATGACTACACTTAAGCTTGAGTTAAGACAGAGGTGGTAAACATGAAAGGACAGAAGGTGAAGAGAGATTGATGCCGTCAGGTTTGAGAAATGAGAGAAGGTTTTGGCTGGTATGTACAACACTTAAAACTTGTAAAAAGATATAAACAGTAAGGCTCAAAGCAAATGATGCAGTGAAGCAACTGCACTTATCACTTTATACAATGAAAATTGATATGTTCTCTAACATTACTGGCTTCATGTGACCAAGGCTTTTCTGACAGTGAAAGTGTGAAAGGAAGATTAGAAGGAAGATGATCTCCTTAAGAGTCTTTCAGAGATTTGTTGTGTTGCTGGGGCAGAGTGCAGAATAATAAGCATTGCTTTAAGAGAAAAAAAGAAAAGAAAAACCAGTAAAGGAGTGAGCCAGTAAAAACCAGTAAAAGAGTGCTTCTGTATTATCTTGGTTCTCCCAATAGTTTATGGACAGTTGTTTTAAGCCATTTAGCCTCTTACCTCTGGGTTTGTTTATGTGTGTTTCTAGACAGGTAGAAGTTAACAATGTATGGCTGAGAAAAAGTTACGTAGACATGAGCTTTTCCATTATATTAATTTCTGGTTACGACTGTTAATGAGTTGCGAAGCTGAATTTGAAAGAAAATTTCATTTGGAGCAGTAAATACAACAGTTTACACTGCTGCTACATGCTGAGGCCATCTCAAGTTTAACTTAGTGGTACAAAGTGAAATATAGAGTGAAATACAGCAGTGGAAGACAAATTGAGGTATCTTGAGTGTTTCTATTACTGTGTTAATTTTTCAGAAGACTTACATAGCACATATGTAATGAAGTTATAAGTGCGGTTAGTGATGGTGAAAAATAAGAAGATTACAAAATAATCAGTAGCAATATAAACCTAATGTCTTAAACAGCAACCATGGACCATCACCAGTTCCTTTTACCATGGGCACCATATTTCTGTTGTCAGGAGGTTATTTGTCACAAAGGTAGACGTATGTAGCTCTTCAACAGTTACCTTCGTTTACCAAAAGTGGAGTTTATAATCAAGGGCAGACACCAGTTCGTCCATTTTGGATTATATATACATTAGCCAATTATTTAAAGCCATTTACTTTTTTGGTTTTGCTTTAAATCCAAGTATTGGAGTTTCTGGGCGCAGACCCCTGTATTCAGTGAAAGGACAAAAATTATCAAAAATAAGTTTCTGCTGCTCATAGTAATGTGCTGGGGGAGGAGGATAAAGATTTTTTGCTACATTTTGATTGCTATAGAGTTTTGGCTGTGATCTGAACTTCATTTATCAAATATTAATAGGATTAATGTGTAAATGATGTTAGTTATGAATAAAATGTCTTCATATTTTTCTCCTTGCTTAATGGAATATTGAGAAAAGCTATTGTGAAACAAGATGTTTAATGAAGCTGGAGGTATGAAGCTAAAATAAAGTGCAAGAGCAGAAGACGTTTAGCCCGCTAATTACCAAAGAAGTCCAATATAAATATTACATTAGCTTGAGGATCAGAGGCACTTTTGGAAAAAGCAGTTTTCTATTAACATGTTAACAAAATAATTTCTCCATATGGGTTAACATTCTAAACCTGATTTGCATTCAAGCGTTAAAATCTTTAGTATAAAACATAATCTAACTGTATTTAAATGGGTGCATGTTTGGCTTCTTAGTCTGGTATGACAGTTAAGCTTAATATTTCATAGGTAATTTCAATTATAATAGTTTTCATTCTACTTCATATAGCTTCAAGTCACATTTTCATAAAAGACAAATTGTGGTACAATAACATTTTCTCAAATAGCTGTTCCAAAACAGCTATTGATAGCTAACTGGTCCTAATGCACTAAAAAGTATCATTCCTACTTAATTCTTTAACTCTCTAAAGGAAAAATTTCTGGAATACGGATGTGATTGTGTCTTAAAACATGTTAATTTTTCCATATTTTGATTTTTGAAGTGGAGGAATGGACGAATTAACACAAATTTGTTTGACTACGTGAAATTAAAGTAGCATGGAGACTTCCCTGTTAAGTAATGAGTTATTTAAAACTGTGTTATCTGGAGTTGACTCTATCATCCTTTTGGCTTAACCATGGACACTATATTAGTTGAGTTTAGCCGAGGAACTTGTCTTTTCTCCACCTTTTTGAGTCTCTGAAGTTACTGTTGCAGATTCACTTTCAATGATGTGACAACATTACTTTGTATAATGTCTGGAATTCATTAACAACCTTATTTTCAGGCTGATCAAATATTTGTTGAACTTCAGTGTGTCTATTCTGATCACATCACTGAACCAGAAGCTGATGTTTAGTGAGGACTGCAGCTCTTTGATTGTTGAAGTAGTTTGAATTAGTAATTTAGAACACTCAGCATTAAAAGCAGCATTTATTATTTTCTTTTCATTAACAGGGTTTTTTGCAGGGAAGGAACTCACTGCTTTTTTTTTGTTGGGTTTTTTTTGTCACTTTTTAGTTAGGGCGTCATGGCCATCTCTTCATGGTTAGACACAGGTTGTGCTTGGTGGAGGGTTTGGTACAACGCATGAAAACTGCGTGAAATTGGAAAGCATTTGAATTGTGTTTTGTAGCTGTGCAAAGTTTGCAGCCATTTGTGTTCTTACATATTTTCCATTTTGTGTTTAGATTCTTGTGTTTTGTCTCAGCTATGGAAATGCCTTTCAGAACTGACAGGTGTTTGGAAGGTACCAGTGTTTGTCCAGGAGTTTCTCTTAGCTGCATCACTCTTAGGAGTACTTACAAATCACATCTCCCTGTATTTCCTTTACAAATATAGAAAAAGTTGACTCACGTTTATTAAAAGAAATGCCTGCTTTACTATTTCCAGGGTTTATACAGAAATAATGTCAAATGTCTACAAGAGAGAAATCAATACTTGGTACATTCGATTTGTTTTTATAAAGAACACAGGGATTCTGATAATCTTTGAGACACTAAGTGCCACTGAAGAGTTTTTTTTAAAGCATCTTTTTTTCAGTGTCATGTGTCTTTCCCTTCCTGAAATGCATTTGTCAGAAGTTTCATCTATTGCATTCATTCATAGAAGTTTCTTAGATGCCTGTGAATTCCTCAGACTTTCTAGGAGTTCTCTCTCTGCCTCTGTGGTATATGGAATATATTTGGCAAAAACAGATAGTCAGTTTGTCCAGCTCCGATGTATTTTAAATAAGAAGTAAATTATGATGGTTTAGCGAAGCCCAGGGTACCACTAGTTATAAAATGAGAGCTGAACAGAGCAATGCAGATATGACCGATATGGTTATTCCTGTGTTCTCCCTTTATTATCACGAAATGGCTGGTTATATACAGTCCAGATGGTTTACAGTTAGAGGTGTCTTCTGATTGGTATACAGTGCAAGAAAGAAGGAAAACATTTTCACCCTTAAGGAAGCCCCCATGATAGAGTTACAACTAACCTATCTAGTATCTAAATACACCTTAATTGAAATTTTTACTGCGCCATAGGCTTGGCAACTTCTACACAGGCCTGAATGTGAGCCCTAAATCCATGGCCTGGCTTGGGATAGCTCAGATCTCATTCCATAACATATGACCACCTTCTTTTAAAAATTCTGTTACAGTTTAGTGCAAGAATTGAAATAAATGAAAAGCTAGATTTGCCAATGCATCAAGCAATATAGCCAGTTTATTAATTTGTTCGATAAAAGGATGAGCAATTACAGTGCTGGGTATGCGAGGGGTCTCCACCCCAAGCAATGCACAAATTCAGCTCTCTTATACCATTCTAGGCACTTCACTTCCCCAAGTTTTTAGTTATTTTGTGCTTGCTTTTCTTCATAATCTGCAGTTGTGGTTTCTGAAGATCTGCTGGGGAGGTGGTCTGAGACGGTCTTCTGATGTCTCTCCAGTCTCCCATTCTTCTTTTAAAATATCTTTTCCCACTAGCATTATTTTTGGTTATATAGTTTGCTTAAGCAAGCATATATATCCTGTTAGTCAGCATACATTTTGCAAGCCTCCTCTCAGTCATTACAAAACATAAAGCTAGCAGGCCCCCAACACTTGTCTGCATGTCTAACCCTCTCTCAGTTATTACAAAACCTCAAAGTCAGCATGTTTCAAAACATCTTTGTAGAGCCTCTCAGTTTATGCTGATCTTACTTTGTCTTGTCAGGCAGTTTACAAATTCTTCAATACTCAAAAAAAACCCCGACTTGTACAAAGGATAGTTTAGAACTTATATTACAAGGTAGTTTAAGACTTATGTTAATTACTTGCAAACAATTACAATTTTGTTGTTAAAACAAACTGTTAGCTAAAAGCCTACTGTTGTATAGTTGCCTTGATAAACCCCACTTCCATGCCTTACTTAGCTGATTGTTAAAACTCTTCTTTATAATATTCCCATGGTCTCTGTCCACTTTGCCCACAGACACCCATGCTATTTGATTGACACGGATCACAACCTGATTTCTCACAGAGTGAACAATAATATTTTTCTCTTACTGTCTGCTGTTTGGTCTAAGTAGAAAGTGTTGTCCAGGTGTTTATTTCCAATGTCCACTTCAGATCAAAGCACTAATTTTATTCACTTCTGTGTATCAGTCTTGGTAGTCACACACCGTGTAGTTTGGATCTGGAGGCATTTGCTCTTGGAAATTGTTCTCCTTTCTCTCCTAGACCACCAACATTCAAAGTAGCTTTCTCTGTGGGTGGGATGAAAGATGGGTGGGATGATCTCTGAAGATGGTTTGCTGATGACCAGTGACCACCACCAAACACCTAAATGCCGTAGTGTACAACACTGTTTACCTTCGCCTCCGAGGATGTGAGTTAGGGGTCATCCCACTGCTCTCAAAGCAGTTTTTTCAGATAACCTGTTTGTCTCTGACATCAGTAAGAAAAGCTGGACTTTCTGCTCCTCAGCCAGGGAGTGTAGTGCGCCTGTGATCAGAGTAGTATATCACTTTCTTCCCTTTCTCAGTGTCCTGCTCAATATACAGCAAGAACAAGCATTAATCACACTTAGCCATCAATAACCAAGAAACTTCTGGTGCCACATTCCCTTTTGCTTAGCTTATTCCCAGGCAAAGAAAATAGAATACATGAAGAATTGCAGTGATGGTCTGTGGGAACTACAGATACTGTAATTTGTTTGTATGGGCACTTTGAGGAACAGGAGTTGGAACTGAGAAGGGAAGTTGGAAGGGACAGAAGTCAGAATTTTTGAAGGAGCTAAGGGTCACCATTTAACTGCTGGTGATATAACTTGTTTCCTCAAGTAGATTTTAGTGTTTTGTGTTTGGGTTTTAATTTTTTTCTTTTTTTTCCCTTTGGGTTGGATTTTTTTGTTTGTATTTGGTTTTTTTCAGGTTTTTTTTTTCTTTTGGTTGAGTTTTTTTGTTTGTTTGTATTTGGTTTTTTGGGTTTTTTTTTTGATGACAGTTAAAGAAGTACATGGTCATGAAGGCTTTAAGGGGTTTAATGATAGTGTTGGGATTTTGCATATGTTTTTATGGTCATGTTGTTAAAATTTTGAACTTTTTCAGCAAACTTACCTGTTTTCCTGAAAAATCAATCATGTAGACTAAGGTGGATCATTTGATCTTGTGATAATGCTTGAATACAGACAAATGTGGGCTGTATTTCCAGGAGTAAGTGTGTCAAGTCCCAGCTAAAGGCATGAATCTGAAGAGAATTTTTTCAGCTAGTTATCAACACCTTTCAGTGCAATGCGGAAGAATACAAATATACTTTGTGTACTGCTATATGTGTAAGCAATGAAAAGAATATTGGATAGTAGGTTCAGTTCTGTTGCCTACTGTTCTAAAGGCTTTTGTGAAATTACACTATGATGATGTGAATGTTAGCCAATGGTGAAATTAACCATGCAGTAAGACTCAGACTTACTCATTTTATCTTGAAAAGGGAAGTAATTACACGGAGTGCCAGGCTTCAGTCTAAAGCAAGGTATTAAGAAGACTCAGTGTAGAAATAAGCATTTTTAAGTACAACTATTATAAATGACTGTGGTAACTTCTGTAAGATATGTGTTGTGATTTCTTCATTAATGTGGCATTTTTCATCTAGGTGTCTTGTATTTTGAATAGGGATTGTAAACTTGAGATAAACATTATCGTAGTTTGAGTAGGAGTTATAAGATTGATATAAACATTGTTGTTCAAGTTTCTCTGTCCTTTATGCAACAGAGCCAACTCAATGAGCCCAGTAATGGTTTCCAGTCTTAAAAATCTATGAATATACAATTGACTCAATGGACCACTTTGATCTTGTGGTTTCTTGATCCATTGTTGTGATTTATTCACATAATCAGTCAACAGTGTTAGCAACTTCTGTGTCTTCAGCTCATTTCTTTATAAAGTCTAGCCTGAAATGATTGATTATAATCAATCCTTTTGGTTCTTTAAAATGATCCAGGGTCTGTAGTGCAAGAAAATAAAAACACATTTTGGGTAATTATTCTGTCTTTTTGTTTACTCAGCTGAATGCATACTATTAGATTGGGCAGGCCAGCAGCTGCTCTATGGATTAAGAGGCCTCAGAATTAAGCAGCACTCTTCAGATAAAACATTTAACACTGTTTTGCATTGTAAGAGGAGCAGATTTGTCATCTTTACAGGTTTGTCGTAGTTAAGATTTATATTTAGTGGTTAATTTTTATATTTAATATTTATATTTCATATTCAAAGATACTTCATTACATTTTCATTCTGGTTAGATGCTAATATCATTTGCAATGTGGCAAACTACATTTAATGACTTGAAAGAACTCCAGTAGATTCCCAGTCTTGGTTAACCCCATCCACTCCCACCTGCTCTGCCCTCACTCCTCAAAGGTACTCAACCTTCCATACCTCTTGGGCAAGCATGACAATGCAAACAAACCTTCCTGAGCTTTCCGTGCCCTTTATTTTAGCTTTCTTTCTAATTTGGTGTGTGCCTGCAGCTGCCAGCTTGGCAGCCCTTTGGATACTTTGCAGGGCTAGGTCTGACCAATTTACTGAGAGAAATTAGAGCTGACAAGCAGCAGCTCTGTGCCACTTGGGAGAAAAGAAAGCACTGGGTTATTTGCTGGCTTCCCGTCATTTGTAAGGAGTGAGTGAAGATATGGAGGAAGGGAAATGTAAGGTGGCCTGTGTTAGCTGCTGCTTGCACTTCAGGAGGATGGTATTTCAGAAGGGTTATGGGAGGTAGAGCTGGCTGATTAGACTTTGTAGGATAGTGAAGCATCCACCCTTGTAAAGGAACCTTCTTTTCCTCTTCTTGATGAGACACGAACTTCTCTCTTGATCATCCCACCACCTCTTCCTTTTCAGTCGCTATGAGAAACTGTTTGTTTTGTCTAGACTTTAGGCTGAAGTCACTCAGTCTTACAGGTGGGTGTCTTCATGGTGAGTCAACACCACCCTACACCCCAGACTGCCTGCCCAGAATGCAGTCCCAGAAACTAACCCCGCTCTTCCTCCTACAAAGTACTAAGCAGAAACATCTATCTCGTGTGGAAGCCGCTATTTGGAGTTAGTTTATCCTCCCTATGAGCCTCTGATACCTCCATTGTCTAGGCTTTCAGTTTTCTGCTGTGCCATCCATTGAATGCAAATGCTGACACATGGCTTTAGGCAAATTCCAAACCTGTGTGTGAGGCTATCTGCAGTTGACAAGAAATGTGTCAGCAGAAGTTAAGATAACAGAACCTGAAGCTTTGAGGGCCAGCCTTTCTCTTGATCTGATGGGAGACGAGAAAAAAGTGGCCACCTCTATGGGCAGCTATGGAGGAAGGGGGGAACTAGACTTAGTGCTCTGAGACAGGACAGGGAATTGAGGTTCAACACGACCAGCAACCCATAACTCTGCCTTGCAGTGCTAAAATGGTTCTTACAAGGGTCTAACAAAACCCTCATAATGGTTTGACTAGACCCACTTGAGTTTAGGGGATTGAGTTTGAGGTGAGAAACCAATGAGACTAGCAGCCTAAGAGGGATGCCAGAGGATGTGCTTTCTGTTGAGCTGTCTTCAGTGATGATTCTTTATCCCAGGGCATTGGTTGTGCACCTGAGTTTTTAGGGTCATTATTGTATTCTTGCCAGAAGTTCAAGATCCCCGTAGCAGGGGCACTTTTGTGATGCTACTTCTGACACATCTGTTGTCCCTGATCTTCATCCTCTTCATGAAAGTAAGGACCTGAGGTTTTGCCAGGAGATAATGGCCACAGAAGATAGGGCATTTATCCGACAACTACTACCACTGCTGAAAAGATAGAAGAAATGTTGGGTAGATGGTGAGTGGATGTTTAAAAAAAAAAATAAATTGAAGAGCTTAGGGTTTGTAGCCAACTCAAGGCATTGATACACTTACTTTTTTGAAGCATCAATTCTGAATATTGCAGGATATCTTCACAGCTCAGGTTTGTTTGTGCTCTGTAGGTGCAAGGTAGCAATGCAATGGAATAGCCTTTGCCTTGGCCTCTGGGGTCTGTACTTCAATGTGAAGGGCATTAGGTGTGTCCCTGAAGGAAAACTTCAAATTTGGTTTTACATTGATAAAATCCAGTTTGCATGCACCAGAGCTGCCCAGCTATTGCAATTAAAGTATAGTAAATAGGGGATTTATTTTGAATGTTCATTGTTTTTGCAAACTAAAATTCACCCAAATATGGCTGCTAAGAGAACAAGCAAGCAAAGAGACACAGAGTTTTGTAGAATAATTTAGATTGGAAGGGACTTCAAGAGGCCACCTAGTCCAATCCTTTAAAGCTATTTAAGATAGTTTTTTATTTGTCAATGTACCTTTTGTTGTGGAGTTCTAATTTTTGTGCTTAGACTAGGTTGATGGGTTTCAGAGTGAAGCATGAACTTTGTATTTGAGATGACAGGGGATCTGATACGTTTTAGAAGTAGTCGTGTACATAGATATTTGTTGGGGAGTGGTGATGAAGATATCATTGCTATGAATGCTATATTTAAAATGCTAGGGTGTAGTTCGATCTCAAACAGATTGCTTCACATTTTGGTTTGGAATTAAAATAAAGAGTAACTTCACGCAGAGAACAGGTCTGCAGTATGCAGTGATTCATCTAAGGTGAAGTTTCCATATATTTAACAAGCAGAATTCTTGTTTGGCTTCAGCTCATGTTTAAAGAAGTTGATTTAGCACTTAGCATTCAAACTCAATAACTTACTAGTGTTGTCTTGTGTGTGTGGACTCACCTGTTAAAAATTAGTCTCTTTCTTAGGGATTATTAATATGGTCTTTGAATGAATTCTTCTTTTGAGCCAGACTTCTGTGAATTTCTGTCTTTCATGGTAACAGAAGAGGAGCTTTTTAAAATTGTTCTTTGGACAAGCATTGGATTCTGATGGCTTATCTACGGCTTTGTAATTGCTTCTGAAAGATACCTGTAATTTCCCTCTTACCTTTACCAGGTGTTTGGTATTAACAAATTGCTGTGAAGTGAGGTGGCTGTTGTTGGATAGTGGTCAAAACTAAATGTAGTAGTCAAAAATGTATATTTATTGTTACTGCTTTCTGAGTGAGATATCTTTGACTAACTTGAGGTGTGCTAGAGATTATTTTTTATTGATAGAATAAAATGTTTACCTAAGGTTTGTCTCGCACTATGCTGGTTGTCGAGGTAAAGAAAATAACTCCATCTTAATGAACAAATCCTCCCCCATTCCCTTCAAGTAAGCCAGCCTGTTAATTTTAAACTTGAGTCAAAATTGTGGATCCCACAGTGTAATTACAGGTATGCAGATATATTCTGTCAAAACATTTCTTTTCATTACTGATCTTGGAATAGTTGTTCCTGTGTGTTGTGAAGTTGGCTTCTTACTAACTTTTAGGAGGATGTAACTTGTCAGTCTAGGAAAAAGAGTTTGAAAAAGTCGGATAGTAGATCCTGTGTGAAAAATCTACATTAGTGCCTAAGCATGTAAGATGGAAAATACATTACCAATTAAAAAAAAAAAGAAAAAGAAGATATCATGGAAGATCAAGGAAGAAATAAGTCCTGTAAGCTTGGTATCTGGATGGGACAAACGACTAGAAACAATAAGGAATATGGTAGTCGGTATCTGGATGAACATGATTTATACAGTTGGTGAAAATTACGTATCTCTTTGAAAGGAAGGTTATACCTCCCCAACAAAGGGTTCAAAACTCATTTAAGTAAGGATCATAAGATTTTTCTTGTTAAGGTTTCCAGAAAGCCTCAAAATTTTCTTGAAGAAACTAAAGTAATGCGAGACTTAAAAGGTTCTTGCTAAGATATCTAAATGCTTATAAAAGAGGAGTGAAGGATGAGGTACTGTTCAGTCCTCATCAGGGAAGGGAGCCCCCTGTACTGTATGTAAGCAAGTATGAAAATTGGATGAACCAATCAGTGATGTTTTCTTGATGGGTCCACAAGGGCTGATTGTAAATGTGGAGAATTACAGCAAGCTCTTACAAAACTGGATGGCTGAGTGATAAAAGAGTGCATAAACTTTTATGTAGATAAATGTAGAATAATATAAGTGGAGAAAAAAAATTGTAACAGCACATGTAAAATGATAGCCTCCGAGCTGAGTGCATTTCTATGCATTTAGAGGCAAATGAAACTGTGAGTCGCATGGAAACAATGGGGTTGGATTGTTAAGCACCTCTCTCAGTGTGATCCCTGGGAAGTGCAAATCTTCCTAAACAACAGAAACTTGTTCAAAATAAACAAAAGGTAATAGTTTTATTCCTGCCAGGTAATCAGGCTATGCATGAAAGGTTGCGCCATGGGCTTTTCCAGCTGATGTTTACATGATCTTACTGGGGGGCTATATAATCTCATGCAGAGAAGCTGAAAATAGCTAAATTTGTAGGAATCACATTTGAATCACATCCATATCAGGAAGTGCCTGAGCTTCAAAATGGATAGTTTCTCGAAGAGTAGTAGAAAATATAATATATGATTGCCTTGCTTTTCATCTTCCCTGAGCATGTGCTGTTGGCTGTTGTCAGAGTCAGGATACAGGAGCTCTAGTGAGGAAGGTTTTTATATGGATAAGATGTAACTTTTCCTCAGAACTTCAGTGCCATGATGTAGAGAGGCTGGTCCATCCTCTTTCCATCATTAAGAATTAATGACCATCTTTTCATCAAGAAAGGAAAAGTAGGACACACTGCATCTGTTTTGGAAAGAATAACTTTACATTCTTCCATGAGAAAACGGAAAATTAATCTACTTTTGTCATTTTAGATCTAGAACTGTTAGGTTTATCATCAGTAAAGTCTGTATTTTGAAAATATTTTACACAGCATGAGTGCATTGTGATGTTAATGACTTCTGTTACCAAAAGACAGTGGATGTTTTTCGTTAGTTTTATTTTTCATATAAAATTACATAGATTTTCTCACTGTATATAAATAAAGAAGTAAAATTTCTTATTTTAGTCATCTGCAAATTATTCTTTTTTGCCCTATTCGTGTTAATTCAGATTTTCTCCATTGCTATGAAAGATATTCAGTAAGGAAGGGATCAACAAATTAACGCTCACTGATAGCTGAAGATGAACAAAATGACAACAGATGATAGCAGAGACCCTGAGAAACTAAAGCTCCAATTTAGGAGAAAATTGTTCCTTTCAACTTATGGTTCAAATGTGTACCCTCTCTCTTTAGCAAGAGATGCTCTCTTATTTATATTCTGGTATATCATGATGTTTAATCTTTACATGATTTAAATTCCTTTGCTATAAAAGAACATGTTTCTGATGAGTCTTTCTGAGAGCTGGCAGTATGGTGGCTTCTGCCTTTTTCATGTTTTGTCAGTCAGCAGCATGGATAACAAAAATATGGTTCATAAAATAATTCCAAAATGTTGAGATTACTTTAAATGTGTCTTTTCTATATGTCCTGTGAGTGTTTTCTGTGCTGTCTTATTTTCTTGAAAATTTCCATTAGCCAGAGAGAGATAATGAAGTATGCTAATTTTTATTTCCATTCTCAGCTTTTTATTATATGCAATGGCAGAGCTACAGTGCTTAGCAATTTTAAAAGGGAGAAGCAAATAAAGTAGTGAAGCACAACTACCTCCATGGTAATGGTATTCATTGTTTCAGTCACTAACTATTGTAATTCATTAGAGACAGCTAATAGAGTCTGAAAGGCTGAATTGTTACTCTTAAAACCAGTGAAAACCAATAAGTATAATTAAACTGCATTTTAATTTACTTCAGAAATACAAGCCTGGTCGATGTGATGATATTTTGAAATGGAAGCCACCCAGCCTGAACTCAGTTGATTTTCGTCTAAAGATAACAAGAATTGGTGGAGAGGGGTATGTAATCTCTTCCCTTTTTAAATCTGTAACACTCGTGTGAATGTCCCTTAACAGTTAATCTCTCCTCTGATATTTCTTGACACTTCCTGGGGCTAAGCATTTCTATATTCTCTAGAACTTGTTCATTCAAAATACAAGCAACTGAAAACAATGGCAGATGTTTATATTGTGAATTTATTCATTCTCAAATTAAGTTTCTTCAAATTTCTGAAAAAAAGTCCCATTTGGATTTGGCATTAGCCTGTATGTTTTCGAGAGTAGACAGGCTGTATTAAATTCCTAAAACTGTATTTCATTGATTTTAGACAAAATGATAACAACCAAAGCTTTCTTCTACTTTAGAATTGTTTACCATGACAAACAGTACTTGTTTCCATAGAGAAAAACAAAGCCTGACATTTACTTGTTAGGAATTCTTTGGTATTTTCTTCAAAACCGTTAAAATCTTAATCAAAACCAGTGAGTTTTAATGACAGAAGACATGAAAATCTTTATATTGGTCCCGTGTACGATTTGCCTTGTTCAATCACTGCCCATATTAAATATGGGTTATTTCCATGTTTAGTTGTGCTGGGGAGGGGAAGAGAAAGACTGAATCACTAGATTAAGCTTGCTTTAGAAAAGATTTTGTTTAAAATGATTTTTAGGTCACTTAGTGTTTTAACATCTGGGACTCATTTCAATTGACAGTGTGAAATACTGACATTTAACTTTTCTTTTTCTTGGTGCCACAGGCAACTCAATGATTAAACAATTAATTCACATATTGCGTGCATATTCCAGAGTGCTAATAATGGCCCATTTAACTTTTAGACATCTGCATGTTACATTAATGAAAACATTTGGTGAATAGACACAATCTTAAGGATATAGGGTTTTAATGCAAAGTGTACTCAACTGATAAGTTCTCAGTGTTTCATGAGGTCAGAATTATCTGTTCAAATTTTTTGTTTGAAAATGCAGTAATATGTCTTCAGTAACAGCATAATTTTCAAAGAATACACAGAAATAATTCATTTTACTTCAGATTATCAGCTCATTACAACATTTTATGTTTGTTTGCAATTTATTTAAGTCACAGGATAATGTAATATGAAAGATTTATGTAAAAGTTCTTTTAAAAATTGCCCATTATTTGATAGGAAGGTTATTTTTGTTAGATTATTCTTATGACTTCTGCTGGAGTTTACACATGTACAGTACTATCTTGTGATTAAGAAACAAAATGCAACACATTTTTAATTTCACGTTAAAGGAGTGTTGGTTGATTAGTTATATCTGATTTCAAATACAAAACTGTCAGTGCTGTTGTATTATGTTTAATATATTACATCATAGATTATTTGACTGGAACATAAAAAGGTTATAAAATATGACCCAGCAAAAAAGCTATTTCTAAAAAGTTAGTAGCAGTTAATAACAAGTTATTAAAGAATGGCTGATCCATTGTAGAATTGGAGTAACTTTCTAACATTTAGAAAAGTTCTATCATATTTCAGCTATGTGAAAATGACAGCAGTTCTTATATTATGGAAACAACTACCTGGATTACTCTGTAAATAACGTAATATTTAAATACGTCAGTGTTTATGCTGCATATATGTTTATGCATATAGAAAATCCTAGAAATCTGATGTTTCATAAATAAAGTACAGTTCTTCCAGGTAAATTTTACTCCATCACACATGACAATTGACTGCTACTAGTAATATAAGTGCATTCATCCAACAAAAATAAAATTGAATGAAGTATGGGGCAGAAAATAATAACTTAGTGCTCTTGGGAGGAGGTATTTATCTTCAATAACATTCTATGAAACAGTAGCTCCTGCTCAGTGAAACACAAACTGTGAATTAAATACTCCAGGTTTGCCTGCTTCAGTTGTTATTTTGGGTAAAATCTGAAGTAATTTAAAGAAACTTCAGAATAAAACAAGTTTTGAAATTATTGACCAGAGTTTTTTAAAAAGCATCTTTAACTTTAAACTGTATAAAGACAGTGTCTGAGTTCTGAGCACCAACAAAAATTCAGTTTGATTTGATGGACTGAGTGTTTTGCTACTGTAGTTCTAATGTGACACCATTGGGCTTCCTGCCTCCTCCCACCACACTGAGATTAAAAACTGGTTTCAACCTTTTAGATAAAGAACATTTTCTTCTTCAGGAATCCAAAAAGGAATTACAGCATTACAGAATTGATAAGGTTGGGAGGGGACCACAGTGGGTTGGTCATCTAGTCCGACCTCCCTGCTCAAGCAGTCATCCTAGAGCTCAAGGCACAGGATTGCATCCAGATGGTTCTTGAATATGTCCAAGTGAAGGAGACTCCACAATCACTCTGGACAATCTATTTCAGTGCTTGGTCACTCACACAGGAAAGAAGTTCTTTCTCTTGTTCAGGTGGAACTTCTTGTGCATCAGTTTCTGCCCATTGCCTCTTGTCCTATTGCTTGGCACCACCAAGGAAAGCCTGGCTCCAACCTCTGACATCTCCCTTCAGATACCTACAGACATTGAAATCCCCTCTCAGTCTTCTCTTCTTGAGGCTGAACAGTCCTATCTCCCTCAGCCTTTCCTTGTAAGAGGGATGCTCCAGTCTCTCAGTCATGCTTGTTGCCCTCCACTGGACCTGCTCCAGGAGTTCCCGGTCTCTCTTGTACCAAGTAGCCCAGAACTGGGCACAGCACTCCAGCTGTGGCCTTATGAGGGCAAAGTAGATGGGCAGGACCACCTCCCCATACCTACTGGCAATGCTCTTCCTAATGCACCCCAGGATACCATTGGCCTTCTTGGCCACAGGGGCACTGCTGGCACATGGACAGCTTGTACTCCAACAGAAGCCCCAGGTCCTTCTCTGCAGAGCTGGTTTCCAGCAGATCAGCCCCCAGCCTATAGTGGCACATGGTGTTATTCCTCCCCATGTACAAGACTGCATGCATTTGCCTTTGATGAATTTTAGAAGGTTCCTCTCTTCCCCTCTCTCCAGCCTGCTGAGGTCCTTCTGAAGGGCTGCAGAGCCACTCACTCCTCCAGCTCTGTGTCGTCAACAAACTTACTGAGGAGGCCTCTGCCTCTCCATCCAAGTCATGGAGGAATAAGTTAAACAATACTGGGCCCACTACTGTACCTTGCGGAGCACTGCTAGTGACAGGCCTCCAGCTATACCCTGTGCCACTGATCCCAGCCCTCTGGGGTCTGCCATTCAGCCAGTGAATATGTTGGGTATTTGACAGCAAAATACTACAGATGTGGCTGAAGTACTGTTACGCAATTTACAGAAGTTGCATGTTGTTTTGGCATGTAACGTTTACAGAAATAGAAGGTGTGCTTTGTATTGATCTCTTACAGACAAATAAAGAGCCTAAGGTAAAGTATTGATCTCAAATACATAACAGCTTGAAACAATGTGAACATGGATTGTCTGTAATTTCCAAGTCCTCTATTCTGATTTACAGGCTCATCTTTAAATCTTGAAATGCGGACATAACTAATCTGTGTTACAGTTGTGTGTGATCTTATCACAGTTTACAGCTTGGGCAGTAGTATTACAAACTGAACCAAATCACAAAGCTACAACCATGCAGCCCTTGCATTTATAGTTCCCTACTCACTCAAACAGTGAAAAAAAACCCCATATAGGAGCGTTATTTATTCAGTAGCATTAGATTAGTGTTCTGTCAGCTGTTGGACATGTCTTTTAGATAGCACATGTAATTGAGATCCTGAACAATTGTAAACAATCTTGTGCATTTTTCATCTGAATAAAGGAGTTACCTCTGGGGAGTTTGCCAGATTTTAGTCAGTGTGATTATTTTCCGTCCATGTAAATTCCCCTGTGTTTTGAGTTGAGCATTTCCATCTATAGATCAGTTTGCAATAGAAATGTTAACTACAAAATAGCTGCTGTTTCACCCCAGATGTAGTCCCTTTACGGATGAATGACCAATTGCTTTAATGTGGGCTTTAGTTATTTCACTCTTGATATTGGAGGGAGTTTTGCCATTGGATTTGAAAGGATTGATCTTACGATCTGTGAAGTACTTTTAGAATAAGCCTGATAAAGATGAAGACTGCATAACAAAGAATAAACATAAAGAAAAAAGATACTACTGCATCCCAAAGAAAGGCAGGGTTTCTGTAACCTCAGTGACCTAATACTGACACTCCTGTTCAGTGCACATATTTGAAAGAAATTGCATTATTGCACCTTAGTGAGTTACATCTTATCAGCTGAGCCTTGGTAATTGTCCCCTGTGTATTATCATAGTCCAGCCTTTCCAAGCATCCGGATGATGGTTAGATTAACTCTTTTTTGTGTCGTGTTTGCAAGAATTTCAGCTTGTGCTCTCTCTCAGTCTCCTCTCATCACTATCAATATAGTTAGTCTTAGATTAAAAAAAAACCCCAAAACAAAACACGAAAGCCCCCTAACACAAAACCCCTGCAATAACAACCAGCAACTCACTAAATCGGTTAAACAAGAGAGTACTTTGTTGTTTGTCTCTTGTGAAACACAACAGCTGAACCGAAAAGCCCTAACATTACATGTGTTTTAAAAAGGCTGACCTGCTTCCCAACACTTTTCTTTCATTTCAGGTTTATTAGAACAATGGTCTCACATATATTTTGTGTTTTCCTAAATTATGACAATGCTCACCAAAAGAAAGTAGAGAATGTGAGGGATATTTATTTGCTATGTGCAGATTCTCACTTCCAGGGAAAACTGCTTTTAAATAGTAGAGATGCTTTTTCTCAAAATGTCTCGCTGTATGAATATTTCTTAAAAAGCCAAAAAACCCCAAACTAACTCTGAGTCTTATTTAAATGTCACAAATATCAGCTGAAAATGTCACATAGTACCATATTTCTGGTAGTTTCCATAACCAGAATTTCTTAAATGTCCATGCTTCCTTTTACAGATTTTTAATTAGCCTGTGCAAATCCCTTAATTTTATCTTTATCAGACTGCTAATATCAAATTACAAGCAAATTTTTGGGTTTATTTGCTTTGGATTAATATCTTTCTGGGTCAATTAAATACCATTTCAAATCATAGTATAATATAAATTTTATCTAGTACCTTGAAATGGTGGAAAACATCAAGGATTTTACTCATCTTTGAAGATGTGCTCCTAAAAAAATTAGTAATCTGAAGTAGACATGAACTATTATTAGTGTTAAGTTTGCATTTTTTTATTGTATCCATGATTAACTAGGCCATATGGGGAAAACCCCAAACAGTGTTTAGGCAAAGTTCTGTTTAGCTTGGACATTGTCAAGTAATAAAAAATGGAAGATAAAATACAACACATTCAGGGATAGTGGGGATATCCTTGGATCAACTGGAAATTACAAATCAACAACGAGATACAGATACCATGACTACAGGCAAGTGGATGTCTTAATTTTTTTTTTTTTAGAAGTGGGTTTCCTTTTTTTTTTTTTTTTAAGAAGTGGTTTTTAGTTTTCCTTTTTGTGTTACAAACTAAAAAGGACTGAGGGAGAAGAAGAGCTGCAACTGGTTCAAAATGGTTGTGATAGTCTTGATTTGCTCCCATGTAGCTATGTTTCTGCCCTTTCTATAAGCTAGTCTTTCTCACTCTTCTGCTTTAAAGAAATTCAGTAACTGGGTGAAAAATCATATGAGTTAATTGAATCAGCTAAGATAGCAGAACTGACCGTGATACTTTGTATGGCCCGGGTGTTGGTGCTCCTTCCTCTCTTCCCATTCCCACTTCTATGTGATACTGAAGTTGTTAATTTGGGCTGTGAAGTCTTTGCCTTCTCACCTCTTTGCATAATGTCCATTATCGAAGAGCACAAACTCGTTCTTATCCATCCAATCTCAGAAGGACACTTTTACAAGTAATACCCTGGTGATAAAAGTAATAATCCCATGTTCCCCTAGTCTCCAAAGATCGCAGTTAGTGTTGGGGCTGCATTGCTGTTGGGTGCAGTGGAGTTGTGAGGCAGAATGCAGATGAAATTGTATAGCATTAGTGGAACAAATAAGGCCAATGTGTTGCAAATAGAGGCAAAGATGTGCTGTGTGGGGATGACAGCAGGCTGAGTGCAGGTTTGAATGTGTTCAAGTGTGTTTATGTTATTAAAGGAGGTACATGTGCTTTGGAATTGCTCACTTTTTGTGGAAATGTGAGAGTTGCAAATGAAGGTAAAGGACTGATTTACTTAGTTATTACCTTCAGGCATTCAGCTGTTACTAGAGTTGACCTTATAAAAAAGGAAAGGTAGGGGCATGGTTGTGTCAACTGATTGAAGAGGATGTTATGTGCAGAAAGAACAATGCAGTGGCACAGGAAGGGGAAGCCCAAATGCCACCATGGTAGAAATGTGCATGTGCAGCTGCAACATTGGCATTGCAAAAGAAACTGGTAGACAGACATTTTAGTGAAGTGCTATGCTGTAAATACATTTGCTGTATTGCTTATATGAGGATATTTAAAATCTTTTTGTAAAGCTTCAGGCTTTAAAAACTATTTTCAAAGTAAAGCTTTGAATCTAACCTCTATTTATACTCTGGTACACTGAACAAAGTCTTGTACCTTCCACAACTAATACTCAGGATGCTCTTGGAATTTCTAATGTTGTATTTCAAAAATGAAGTCAGCCTCATCTTTTTATATGTTCGAGTGGCAGTCTTGGGCAATCTCCATCTGTCAGATAATTATTCTACTTCAGCTACTCATTTCTCTAGATTTTTAAAAGCTTTGCCTCATATCATCCCAAAATTATCTATATGCTTGCAAATTGGAATGTAAATGTAGTCTCATGTGTTTTATAGACCGTGTTCCCTTTTCTTGTACTAGCTGCTGCCTTAAAGTAGTCTTTCCAGTTGCTTGTGTCAGTTATCATCATGATTATCCACCCTATTAAGATCCATTTGTACCTCTTGAGTGAGATCAAAAAAAGCTCCCAAATACCACATCTTAAAAATTTTCATACCTCCCATGTATTTCTCTCTTCCAGTTTACGTTTGGATAGATATTTATTCCTATTTGTCCATGTAGCTTAGATTTCTTTCTTCTTGTGAATATGGAAATGGAGGGCTGATGCCACCCCCAACTGAACTACTGTAAGGTGGTAGAATCTGAAAGGAGTGAGGGAAGCAGGCAGTGAAGAAATTGTATTGGACTTCAGAATGTATGGCTTTGGCTTTTTTTTGAAATAGAGGTAGTATCCCACGTCAGGTCCCTTTGAACTACAAAGAGGCTCAGGGTAGGTGGTTGATCTTCAAGAACAGCTTCCTCAAATGCACAAGGATATACTCTTCCCTGTGCAAGAAGACAAGCAGGTATGGCAAACAGATACAGCTTGCTTGAATGGGGAATTCCTAAGTCAACTCACCAAAACAGTGAAATGTATGGAATCTGTAAACAGTGACAGACCTCCATGAAGAATGTAAAAACAGTGTTTGGGTGTAGAGAGGAGGAAGTAGGAAAGCCAAACTACACTGGGGTTGTAGGTAAGTCACTGCTGTCTGTAGGTACCTTGTTAATGGGAGGAAGACTTAAGGAAATGGTGTGATGCTGATGCAGCACTGGAGCCTTTGCTCTGGTCTGTTCTCAGGTTTTTGAGGTCCCTGAACCTCATGGCAGAGTGCAGGGAAATTGAAGTTAGGGACTACTTAGGGAAACCGGACCTCAGGATACTGGAAGGTGAAACTTTGAAATTGGGGCAAGAGTTAGCCCTTGGAGCAAAGGCAGCCAGTTAATGGGATAGCGGGGTTACAGTGGAGGAGATGATTTCTTCACTTCTATTTGACATTTGTGAGACTGCATCTGGAATACTGTGCATTGTTTCGGGCTCCCTGAATTGAGAAGGACATGAATGCACTGGAGCAAGTTCAGTGGAGTGCCTCCAAGACCAGGAGGAGACTGGGGTACATGGCATACAAAGAAAAGCTGAGAGAACTGAATTTCCTCTGTCCAGATAAGGCTGTGTAGTACTTTACTGCTGTTTACTACTCCCTAATGGCAGGTGGTAGAGAAGATGAAGCTGCATTGCTGAGAAATTCATATTGAAAAAATGACAGGCAAAGGACACAAATTGTAGAAGGTCAAGAGGAGAAACAGTGTGATAAAAGTCAAACACTGTAGTAGGCTGGCAAGTTGTGGAGTCTCCATCTTTGGAAGCATTCAGAAGTTAATTAGATGAGCCTGTGAGCAACCTGATCTAACTTGGAAGCTGACCCAGTCCTGAGCATGAGGCAGATGACTGGCAATGTCCTCTGAAATATTCAGAAATATTCTAAGACAATTTGCAGATCAGATGTTAAATATTTTGCAAATAACATGGAACTGTTAGACACTTAAACTAATACATATTTTAAAACATTTATGGTTTTCTTTCTTTATGCTTTCTTTACTATAAAATTTTTCAGTACAGTACAGTACTTAGAGTAAGAATACTTATTGTACATGTATTTAATTTTCAAATTGTGGGATTGGCCTTTTTTAGAAGACTTGTGAGTTGCAAGGTAAAATAACATACAGTTTTTATAAACAGGAATTTGGTATTGTTCTATATTATACACTGTAAAGGTTTGCCAGATGCATAATTTAAAAGTCATCTAATTTACATAGAAAAAAATGTTAATCTTCCTTTTGCTATAGCTTGAAATAGATACTTACTGGAACTCAGTTGGGAACATGGTTTTTGTCCACCAGTACATATAATTTTTTAAATCATAGAACTTATTAGAGAGTATTTGTGAGCATCTTGTTCAAAGTGCTTTACATGGATTTTAGAAATTGGTGTGAGCTTCTTTGAAATGCATTTTTTGCATTTCTGCATGTAGAGACTATTTGGTCTTTTTCAGACAAGGGGTATTTTCTACTTTTTTTTTTAAGTATGGTATGAATGGTATTTTAACTCAGAATATTTTTTTTCTCCATAAATTGTTTACAGTATGAATTAATATTCAGTTGTTTGAGGATTTTATTCTGTGGTATGTGTTTGTGGTTTTAATTTACTGCTTAATGAGATTTTATTGTCTGTTTTCTTGAGTTTACAGATCTGTACATCTTAAACTATGTTCAGAAAGGACCATTAGTATAGGATTATTTTTCCTTGGTGTTTGAAATTAAAGAATTGTGGGAATGAGTCCAGAGGAGATGCCAAAGATGATCAGAGGGCTGTCGTACCTCTCCTGCAAAGACAGACTGAGAGTTTGGCTTGTTCAGCCTGGAGACAGGAAAGCTTCCAGTACCTGAAGAGGGGGCAACAAAAGAGCTAGAGAGGGATTATTTGCAAGGGCCTGTAGTGATAGGACAAGGGAGAATGGCTTTAAGCTGAAAAAGGGCAGATTTAGATTAAGTATTGGGAAGAAATTCTGAACTGTGGGGGTAGTGAGGCACTGGAATAGGTTACCCAGAGAAGTTGTGGATGCCCCATCTCTTAAGGTGTTCAAGACTGGGTTGGATGACACTTTGAGCCACCTGGTCTAGGGAGTGGTGTCCCTGCCTGTGGCAGGGGTTGGAGCTTAGTAATCCTGAAGGTGCCTTTCAACATAAACCATTCTGTGATTCTATGAAACATGCATTTAAAGGGAAAAAAGCTTCACTCAGATGACTTCCTTGCCTTCTGTGTTGTAGTTCAAAGGAGAATAAAGCAAACTAAAACGGAAAAGAAATTATCACAGTGGTAGAATAGAGCAAACCGTCTGGACAGACAAAGATATTGTACATGTTTCTATTCTTCATTGGTCTTACTCTGAGCATTTTCTTACTTAATTTTCTGACAACACCAAACTCACAGATGATAAAAAACCAGATATAAGTACTAAATGATGAATATATTAAAGATAAAAATAATTCATGGCGATCATAGCTCCAAGACTACCGTTCAGTTTGCTTTGATATCATCAGAATGTTTTGAAATTGGTTTAGGAATAAGAAGCCCAGATTTTTGTGTCTTACTGAATTCACAAATACCTTGGAATCAGCAAAATGTGTCAACAAAATAAATTACTCTGATGTAGATTGTTTGCATTTCTGCCATAACAGTGTTATCAATATGGTATGCATGCAACTGTGGGCTTCTGAAATACAGGGAGATTATCAGCAGTTTCACCTTCCCTCGTTGATAGCAGAGAGAGACTCTTGGTACATGTGCTTATCTTACAACTTCAGAGACATTAGAAAAGAAACCTACTTAATCCTTTTTCAGGATAATTATCTAGTATCTCTGGTTTTGTAGGGATTTTTGTTTTGATGATTGACTTAAAAAAGCTATGTACATGTAGGATGAATTTTTAAAAATTAGCATTTTAAGGGACATTTTCATTTTGAGGAAATAAATTGGATTTTTGATATCTGTTTAATGACTTAAATTGTGCCATAGGTTTGGTATTTCACACTTGCTGTCTTTTTAACTAAACCCAGCTTGTAGCTTTTTTTCCTGGGAAAAGATGGTTATCCTGCCGTAGAAGCACATTAAAATCAGTGAGGCTATGGGTGCATGTATCTGTCAGTGGGAGATCAGTTTGCATAATCAGGGCCTGATGAGTCAGTGGTAGTGGAGAATCTGTGTTGTTACCTACCTGAGCAATAGGGAACAGGGAAGAGAACGGTAATTGCGGCGTATGGAGCATGTGCACATATTGCACTTTGAGTGGGAATTTGTAAAAAGCATTTAACAGTTTTCAGTAGAGTTTTGGTTCCATCTGACAACATGTCATCCTTCTAGAGGATCTTAAAAAGGCCCAAATTCCTTATTTTTGTAGTTTTTATGCTTGTTCGCTTTTCACAAAGCAGTCATGATCGTGAGTGCAAAGTACAAGCATGGTTTTGTACTGAATTCTACTCTGAAATCAACTTCAAAGCTTTTGTCTTAAACACCAGGAAGATGTGTACATTCACAAGAGCTACTTGATTTTTAGCATCACTGTATAT
The DNA here is from genome assembly GCA_013398615.1 of Brachypodius melanocephalos. Classification (NCBI taxonomy): domain Eukaryota; kingdom Metazoa; phylum Chordata; class Aves; order Passeriformes; family Pycnonotidae; genus Brachypodius; species Brachypodius melanocephalos. The sequence continues at coordinate 36,850,356 of VZSR01003807.1, forward strand.
ATGAGAAATGAGCCTTTATTTCAACTTTGAAACCCAGATTTCCAAGACTAAACTGGTTCAGCTTCATATGAAATTAATCAGAATTTTTAATATATAAATATACATACCTATATGCGTATGTGTATATGCACACACAGGTGCCAGCTATTACATTTTACACTGTAAAATTAACAAAAAGCAAAAACGTAAAGGAGTCTCATTGTCTGTTACAAATCGAAACAACTCTTTCCTTCTTCGTGTTTACATATGGAAACCCTATCTACCTTTTATCACACTTCTTAATTTTAAAGTTTATCCCCTTTTTTGAATCAGATTTTTCTCTTTCTAATTTTTTCCTCTCTTCATACAAATATACTTCTTAACTGGACATTCTCCACTTCTTTTTCATATATTATTGCTTTATTAATGAGGTTTCAGAGTCTTGGTTTATGCTTTTAAGCTAGGTAGCTAAGTGGTTCTTAGTACTTGTACTCCACCAACCAGTGTTCCGTGGCTTATAAAAGTGATGATACAAAAGTATGTGAAGTATTTGGGGGTGGGGGGAGGGGTGTTAGAGACAGTTCTAATGTTTTTGAAAGATTAATAGCATTATTATTCCTTTGCTAGTCATCCTGGAGGTTGTCAGCCCTCCAGCCTCTGAGAAGTACATGGTAAGAAGTTTTTGTTACAGAGTTTTAATGAAGTTGCTATTACATCCCCTCAAAAACAATGCATGTATCTGTGTCAGTTTTCAAGATGGGAAAAAATAATTATCAAGTGGAGAGAAAACTCTCTCAGGACAGCATGGTGTGTTGGTAAGAAAAGGACAGTCCTCAGCTGTACCCAGCAGATGGCATTTTTCCCCCTTATAACAACTAAATATTTTCAAGGCTATAATCTTTGGCTATTTTCACACTTAATACTTTGTGAAGAAAAGGCTTTAAAAGATTGCACTGTGAGCAAATATTTATCAGTGGATTATAAATTAAATATAATGTGTATATCTCTAATTACAGGATAGAGAAGACTGGAATGAAAAGAGTGAACAGGATAGTGAATTTGATTATTTTATTCTTTCCCTCTCAATGGGAAAATGTCAAAACCATCATTTCACACAGATGTTTATAAAAGCACTTCACTCTTTTGGTGAATGTTAAAGCATCAAATACCAAATTCTCAGGACTTTAGTCTTTTTTCCTCAGGAATACAGAATTCTGTTTGAAGGTGGATATTCAGTGGCAGGAGATCTCTGGATTTGTGGAATAGATTAAGACAGATAGTTTCACAAGTGAATTGGATATCTCCTAATGAAGGCCCTGAACTATTACCTCCCTTTCAGAAGGACAATTTTCCTATGGACACGGTTAACTCTTCTCAACTATGTATCAGTAACATTCTGACTTCCTAATTTGTAATTAAAATGATCTGAACACAGTTCTAACTCAGGACTTACTGTTGATCATTCTGGTCTCATTCAAGAAGAGAAGCAGAAATTACTTAAGTCCTACTGAGCAGGATGTTTGCACTTGGTTTATGCACAATGCTCACTTTTTTAAAAATCTTCACATATTGTGTGTTAAGAAAATTGTGTTTCAAAAGGTGAATTCTGTATCATGATAAACTGGAATAATATTTTGGTTTTAGGACAGGCATTGGTATGGCCTGCAAATGCTTTCCTCCAGCTAAAAGAGGCCATAAATACAGCTTGTTTTAACAGGAGAAGTATTAAGCTTCAGTTATTTGAATTATGTCACCAGAACAAAATGCTCAAAACCGCTCATTTTTCTCTTTTGCTCAGGCATTTAATAAGATATGATTAATGGTTTCTGCATTGTGATAATTTCTCTGTTGTTTACTTTAGTTTTGCTCTCATATTAAAAATAAGAGGAAGCTATTACACAACTTAATTTTTTCATGTATCATATGCCAATTGTTTCTTTGTAATATTCAGATACATGCAGTATGAAGTAATTTTCCATGTGTTTTCTGAAGATGATATCCTGCCTTTTTCAGACATTGAGTTAAGACTTTTTGATGTTGTTTGGCTGGCAAATTGTGTGATTTGATAGAACCTCTATGGGCCAAAAGCGTGCCTATGTCCAGACTGTGGCAAGAGGAGGGGCCATTTTTTTCCACTCATAAAACACTTTGAGTGAAAGTAAACTGGTCCCACGTGTTTAAAGCATGGTATAGCCTGCACCAGTTACTTAAAAACTTGACAAGTTCACTGGACAAGCCTGAGGAAGAGCCATAAACCCTACTGACTGCAGAAAATAGGGCACTGTCTCTTCTGCTGCTTTCCCTTTTATAGACTGAGGGTCATTCATTTCCCGAAGGATTTTGTACAGCATTTGGTCCAAAGGTATTTGTTGCTGAAAGCTGAGTTATGAAACTGATGACTCTTCTAGAATGAAAGTTTCGTGCAGGAAGATTTTTAAACAGTCTAGAAATGCATAGCATAAAGATGCTATAGATGGAGACTTTGCAGAGTTGCTTCTCTTTTGTGTTTGTTTGTTTTGTTTTGTTTTTTTTTTTTTAAATCAGGTTATTATTTAAACAGTGTCATCTAGTTAGGTACTCTTGTTTAATGATATGTCTTCTTGTTAAGAAGGCATACCTCTGTTATTGCTCAACTTGAATTATTCCTTTAATTCACTAAATTTGACTTAATACAAATTTCTTGCAAGACAAAGCATAGAGGATGTTTCTGAGAGAAGGGCAACAATTTGGTAATTATTTAAAGCTAATTCCTATGTGATGTAATAGCTCCAGAATCACATACTGTTCTTTTTTTTAGCATTAAAAAATCAAATGTGTTTCTGAAGCTCTGAAACAGCAACTCTGTCAACAGAGAAGCTTGGTGGCAGTTTTGTTTGGTTTCTTTTGACAAAGCCTATCCTCAAGTTTAATTATTGAGAGGACCTGAAAAGACAGAAATACAGAATTTATGGAATGGTATTAGCAGTGGGAAAGGTGACTGGCAAGAAGAAGCAGGGTGGAGGAAACCTTATTCTAGTGAACTTCCTCATTTTAGGTAATCTATTATTTATTTGTTGGTACCTATGGTAGCTTTCTACTCAAGTTCGATGTAAGTAAACAAAACTAACAATAAAAACACACCAATCCCCATAACTCTGAGTTTCTATAGATACCAACTGGTTTTCTCTATAAGGCAAGACCACTGATAAACTTAGACAAAGATGGGGTTTATTGAAAGTGGAGTAAGTGTAATGTATACTAAAGGATATAACCTTATTTCAACTGGAGTACAGACAGAATAACTTGGATTTACAGAACTGGCTGGGGTATTGGGACAGTTGCAGAAAATATGCTTGTACCATGTGTGCAAGCTTAAGAAAGTTGAGAGTTGCAAAATTATTTCTTACCCACAAGCTCTTGAATGTAAGACTCAGTCTTTCCTCCCTCAGGCTATTTTAGCCTGGGCATCTTCATAACAATTTAATGAACAAGAATTCTCTAGCTTCTCCAAAAACCCATCTTCTTGCATTCTGATCCTAAGGAAAACAATTTAATTTTTATTTCTCTTAGTTTTCAAATGTCAAATCCAGTAATTATGTTCTGTCTTAGCTTTGAGTGATTTGTATCTGAATGGAATACCTGTCTGCTCTCTGATAATAAATTTTCAAGGTGGTGTTGAAAGTGGCTTCAAAAAAGGAGAGATAAAGATTTCTCTGAAAGAACAGTTGAAACTTGATTTTGCAGTATTTCTATTAGTTGTTGTCTGATTGCTATTCTTTTACTACTTCAGGAATGTGTTTGCATATAATGTTAATTTAGAGTTAATTATTTTTCTGTGCATTTTAAATCGATCATGGTTAAGACTCCTTCCAGTATAAATGCCAGGTGTGAAAAATTGAAGCAATATTTTGAATTTAAAATCAAATATTTAGACCAAAAAAAAAGTAGAATTGCACAAACTGTCAGTGTAATCCTATTGTCACTAATCTGTGCATGTAAAATGTAGCAGAGGAATTTCCAAAAGAAATTGAATTCTTCCACAAAGAGTTGACCTCAGGGCTGGACTGGGGCAGAGCACAGAACCAGAGCACAGATCTGTAGTAGCTGAGTAAACGGAATAACTTCAACCACTCCTAAATTGCACTTCTTTTAAGAAATAACGTTGTAAAAGAAGATATGAGACACTCAGTCCTTAGGTTTCCTAGCTCATATTAAACTTGACAGCTGGGGTGTGTTAAAATGTAGGTTTCCCATCATCTATTACAGTAATATGTGCTCTACCAGTCTGCTCTTTTCTCTCTTCTGTGTCTTCTCATTAACTGTGTCACTGTTCCCACATAGATTCAATTTTTTGTTCCTGCTGAAGTTTTATTCATTTTCCTTTACTTCTCTCACCCATATTTGCATGTGAATCTTCAGGGTTGGTTTCCCAGTAAAGGTGATTATTTTTTTTCTATCACTACTCCAAAGTGATTAAAGTCCGGTTAAAATGCATAGAATTTCCGTGAAATAGCTGAAATTTCATTCCTGTATGCCAATTGATAAGTTTTTCTCTTTGATGATCTGAAAATGTAGCTGGTATGTAGGAAAAGGCAATTGCTTATACTTTGTTATACTTATCATAGATATATTAAAAATAGCCAAATTTCTACACATCAAAGTCTTTCTTCATTCTAGAGATTAACTTGCATGCTCCATCCTTGTTTTTTCTGGATGTATTGCTTAGCCTGAGAAAACATACTACTTTTTCTTAGAGACTTTGTCCTACCTTAAATCAAACCTGAATTAAGTTCACAATTTTTACAATGAACAGTACATTTTTTTTCCTGTAATACCAGTAGTTACTTGCAGTTAACTATATTACTTTAAAATGCTTGTTATCCATACAGGTACCTTAAAAAACCACTATGGGGATTTTCTGCTTGGAAAACCAAAATATACTGAACTATGTTGCCCTAATTTTTTTAAGCAAGCTTTTTTTAGCAAGGGTTAATTATAGTCCAAGAGGACATGCAAAATTACTTGGAGTAAAAAATTATGTCTTGGAGGCATACTGCAAAATGGAAAAATGCCCCTGCTTTACTGTACATTTGTTAATTATTAACTTAATAATTTACATTACATAAATCTTCTCAGAAAGAGGTGAAAGAAGAGACAAAGCAGGTCATCCTGATACCAGCTAAATCAGTGGTTATCAGCTAAGGTCTGGAAGTAACCAATTTCTTGTCTTGTTCAGTTTGCATTTAATCATAATTGCTCTTTCACTTGCACCCTACATAATAAAAAATTAATCATTCAGTGCAGTAAATTAAAAGATGCGCTCTTTCTGTAATAATAATAGAGAACTTTTAGTAAAGAATTCAATTATTTTTCTCCTACAGCTTATAGAAAAGATATATTTCTGCAAGTTGCTTATCACACAGACTTCAGCTTATTTGACTTTTTAGAGAGTGTGTCACAAAATGGAATAATAATTTTAAATAAAGTCTAAAAAGCTGGCATTGGAAAATAATACTGATAACATATGAAGAGCTTGCAAAATTATGGTATTGGACAAAAAATTTTCTCCTTAAGATGGAGCTTCCTGGTCTTCCTCACACGGGGTGGTGGGTCTGGCTGTGTGAGACTTCTTGGGGCGTGAACTCCGATGTGACCGTGTGCCAAGTGCCTGGGAAGGAGGGAGCCAGGCTGGTGCCCTGTGTGGGTTTGGTAGCTGCCTCAGGTTTAAACTGGAGTGGAGATCATGGCTGCTCAGGACAAACTGGAACAGTAGTTGTGAACCTTGGATGGGGGGGTGAGTGGAGCAGAGGCATCTCAGAAGGATTTTTTTGCTCCTAATTCTCTCTGCCTTCGATTTCTAAGCATTGTTCAAGCTGCCATCATCCCAGTGCATTCCCACTCCCCTCCTGGTGCCTCTGATAAAAGTATGCTTCCCCTGTAAATGTGAGAGTTGGGATAAAAGATCAGAGCAAGGAGAAGGGGGAGGGGTGAATGTATTAAAGGGACATAACAATCTTTAAAAGCCTGTAGAAAACACAACCAAGGAGCAGCTGAACATTAAAGTGAGAAATAAAGGAAAGACAGAGAAATGGATAAAGGGGTTACTGGAGGAGATGTGGCACTTCTGAAATGAAGCAGAGCACCCTGATACAGAGCCATGATTTTCCCTACAGAGAAGGGAGCTTTATGGGTCAGGATACAAATTTTTTTTTTTTTTTTTTTTTTTTTTTTTGAGCAGGGTAACAAACTAAAAACACCGGGCAGCTTTCCTGCAAATGTCTTGTAGATTATGGATATAATAATGAGTATCACAGTATTGTTAGTTGATATTACAAGATAATAGTCCTTTATTTTCTCACACACAGAAAGATTGCATTTCTTAATATGTCAGAATATGGAATACTACATTTATGTCTCTTACTACCTGAGGAATTTCTATAAAAGATACTTCATTTACAAGTTTGTGTATGACTATGCTGAGGGATTTAATTTTACAATTGGCGGAGGAACTAAATCTTGCACCATCCGTAAAGGTTTCAGTAGTGAGCTTGAAACACTCAGTAGGAGTTCACGAAGTCTCTGACAGCCTTCCCACCTTATTTTGGGTGGTAGATTTGTTTGCAGCAGATGGCTGTTCGAGCATTCTGCTGGTGGCACTTGGGTCTGGATAGAGTGGCAGCTGGGTCCCTATCCTAGATTCCAAACAAACAATTCGTTGTTCATTACAGGCTTCACCTTGGGATTGCAATCTGCATAGTCCCCCATGAACCCATACCTAAATGGTTTATACTGTAATTTAATCATTTTTCTGGTTGTGCATGATTAATTAATAAAGTATTTATTTTGAATAAATGATTAAAGTGGTGTGGAGAAACAGGAAGAAAAAGAAATCAGTTGGAGTGATCTGGCTGTGTGCATACATATGGCTAAGGGTGCTCTTCCCCATGGGGGATCTTTAATAAGAAGATGGGAATTTTCATACTGATTTTATCTCTGGTCAGTGTAGACAGGTGAATTTGGTACTCTGTTTTATTTTAAGGGGAAATTTTTAGTCTTCTAGATGTTTTTATTATGCACATGCAAGTCCAATATTTGTTTCTCTTGCACATGAGAGCATCTATGAGCTCCAGTTTAATTATGTGTTTTGTGTTTAAATATTTATCATATTTGAATTCTCACTCAATTGGGCTAATTCAATGACTTCTTGTTCTTTTGTTACAAGAATTAAATATAGATCACCTGATCAGTCTTTGTTTTGCCCTGCATTGTGAAAAGGATACTATTACCAACTGCTTTCAGGGTACCAGTGAGGTCTTGCTACCACTGGTGTGGCATGCAGGGCACTGGGAAAACCAGAAGACTGTTGAAGCATCTGTGCTGTCAAGTGAAGGGCAGAATGGGGGAAATTGCAGCCAGGTGAGATCAACCCATCATAACTTCCCTGCCAGTTCTTTGTTGTGGTTTTTCAGTAGTAACAACCTGTTAAAATTGCAGAGTATTCAAATTTCCAGCTTTGTTCTTATGATTTTAGAATAGTTGTGCAGGACAAAAGTCTGGAGGGTGGGGATTTTTAGTGGGTTGGGGTTTTTTTTGTTTGTTTGGTTTTGGGGTTTTTTGGGGTTTTTTTGTGTGTGTGTCTGTGTGAGTTTTTTGGTTGGTTTTCGTGTTTGTGGGGGTTTTTTGTGTGTCTGTGTGTTTTGTTTGTTTTTTCTTAGGAAGACCATGAACAAAGGAATGACAAAATTTCACATGGAAAGAAAAGTCAGTGAGCTTTGAAGTCAACCTAGATGTTAGGAAATAATAGAGTTCTAGTTGACAGGCTCATTCACATTATGATACATCCCTCAGTTAAATGGTTAAGTACCTTTCCCTCATTCATACACAAAAGAGCACGCATTATTCACTTCAGAGGAAAGTAATACTGAGGTGGTATGAGTGATACTAAATACAACATCAGCTTCCTTTCAAAGTGATGAACTTTGTAATCTGGCTAAAGTTGCCAGCCATTGCTTCATAACTTGCTTCATCAGCAGACTTTCTCTGTTCATGACTTTTTCTGATTACTAATAAATATATTAAACAGTCTGTTATATAAATTGAGTAGTCACTTGGCCTTTGCCAAGATGGAAACTGACCATTTATTCTGCCTGTCCAATCTTAAGCAGGATTTGGTCCATAACAGTAAGAAATGTCTTCCATATAAAAGTACTTACTGCCTAGTTTTATGGGGTTTAAAAACAAATTACTGAGGAATAAGACTGTAACAGACGCCTTTTGGCAGTCTGAATCGATTATGTCAGTGTGCTGCCTCTCCCATCCCCCATTACTTTTCAAGAACTCTTTCATTAAAATGATCAAAAGAGCGGCAGATGCAGCCACAGTGTGAGTGCAGGGGATGTGCAACCTCCTGAGTAGCGCTGCCATGCGTGGCCAAGGTAGGCATGCTGAACAATGCTGTGCTAAAGGGTAGGGCTCTGGGAAGTTTGCAGAAAATACCCTATTTCTGTGTGTGAGATTGACTTGGATTTTTTAAAAATAGCAATTCAGACCCTCCATATTAAGAAATGCGAGAAATCTTGAGTGTCGTGCATCAGGATTTGGTGATTTATTTCACCTTAATTATCAATATAACTCCAGAGCTTTCCTTTTAGTACCTCCTTTTTCTGCAGAGATTTCATTTTGGTGACTAAAAAACCCCATGTTCCTGAGTAGATGCCTTTATTTTTCTGGTGGGTACAAACAAATCCACTACCTTTTCTTCAATCTCCCTACCTTTCTTGGTTGTTTCCTGTATTTCCACATGATCAAGTGAATCAACTGAACAATTTTTTTACCAGTTTTCTACTTTGGTGATGCTTGAGATTTTTTTTTTCATTATCTCATTTATTTCTTCTATATCTTATTTGTTAGAAATCTATTTTTCCTAAGTAGCTCTCAAAACACTGAAAATGTCTTTGTTTTGACTTTAAAATATCTGTATATTTTATTGAAGTCTCATGATACAAAGCTTCACATTGTGGTATCAATTCTTCACTTAATTCTGGTAGTTGAATTTGCTGTATTGTGGTGCCTGTTGTATTTTAAAAGATGGCCAAGGTGAAAGGACCCTATGGGGTCATAGACTAGAATGTGGATTTATGGCATTCCAGTGAGGCCACTGCAGAGCTGTGTGAGTGCTCTCGCTTTGTGATACATGGATAAATCTGAGCAGGCTTGCATCACGGCCAGTGTCAGGCAGATCTTTCAGCAAATTGGGAATAGTCCCTAAGTCCTGTCCTATATTTCAGTGAGATGACAGGGATGATATTCAGAAAGAAAAATTGATGTTTACGATCAGAAATAGATTCTAATAGTGAAATCTCTTGAACTACGTAATAACCTCCCAAAGGAAAAGGCAAGCAGCCTCATTTTCCAGATAATTTATGACCAGCCTGGCCAAATTGCTCATTATACTACAGGGAATAATATTCCATTGGTGGAGGAATGGGCATGATTATTTAATAGGTACTTTTTGTTTCTACTTAGTTTTCCTTTCTATTTTTTATGGATAGGTTATATGTAAATGTGGTCAAAATGCTTCTTTATGTTATTTACCTGTAAAACAAAGCCAAACATGCTTTGGACAAACATTAAAATATTATCAGCACTACACATAAATGCAGCAAACAAAAAGAAGTGCTGTTTGGAAACATCCGATACTGTGGTTTTATTTATCAAGTGCACAAACATACTATGAAAAAATCTCCCAGTTTCTAGGAAAGTGTTTTTGTACAAACACTCCCACCACCCCACTCTCCCCCACCCCCCAAAAAACCCACCCCATTACAGCCAAACACTTTTTCAAAAACTGATGCAAATTAAACCCTCCTAATTGAAAGTAAACCTTTGTATTTGTCAGTTTATTCTTTTTGGTGGTCTAGAATCACTTGCAGACCATTACCTCAGATATGAGGTCACTTCAGTTTGTCGTTTCAAGCCCTCTAAATGTAATATTTATTTCATTTGGTGTATAAGAGTGGTGACATTGTTCAGTGGAAGTATGTCTTTCAGGGATCAGTTACTGCCAAGATTCCCATTATCAATAGTCAGTGACAGATAGTGATTTACTGTAGGGAGTGAGGTGGTGCAGTGAAGCCTTTCAAGTACCACACATAAGAGCTCGAAGGGCAATTAGCACGCAATGTTGATATTGGTGCCTGAGTTGCATGTGCTTGAAAGCACCACGCTTATTAATATGACAAATGGCACATGCTATTGTAGTACTGTTGTGGGAGGGCTGAGGGTGTTAAATTCAAGTCTGTAGTTTGTGCTACCCACTGCGTTTTTCCCTGGGAACGTTGTTTGGAATATACTTTTATGTTAATTGCAGACACCGTTAACTTGTCTTGGACTATTCTGCAAATTCAGAATTCATGGAATGAAAGAGGTTTAGGTTTACTTAACATTTCTTGGGGAGTCATTTCTTGTAGAGATGAATTTAGCATTATAAACACTTTATAATCTCTTTTTTTGCACTTTAACATATTCCTTCCCAACATTTTCCCCCTCATGTTCTAATCCATGGATTTTTGCTTTTTTACTACGTAAGCAGCAGTGCATAATATCTCTTTCAGTTCCCTCATAACTTTTTTCAGTTTGTCCTCTAATTTGAGGAAAAATGTCCTAAATCAGATACATAGTCTGTTTTCTTACTCCTTACCACGATGATTATACTAGAATAGCTTATATTTGTCAAAAAAATGTTTTCTTGCTTGAATTATTAGTAACAATTTTTGTTAGAATATTTTTATAGCCCAAACAGCTGGTTTGGTAAATGCACTGTGGAAGGCAGGAGACAGCTCTTCTGTCTCACCTGTGAAGCTCCTGTGTTGCCATTGTCCTTGTTCTGCATGCACTGCTTCTGTGGAACTATTAAATTCTTGACTCTCTATACTTCTGGAAAGAGATAAAATGCATGTTGTTTGCAGACCATATATACATTCCAGTTTGAATTTACAAGCACTGTTATTAGCCTTTTTCAGAACTTGTATTGGATTCTTTTATATATTTAAAAGTATTTCGTAATACCTTGTGTAGTATTTTCACTATGTTACTCTTGCAATAGTCAGTGAATTACATTAATGAAATAATTAATGATCTTTAAAAAAAAAAAAAACCCAGGAAGTTAATTCTTCTGACCCTAACATAATTTTTCAGAATTCTGTGTTTATGCTTTTCTGATTTTCTTCTTATTTTTATATTCCTAGAAAATACATATTAGTTTTAAACCAATAGGAAATTATTATCATAAGCAAGAAGCAAAATATAATTGAAATGTCACTGTAGTAGAATTCAAGAGATTCTTGAAAAAACTCCTTAGTAAGCTCCTTCTCTTTCTATTGTTATGGTATTGCAGCACAGTGCAGTTTTCCCTCCCAGTTTATGTAAACACAGGATAAAGGCAGAATATTTATTATGTTTGTAAAATGATATCAGCTGCATCACATGATTGTGATGTCCTTTCAGCTGTGTTTTGTGCTCAGGTCATCATGTGCAATTATGACATAGTGAAATCATTTCTGTGCACAATTGAATAGAAATTTTATAATGTTATGCATGAAAGTTATCTTTATCCTCAAAGCTAGCCATGCAGAACATTCAAGCAGTGTTTGAAAATATAGTTACTTAACTTACAAAGGTGTTACTTCTGTTGTCAAGGCTGTTGTTCATCTGTGTTCATGACTTCTAACAGTCATTTCTGCCCAAAACGTGCAGAGACAGTTAAAAGCACATACAGAGCATATTGGTACAGTCTTTGTATATGCTTATCACACAAAAGATACTTTTTAAAATTAAACATAAAAACATTTGTAACTAATATTAATCCCCAATATATAGCTGTTTTAAATATGGGAGTTTAGACTATGAGTGTGGTCACAGAAATTTTCCTAAAATTTTATTTTGACTCTCTAATTTCGCTTCAAAACAGGGTGTGTTGCATTTTTGGCCTTTATCATGGATGTGTACACTGTGGTGTTCTTAGCAATAAAGATGCAGATGTGCAGAAAGGCCAGTAACCCCACTGAGTGTCAGGATGTTTTTTTCCTTCAATTTTGCTTCACAACTGTTCCAGTCTTGGCACTCATCTTCTCAGGACTGAAATTTTTTCACTACCAACCCCTATGAAGAGTGCAAATCTGCCCACAGCATGTGAAGGATGAAGTTGTTACATCAGTTCCCAGTGCCAGTGTAGCTGCTTTTTGCTGCTTCTGACTGTAAAGTGGAAGTAATCCATGTATTTTAATCCCTTTAGCTCATCATCTCATTAGTGAAATTCCTCTTTAATCATTTCTGATAGAGTGAGATCCCTCCAAGCAGACACCAAGGATGTTTCAGGTATCAATCTACTGTTCATATAAACCAGAAAAAAAACCTGTGTGATCTGGAGAGAGTTCTTTCAGATGAGAGAACAGACCACAGCAGAAGCTGCCTCTCATCCTTTGCAGAATGCAGTCAATTCCATCCACGTTACCATTACAAGCAGAGACAGACACGCACAGTATCAAGATGAGTTTTGGAAGTTTCTGCAGTTTTGTATGCCCTCAAATACCTTTGTGATTATGAAGTACAATGTCACTCTTTGACAGCACAAATGACACGAACTCTAGGTTAGAAGGCTGAAATATCTGACTCCAATTTATTTCTGGAAGTCATTTCCCTTTTATACTATATTACACAGACCAATTGATTGGTGAAACAAAGGCAAACCCTTTCAATCACATTGGTCAAACCAGAGGGACATCAAGAAAGTCCCTCCTTGGGAAAGAATGTACCGTATATGTAAACATGTGTCCTGTTCACAGAAAATACCCTCGGAAAGGAATTTCAGAGTCTAAAACACGTCTCAGGCTAGAGACCAGGGCTACAGTACAATAGTGAAGTTTTATTACGTCCAGCAAAGCTTTGGTGGTGGCAGGCTATAGCACTTACTAAACTCCTAAAAACAAACAAGCTTATCTAGAATGAAACTCATCTATGGCCAGGTGCTCTGGTGATTGCAGGAGCCGATAAAACAGGCAACCATCAAAAATAAACCAGAAATAAAGTGTGAAACTGCTTGACTTATGTGGAGGAATGAACTACTCTTCAAACATAGTGTTTGTTGAGTTAAGTTTTAGGATTGCCTAATAAAATACTGCAAATATTTTTGCATGCATATATGGTCTGCAAACCAAACTGATAAATTGTCATCAGTTCTGGATTTTGTGAGTGCTTTTTGTTGAAATGTAAGGAAGAAGTTCTGCTTCCTAGTGAGTAACTGAAGCATTGCTGTGAGCAGCTCTGTGCCCACCACTGCCTGTTGCAGGGCAGCTTTCTTCCTGAGAAACCAGCCATATGCTTGTTCACTGGTCACAATTTTCTTTCTACACATTTCACCTTTCCAGTGCCAATTACCCTTTTTCAGCCCTTCTGCTGCACACACTGTGGTTTTCACTCCATACTCCCTGCTTCCCAAGCCTATATTATTTCTGTGCTGTTGGCTAGAGTGCAAGTCTATCTGTCTCTGCACAATGTGTCACCAGTCTTGCACCCACCAGAGCAAGCGCAGGAGCTGCTGCTTCGCACAGGAGCAAATTACTGTGTTCAGCTAATCAGCAGTAACTTGCTCCTGTGAGAGGTAGCGGCTCCTGGCTCCTCCCTGCACCTTTATTTCTCTGCATGCTCCTTACTGGAAACCTCCTTCCATAATCTGCACAGCAGTACTAGGTAGCCTAGAGGAAAACTCAGTACTGCTTTGTGTATGAACCACTCAGAAGTTAATGTGTTCAGCTCTAGTTTGGGTGGCCCTGTTTGATAACCTGAGTGGATTTTCAAGGCAGCTTTCAAGTCTGAAGGGGTGGGTATTTGGGGTTCAGATCAAGCTGTAATGTGTTCTCAAGGCACACCTTTCAACAAGATATGAAGGAACTCTTTGGCATCTGCTTTTCTGCTTTCACAAAATACTTAATGGGTGGAGCATTGGTGGCTTGGTGAGCAGTGCCTGAATTTTTGTCAGTATTATCTTGAAATCACAGAATGGGTTGGGTTGGAAGGGACCTTCAAGATGATAAAGTTCTAACCTCCTGCCATGGGCAAGGACACTGCCCACTAGACCAGGTGGCTCAAAACCCTATCCACCCTAGTCTTGAACACATCATGGATAGATTGCTTCTCTGAGCAACCTGTTTCAGTGTCTCACCACTCTCATAGGAAAGAATTTCTTCCTAATACCTAATCTAAACCTGCCTTGTTTCACTTTAAAGCTGTTCCCCTATGTCCTTTCAGTACAGGCCCTTCTAAAAAGTTCCTCTCTAGGTCTGTTATTGCCCTCCTCTGTTAAATTGTGAGAGCAGGTATCGA
>VZSR01003807.1:36864792-36893753 GCA_013398615.1 Brachypodius melanocephalos
TCTGTCTCACCATTTCCAACACTCTCCCTATAGATACTGAAAGGGTAATTCGCCCTCATCTTAACATGTGTTAGTGAGTTAGAAACAGACTGTGTGTGAAGAAGAGGAAATGATCAGGCTTCTTTGAAACATGCTGCCCTCATAAAGTCCATAGCCAGGGGTCACTCTGCTTCCCATGGCCAAAAGCAATAGGAAGGAGGCAATGGTACTGGGAGTGTCTCAGCCCCCAAACAAGGTCAGGTATGCTCAGGGAGGATGAACTCTGTTCTGCTGCTCCCATTGTTTAATCCTGTAGTCTTCTCCAGTCCAGAGCTCTACACCAGTGCTTTCCAACCCACAGGGCTACTTTTTCACTCCTTTATACCTTTCTTATCCCTTTCGTTCTACATCCTCTGCTGTCCCACAGTGCCTTACTCCCAAGTTTCCTTTTACCCAAGTTCTTAGTCCTGTCCTGTGTTTATTTGCATTAACCACCGTCATGTCACTGTTGGCACCACACTTGTTGGATTACCTGGCCTGACCATGCTTAGGGTCAACTTCCCCCACAAACAGCAGTGCCTGGCTCCTGCAGCTTGGATTTTGAAGACAATGTGTACGTTTATATCCCAGAAAAGACCAGATCTAGGGAAATTTAGTGATAACTATCTAGCAGCATTTTCTTGGTATTGGAAGGACCTTTAAGACCAAAATGGTTTGTTCTGACACTTTTGGGGTTTTGATGTAATTTGAATTGAAATATAACTCTGCATCCATAACTGGCATGTTGGGCTAGAAGTCTGCTCATTTGGGTGTATATGAGAGGAAAGCATGGAGTGTCATGTTATGTATGGCACATGTTAAAGAATTTAAGCACATCTTAATGAACTTTAAGCACATCTTAGAGAACTACTGTTTCTTCGAGTCATGTTTCTTTTTTTCAATGTGCGGAAAAAAAAGGGAATTATATGGATAATGTATTGAAAGGAAGAGACTACAAATAAAATACACCACAGTCTGTAAGCTAGGCAGCTTTGTGTATTGCTACATATTCTTAAAGAAAAAGGAATATATATTGAAGCACCACTAAGCATTTGTATTTTCGATGATTGTTTCTCCTTAGTTTAAGGTAATTATTTGAAGTGAAATTCAAAGGTAATAATTGTACTGTGAAACTATCATCACTGTTTCATAGCCTGGTATCAATTTTGGTCAATTACCCTTTTATCAGGGTTTGGTGTTGAGTACTGCTGATGGTGTTTTAAGAGCAGAACTGTGCAATTGTTAAACTAAGTAAGAAATAGAAGACTGATATTTAAAAGATAGCATTGGCATATAAGTGCTTATAACCAAACTTGCTTACCATTGGGAAGTCTTTAAAGGCAAAGGGTAATTTGTTGAGAGTGTTAGGAGAGAATATCTGTATCAGTTTGGACACACTGATGTCTATAATATAAATTTTAAGTACTTAAAAGTACATTCTGGTATTGTGGTAAAAACTCCAAAACCAGCTATGTATAGTTTGAACTTTCTGACTGATGGGAGGTACATCTAAGTGTCATTTAGAGGTCAGTTGTGCTGAGTTTCTGTGGGTGAGATGGAGTTTGGCACATATTCCTCTGTCTCGCCCCTCTCCTTAATGGCACATGGCTTTTTGGTACTGCCACTGGTGGCTGCTGAGGAGATGGTAACACTCTTGCAGTAGCTTGGCTTATTCAGAACCTCAGTGGTGACTCGTCACAGCCTGCTTTCCCCTCCAGGCTCTTCTGTGTGAGCTCAGCCTCTGAAATACGTAAGAGATTATGCTCCTAAGAAAGACCCAGAGTAAAAGAGCTCATACTAGTGATGAGATTGGGTATTTTTTTAATTGCTCAGATCATTTAGGGGCATAAACCCCAGATACTTCAGAACATTAAATTATGATCATATTGGGGTGCTCATTTCAACCTTCTTGAGTTCTTAAATGGAAACTGACTACATGTTGGTGATATAATTTTGAACTACAGAACTCAATAGGAATGTGTAAACTAGAGAAATATAGAATGCAACCTCTTATTTAAGGAAGGGAAAGCTACAAATAACTCCATTTCCTAAAAATATTCGTAACATTGCATTAACATTGCTTTTTGAAGTGCCATGTGAGTACAAATAAAAAGTTAGAAGTAAAATCCTTTTTAGCAGAGGCAGTGAAAGATGAATGAATAGTACTGTACTCAGCTTGTACTGTATCAATATCAATCTTAATAAGGAAGCCAAGTCTCGCAGTTCATTTGGAGCATATATCAGTAGTAGCACCTTAAAACTATGAAGACAACTGGGCGGTCTCCTGGAAAGAACCAGTCTTATGGTTCCCTGGATGTTTGTTACTTCTAACTAAACCAATCCTAAAGACTTTGATTTTTAATAGTCCTATGTTTTTATCTGATAAAAGAAAATGTGAAGAATAACCACATGGGAATTATCACACTGAATGTCTTCTCTTTTTAAAAGTCCCTTACTGGAAATACAGCTAGTGGATTATTTTGTTTTTCTTTTCTGTCTTATAATAATTATGTGCAGTTCTTTGTAAGAATACTTTGTTGCTGTAAGGTGCCTCTCTGAAATATGATGACTTGCCTTGAATTTTTTTTGTAGCCTCTTTAAACCTTCTTTGCTAATTACTTCCCATATGTTTCTTTCCATTGAGAAAACCATTAAACATTTTCTGATTTTGCTTTATAGCTTTGGGAGAAAGTTAGATCAATATGCTGGATTTTCCAGTTCCAGATACCTGAGTTCTGAATAAATTTGTTTTACTGTGACTGAAAATGAGCTCAATATGCTTTTCCTGACTTACATATACTGCTGAACCATTGCATAACAGTACAAGTATTCTTGTTGGAGACTAGCACACTGATAGGGAAAGGGAGGAACCCACTTGCCTGTCTGTTCTGTGGCTGATGTGGTCTGATCCTTACTGGTCTTTTCCTTCTTTGGGTTTCTGTCAGTGCACTGGAATATTTTCCATACCGTATCTAATTACAGAAAGGTTTTTGAAGAGTGATAGTTCAACACCTCTTCTTACTTAACTGCTTTATATGTGTGAATATTTTGACTTTGTAATTTTGCTGAGTTCCACCAATTCCCACTGTTGATGAGAAAGTTTAAAGTCATATAATATCATATTGTTGTGAGAATTGGGAAGAATCAAGATCATACTAAGGTATATACATTCTGTGGGCTCAAAATCATTTACTGCCATTTAAGTTTCTGTTTTCTTTTGTTTATGCAAACAGGCCTGGCAATGGTGAGAAATGAGTTGAAAATGACAGGTGGCTTAGCTATAAAAAAATAAACTCAATATGAATTAAAAACATGTATATATATTTATGTATGCTTAATAATGTGAGAAAGAGACACCTCAGTGTCATTGCTTAAGCTGAGTGATGCCTACATTTGTACTTATTTCTGGCTATTTAATTTAATTTGTATGTGAGGCCTTATTGCTAAAGGGAATGGGATGTAAAATTGAAAGAAAACATAAAAGAGCAAATACTTAATGAAAACTTGGAGCTGTGAAGACTGTGATGGGTTTTCAGTGTCCCTTTTAATGAAAACCAAAACTCTTTCCAGGATTTGTCATCAAAAAAGTTGTCATTATTATTAAGAACCTGTATTTCAGTGCAATGCTTATGAGGTTCTAAACTGGAGGGAATGATTGCTGGGCCTTTGCTTAGCAAGGGGAACATTGTAATTATTCAGTCAGAACAGAACGCTACTCTCCTGCCCTTTTTGCTGGCCAGTGATGTTCTTGTCAGCCTGTTTGTAACAGCAGTGCCCTAATGGTCCTCTGGAGTTTGGAGTTTGTGTACTGATAGCATTGACTTGACACAGTACCTGCAGAAGTCAAACACTTTTCCAGAAGTATGAACAGGCGTTTGAGACAACTTACTCAGTGTCCCTCTGGATCTCGGTGGTGTGTGCAACAACTTTATTAAGACTTAAAGAGAACAGCGAGCACAAGCTGTATTTGGGGCTCTTTTTATTTAGCAAACCATTAGGCAATATTACAGAGATTAACTGTTATTTCTCTGCTTGTTGTGATGTAATTTTTGTATTACTCTGCACACTTTTATCTGCCCTAGTCTGTTTTAACTCTTGGGCTTGCTGCTCTGAATGTGTGCATTTATGATTCTTTTGTTGTGCTGTCTCTTTGTCTCTAATGGTCTCTGATAAATAAAAAAGGCACATACCTGCCATTCTTCCACTTTACTGAGTGGCATCCAAAATGAAGAAGCCTATGAAATGTTTTTGTTGAAGACCTGCTTGCAATATAGACACAAATTACTGATGTGCACCCATCTTTAATGTAAATCTTTCCTTTTTTATAGTAATTCAAACAGAATTGTGTAATCAGATTTGCAAGGGTAGCTCTTGCTATCATAGTGAAGATTGTTGCCCTGCAAGGTTTGGTAACAATTATGGATGTAAAGTGATATCTTAAAAGATTCTTTTCATTTTTTAGGCTACTCACCCAGAATGTTGGTCTTCTTTATGTTGGAAACTTTGACAGACCTTTTGCACAAATTAAGGTATGATTAACAAGCTGGGGTGGAGGGGGGGCTACTTCAATTATTTCACTTCTGCATGATTTAGAGAACTTCAAGACTTCAAGTTATCAATATAGCTTAAGAAAAAACAATGAGAAATAGTGCTGCTTTGGTTTTGTTTACTGTATTCTGGGTTTGCTTTTGGTTTAATCTGTGCTCTTAACTTGTCAAAGAAGTTTAGGTTTTGCAATCATCTTTTGATTAATTTTGACTCTGGTTTAATTATCAGAAGGTTTTCTTGTCAGAGACATTTCAAAGCAAAGCTACTTTTGAAGCCCTGTAGTTCTTTAAGTGATCCTTGACAGGGAAGATACTGCAGTAAAAAGCACAGATTGTTTTCCCAGTATTATTAGATTTATTATGAAAGACTCATACAATTGCTGGAAAATAATTTGTCTTTTATATGACTTATTGTTTCTTTTTCTTCAGTGGAACTATAATAGCTTCATGCTTTAATTGCCAGTTGCTAATTAGTTATTGCCATGTCACTTGCAAACAAAAATGTTTTACAAGAATATATGGACTGATTCTGATGAGTGTCATTGATATTTTCATTAGAACAAAGAGAGGGAGGTATTAGCATTTCAGCCATTACACTGCAATGTGGAAATGTGGTATCTGTTTTAGAATGCTGAAGTGTTCCCATGTCCTAGATGATACCTGTAATTATTACATATCCCGATCTCTTGGCCGTGTTGTTCCTTCCATCATGTGCATATGCTTGTGCTTCAGAATTTTAAAAATCTTGTTTTCGTTTAACGTCAAAATGAAGCTTAATTTCTAAAACTCAGATGTGTTCCTTTGCCATCCCTAATTATGTTACTAAACAGTATTCCCAACTGTATCTAGCAAATACTTTTTATAATTTAAACCTTGGTAGTGTATTAAAATTATTTTAGAATAAGAAATGCATGCATTTCATCTTCCTATTTTCCTTTCTCTCATCTCCCCAGTTCCTACCTGTGTATTATTCAGTTTGGCCAATAACCAAACAATTAAAATGTTACTTGCATGAAATAGCTTGCTAGAAGTTTCTTCAAAAATAACCTTTGTATACTTTTGTTGATACCTCTTCAGACTAGTGCTTCTTTGAAAGCTTTATGGAAGTTAATTGTTCTGTTCTAAATGAGGCTGCGTTTCTGCCTGCTCCATCCACTTATAAGAATAATCAGTACCAAAAAGGGAGATTTTCCCCATGACTGGGAAGAGTTTAAGTCCATTGGGTGAAAGTGAGAGAGAAGAGGTGAATACCCCACTTGTTTTCTACTGCTTGCAGTCAGCAGTGGTACCCTTCCTAATACTTTGAGCCAGGTAGAGGCTCTTCTGCTCACAGGATCCAGCTGCAGGACTGAGTGGCAGGCCACTTGCAAATGCTTAGGGAAAGAGGGCACTAACAGGATAAACACAAAGCATGCAGACAGCTTCCTGCTATTTGCATGCAGAGTCTTCTCTGCTGGAAGTGGTATCTGCATCCTGTTGCTTAATAGATTCAGTTGGACTTCCTTCCCTCAGTGTGCTTGAGGGATTTTCCACTAAATTTTCACCATACGCCATACTATCATCGTGAGTTAAGGTATTATTTTATATCTTTTAAGTCTATTGTCAAATTATTCTTTTTGGTTCAACCTAGCCCTTATGTCAAGACAAGTGATGAGCAGTCATTCTCTATTCCTGATTTTTATCTTCCCCTCCAGATTACCCCATCTTGCATCCTCCAGATCACAGAAACTTAATCTATTTAATTGCTCCTGAAATCCAACCTGTGTGTCCAAGCAACTTTTTGTTTTACATACCGTTCTGTATTTCTATTTTTGCTTTTTTTTTAGAGTAGGGGATGACATAGTGTTGAAGATACAGGCACAACAGCATTTTCTGTTGTGTCTGCAGTTCTTTATATATGGTACCATGCTTGGTAAATACCTGATATATAGTTAATTTGAATAAGTTAATACTAGACTTTCTGGTAATATATCACTAGTGTAGTCTCATCCTAAATGTTCATTTACCACAGAACAGGTTAAGTGGATAATCAAAATAAATTTCAGTTGAAATTTTCCACTTTATTACTGGAGATTACATTGATAAGTTTGAATAAGCTAATTCCACAAGACGTACTCTATAAAATATAACTTATTTTTGGGGCTATAGGCATATATATGGATGTATGTTTGCACACTGTTGCTTTGCTTTGCTTTGGTTCTGGTGCTAAAAGCAATGCTGCAGTGGTGGGCTGATTGGTGTGGCTTGTTATTACCATCAACTGGGAAATAGCATGTAGTTAGCAAAGACAAAAAGCTTTTGAAATTGAGGCTCCTCTCTGATTGCTTGAGATTCTAGAGGGATTTTTACTGCATGGCAGTAGGAGGAACTGGTATAGAGTGATGAAGTCACAACTTTACCCAGATCTTCAACACCAAGTAAAGAAAAAGGCAGTAATAATTCACACTGAGAGTTGGTGGTGCAAAAAGAAGTTTATGTACTCTGGAAATGTACACTGGTCTTTCATAACTGTTGACACAGCTTTGTTTCATTCTCCCTCCAGCACTTCTTCTGCTGTTTAATATGATTTTGCTAATGATCCCATCAGTTAAAAGACCAGTGAACTGTATATGGTCCTTGAATATATAAAAGGCAGAGTCTTTATAACCTTTTAGTTCAAATATGCTTTTACACACTGTGTGATAGATTAGTCTCTCTTGTTATATAAATTACTCACTCATGTTCATTTGCAAACATCCCAAGTATTACGTATTCTATTAAGATACAGCATTTTTTTGCCAAATGTATGCATTAAGGAATGCCCCAAACCACTACAGTCCTCTGCCAGTGTAGATTTATTACTCGAAGTGGACCATTATTAGACAGCAGTACTTCCAGTACATTTTAGTGCACTTTCCATTGGACAAGTAGGAATGTTACCAGGTCTTTGAAATATTCATAGTAAACATATAAACTGCCATGCTAGTACTCATATATTCATGTTTCAGTTTATGCACATTTACAAAACAACAAAAAGAAAAACTCCTTATCAAAGTATCCCTTCCCAAAAGCAAACACGTTTGACTTCCCAAAACTGTGCAGGAGATAATTGCACCAATGTCTTTGATGCTCAAAAACTGTAGATGGGAATTCTGGAAAAAGGGTTTGAAATACTAACGTCTCTTCTAGGATGATTTTTCTATATCTTTCTTTCTTATATCAATAATTCATTAATATATATTAATATTTATAGTTTTTCTGAGACATAGCTGAACTGATAAGATTAACTGAAATTACCTGATCTTCCTCCTCAATTGCTTTCAGTGCTATCAGTGGTTGTGCTTGGTAGGTGTTGGATATCTGTACTTCATTATGCAAGAGAAATGGGAATCGTTCTCTCCTGAAGCTTTTGAATCTTGCATCTGGTAGCAGATGGATAGAAGAAATGGGAAAAAAAGAGTTTTCCTAGCTAGAGGGATCTGCCTGGAACTTAACTTTTCTCATAATACGCTAGTTCATAGGCATTGCAAGTTTTTTTATGTTGCTACATTGAACAGAGTTTATGATAGAACATGTGAGTTTTTGGACAGTGTTTGTAATTGCTCTTGTTCCAGGGTAATACTTAGTGAATTTCAGTAAGTTCAGTGACATATATAAATGATGGCTGCTTCAGTTAGCTTATGAGACAATTAATTATTTCAAAGTTCTGCTATGGTAATGGTTTCTCATTTTTTCCCAGGAGATTGTCCTTTAAGCTTATATTGGAGGAATCTATTTAATAGAGGGTAGTTACTTCTAATGATTTAATTTTGTTTCTATATAAAATTATTCTAAATTATTGTTTAATTCTAATGTCCAATAGTATTGTAGAACAGTTTCACCATAAGTGTTGGCTTTCAGTATCTTTTCCCATTTAATCTATGTTAGTAGTAGTAATAGTAGTGGTTACTGTCATACATTTCTGCTTTCTTCCAAAGACCTCTGGAGCAATGCAATGATTTGCAACTTCCTTTGCATCTTAAGTGCTTGTATTTATTAAACATCTCTTGGAAATGTGATGAAATGAAAAAGGTTTCTGTAAGTGACAGTCTTGATCAAGAAGATAAAGTATTATTGTCAGCTGGAATTAACTGGCAAGCTTTCTTTTATCTTTTTTCCCTAAATATTGTTAGTATTTTTTTGCTAACAAGGAAGCTATTAAGGCAAAATCTTTATCTTAGAAATTTTGTGTTTATTAGAAATAACTAAATCAATTGTCCCAGTATACATAATAATTGCCCAATGGAAGGGTATGTTACTGGGGTCTTATGAAATGTTGTTTTTAAACTTGAGATTTGATCAATATAGATTACAATGAAAACTTAGCTACACTATATGCAGTAATTATATCTATAAAGAAAATCATACTGCTTAATCAATTTATTAGGATTTGCAGTTCAGTTCCTGGTAGCTTCTGGGGTTAGGGGAAATGGTTCAGTACACTGTGTTCTCCATTATTAATAAGTAATGAAGCTTCTGGCAGTCTTTACTATGAGCTAATAACTAGTTTCATTTTTTGGCTTTCCTAGCACATTAAATTACCATTTAAATAAAGATTAATTACTACTGGTTTATTTTTAGTATTTTAAGAGTAGTTATTAAAAGTTTCATAGTAACTACTACTTTGTTCAAAATAGAATTGTTTGATTTGATAGAATATGAGGACAGTTAGATTGAAAATAATATTTTGAAAATAATAATGTGTTGTTAGTATTTTGTTTTTTATGATCGGATCCCACTAGAAGGATTCTGAGTTTTAAGTTTGCTTCTGGGGAACTTGCTGCTGTAGTTACAGCAGTCTTGCTGTCAAGGACTATCAAGGAATCAAGATCTCTGTTCTGACCTGCCCCTCCACAGCCCTAATCTGTGATTTTATTAAACTTGAGGACAATGTCACTGATTGCTGAGGCAGCTAAGCTGACCACCTACACTCCAGGAATGCAGCTTGGGCTAAGCTATTATTTGTCCAACTCATTTTGGACATTTTGCCTCATTTTCCCTCGGCAAATACACTTTTAACTTAAAACATGATAAAGTGTAGGAAAGTTTTACCAGAGAGAGGCCTTGCAGCAGGTAATCACTCCAAAATCATTTCTTTGTTCAGATCAAATCAGAATCCGTAGACTCTGGAGATACAAATCTATCCACCTATACTTTAAAATCTGCAAGCAGCTGCTTAGCACCTCAGAGAATTTACTGTAATGTTCCCTAGAACTGAAATCTCATGAACAGAGCTGCCTTACCTTTGTCCAAACACACAGGCTGAACTGGTGTCTGACAACCAGGTCAGACATAATTCATGACTCTTTCAGCAGTGGGAAACCTTTGTATTTGATTACTGAAATGATTTGCCACAGTTTACCAAACAATCCTTTCCTGAAGAAGAGGGAACAGGAATGAATTTATGGTCTTTCTGCTCTTAAGAGGTTATTTTTAAAGGCAGGATAAGCTGGTGATTTCTCAGCTGGAGCTGGCATGTTTTTCTTCCCTGAGTGACAGAAACTTCTAATTAGGGATCCCAAAGCTTGGGATACTCTTGTTTAGGCTACAGGTCTTCAGACCACTCCAAATTTAGGGAGAGAATTAGTCCAACTTTGGCCACACAATCAGTTGCTGTCCAGACAGAGCTCACAGTAGCAGTGTGGTCTGTAAAGCTGTTTGGTAAAAAATGTTTAAAAGTTTTCCCTTTGTGCCTGTTGACAGCCACTAAGAGTATGTTGATGTCTTAATTATTTGATGCCTTGCTTACTGGACTTTTATACATAATCACAGAGGGTTTTATGTTCACTACCAGAGCAAATAGTAGAGCAAAATAATGTCTCATTTATCATCGTCAAGTTATAACCTGAATTTTGTTCTTGTAGCCTATCTCCCCTTTTTGCTGTTTTGTGCTGTTACTGTGTTTTATGTGATATGAAATGCCATAGAATACGACCTTAGGGAAATAATGTCTTCAGCTTGAAGATGGTACAGCCCTAGAATCTCTGAAGTGAGATGTTCCTGAAAATACAGATTTATCTCTAAGTATTTGGTTCTGGTTGTTCACATTGAAGAAGAGTCATTTCAAACTTGAAAGAGACATCTCTGGGTTGAGCAGGGGCCTATCAAATTAAAGACAAATAGTTGTAACCTTCATTAACTTAGCAAGATAGTGTCAGGGAAGGATTGTTTCATCTTTTTATTAGCAGAGTTAACATGAACAGTGAGGGGAAGGAAAACGGGAGAAGATTATTTTTAGCTAGGAAAGCAATGATAGGACAGCAAATGGATTATCCTGGCCAGAAATAATTTTGTTCTGAAAGCTGAAGAATGCTTTGAGAGCTACAGATCTGGATCCAGCTTCCACTAGGAACAAGTACCTTGACAATGTTGAGAATGAACATGATAATTACATGATTTGGTGATTGTGAAAGAAGATAAATCCAGGTAATCTGTCCCTACATTTCATTAAACACAGTCACTCTAAATTTAAACACACAGAATGAGGATAAATCTGTACAATCTACCTCTTCTGAAGTTCAAACTGCATCTTTAGGACAAAGTAATCAACATTAATTATATATACTTAATATTGTTAACAGTCTTCCAAGAGAACTGATGGGTGGCTCTTAGGTTTTTACAGTTTTGTGGAATATTACAGCAGGATTTTCATATCCTCTTGCTACTCATAGAAACTGTACTGGACATCATTGGAATTACTAGAATTGAGCTGTTGAGAAACTGTGTAAAGAAATCCTTGTCTTTGTTTTTAGTTTATTATTTTATTATTTTATTATTTTATTATGTGTTGACTTCTACATGTGTCATGTAGAAGTCAACACATGGAAACAGTTTTAGCACCAAAACTTAAAAAATAGGGCTGCTGGAGAGTTAATATTTCAGAATAATTTCTCAATATAGTGGGAATTTAGGATTTTTTCCTAATGTTTATTGATACAAGATGGCAATATACAGTCTTCTCATTGGAAGTCATACAATGCTGAGATAATGCCTTCTGGAGCCTGAACCTGTCCTTTTCTACTCATTTCTTTCTTCTGCATTATTTCCACATCATTCCGCAGTACTGAGTCAAATTTAACATCCTTTTTTATCCTCAGGGTTCTCTGAGATACATGAAAAGTTACCTGGCATAGGGTTGTGGACTGTGTTTGCATTTGGCAGGAATGATGAAAGTTAGTAATTTGCAGCAGCAAGACAGTTTTCAGGAGGACGCCCTAGGACTTGGAGTGAACTTGATGGAACCTAGAGTGCTCAGACATCTTGGAATCTTCTATCCCAAGCTCAAGATGCCTTTCTTTGATTCCTAAACAATATTCTGAACATATTCAATAGCTAAATTCTGAATTCATGAGAACAGTAACAGAATCCATGGGAGGTCCTGCCCTACCCACACAGTTGATTTCTATAAAGAAGGTGAGGGAGGTGCTAGGAAGAATTTACTGAACAACCTGCAAGTTAGAAAATGTAAGGTGCTATCAAAAAATCACCAACTGCTCACTCCTAAATTATATATTTGTTAAAGGTAGCAAATTTAGCTCATTTTGAAAAAAAGGCACTTTTGAACCATTACTTTGAGAATTAACTAGGAAAGAAAAAAAGCATATGGCTTAATTCTTTATCCCTTGATTTCTTCCTTACCATTCTTTAGGTCTTGACATTGTTTGTTGCAGCTTTTCTCATACTTGCTTCTCTTAAGGGCAAGACAAGCCCAGCCTGCCTGTGTGTTTCTACAGATCCTGGAATATTAGAGCTTTCAGTCCTGCCTGGAAATGTTAGACACCAATAACATAAATAAATAGCAATATGTTATATATTTGCATTTCTAATACAGTAAAAGCCAGCATACAGTGGACATATTTATTCTATGTAGACACATTAAGGAGCCAAAATAAAATACTTTTTTAAAAATCTAGCCTTAGAACTGGTGATGTAAACAGAAAGACAATGACTGTAAAATCTGCATTAACACTGCAAAAAACTGAAGCGGTGGTTTTGTATGCTGCCACAATTGCTGCCCCTAAGGACAAAATGTTAATGAGCTATAATTTATAAATTCACTCTCTTCTGATGGATCAGGCCCCATTTTGCTTTTTGTCATGATTATAGCTATGAATTCTGTTTAAGAAATGCTTCTCTGTAAAGGATGTAGTGTTTCATAGAAGTCCACAGAATTAGGAATATTACCTCTGCAGTTTTCTCTTGTTGCTGCCAAGAAGATAGAATAATTGGGGGTTTTTTGGTTTGGAATATGATTTTCATTGGGGTTTTTTGTTGATTTTTTTTTCAGGGGGATGAGGGGCACAGGTTTTGTTATTTCAGCTCCTAGTAGGATTTTTTGGAAATAAATCCAAGTTTGTTCTTGGCAAGCATGGGGTGAATTAAGCCTTCTGTAAAGGTTAAAATAATAGTTAATTGATTGTAGATCTTAATTTATTGGGTGTTTTTTGTTGTTTTCTATTTACCTCTATATTAACTGTGTAGAGAAAAAAAAAGCCTTCAAATGCTTTCTGTGAGAATTGTAAAAATGAACAGATTGCAGTTTTTTCAAGCCTTTCATTTCCTGGCCTTACAAATGCTTTTAGCAATACAAAATCAGTGTGATCATACCTCATTTCTCAAAAAGCTTAGAGAAACAAGTGCTGACAAAGGAACCTCGACAAGTTCAGAAGCAGCAAATTCAGAGTTGTGCATTGGGGCAGAGCGAGCTGGAGCCTTTGAGTGGCTGCACAGCAGCTCTGCAGAGCAGCACCTGAGGGTCCCAGTGGCCACAAGCTGAGCTGAGCCAGCCACATGCCATGGCACTGGGAAAGGCCAACCACACCTTGGTTCCCAGCAGGTCAAAGAAGGTCCCTGTTCTCTGCTCAAGTGTTTCTGAGAGACATCTGGGGTAACTGTGCACAGTTTTCTGGGCTCCCTGGGGCATGAGAAGCCACCCCTATGGAGTGACCCCTGTGGGACTCATGGCAAAGGGAGGAGCATATGGCCTGTGTGGAGAGTTAAAGAAATAAAGTTTGTATAGAAGAGATGGGTAAAGGGGACACTAATTGCAGTCCTTCATCATCTAAAGTGAGATTGTTGAAGAAAAGAAAGTCAGACACTTCTCAGAGATGCCTGGGAAAGCAGGAGAAATTCCAGTCGGATGTAAGAAAAATTTTGCATGGAGGTTGGTTGGGCACAGCAGCAGGTTTCCTGAAGACACTGTAAAACCCCTGTCTGTGGAGATTTTCAAAGCTTAACTGGAAGAGGCCCTGAGCAACCTGACTCATCTTTGAAGTTAACCAGCCTAGAGCAGGAGGCTGGATTGGTGTTGGCGGGGTGTCCCTTCTGACCTGAATTTTTCAGGTTCTGTGACATTTTGGAGTATAAGCAGTCACTGCTGTGAAACTTAACTAGTTCATAAGAATATATTATTGGGAAATTTTAAAGTTGGGTATTTGTGAACCTCTGCTATTGCTGATTGAATAGAACTTAATTTCAGTCTGTTACATGAGCATACAGTATTCCTGTCAGTTCTTCCTTATCTTTTCCGATGGCTGTGACCACAACTTGCATTATACAAGGCTTTCAATACTTCCATTCTTAGTATCTTGAGATTTTTCTTTTAAAATGTTTACCTTGAAAGCGTCTGTTTTTCTTTTAATACAAAAAATACAAAATGATGCACCATTTTTCCATTAAGAGGTAGAATTGCATTATATTCCAGAGATCCTGGTCCTCTTTCAAAGAATTTGCTGTGTTTTCTTCACTAAAATGTTTATTCAGAAGAAGAAAGATGGATGTTTTACTTTGAAGTCATTCTGCAGCTGTTTTCCCATAATGACACAGTATAGATTTTTTAATGGAGTATGTGCTATATGTTGAAAATAAAGCATCTCTGGCTTAATCTAAAAATTCTTGAGTCCAACTGGAGCTGAGAGAAGCTGATGTTCTTAGAAATGTCTTTAAAACTCAAGAGGTTTATTGATTGTTCAGAGCCATATAACTAATTTTAACAGAAATATAGCAAAGAAGAAAAGAAATTGGAAGTGGCAGCAGTAGCTAGATTAGTAGCAAAGCTCAGGAGTAACAGGCTGGAATAGCTGTTGGATGTAAATGAGCCAAGAGACTTTGTGAATGTGTGAAATGGGGTGTAACTGCTGTGCATTAGTAAGGAAAGAGGGTGTGTAACAGCATTACAACACAGGATACCAGAGGAAACAACACTTGCATATATGCTGGGAGATCACAGTCATGCTGTCTAACATTCATACATTTCCTTCCCCTACATTCTTGTTTGTGACCCCTGTTCCAAGGCCCCTTACCCTTAGGAAGAGCCTCCAGAATTAAACCCTGAGACCATTAGTATTTTCTTCCTCAGCTGTTTTGGTTGGGGTACTTCTGTTGTACTACCCACAAGATTAAGCCAAAAAGCAGGTTTTTTATCTCATTAGAGGTGTTTGATTTGGAGTTTCTCATTTCTTTTTGTTTAATAAGTAATGAGATTTAAGACCAGCAGTAGCTAATGTATGTGCCGTGAGACTTTAGTTTCCATTTTGGGTGGTGGGGTTTTTTTGGTTTTTTTTTTGTTGTTGTTTTTTTGGTTTTTGTTTTGTTTTGTTTTGTTTTGTTTTTTGTCTCAGCATTCCTTCTTCTTGAATTCATTTGCTTTCTTACCTTACTGGTAATTTTCCAAGTATTTACCATTGATCCCCTACAGATACCATTCTGAGAGGTACAGTCATACAGAAAACTGAATTTTTAAAGCAGTAAGCAGATAGTTCTGATGGTAGCTTTCCTATGCCCAGTGATACGGAAACATACTGTGATAAATGTGAGCATTAGGACATGCAGATTATGTCTCATTATAATAACACATTAATAGTTTATTTTCCACTTTGAAAAAATGGCAAAACAAAAGGCTTAAGCTCTGTTTCTGAACAAGACAATTATTGCTCACTACCAACTAAAAATTGCTGAGAAAGATCCTGGAAATGAAAGGTTTGTTTTAGCAATAGATGAGCATAGATATTGCAGATATTTCTCCTGGTTTGCGTTGAGCCTTCATACTTGTCACAGTGGAATAACTGATCAGGTCATTGTAAAACTGCCAGATTTCTTGTGCTGTAGTGCAAGTTGTGCTTTGCTATTGTCCTTGTCCTCTTTGTCACATTGTTCTTTCACAAGCATCAGTGTTTGAGAGTGTTCTGGCTCCCATACATGGGTGATTTGAGGTTGGCAGCATCTTTTGTTTTGCTTTCTTACGTTTTACAAAAATCATCTGGCAGAGAGAATGATTTGTCCATGATGATTTTAAGTTCTTGAACATGGTAATTTGTTGCTGCAGCTGTTCTTCTGTTATAACTGCATTGTCAAACCTGGTTTGGGTGTGCCTCTGCACACAGAGTATGTAATTTGTTCTAAATAATTGAAGATACCTTGATGACAACAGCTGTTTATGGGGCCAGCTCCTATGCTTGACTGGTAGTAGGGACTGTTTCTTCCTTTGGTGTAGACATCCCCACACTTAGTTTCCATAAATGTGATTGCATTTGCATTTTCTTTTGACTAGAATATAACACTCAGACAGTATGGCAGTGTGTTCAAGTTTCTTGGAGATTTAAGCAATTTTGGAAACTTATTGTAGATAATTGTCTTCTCAGAGAAAGTAGCGTCTTAAATTTGTGTGTCTTTATTGTTTCCATCAGAAAAGACTAATTTCATGCTATGTCTGCGATCATAATTGTTCTTTATTAATCTGTTCTGATTTTTGAAATAAATTCTTCATCTTTTCTGTCTCTATTAGAGGCTTTTGTTGGTAGTGGAGACAAATGAAATAAAAGCAGTGGGATGGATAACAGTCAAAGAGAAGGAATAAATAAAAAAATAGATTCTAAGTAAAATTATAAATATTAGACCCTATTAGAAAATAATTCTAATTGAAAGGGGCAACAAAAGATGTTTTAGGCATTTTTTACCATTTCTTAGTTGTTTATTGTTTTAAAGAATGAGAACATCAGCCAAGATCAGGCTTGACGGGGGAAAAGAAAGCAAATTGTTACTGTACAGTTTATAGGCAGAGAGTATCTAAATTTATTAAGCTTTTTAGAGGTGAATTATTTTGAATCCAAACTGAACAAATGAGGTTGAACTTGATAAATGAGCTTGAACTTGTAGTACCTTTGTGAAATGCAGATGATAATGTCTTTAAAATAAATTACTCATGAATAAATCAAGATGTTGAAGTTGCAAAGGGTGAGAGATGGTATAATAGGGAAATTCTTTGACTAGGAAATTGTTTCTGAGACCTTTCTTTATAGTATGTGTAAAATGAATAGTGAATATTGTGAATGAGAAATATTTTAAATGTCAGATACTGATAACATTGGAGAAAAAACAGTTGACGGCAAAAATTATCATATTGAGAGGTACTGTGCTGGTTTAGAACTAGTAAAAGGCAAATGCAGATTAAATTTAGATAAATGAAAAAGAATAGGATTGCAAACAATAACATGGAAGGTAGAAGAAATATCAAATGAGATAATTATGCAGGATATCAGCTTTGAAAGGAAATGGGGTTGTAGATAATATCCTGTCTAATTAGAATACCTATAAAGAAGGTCACATGGTCTAATTTCAGCCACTCCAGACCTTGCAGGCTCCTTGTATAGGTGGTGGAAAACAGTTGAAGTAGTATAATGGTGCAAATACTCATCTTGCCTTTCTCTCTGGACTTTTCTAAGTATGAGATGAGAGGCTGGAGTAAAACCACATTCTAATTCTACATCTGTTTTAACTGGAAGTGAGCATTTCCAGCGTAGTATTCCCCACAGACAAGTCCTGTAGCTTAATTGTCACTTCATCTACTGGTAATTGATTTTCAGATATCCATTTTTTCCACCATTTCTATCCTAAAATAAAAGTCTTCAAAACCAGATAAGTCCTGCAAGCTTAGGGTCTGTTAGAGCTCTGATAAGAAAGTTGGTGGCTCTTAGAGAAGGTTAGTGAATAAGGAGGAGGCTGTAACTAAACTAGATTATGCCCATGAAAGACTGGCCTGTTGGCAAAATGATGAGATTTCATACTAGTAAAAGTAGAAGGATGCTGATCTACCCAAGGGAATGATAAATAGCACCTTGTGCAATTGAAAAAATGTCCTTGGTATCTACAAAGCAGTAATCCTAGGGGAAAATGAAGCTGTACATAGACAGTAAATCAGGTAAGATGATTTCTTTTTGAATTCTTAATTTCTCTATTTGTGTTATTTACAGGAAAATATTTAAATGATTTCTTTATCAAATTTGGTTTCACAGTTCCCCTTGCAAGGATCACATATACCTTTCCTTGGCAGTTTTCCAGAATGATTACAGTATTGGTAAAGTTTCACATTTGAGAGAGAAATATGTATTAAAACTTAATTGACTAGTAGTGATGCAGTGTCCTGTTATGTAATAGTCAACAAAACCATTATTCATTTACTTTTTGTTTGACAGTAGTAAAGCCACTGTGGTTTTATCTTTCTAGCATAAAGTGAGAATAAAAGTAAAGAACAACAGAACTCAGTAGTGCTATTACATTTCAGCAGATTGAAGTTTTCAAAATGCCACTTCTGCTTCTCTCCAAATGAAAAGAAGGTTGATTGTAGAGACAATAGCATATTATATCTTCAGGAAAAATAGTTCAGAAATATTTGAAAAGATCAGAGAGGTGGCAGCATTGCTAGAACCATCATGCAGAGACTTTATTTGTATTGCTGAGAACTGTAGATGTTTTCATTTACTGAGAAGGGAACTGTAAATACACAATATTGCTTTGTATCTTACTAACTCCAGTGAGTTACTGTTTAATTGGTATACAGAAAAATTTCTGCCAGTGAGTTTACAACCAAATGCTATAATGAAATGTCACTTCTTTTTAAAAAGTGTTACTTTCCCTTGGTTAGCTGAAGTACTAAATCCATTTCAGTAAATGAATCTATTGATTTTAGCTTAATGCATTGTAATAAAAAATATTTGAGCATGTTCTCAGAGGTAGATTCATGAGATGTCAGGCTGGATTCTGTACCAGCAATGATGTGAGTCTTTTCTCTATTTTTCATGCATGAAGTAGTGAAGTCAGCATTGTTTCAGAACAGAATTAATGACCTGGGGTCTGCTGGAAGACAGTTGTCTCACTTAACTGTGCAGAAGTCATCCATGGACTCTCACTGGGTGAGCCAAGCCCCTGACATGCTTTAAATGGGAGGCAATGAGGCTCTAGTCAAACAGAGCTCTTGAAGCTCTTGCCCCTTGCAGAGGGGGTTAATACTGACCATGATTTCCTCACTGCCTTGAGGAGCTGCCCATTGCCTATGTGTTCCTGCTGCACCACATGAGAAATAAAATGCCCCATTAGTGCTGTACATTAACCTACCCAGGTGTAATTTAACATTAATACACACAAGTGCAACCCAGCTTTTGCTTCATTTCATTAGTGGGTCATGGTTAGCCATGCTTGATTGGTGATCATTGCAGGAGCAGATCAACTAGCTTTTGTAGCATTTCTTTTAAACCTTTGTGGGGTGTAGGGAGGAGGCTGGTCTGTAGTAAAAGCAATGTAAAGGAATATGCAAAAGCAGGATTAGAGGCAAAAATGTTTTTGTTCTTTTAGAAAATAATGCAAGATACAATTACTACATTTTACTACATCATTGCGTTCTCTTTCCACCTGTTACACTTTGGACACCATTAATGCAATAGAAAAGGATTTCAGAATAATTTAACTTCAACAGAAGGAAAGCAAAGGACATCTCTGATTAATTTAGAAGGGCATTTATAGATCAGTGAGTCAGGTTTTGGATTTACAATACTAAAGTTAATGCTAATGTAAACACTAAAGCAAACAGACCTTGAATTACTTAATTACTACCTTGTTAATATTTCATTCAGAACTTTAAGGAAAATTCTGTACTAACTAATTACTGATTAGTAATTAGTGCTAGTAGTTATAGCAGTAAACTACAAACCAAGGCTTTTCCATTAATTTCCCCACTGTGTGCACTCTTGCCTGACAAATCAACTCCCTTTTACTTTGGACTTCTCAACTGCAGAATTACGTACATACAGCTGTTTTAGCTAAAGCGTGTTGATGAAATGAGTTTAACATTACAAGTTACTTATACAGATTACAAGTGTGTAAGAATACACTTTGAGATTACTGGATAACAGGTTTACAGAGTGGCCATTGCTGTTACCTTTTTTTTTTTTTTATTTCTCTGTTCTTCTAGGGAAGAACCTTTAAGGATTTATTTTTTTCCTGGATGGACTTGTTAGTGTCACTGGCTGTCTCTAGAAAGGGCTTATAATGTTACTTGAAACACTATTACATCATGTGAAAAGCAAAACAAATGTTTTTAACTGTATTTGTTAGGGAACTAAAGCTGTTTTGGTCCTGTGCCTTAGGTCAGGGAGGAAAGCAGCTCAAACACAAGTGTAGCACTTGAGCAGAGCACTCAAATGAGGCTCAGAATTCTGGGGAATTTAAGAATTGGCCCATGCAGGGATCTTTGCAGAAATCAGCTTTATGACCAGGGTTTTCTTGGAGATGTCATATGGTTAGAAAACTCAAGAGACTTTCCTTGTCTGCTTGACTTAACTTTTGCAGACCAAGTGGATGAAGTAATTTCATGAAATAAGAATGAAGATTAAATGTTGCTTACTTACTTCATAATTGATCCCACATATAATAACAAAATGTATGGGCAAAGCCATGAAAAGTGTGTTCATATACAGAGGGCTTTCCCAGACTTCCAATCTTTCAGGGCTTTGGCAGGACCAGCTATTAAAGCATTAATTATTTCCTGTTATCAGCACTCACCATTCAAAGCTGCAATCTCTTTCAGCTGATAGTGAAACAAAAATTCAGGTGCGGTCCTTATTCATTTGTCTGGAAACACTGCTGCCCAAACAGACCAAGAAGTTTATAGGTTTCT
The DNA here is from genome assembly GCA_013398615.1 of Brachypodius melanocephalos. Lineage (NCBI taxonomy): Eukaryota > Metazoa > Chordata > Aves > Passeriformes > Pycnonotidae > Brachypodius > Brachypodius melanocephalos. The sequence goes on from VZSR01003807.1 coordinate 36,885,322, forward strand.
CATTCCACATCTTCCAAAATCCATTATACCTTTTGTAGCCAGTTGTGACTCTTGAAAGTCAGTGAATATTGTCCATTCCTCTGCCTCATGATTACTGCAGTCTGTGTTGCCCCACCCCACATCCATTACTGTGGTGTCCTGGGAAATCTGGCTTCCGAACTCTGCAGACCCATTAATAACGAGTCATGGAAAGGAAAGAGGAGCTTGCAATAAAAGGTAGAGCAGTAAGAATCCCTCTATAGCCTCATTTATCGACAAATTTGTGCCATTGATAGATTAGCCCTTGCTTACCTTTCTTTCAGCAGACTGACCTCATCAGCTGGCAGGCACCCTAAAACCATTTGCAGTTACTGAGCCACGATTAACTTCTCTGTCGAGTCCCTTACATTCTGTGGCCCCACAGTGATCAAGAAGACCTGTGTGCTTAGATACTAGATTGTAGGTCAGATTATACATCATGTCATTAATTGCTTTTGAAGAAGGAAAAAGCTCTCTGTGTCTTAAGCCTCAAAGCCAGTTAGGCTTTGAAGTTTAAAGGGAACCATTCAAGAAAGGGGAGGGAGTTCATGCCAGCTCAATGCTATAAAGGCAGATGAGAAGTGGGTTAGGGCAGTTGACTTTCACTACAGCACTTCTTTGATCAAAGCTAATTTTTGAAAGTCTGCGTTAAGTCAGCAGCTATTAATCTTTTTGTTGTGGTGCATTATCTGTAATGGGAAAAAAAGATTATTTTCCTTCTAATTGAAATCTTAGAAGGATGAAAAATCCGTAACATGACTTTTGCAGCTTTTTTCCCAACACCTCTTTGCTTTATGATTTTGATATCATAGCACTGCTGAGATTATTTTTGTTGTTGTTATCATTGTTTGGCTCCACTTGGCTTTGTGTTGTATATTATTGCAGTGTTTCATCAAGGCATTTATCAGCTTCCTCATTCAAGTGGTTCTAAGAGTCACCTAAAACTCATCCTATTAAAACTTATTATTTACAAAAATAAAGGCAGAATCAGCAGGGTTGTGAAGTCTAACCTCAGCAATCAGGTGTAAGAATGCCCCCTCAAAATGTCAGGGTTTTAAAAATACATTGTCATGTATTACAAAAATAAAAGTTTGTGCTTTATTATTTTCATGGTTTAAGTCCTTTCAGCAGCCAAGTCCCATTCACTCACTCACTCACTCACTCACTCACTCACTCACTCACTCACTCACTCACTCACTCACTCACTCTCCCTCCCTCCCTCCCTCCCTCAGCAGCAGACCCTGGGAAAGAATAGGAAGGGTAGAGGTAGACAACTCATGAGTTGAGATAGAGACAGTTTAATAGGGAAAGCAAAAGTTGTGCACACGAGCAAAGCAAGTAATGAATTCCCTGCTTCCCGTAGGTATTCTGCCATCCCCAGGAGAGCAGGGCCCCATCACATCTAACAGTGATTTGGGAAGACAAATGGCATCACTGCAAACATCTTCCCCTTGCCCCCTTCCTTCTTCCCCTGCCTTAGATACTGAGCATGATGTTCCGTGGTCTGGGATGTCCCTTTGGTCAGTTTGGGTCCCCTGTCCCAGCTGTGTCTCCTCCCAAGGACCCCCAGCCTGGCAGCACAAAAATCAGAAAAGGCCTTGGTCCTGTGTAAGCCCCGCTCAGCAATAACAGAAACATCTCTATATTATCAACCCTGTGTTCAACACAAATCCAAAACACAGCCCCACACCAGCCACTGTGAAGAAAATTAATGCTACTCCAGTCAAACAAATGTGTATTACAAATACAAACCCTGAAAATTTCATTAAAAAAAAGATGTTATTCTGCAGTAAGAGACTTCTCTGATTTTAAGATCTGACATTCTTCTAAAAAAACCATCACATGTACTGTGTAAAAGCTACAATGAGCAAGAGTGAGCTCTTATCTCTGCCTCAACCATTTGGTTCTTAGGAGACTTGGTTAATGGCAATCCATTCAGTCTAAGGGAGCAGATGGGAATCAAAAGAATTTCTATTTCCTACATGTCCTGTAAATCTCTCTATGTTCTAGTGTCAGATTTATGAGTAACTAGGAATTGCCTCTGAAATTTATGAAAAAAAAGTTACTACTTTTTGTAAATATGTTCTAGGAAAACCAAAACACATATTAAATAAGGGAAATTAAAAGCAAGTTTACTATTTCTGGTCTTAGTTTATCTGCACATTCTCTCTGTACAGTCTCAATGTTTTCAAGTATTAATAGGATTTCTAGATGTTGAAAAGATTTATAAATTTATAATCTTGCTCCCTACCCCCATTTTTCTAATAATGCTTGCATAGCATGTTTAATAATTTACATATCACTTAGATACCAGTATTTGATAAAGTCAGTATGCCAAATTCAGCCTCCAATGATATATTCCTTTGCTTGCCTGCTATAGTGCAAAATACAAAGTAAAATTTTGATTATATCTTTCTTAATGTTGTTTTTCAGTAATGTTCTGAGGCAAAGAAATTTGAACCATGGGGGAAATCAGATCTGCTAAGAAACCAGTTTGGGCTTTGTTAGGCAGTGAAGTAGACATATGAATATATTACATATGATTATCATAAAATTAAGGCCTGGAAATGGAACAGTCATGCTGCTGCATTTTAGACAGTACATTTATAATAAGCTGTAATAAGGTAAACACTTTGAATGGATATAAGAGGAGGCATTATGTGTGATCACAAATGTATGTTCAGTTCATGCTTTTGAAGCTCAATTTAACACAGCAAACAAATTTCCTTATAGTGTTGACACAGTTGTTCTCAGTGGTGAATTTTGATTTATGGGGAAGAAACTTTAAGCAAGTGGTTGTTTGGGATCTAAATGGAAGAAAAGAATATGATTCTTAATTTGAAAGCTGTGTGTTGTTACCACTAAAAGTGGGTTTAAAAGACTCACTTGCAATTACTTGATACTTTGGATTCTAGTTTAGAATTCTTTTGGTGTATTCTGATATGATTTGGCATCTTTCTGGAAGAGTATAAACCTATGGTTTCTAAGAACATTTCAGAAGCCAGATAAGAACTAACAAGAATTAGGTTTAGGGCCCAATCCTGATGACCCTAGTGTGAGCTAATTGATCTTCTGAAGCTGCTCAAAGGCATATAACTTACAAGGATAAGAGCTTCTAGAGCTGGATCCCACATGAATAGCCATCAGATAGTGTCTGAACTTGTAAAAGCAGTTTTTCCTTCCATAGAAAGGCTTCTGGGAAGCTCCTAATGGCCCTTCCCTGTGGAGTCTCCCTCTAACCCATCCCTGGTTGTCTGACAGCAAGTGACAGAATCCCTTGTATGGTGTAATAAGTACAAGTGAAACAAGATTAACTGAGACTCCTACAATAGCAAGAGCTTGGGTACAGAGAACAGATGAAAAACAGTAATATGAGAAAGTACCCTGTACAATCTATGTGGGAGGAGCACAAACACTGTCTGGAAATCCATCCTATTCAAGGTGAATTTAAGCATGTGAAAGGCAGCAAATGTCATAAAAAGTCCTCATCCTATTCTGACACAATCATCTATGTTCTCTTTCATTTATTTTGAAGTGTAGAAGTAGTGTTGCCAAAGTGATTATAAAATAGTGATAGCATTGCTTTGTCTCTGAAAGACTTGTTTGCGTTTCTACTGATAAATTATTAACAAGATTTCAGCTGCCCTGTGTCACAAGATTTCTTGGTAACATGAGTGTAAGTACCTGAGGGGTAATTAAGATTGGGTTTAGAAAACCTAATGGGGGGTAAATGCTTTCCCTGTGGTGTGGCCACAAACTATCTCTTTCTTCCCCATTTGCAAACTGAGAATAATAAGCCTTAACAAATTAATAATTTATAAATGAGCTAAGTGATGTTTTCAAACTATATTCTTTACTATTAATGTATAATTCTTGTCTCCTGGATCTTTGTGTCTCATCATGTAGCACTCCCTGTTTGGGGCAGGCTCCCTTTTGCAAAAGCATTCTGAGTAAACAAAGCACGAATGAGGTTTAAGACTGACTTTCACAAGCTAGCTCATGGCAAGTGGAGGTACAGTCCTCAAAATGTATCAGGCTGTAAGTGAAATATTTTCTCACAGAATCATTTCTATATTATTATTTCAGCTTTTTTTGGGGCCAGATTGCACTGTATATCCTTGTTCTCTTCCCCCTCATAGAGTTGCTTACCCTTCTGATGGGGTGGCTTTTTCTTTAGAAACCTCCTCTGAATTCCTTGTCCTTCACAGAAAAGTGTTTTGGTTTTTTTGTTTATTAGTTTTTTGCATAACCTGCTGAACAGTTCTGCAGTTTGCTGTAGCATTTTACTACTATGCTTGCATCTGCCTGTTTTTCTGTGGAACTTAACGATTTCAAGTTTCAGTACTGACTCCAGGGATTATTATTATTATTAGCACAATTATTTATGATGTGCCAAATGCAAAGTGGCTATCTTTGGCCTCTGCAAAGTTAACCCAGGTGCTTGCAGAGCATTGTTTTTACCTCTTCCTGCAAATTCATGAGCTGTAGAGCAGATGAAGCTCTGTTTGCACCAAATACACATCTTCTCTGCAGTAAGGTCACACTGACAACTTGCTTTGAGAGCTCTGTTGCTGCTCTCTTAATGCCTGGGTGTTTCTGCAGTTCCCCTGAGAGTTTCTTGCTCTTTCATCAGCATGCTGATGGTCAGAATTATATGAGCTGCTTTTCCAATAAGACTTTATTTAAGAACTTGTCACAGCAGAGCTATGCCAAGTTCACAAATCCTCAGCACAGAATTCTTCCATTTCTCAGTTTTTACAGAGACATACAGATTTTTTTCCTTTAATCCAGAGACCTGTGATGATTAGAGCACAGGGGCAAGGGATATCAATCTATGAGGACAATCATTTGTTACTTAGTTTCGTTTAACTGTTCAAGATGTGTATGCACATCCAAATCCCTGTGTCCCATTCTTGATGATGATTAAAAGAAAATAGGATTTTTTAAAAGCTTTAAAGTTATCTCAGGAATTAGGTGGAGATGGCAATGTCTACGAGGAAGGTCAGCTGCTCTTTGAGTGATGTAGATGCCTGAGTTACAATGCCCAAAAGTGCTCAAAGAGTTTATTGGTTTGCCGTGGCAAATGGCTTTACCACTGAGTGAAATGAGATGTATAAAAGTATTTTAAAAAATCTAGAGGAGTGATCATTGAGCAAAACATTTGTGCAAACACGTCTAGTTCGACGTCTTGGTCTAAGCAGTTGCCAGTAACCTCCTTTGTCATAAGATACCAGAGTGTTTCTCTGAGAGTCAAAAGCAAAGCTCAGGAAACAACGGTTTCTTGCAGTTAGTTCAAATGGTGTTGCAAGGTCAGGTGTACAGGAGACCTTCCAGGATACATTAAGAAACCCATTCCCAGCTGGCACTGAAAGTCATTAAACTTGTAATATCACTGATAAGAGGAAGGCTTTTTATTTCTGTTGTTTCCATCTGTCACTTGCCAGGAAAACCCCAGGACTCCAACCCATTATATGTATCAGAAAGCAGTATCCATATTTTTAATTATTACATGTAAGAATGAGAGATTCTTTAAGAAAATATTACATATTAAAAAGAAAGACTAAATCATAAACTGAGAGTGCTAGATACTGGAAGTCAAAAACAAACAAAAAAAATTCCACAATTTTAAAAAGGCTTATTCTTGTAATTTGGAAACATGGTTTTTCCTTTTTGCTTTTCCTGTGATTCTACAGTGCTTGGTGTTAACATTGTGGTTTAATGAATAAAAATGCTAAAATTTTATATTTCTTAATATTCTTTTTCAGGAATTACATCTCAAAATTGGAACGTTTCCATTTCCTATGTACATAAAAAGCAGCATAGTTGCACTTAGAAGGCTTTATTAATGTTAAATAACCATCTCAACTGCATTGTGTTTTCCCAAGCTCATAACCATTTGTTGGATAAGACATTCCTTAAAAACAAAACACGATCAGTATGTTTAGTTTAGCAAGAAATCTATGGTTTGATAAAATAATCTCTTGAATAGTATAAAGAAATAGATATTAAGCTGCATTATAAAATCTGTTTGGGCTTGAGCAAAAATGCAAAGCAGATTAACAGATTAACTTTTTCCAGCCGACAGTATTCACGTAGTTCAGTGTACAGGATTTATGTGAACAGGCATTCAGTAACCATCTTGTAAATTTTTATTCTCTGAGAAGTTTGACTATGAAAATCATGAGGTACTTTATGTGAAAAAGTTCTTCAAAAGCATCTGAACAAACAGTCCAAGAGTACAAGGAAGAAGCACTAAATGAACATCTTGGAATCTGTGTTAGGTGCTGGACTGTGCCCAATGGGTGCTGGGGGCTCTAATAACTTCATGACTACTGACTGTCTCAGAAGTTCTTACTCAAATCATTAGAATTTCTTATATTCATGACCTCACCAGCAGTAACTTGTAAGAGTGCTTTCAAAAGATACCTGTTTCTCACACTTCATTTCCTCTCAATTGCCTTGGTTTGACATGAATGTCCTTGGAGTTCATCACCTTTAAGTGTTTGGTCCTTAAAAAGATCTTGCTTTGAGCTTGGCTTATCTTTGTATCTTCAGAAACTTTTATTTTGTTACTGCTGCTTCTTTATTTTTTCTGTCTCTATCATATTCCTTCAGGAAATCTTGACCCCTCTGTTTCCTCAAGTTCCTATGTAATTCTTCTTTTTGTTCCCTGACTGTTGTGATTGCATCTCCCGGATCTTCAGATGTTGCCCTGTGCTGTGGAGCCATAGTACCAGTGAGCAGATTAATTCTCCCTCTTGTCTTGGATGTTCCACACCACTGGAGAAGTTTAGAAATAAAGTCTATTGTACTTGGCAGTTGTGGGCAGTCACAGCATTGGAGACTAATGCAGAAACTGGAATTTGAGATGTGGTGTTTTGCTGTAGAGGTTTTATTTACTAAGCTGTCACTTGTGGCTGAATATATCCCAATACCCTCAGGACAGGGAGCTCACACGTCTCATGGTTTTGGACAGTTCTTACAAAATGTGATTAGTTTTTGCAAGGTGACCTCTTAAGGGAGGTGTGGAACTCCAGTTCTGCAGTAAGAGACTGGGAAGCAACCAAAAGGTTTGTCCTTCATGACCATACAGCTGATCATTTATTTTGGGATGTGCCTCTTTCACTTGTTTGTTTGGGAATGGATCCTAATGGAGGAAATGTAGTTATGATATCGGTAAGAGGAAGAACTACTTTCTGGGCCTTATGTAGCAGCTCTAAACTTTTCTTGCCTCCAGGCATTGGAACTTACGTTTAAAAAAAGAAAATAAACACTTTGTGTATTTGAGCATATCAAAAGGAAATGCCTTCATTGCTCATGCTAGCTATAAAAAGGCAGATTCTTCTTAGAAAATAGAAACCCTTTGCATTTAGAATACATCCTGCCTTTATGTTATGGTTCCTTTTACTTTTTAATTCTGTATTTGAAAATGAAGATGTTTTTAATTTTGTAGGATTTCAACAGCTGCCTTTGCTCATTTTTTCTCTCATGGAAGTGAAGGTTTTCTGTGTTTATTATTATGGTCTTTTCTTCTGAGACCTAAAAAATTGGCTGATGATGAGGGGTGTGGAGAAAGAATACAAATGTGTGGATTGAAGAATGTTTTTCTATCTGTGTTTGGTAATAGGGGGGAAAGTTCAGCAAAAAGCCACTTAAAGAGAGAAAGAATTTGAAGTGGAATGTTTTAAGATTTTGCTTATAAACATCACTTTCTTTAAAGGGGATTATTTACTAAACTGAAATAATTTCAATTGCTTAGAAAAAAACATGCATATAGAAACATAAGGCTTCTTTCAGCCAAGTCTCCATATATCTAAAGGCTTATCTTCTTTTTTCTTTCTAAAGAACTTGAAAATGGGGAAAGTAGATGCATTTGTAAAATTTCAGCCTGTCCACTGTAGACGTGCTTTCTGAAATACTAACTTAATAACCTGTTGTAAGTTGAAGAGGAATGTGGTTTTTTCCCTTCCAGGACCTTGCATCTTAGTTAGAAAAGAGACAAGAACATATCAGGGGTCAGTTTTTCTGATTGGCATGGGGTTTGACCACTCAGGAAACAAAAATGCAACTTTTGGCAATACTCACATAGAACCTTACACGGGGTTCCAAGCCCTCTTCCTTTTCCGGCTGGCAAGAGGTAACGAGGTGGGGTGGCTGGCCCGGGCCCAGGCCGGGCCTCCGGGAGCCGCTGCCCACGAGGTGGAGCGGCCCGGCCGGCTGAGCCCCCTTTCCTGCCCCGCTGCCACAAGGTAGAGCGGCCCGGCCGGCTGAGCCCCCTTTCCTGCCCCGCTGCCGGGGGGCGACAGGGGCAGGGCGGCTGCTGCTGCTACTCGGAGCTGGGCCCTGGCGCTGGCTGCTGGCACTCCTGACCAGGGAGGAGGATGGGATTTCCTCCCACCCCTCTTCTGCCGGGG
>VZSR01003807.1:36893853-36944983 GCA_013398615.1 Brachypodius melanocephalos
CATTTAGTAAACAAAAATTCAGCGAATGTGAAACCATCACATAACCTTAAAATCTAAATTTGCATTGTTAGTGCCTCTTATGTAGGGTAGGGGCTTGCCCAGGAATTTCATTCTCCCTCAGGGTTAAGGGTGATGACACTAATGTTTGAGTGGAATGATGGACCAGTCTGACAGTCAGGTGCCCTGCGAAGAGACACAGAAAAGCATTGGCTGCTGGTAGTCGGCAGAGATAGTAAAAGCATCTTCATGAGACTGGAGCTAACTACATTCAATTTGAATGCTTTCTTCTCTTTCTCAGCTGGATATATTAAAGGCTTTTTCACATTGTGCTCTAATTGTAATAAACTGTGGCTGCATATTACTCATCTCAAAATGGCTCTGTTATTCAGCCTGGCAAGAAAATTTGAAATGGGTTAGATATTTTAAATTTTTAAAATACATTTTTAATTTCTCTCAGAACATAGTGGGTAGAAGGAGCCTGGAAAATGAGAGATTTCCAAAGCCTTAACTGTCTTCACTCTTAGAAAAAGAAATAGGCTTATGCCACTGAAGTTCTTCCCAGTGAATGGCCCAGATGATGATGGTGGGGGAAGCCTTTCTCAGCAGGGCAGGGAAGACATAATTATGTAATCTGACATTCTTAGGCAATGGTCTTGTATTACACCAGTCTGATTTGATAATGAACTATTGCTGAAATGGGGATGCAGCTCAAGCTCGTTTATTTTCCAACCACACCTTGCAAACTAGCAGTAATGTAGTGAATCAGCTTCCAAAAGGATGCTCCTCTGTGTTTTTGGAAATTATTTCTGTTGGGCAAATAGGTTGGTTCTTGATAATTAGATCAAGTACAGGCAGGAACATTGAACAATTTCCTTCCTCTTGAAAAGAAATAAGTGTACAGGTTGATGTTTGTCCTTGCCCAGGACACAGTTGTTGCCCAGACCAGTGCTACTGTTCTGATGCACACCACCTCTGACAGCCTCATGTCCAAGACTTGATCCTTTGGGATTCTACTTCTGACTGGCTGTCCAAAAATAGGCTAAGAAATAAATGTTTAATTAAGGCAGGCTCCATGGAGTCCTTAGTGTGGTGGGTGTTTCTGTCTTGAAATTGCTGAATGCTGGTTCAAGACATTTTATCAACAGCGTGGCAGAAACACTGGCACTGTACCAGCACTGAGGATAAGCATTTTGGCTGAGAACTGTCATCATTCCTAATTCACCTTCTGTGAAGCACTAGAAACTAGAAGAAGTACCTCTCAGGAAGAGAAGTGATGGAGCATTATTTGAATACTGCTATGGACAGTAATATTTAAAGGGAAGAAGGAGGGATGAACAAAATGCAAAGGGAGAATCAAGAAGACACTGTGCTGAGCAGCTCAGAATTAATTCCCAGAGGGAAGGAATTTCTAGACAGTTAAATTTAGGGTTTCCCTGTCCCCCTTTGAATCTGAAAAACCAAAAAGTAGCATGTGCATGATAGGTAGATGTAGGGCGTGAATTATGGATACAGGAATCACTGCAGCTTTGTTTAATCCTTTGTATGAACAATACCCATTTAGAAGTGTACTAAGATGCAATAGTGGAAGAGTGTTTTTAATACTGAAAGTGTGTTTTGCTCAAAATACTTGTAGTTTTAATCAAATGCCCAGCAGTTGCTAAAAGGTTATTTTATATCAGAATAAGTACTTTTGTAAGATTAAGGTCACTTAACAAAGTAGAGGGAAGAGTAGGTGCTGTATTTCTTCCTTTGTAAAGTAATTACTACAACTTGCAATTGTTAAAGGCTGTGATCACCAGTTTTCTAATGGGAAAATTCATTTAAGTCAATGCTTTGGCAGGTGTTCATATTTTGTTGAAAGATCCATCTTCCAGATCGCTAATGAATGGCCAAGCAAGTCTCTCGATAGTTAATAATATTGCTTAATTGCCACAGTCAGATAAAGCTGCCATCTAATTTATTGCTATTCTGAGCGTCTGAACACTTGAAGAATGATAGGTCATGAGAAAACCTTATGAGGTGGGTGGTTAGTTGAAGTCATTACCTGCTATTTTATACATTTTCTTCTGTATCAGGCGATCTTTGTAACATTTTCCTCCTTTGGCAGAAAATCAGACATGTGGCCATACCCCCTGCTGCCCCCACTTGACTAGGCAGCTGTTTTCAAAATAATATACCTTCCCAAGACACTGTACAGCCAGGAGTTTCTTCCTGGGTTTATGCGTCTGTGGTACACCGGAAAAGGATGTTGTGTTTTCCTGCATACACCAAATGAAACATAATGCATCCATAAACGTGTCAGTCAAACCTCTGGACTGCATGGAGCTTTTCAGTGTGGATGGAAGAAGTGCAGTGCTGTGCAGAGCATTCTGCAAAGGAAAAGATTGCTAATCTGAGCAATCTAATGATCAACAGAAGGCACAAATTTCACTCAGGGAATAAACCATTCGAGAAAAAAACCTCTTTGCAGGTGCTGAAATGGATAAAGAATAGTGTGTGACTTGAAAACCTGACTCAAACTTTGTCAATCCTGCAGCAGGACAGGACTCAATTGTAGGCAAGTTTTACAAAATTTTCTTGAAGTTCCATGTTCACTTGACAAGTAGCATCCTAGGGCTCCTTAGCCAGGAGTGAACACAAGTATTCAGATTAAATGCCAACAATGTTAGGATTCTGCTTATCAAATCTTGTCCTATGCAGTATAGAAGTACTTGATCCATGCTCAGGACCGTTTCCTTGATTAATTGTCTTTATCTGAGAGTTAATGCAAAAGGGGTTCATGAGTTTTTCCACTGTATGTGTTATTAAGCTGTCTGGGGACAGCTATGGCCTTTTACAAATCTGTATCTCTCTGACAGTAGTAAATTCCTGTGTCACTGCTCAGGAGCAAGTAGACAACAGAGGTGAAAAATTATGCTAATGAATTGCAATAACCACCTCCTTTTTATGAGAGCGCTTATGCATGAGATCCTAAATCCAAAGTGTTACATTACCTTGTACAGCTTTTTATTGGTAAACTATAGCAACTAAACGCAGCTAGCAGTTAAATACAGCTTTATACTGCTGAAGAGGCTCTTTGGAACAAAGTGAAGTATATGGGTAAAATTGTTAAAGCGTTAGATAAGGTTCTCAAGTTTCCATGGTTACATGAAAATTTTTGCATTGTATCATAGATTAGGATGCATAGGATGAAGTAGCCAAAACAACTACGAAGTCCAATGCATATAAACTACATTTCCAAACCACACAGTGTTGCCAAATAAAAAGACAAATAGCTCAGGATATTGGCTACTGACAAATCTATGAATCATTAGAGTCCTGAAGGAGATTTAGATTATGTGTGATTTGAAAGTCTGCATTATTTTGAAGTTACGGTCTTAATTTTTAAAGAAAAATGAAGAAAATAAAAAGAAGAAAAAAACTCAGTCACGTAAAGAGGGGATTGATTTTTTGTAAGCTTTTTCCAATATTGAAATCTGACATTTTGCTGTGAGACCTTCAACAAAGAAGGTTGATGAAACATGGATAATACATTTCGTGCACTTAGGCTGGCAGCAGCACTTAAACTGGAAGCAGTTTATTCCCATGGAAACCTATTTGCATTTGGGCCAGAAGTGACTTTTTCCCCCCTCTATTAGCTCTGCTGTTTTAGCATAATATAATTGCTGAATATTGTCAGCAAATTTGAAAAGTATTTTGAAAATGTTGAGTAGCTGAGCATATGTAAAATGGAGATGTATTCTGTGCATTTTTTTGTGTAGGATGGAGGCATGTTGCTGAAAAATGCAGGGCAGCTTTTGATCTTCTATTATTTATGCCTAAAAGAAAGAAAAAAACAGTGAATTAAAATCTCTTTATCCTAAACAATTTTTTATGCAGGTGACAAAAGAACTCAAACAGTATGACAACAAAATTATAGAGTGCAAGTTTGAGAACAACAGCTGGGTCTTCATGAGACAGAGGATAGACAAAAGCTTTCCAAATGCCTACAGCACTGCCATGGGTGAGTAGAACAATTTGCTTTAGAAATTTCTCAGGCTAAAATTTTAATATTTTACCTCTGTTCTGTTTTGAGTAGGAAAGGCACTCTGTGTTCTTATTTCTGGTCTGAGTTCTGACTCCCCCAGCTTGTTACAGTAGTGTCTCATCTTGCAAATGCTTATGTCATCACTAGTTTTTAGATAGCATGAGTCCTCTAACTGCAGGATTATTTGATAAAGTCAGTCAAACCAATACTCTGATGGAGAATTTAACAGGTAACACAGAATCAAGTGCCTAAATCTTTGCAGAACTGCAAACACTTGTGCAAAGATGGCTTTAAATGGCAGGGCATGCCTTTCAAGTCAGAGCCAAGAAAGTTTTTATTTACAATAGCATCACTTCAGCTGACATCAGTGCCTAGTGTTGTGTTGGCTTGCTGGGATGTAATGCAAACTGGCACATTATGAGTGGAATTAGTTAAACAAAAAATCTATTAAAATGCCAAAACCATTATTTGGCAGATGGGCTAGAAAATTAATAGGAGAAAAATGTCATCTTGGGCTTCAACAATAGTTACACAAACAATGAGGCAGGGAAACTAATGAAAGGTGAGGGTATATTCATGCAGAGTTGCGAGAGTTTTATGTTCCTGTACCAAAAAATATTTTGCCAAGTATTGTAAATTAAAAGATGATATTTACTTTCAGATGAAGTGTTAAGAGTTTGAGTAGAAGTGCGTGCAAGGCTGAGTAGCAATAAATATATTGATACTGACTTTTGTTAAGTGCCAAAATGAAGTTTAATCATATTTAAGACCATGCTAATTACTAGGGCTGATGTAGGATTTTCTCTAGACCCTTCTACTTGTACTTCTGCCTGAGCAGTGGGTACATTTTCTTGTATAAACACAATGTGGTCATTTTGCTAGGAGGTAAATCTGTTGGCACCTTGGGGAACCAGCACAGAATAATAGCTGAAATACTTGCTGAGCAGTCCTGTCAGGAAAGAGGAATGGACCACAAAAGTCATACAACAACATCTCTTTGTGACCATGACCTAAATTTTTCTTCTCTGGTTTACCTTAATGTTTCAATAGTTAGTTTTTCCTGGACTTTGGGGTTTTTTTTTGTTTGGTTGGTTTTTTGTTTGTTTGTTTTTGTTTTTGTTTTAGTTGTTGTGTATAGCATATTCTTCTTTGCTTCATTCTTAAGAGCATATGTATTTGTCCTTTTTCTCTTCTCATTTTCTCCTTTTGTAGAGCACTTCTGTTATTCCTGACTTTTTTTCTTTTTTCTCCCAAAACACAGTGAATTTCCTAAAAGTTAAAATAAAAAGAAAATTAAATGCTACAGGAAGAATTTTTAAGATATATTTCAAATTTTCCATAGGAATTTTCAGAACAGGAAGTTTTCTTTTGGCTTTGAGTTTTCACTTTTGATCATTTGTCAGAATCTCCAGAAGTTATACTTTTATCATTTGAGACTTCTTTCTCTAGATCCTCTCTCCTCTATTGGCTTTCTCTTGATGAAAAATGCTATTTGTTTTTCCCCATGGTTGAAAGAACAACAGAATAAGCATCTGTCTGAATCTTGCTTTTGGACTTTGTTACCTTTCAAATTGAAAACAGGAGGTCTTTTTGGGTGATTAAGCTAAGGCAGCGCTCAAAAGTTGGTACTGAGTTACACCAGTTGCCCTGTGACTTGAAAAATTACTGATAGTCATAATGCTTCCCAACTGCTAAAGGCAAATACTGTGCAACTCTTAGAGCACCTTTCTAGCAAAAATAGTGCAATAATTAAAAATAATGCTAGGAAGGTGCTTTATTAATTGTAAAGTAGTCCTTTGGTTCTGATATTCTGCAGGAAAGAAAAGAATGCTTTTGAGAATCATTGTTATTCATAACAATGCTACATTGCAAGTACATTTTAAGGAATCCTAACAGTTTAGTACTCTGGAGGTCAGTAGATTGTTTTGTGTGAAAATTACATCCTTACTGTGGCCAGCTCTTACATGCTGTCAGTTATCCTCTAATCATTTTGTGCTTTCTTCCAAGGTAGTTGTAGGTTTCCCATTTAATTTCATGCTCCTTTTTTCCTTTATTTTCCCTCCTCTAAGTCTCTCAGGAGAATTAATTAGGGGAATACAAAGTTGCATAGGAAAGTATTAAAAAATATTTCATTTGTTTCAAGTGAAGTGTGCCTATTTATTTGTTCCATAAAATCCCATGGGCTATGATTTATAAACTGTGGTCTGGGGAGTCGTGTTAAGTACCCCAGGAGTGCCTGTGCATGTGTGCCTTGGCCACCATGCAGCACCGTGGCTGCTCCTCCACCACATGGTCTGGTGTTCTAGACATGCCATTTGCTTGGTGTCAAGTCTTTCTGTCTTTCTGCCCCCTGAAGCTATATGGGTTTAAAAAAAAGGACTCTGCATTGGAGGTTTAGGGTATTTATAGAACTTACTGGTGAAAAAACTAAGTTACCATAATTCAGACATTTTCAATATTAGAAGCCAGTCTTGTTTCCATGTGCTTGGATTTGATGTGTGTTTCAAAGCCATCTATGACAAGGCCTTTGTTGCTGTTCCTTGCCTCAATAAGATGTCAGTTCTTGGTGGTTTTATAGTTGCTTCAGTAAGCCTCGCACACACACGTGCCTTTAGTTTGTTTTAGAAGGAGAGACTCCCATGAGAGTAGAGGCCCCCGGCATTGCTTTGCTCTTTGAGGGGCAGAGCAGAGATTCGTGACTCCAGACACATCCACCTTCTCGAAGCGTGTGTTTAAGACTCAATACTTGAGCCAGAGTATGTTATTTTGCCAAGAGGGGGTGAAGTAACTGAAGTGCCAGCTAGAACAAATCAGTTTAGTTACACGAAATTGTGTTCTTTGTTCCAGCTGTCTGCAACAGCATCCAGAATCCGGTGACGAAGGAGATGCTGTTTGAGTTCATTGACCGATGTGCAGCAGCGTCCCAAGGACAGACACGGAAGCACCACCTTGACCCTGACACTGAACTCATGCCACCCCCACCACCCAAGAGGCCTCGTACCATAACATAGGACCCTGGTCTCAGAGCAGCGTATTTGTACAGTCCTGCAGGAGGGGACATGCAAGTGTGAAGGCTGGGAAAACAGAGATCTGAACTGCTGTAAATACTTGTCTGTGTTTTTTCAGTTTGGTTTTAGTTTTGTTTTGTTTTTCTGAATTCCACAGGCAAATGGACGTTTTTTTGTAACTGATAAATTCAACCTTACATTATGGTATTTGAAGATTAAATTTCCAAAGGTTTAGACAAGAACCAAGTACAATGAAGTCAGTGGAAAGCTGCCTTGTTTATGTATGGATCTCTTTTCACCTTTAATTTATAATGTCAGCAATCTGGAACTGAGGAAATATTGGGATGCCGTACTTTTTAGGAAATGTGTTTAAAAAAAGCAGAAGTGGTTTTTTTACTGTTGTTATTAAACTGGCTGTGATTTGTCACCCATAGTATAACAGATCATAGTTTCCCTACATTTCTGAGATTTGTGTTTAATAGCAAACAGCAATGTTCGTGTTCTCTGTTGATTAAAAACTAAGCTGCCTTAGATTACTCTAATTTCAAAATTAGCTAGGTTTTTGTTGCTGAAATATTAAAAAAGCGAATTTTTCTTGTAAATAGTGTCCCTTTGAAACAAGGGAATGTGCTGGATGTTTGCTTTTTCCCCATGTTTGAACCTAATGCCAAATGTATAGTGGGCTGATTTTAGCTTTGCCTTTTTATCTCATCAGAAATGTACCAAATCCTTAGTATTAAGGTCTCTGTTAAAGAGACTGTTTCTAGTACAGGGCTCAGTTCTCCACAGTGATACCATTGTAAATACTACTAAAAAGTACACATCACTGTAATATGCAAGAGTAATAAGCAGTGCTGATAATGAAGTCTTGCATCCAGGCACAAAATGGCAAAACAAATGCTAGGCAACTCCTGTGTAAGGGAGAAGGTAGTTTCAGTGGAAGAGAGCCACATCAGACAGAAAGTCTTCTGATTTACATAGTGGCAGGGCAAAAGTTAGTCATTTTGGGGTGGTAGATGGATGTCCCAGGGAGCAGGACACTCATTTTCAAAGATAGGGTTGGCTGTCCTCTGGCACTGTGCTCATCCTTTGGCCGACTTTCTTTCCTACCAAATGAAGAAGCACATGAATGCCCTAATGGCTTCTGTTGCAGCGGACTGGCAGATGTTCATAATATTAGTTTTGAGAAGCTGCCGTCTGGCTGTCTAAGGGAGGAGTTGTTCTGAGCTGGGATTAATTGGAAACCAAATGCAGATTTTAAAGTTTACTATCCATTTATCAAGCAGGGATTGAATTGGCTCTTTCTATCATTTACTTAGTGTGTGAGTCATCCATCCATTCAATAGTCTGATTAGTGAAGGTCATTAATTTGTTATAACTAAAATGCATTTCTGTTTAAATGAGTTTTCATGTTTGTAAACAAAATTTACTCCTTTTTTATTTTTTGCTATATGAAAACTTTATGACTTTGCTTTGTGGTGGCTTCTCTGGTTGTTTCAACCTGTTGTATAAATGCACACAGCATCATTTAGATGGCGTTCCTGGTTTCTCTTTCTGGGATATTCCATATGTGTTTTAGAGAACTGAAGGAGTTACATAAGTTACTTTTTATACTATGGTAAAACTTGAGGGGAAAAATGCTTTCATCAAAGTTTCTTTTTTCAGCTGTACATAGTTTCTGCACATTATCTATTGAAAAGATATCACCTATGCAAGATTGCAAAATGATCTCTTAAAAAGAGCCTTATTAATTTGATGTGAAAACCTATGCATCCTCTGTGCATCTTGCATTGAAACACCCAGTTAATTATTTCTTTGCTCGGTATGAATAATTTCCCCCAGATTATACTTGTCAGTGAGATTGTCATAACATATACTCTGTCACTGATCTCCATGGTTCATGGCAATTGCAGTATGTATGATGATGATAGCCTTCTCTGTGAGGTTAGGACGTTCCATTTTTTAAAGAATGTGTCCAGGTTATTTCCGTCTTTCTTCTTCCCAGCTCTTGCATCTTGTATTTCAACAAGACCTAGCTTCTGATTTACCCTTTACTTAAGAGCTGCACCACTGCAAGCTGTCTTCCATGTGCATTCCACTAAATCCATGTATGTTTTGGCCCTTGTATTTTGACAGTGTCTTTTTTCCCACTCTTGGTTTGAAATGGATATTTTGAAAGTGTAATGATTCTGAGAAGGTACAGAGCTCCATGTTCACATTTGGCTGTCAAACTGTCTTGCACCTGTAGCTTCTCAGAGAGGTCAATTGCCTTTGCTTTTCTGGAAGGGGAGACTCCTGGGGAAGGTTTGAATGAAGATGGTGAAAACAAATGGACTTCTACTTGGACCAGATGAGTAATGCCGTGAGAAATGCAAACCTCCTTTCTCTGCTACTAGATATTCAAGAGGTTGAAGCTAAAAAGCAAAGAAGAGTCTGTGCCAGGAAAATAATGATGATGATGAAAAAACAGTACCCTGACTTGTCTACTCTTTGGTGTACAGCATGAATTCATCCACTGTTTTGTCATTTGTTAACTATATAATTAAAACTTGGGTTCAGTGGAGTTTCCAGAAAATGTAAGTACATTCCTCTAAAAACCGTGTATTAAGTATTTTAATAAAGTCAATGGTTTAAAATACTTTTCCTAAAGATGTATTTGCTTTTGATGCTTTTCCAGTGGTGCTGTGGTACCAATGCAAAGTACAAGGATACCTCAGTTTTACTGGTGTTCAGTCCTCCAAGAAAATGATGCACATTTTTCAGTGTCTTTTCTCTGAGATAGGAGCCCCCCAGCCCAGTGGTGGTCATGATCCATTGTGCCCTTTTCAGGTGCAATTTGATCTTGCTGCAAATAGAACCAGAAGGAAAGCAATTGGTGCCTGAAGTACATCTTCTGTGACAGGCTAATGTTATGTAGCTTATCTATTCAGTGTTAAGTGAAGTTGCATGAAAAGTTGTGCAAGAGGTCTGCAGGAGTCTTCCCTGACAATTTATCTTCAGCATGACCCTACAGCTGGTAGCCCACCTACTTGGATCAGCTCCTGGACTTGTAATGAGGTACTTTCGTTTTTCAAGCTGCAGCTGTCTAGGTGACACTTTTCAGGAATGAAAAAGCCTATCTTGATTTTTATAATTTCTTTCTAATTAAGATCCTGCCTCCACTGCTGTTATGTTCTTGTTATGTGAGCAATTCTTGTGGTGCTTCTCTCAACTATTTCTGACTTTGCAGTACTTCAGTGCGAATGCCAAATGAGATCCGATATTTGAGCACACAAGGAGAAGTATGGTAACTTTTCTATCCCCTCCTCAGTCCTCTGCTCTGTGTGCATTGAGGAAGGGGATTGATGTGCCTGGGCCAGCACATCACACTGTGTAGTTTGTGTTGGCTTGGTTGTTCACTGGAGCAGTCCTTCAGGATCCCTGCTTCTCTGCATGGCAGCTCTTCACTTCTGTGCCTAAGAGGTGTGACTTTATATTTGCATAATGTGTAAGGCATAATTTTCGCTTACAACCTCAGAGTGTTCTCAAAGGTGATGGCACAGCAAGGTAATTTCCTAGGATTCATCTGTACTCAGTAGAGAGAGAAAGGGAGCTGAAAAAAGATTTGTTCCTCTTGCATCTCTCATGCAGATTTTTGTCTCTTCAATGCTTCCTCTCAATTCTTTTTCAATCAATATGATGTGTCACATTTTATGTTACTTGCCTGTGTTACTAGGATTTTGTGAGCAAAGTGTTAGATATTTTTATTTCATAGCATTGAAACTCTTGAAATGTCAGTTAAATTTATAACGTCATTAAAAATACCCAGTTACTTGGTCAAGAACTATTTATTTTCCATAGATTATATTGCTTTCCTTTAGTCCTCTGTCATGATTTAACCCCAGCCAGCAGCCAAGCCCCACACAGCTGCTGCTAAATCCAAGCAGCCCTACTGACTTGAATGGGAGTAACGTTTGGCTGAAATGCCTTAAATAGCCAGGCCACTTCTGTCCTGTGCTGCAGCAGGAGGTTTGCTCTCACTTTGCTGGGGGCTGCTGCAGCTTCCAAGGCTCACAAACCCTGCAGGGGTTAGATTTCACCTGTACCCCTTTGTTTTCAGTGTCAAGTTTCTATGCTCTGTGCTTCCAACAAGCTTGGGTTCCCCAAGCTTGGATTCCTCCTTACACCTGCCTACCTGCTTTTGCAATTGTCCCATGATCAGGTGTGAGACTGACAGAAACCTGTGCCCTGTGACTGAGCCCCACTCATGTTCTTTGAGGGCAGTTCTTCACTCAGCCTGTATGCTCAGCCCTGTATGACCCCAGCCTTGAGGATCGATGGCAGGGCAGCACCGTCCCTGTCAGTCACGCTTGCACAGGGAAATCAAAGCATCATCTACCAGCTGTGACAGTATTCATTGTATGAACAAGGAGCCCTTTTCCACTTCCCTCCCTCATGACCCCATCTCCCTATTTCATGTACAAACAAAGGTAAGACATACTCTTTACACTGACATCTGGATAAATTAGTTAATGTTTGCAGTGGGAGTATAGGTTAGCGCTCTTTCTGCTTCCCTGGTGAGAGTCTGCTGAGCTTCTGCGGAGATCTGTGGGGCTGAGGTTGGAGGTTGATTGAGACATTTACAAAACAGTTTTCCCTCAGTCAGGGCTCATTTTAATCTGGTTTATTTCAATCCAGCTTCAGCAGTGGGGGGGAGCACAAGAACATGAACCTTTCATGCGTCCAGAGGTGTGAAAATACAGAAGACAATGAACTTGATGAGGAAACAGTAATAACAATTTTTTTCAGAGAAAAAAAAAAAGAAGAAACCTAAAGTAAAATCTAAGTGCAAACCATTTCCACTTAGCACTGGATGTAAAAACAATAGACATTTTTTAATCAAATTATAGTCAAATTGACTCCCATTGTAGGAATTTATTTCATGAGAAATACTGTTCATCTCTCCTTTCTCCTTCCTCCACCCTCAGTATCTTTGTGTCTATTTGACTAGCAGAAAGCATACTAATCGGGTTCAGGAGCATTCATCTATGATACTTCGAGAAAATTAAGTTTTGATTAACTCTTCTACTCAGAACTTCCTCTAATGTTGGGAGACGATAACATTATCATATGAAATAGGTCTGTATAAATGACAAGTACATAACACTGGAGGAACAGTATTTTATTATTAAAACATACTTCAAAAGTTTCTACACTAATTTAATCACCAATGAATGGGAAACTTTAATCCAAATGGTAAAAATTTCCACTCAAAAAAGTAAGATGATTCAACAAAGCTTGGAAGAAGAGTACAAATTTCCACAGACTGCTGTGGATGCAGGAGGGGATGTCGAGTGTTTGTGTGGCTAGGAAAATCAATGCATTGCGATGGGAGCAACTGGAGACCAGGCAACAATACACAGGGCACCATACAGATGGTACGAGTGTGGTCTTGTGGAGCAAAGGGCATGAAAGGCAGCCAGGACTGATTGTATCTTGGGTACAGAAGAGGAAAGGAAGAAGTAGAATAATAGTGAGATGGCACTGGGAGTAGGGAACTCCAGTGAAAAGATAAGAGCAGAGCAGACATCAGTGACACTCAGAAGAGGCATTTACACAGGAAAACAAGTTGATGAGCGGGAGAAGCAGAACAAGAGGAGGCAGCAAGGGCTGGTGTGAGGGGTGAGGGCTTACTGTGGAGCCAGGAGACTCAGGTGCACTGCCCAGAGAGGGAGCACCAAGAGCCAGCATGTTCGTGATGAGGTCCTAAAAGAGCAGAGCTACAGGTAAGACATTTTTCTTCTCATAACAGCTGTGCTATTCCTAAGCTCCAAAAGCTTGGGGGTACAATTACATCCTTGGCCATGATCACTGGGAGTAGCACAGTGAATGTGAGACACATCTTTGCATCACAGCACAAGGGCATAGAGACACTTTTCAGCCCTTTTTAGGTAAATCTGCTATGTAAACCCATCTGCAGAGCCAATAGGGCTCCTCATTACAGATTTTGCTGTTGCAGCAGCTGGGTATGGCCTTGACCTTCCTGCTGCCTACCCTGGCTGCATAGCAAGGGCAAATTGGACTCTCAAGTTGGGGCATGTAGGGCCAGGGCATTACATGCTCCACTTTCCTCTTACCTCATATCCTGCCAGTAGAAATACACACATTTTACCTGTGTATGTATTAATTTAAGATGAAGAACTGAGCAGACTCCAGGAGTGGAGAGGTAAAAGAATAAATACCAGGTGGCTATCTTTGCCAAATACTTGTTCTGATGAACTCCAGATTAGGAAGCCTCATAAATGGGCCACGAATATTCCTATGTAGTATTTCTGATGAAGTGGACCAAGAGAAAAGTAAATCTGCTGAGAGGGCTGGCATTGCAAGAACGAGGGGATGTATTCAGAGTGGCACAGAAGGAGTGCAAAACCAGAAATGTGTCTCTTTCCAGGGTAAACAAAAGCTCTGACTTATAATGAGGTAAGATAAGAATGGAAAAACAATCTTAGTTTGAATTCCCCCTGTCAGTTTGCTTGGCAGTCAGTCCTGTTTCACTGTATATTTTAGTACTTATAATCTCCTTTGGTTCAGTTTATAGACTATTGTATGCAAGATCTTTTTAATGAAGAATTCTGGTTTGACACCACAAAGGTTTGAGACTCATAACTGCTTGGGAAGCACTTCAGAGCAAAACAAGTCTGTTTCCTCCATCAGGCAGTGAAAAACGTCTCTGAAAGGTATTCCGGTCTTTAAGCTGTGGTCTTCCAGAATAATTTACTTTCTCCTGCCATGGTAGTTTGTTCTTTCAACAGAAAAGATTCGGTATGTTACTCTTTGGCTGAGAAATCAATCATATGAAATGAATGATAATTCTGCTGCCAGGTAATACTTATCCATGTGAGTCAGTGACCTGCTGGTATTCTGCAAAAATAATCTACAGCAGGCAAATGCTGTAGTTTGAAGCAGTCATGGTTGGCTTTGCGCATTTCACCATTTGCTTTCATCAAATCCGTGTGTTTTATCCCTGAAACCAAAAGGAGTCTGTGCCAGCCAGTGTAGCCAGCAGCTGGCCTTTTGTTTCCTTTTACAAACATCAAACAGAAAAACACAACTTCCTTTGGTTCTGGTGTCACAGCCAAGTCATTTTTCAAAAGTGCACGTAGCTAAATGAGAATGCTGATTTCCTGTTGCTGAGCCTGGTGCACCCATTAGAAGTGATGCTGGACTCTCCCTCCATGTGGGATGAGCTGCCTGGTGCAGCCCACCAGGCACAGCGAGAGCAGGGTGACTGCATTAGGGAAAAGGCTAGGGTTGCACCCTCCTTTCCAGCCCAATCCCCTCCAGCATTTGCAGCAGTAAAAGTACATATTGGCTTTTTCCATCGTGGCCTTACAAGAGCATTGCCTCATGGAGGTGAGCTGACATGTTTGGATACTGACAGGCTTGTGTGTGTTTCTCCACTGCACAGCTTTGGACAGCACGGCTTGATAATGCTCTTCAGTCCCCTGGACTGAGGCTGGAGGCTTTAGAGGAGAAAGGCACAGGTGACTGAAGGAGGTATTTTGGTCTGATGGGTAGCAAAATACCCCTCTTCCTCTCACTGAAGGGGACCACTTTATCAGCAGGGGAGGCAAGTTGGTCCCAGGGGAACAGGAGAGGCTGTTTAGCTCCAGTGAGAGGTGAAGTGTGTGGCTGGATCATCCTGACTGGGCTGACAGTCCAACAGTAGCAAGTATGCAGGCACACAGGTCTGAAGAAAAAGGAGGTCACTTTAACTACAGCTTTGTATTATCAACTCCTGTAACTCTTCTGTCTTCAATTTACAAGAGCCACAAAGCCCTTGACACAGAGTGGCTGCACAAGTACTAAAGCCTTGTGGATTTGTGTATAATAACTGTTGTCCTTTTGAAATCTGTCTGTGCCACTGAGGCTTCTTGATGCTTCACAGAAAATTAAAGACACGCTCATTAAGATTTGGTCATGCTGGCCCAGAGCTGTGAAGGAACAGGGAGTGATCATGAAGCTTGCAGAAATGGAATGAGAACAGTGGCCTGTGACACTGGGACTCCTCACCCTATTGATGGAGAAAAGAGTTGAGCCTATGTACCTATGTCTCTGTGGAGCACTGTGCAGCAGATACCTGCAACATTGCTAATGATAGCTTCAAGGACGAAAAGTTCAGCTCTTACTGATTATGAGATTTGAAATTTACTGCATTATGTAGTAGCTCCTGTTCAATCCATGGGCAAAATATTTTCTGCACTTTTGGAGATTTGACAAAAATACCTATTCCACAAAGCCAGTTGTGAGCACAGAATGTTTCTGCTTTCACATACAGCTTCGGGAGTGAAAACAGAACAATTCCTGTACAGGCAGCTGGGTTATGAAAACTGACGGAGCATTGCCTGTGTGAAGAGAGTTTAAATGATGCACAAGGGACTGGTTAGTGTGTAATATGCAAATGCAAATCTATCCGTGAGGCATTACCACTACAAAATGTCTCACAATTATGCTCTTTTCTCTAGAAGTAATTTCTTACTATGAGTTCCTCCCCCCACCCAGCAGCAAGGCTTCATTTCCCAAGTGAACTGGTTCTAGTCCTTTATCCCCTCTCCACTGTGCTAAAGCAAATGGACTGACAGCTGAAGGGGTTGTCACCTCTTCTGATGTGCCTTAGAATCATAAAATGATTAAAGAACTTTCTTTAGGATCTCTCAGATCATTAAGTCTAGGTTTGTTGTGCTACAAAAAGCATGCAAGGATTCTTCCCTTGCTAGATGCTGGTCAGCCAGTCTGTGGGGTTAATGGTGATCAGCAATGGCAATGCAATGTCCAGCTTATCCACAACACACCATGTGCTCTTCAGTACAACAGTCAGCAGATAGAATTCAGGAAATCTTTTCTGCACTTTTCATAAACTGAATTTTTTCAGCTTTGTTAGATGAGCCTTGAAAACAGCTTGCAATATTCAGTGCAAATTGCTTCAGCCCAGAGACTGGAAGTGCTAAGACTCTCGTTTTCAAGTTCCTGGACAGATTCTGAGTGACAATGGAACTCAATTCACATCCAAAGAGTGCCTGTTGTTCCTTAAAAGAAATGATATCAGAGTGTCACATCACCTCCCTTGTGCCCAGCTGCAGGTACTTTAGTGGCAAAATTCATTCTGACATCCAGGTGAGCGATCAGTGCCGTGATCCTGGCTAAAGGTGACCGACAGCGTGAGCTTGTATGTGTTGTGCTAGGCTGTGGGATGCCAGCAAGCCATTTTGTATCACAAACCAGAAATTTTGTCGAGCAGATATAATGGAAGGCTTTGTTCAGACTTATTCAGAACAAGCTCTAGGAAACACAGATGATCGTGTTGACATAAAGTTATGGCACAGCAAAAATCTGGGTAAGAAACAACCAAGGCAACTTTCAGGTAGTTGTGGTCCTCATGAAACCACAGGGGAGAGGGGGATATTGTTTTTTCTTTTATGGAACATCAAGCCTAGACTTAGAGATGCAGACCCCAGTTTGTGCCACCACCATTGCAGCGACAAGTCACACTGGTCCAAGGGCTCACAAGGTCAGGCAGCAATGTGTGTGTACCCTTCCCCAGGGATACACATGACCAAGACCCAGTCTGGTGCTCTTTTTGATGGCAGTGTGGAATTTTCTTTCAGTCCTTTACAGAGGGACACATTCATTGTGCTGGTGTTGAGTAAGGTGCAGAAAGATGGAACCAGCTGAAATGTAGCCAGATAATGGCTTTTAAAACCTGATTTTTGGGAGAAATATTGACAAATTACATGGGACAAGCACCCGTCCCATGAAATGGCACCGAGTGAGCTCTCACATTCACATTTTGTAACGAAGTTAAGGCATTTCTGCTGCAGTGTGAGACAAAAGCAACTCACTACAATCTCGTTTTGCTACCAGCCATGTTGGTGTCTCAGCTGTTGACACACAGGTGATAATATTCCCCCTGATGCTGTTTAAAGACTCCAAAATACTTTCACAAAGTCACAGAATAGCTGAGATTGGAAGACACCTCCAGAGATTGTCTAGTCCAACCTCTTCTGAGAGTTGCATTTGTAATTTTTTAATTGCATATTAAAAATCAAAAAATGTCAGAAGAGGAATATTAAAGAGTTCTGTTTCTCATTAAAACAGGACAGCTAATGTACATACATTATGTTCAGTGACAGCCATTAACTAGTCAACAAATCATCCAGAATAGCACAATTTCTTTCTAACATGAGTGAATGGCTGTTGTGCAGTGTCTCATGTGCACATACAGCACATATAGATTAAGTCTGAAAGATAGCATCTATACAAGCAAGCACATTGTCAATGTCCATTGCACCTCAAAGTTCTATAAGCAGATGGTCTTTTAGAGGTTCTAAATTGTTGTCACAAATACATTCATTGGCAATTATGCTTAAAATATCATTCTGTGTTTCTGAAGTCACAGAATGTGACACAGAAGTCACCCTTCTGGGGTCACAGAGGTATTCGCTGACATTGGATTATGCTCCTGCAAGATGGTTCTTGTCCTGTTTTGAAAATGGGGGAAAAAAGTCAGGGGAGTTGCTATTTGGAATGCCATTTCCATAGCAAAACCTACAGCTTCTCTCTGCTGCGCCATGGTCCTGTGACAGAGCACAAAATTACCCTCCATGACAACCAAATTTTTTTTTACTGCATTTTCCCAAGGATGCAAGGACTGAAGTACCCACAAGTGCATAAATCCTGGAGTAATTAGAAGATGATTTTGAAGAAGAAGAAGAAAAAAATCTCCAATCTCAGCCTTATATTTAAAACAGTGTAATTTCCCAAATAGGAGCCAAGTCTCATTCCTTCATGTCTGTGATGCCTAAATCATTGCCACATCTGACTTTCTCTAAATGGGAACTCAAAGCTTCTGGTGGCTCACCAAGACTGCCTGTTTCTGTTTTGCTCAGCATTGAGCAAACCATCTAAAATCAAAACACAGTGATGTGAAGGCAAGCCCTTCTGTTGCCATGTTTTGGACTAGGACTTTAGTGTCCTGAAGGAGGGAAGAGTGCCACAACCAAGGTGACCAGGATGGGTCCTGGTGAGGGGAAGATCAATCAACTAAGTTCAAGGTGTGGTATCCAGGCAGGATCAGAGGCAGCTCACAGATATTCAGTTGAGCCGGTCTAGCTTTTCTTGGTTCTTCCTCTATTCCTCTGGATTCCTCAGCTTCATGACATCCATGTGACTAGATATGGGGGTAGCATTTTCTATTGCTGTAACTTCCCCAACACACAGGGCTCTGTTCCAAAATGCTGGTGGGTAGAGAGAATGATGTGTAAACTGAGATCCAGGGAATAAGTATACTTGTTATAGCTAGAAGGACTGTATCTTGTCAGAATAAATGTTTGCCAAGACCATTGTTAATTCCCTAAACTTTCTGGAAATGAAAGAGAATATCAGCCCCAGCAAAATGGGATTGAAGTTAACTGCTTTGATGTTTCTTAGAGAAATCTTTGGGTAATTTCTCAGCCATGTCTGTGCATACTATAGAATTAAATATTTGTTTCAACTTTACTGAGTTGCAAATTTCTCTGATACTTCGGTTATAGATTTCATGGCACAGTTTTGTCACTCATTAAAAACAGGGCATAATTAAGCTCCCTTTTGACATATTCCATGGGTCTGGCTCTGCCTCCGTTTTGCAAATGGATCCTATTTATATGCTGTTCTCTGATGTACTTGGGCAGCTAAAAATTCAAATAGCATTTCTATATCTTTCCAGGAAATAAATAATAGAATAAAAGAGAGTCCTGCTGTCAAGAGATTTTGTTTGAGTTGGTAACTTTCGTTATTGCAGAAGGCTTTTTGCTTGGCACTCTGTGCTGTAAACAGAACTGATAACAAGTCACTCCTGTGAAGTGGATTAAGTTTTGTCATAGTAGAAAAATATGTCAGAAAGTTACAGGAGTAAGTCCTAAACTGACTGAAGAGCTGAACACACTATTTCCTCCCTCTTTCTCCCATGCAAGTGTTGCATGTGAGAAGAGGCTGTTTTGAAGTCCCTGAACCTTCTTGTGAAGCCTTTGATTTGCTGAATTTCTCACTGTTCTTCCTTTTGATTTGATAACCACATAAGAGGTTAAACTAGGACATTTGGTTGCTTCTGTGTAGCAGTCTGCATTTCAAAGGTAGATGGAAATAGACATTAGAAGGTTTTACTGTACCTGAGCTGGATCTTAATCAGTTTCTTAGATGATTTTTCTCTCAAAGTTGTCATTGAGAAAAGGAGATTTTACTGTTCTAGACATGAGTGTTCATTAGGGCTTAGAGGGAAATGGTAAGACCCACAGTTCCTTGTGCAAGTTGCTCTGCCAACCTCTAGTAAGACATCTAACATCTCCTCTGCTGTGATAAAGCTGTCACTGGACAGAGGGGATTTGAATAGTGACTTGCTGATAGGCCAGCCATTGTGCCTTAGAGACTGAACTGGATGGATTTTTCACAAAGGAGCAACTTCATAAGGAGTTCGATATTAATTTTCCCCCTTAGTCTGTGTATTTCATAGCTTCCTGTGATGAAGAGAAGGTTTGGATGGAATCAAACCCCTTTTCTGAATCCATATGGTCTCTGATGAAATGATTCAGTTAGTCTCTGTAGTCTCAACTGACTTTTCCAGAAAGCACGAGTCATCTCCCTTCAGTTCCCCTCTGTAGGACTTCAGCCATCCAGAACTTACAGAAAACTCATTTGGATCACTGTTCATGTGGCCAAAAAGTTTTTACAACTTTTTTACATAGGCTGAAGAGAGTACTGTGTTGTTAAAATCATCTTTCCTTGCTGTCTTGCCATAGGACTCACTTTCTGGAAATGACATTTTTGGCAATGGGACGGTGGAACTTTAGAAAAGTCGCCAACACAGCCTGCCCTTCCTGAAAAAGTATCCCTTTGCAAGCCATCTGCTCAGCCTGGAAAAGCTTTGTTCTTCTCATAGGTCATCTGAGGATTTGAAAGGAAAGAACATGATCAAAATCATGCAGGCGCAGCACTTTATGCCAGGCTAACAGCCAGCCTAGACCTGCCATCAAAGATGCAGGAGCAGGAGCCAAGCTCAGAGCTAATGTGGGATGGTAATAAAGTCTGCTGCATGGGCAAACTTTGTCAGGAGGACCAATTGTCTGGTCAGTTCACAGGGAAGCACCTGTTGCTCAGAGAAGAAGAGCTAGACCCTGTTACAGGCAGATACAATACATATGAGAAGCAGAGAAAAATGATTTCGGTTTTATAAGATATGAAAGTTAGATTTGATTCGGGGATTAAAAACAATTGTTGCAGTTGCGCCTTTGCCAATAAAGGATTGTTTCTCTACAGGTCTTCAGTGATGCAGCTCAGGAAGGTGACGTTGAGTGTGCAGGAAGCTGGGAGCACAGGTACTGGTGCTGTTCATGAATGCTGAGGGCTCAGCCCTCAACGGGGCTCATTTATCCTCTTGCACAGAAAGGTGGGATTCCTCATTAGCTGGGTCATTGCTGCTTGACCTTGCCCTGTTCTGAGGGTAATGCAAAGTATTCCAACACTTTCATTGTCTGCTTTTTGATCAGTGAAGAATTTTTTCCCACCTTGACTGATATTTGAACTTAGCTTGTGCTGCTGGTTAGTGATTCCAGACACTGCAGAAAGAAATACTTAGCCGTAGACATATGTCACAGTCTGAAATTAAAGCTCAATTTAGTTTAATTGTCCTTGATTTTATCAAGCATTCAAAATGACTGACTGATTTCACATGCAGAAAATAAATACAGAGGGAGCAGCTCAAAAACGTCTTTCTCTTTATGGCAGGAATTTTATACAGTTTTCTGGTCTTCTGAAAGATCTTTTGTTTGTTCTGAACCTGATTAAATATCTCAAATAAAGGCTACTTTGGTAGTGTAAGAGGCCAACACAATTTGTACAAAGGCATGGGATAGTTTCTTGGTACTATTTGAA
Organism: Brachypodius melanocephalos; assembly: GCA_013398615.1. Taxonomy (NCBI): domain Eukaryota; kingdom Metazoa; phylum Chordata; class Aves; order Passeriformes; family Pycnonotidae; genus Brachypodius; species Brachypodius melanocephalos. The sequence continues at coordinate 36,914,833 of VZSR01003807.1, forward strand.
CACAGCTTGGCATCATCATAGTTTTTGTGTTAGTTTGCTAATATTTCAATGTTCCCAGAAGAGGCAGACGATTCAGACACCTGGGCAGCTCAGACAGGATTAATGGATCCAGCTCAGCAATTAATCTTGGCCTTTGAGTAAAAGTGATATTCTCCCACTTTCTCTAGAATCATGTGGCCACTTCAGGCTGTTCTGGGAAGATTTTCCAGGGATAACCTGAATTCTGCAGTATTATTCTGTTCACAGAAATTCTGCTGCTGCTGTTATTGCTGCAGAACCCAAGAGTGAGGGGGATGAGAAAGCAAGAAGCTGGAGGAGGTAGTTGCAAGAACTGTTACTGGATTTTAATTCTTTTATTAGTTTCTGATCTTCTTGTGTCCAGGAGCTCCCATCATGGCCTTGGACCCACTGACAGAAGCCGTGCTGTGACGATCTCTCAGTCTGCTCTGAGAAGGGAAGGAGGTAAACACCAGTGGTGGATTGAAATAACATCACCTTTCCCCACACTGTGTCAAGAGAAAGGAGTGGGTACACCCTGATTTGCAGCACTGGAGGGAAAGATGGCAGGTCCTGCTTCATGTGCCATGGCAAGCACTGAGCAGGCAGCAGGGAGTGAGTGCTGGGAGTCTGGGTTGTTTGGGTGGATGTGGCTCCATGCTGGACTCTTCAGCCTCTTGGGTGCTCTGAAGCTGTCTGTAATATCAGTGGGAGGTACATGTCCTACAGGAACCCAATTGACACACTCTAAATACTCTCTGGGCCAGACATCATCCTTTCGTTGCATCGGTGCCTGAGGTTTTTAGCTGAGTATGGCTCCAAGGCTACCAGAACCTTTTCAGCTTGCCCAGAGGTGTTAAGGTCTTTTATCCTCCTTGTGTCCTAGCTCAGCCTCAGGCTCATTTGTGCAGCATCTGACTGTCCTAGCTGGGCATGTGAGCCCAAGCAGACAGGATGTGCATGCAGAGTGTGTTGTGCTTTCCAGAACTACCTGGCTCACTGTAATTTTTCAGAGCCGAATCCATGGCACAGCCCTTGCTCCAGTAGGATCTGAGGATTCTGTCAACAAATGGAGGGAAGAAACAGGTTCCTGATACCTAAGGATTTCTGGATGCTGTCCCTCCCACAGGCTCCTCAGACCTGAGGAGGGAGCAGTGTACTCAGTGTCCACTGGTATCTCAGTATCCCAGATTGCCATCTGGGAGCCCTCCTTCTGCAGGGCCTGCTGGTCACTTGGCTGTGTCTGGGCCATCACGTGGTGGCAGACGTGTCCAAGGGGACAGATGGCAGCTCTGCCAGCTGGACAGCTCATCTGACCCACACACTGCTCCCTGGGGCTGGGGAAAAGGGCCAGGGAACACCATGCTTTTCCCAACAGGCAGTCAGTGGCAGTGGCTTTTACTCAGGATCAACTGATCCCCTTTAGAGAACCGAAAGTATTTTATTAGCTATCTCTGGATAAGCTTCCTCTCCCAAATAGTTCCAGACAGGATGCTTTTTCACTTACTAAAGATCTGAGGATCATGTCCTCCATTGTTGGAAACTGTCCTACTTCCTTTGATTCCTGAGGAGCTGTAACAGACTATGCCAGAAGAGGATGTATTTCCTTAGTTTCTTCTTAATGGTAGGAAGGAGGTGAAATTTTCTTGCTAGGAGTTGATACCTTTTTTTTATTCTTTTGTGTAAAGAGAAGGAAATAATGTAATACAAAATTTTTTAAAAGTTTGTAGTGCATGAATTACCTCTTTTACCTTCCTTGTTTTTTATAGCTTTGACATAAGACATATGATTCAATTTGGATTAAAACAGAAATAAGCTCGTTTTGCTCCTACACATTTCTTTAAAAGCCTGCACATTCTGCTTCTGATATTTTCCTACCAGATCATTTCTGAGGGGGATATGGCTGCCTCTGGCTTTAAAAAAACTTTAGCTGCTGTTTTTGAAAGCTTCAGAATTAATCTAATCCATTTTATTTGAGCTTATGTGTGTGTGCATGCATGGAAGTTTGTATTTGTATGGAAAGCTAACTAGAATGTCAATATACCAGTATATCTGGGGGGTTTTTGGTTGGTTGGGTTATTTTGATATTTTGTGTACTATTTTCAGTCTTTTTTTTTTTTTTTTTAAACTTCTGGAAAACATTGCAAAAAAGAAGTTTGTTGGGGTTTCTTGCGGTCAGAGCATTGGTGAGTGTAAAGATGCAGTGATCGCAATTCTTTCCATACAGATGCTTTTATTTAGATTTGTTCATAGACCAGAAATACCCCCTGGTACACTTTGTGGTATGTCATGCTTTGGATACCTGTGATTTCATTTGGGGGAAAACCAAAAAAGGCAGCCAGACTGATTCCCCAACTCAAGCAAAGAGTAGCCATGCAGAATTCAGTGACAGGCCAGCCCAGAGAAATTCACCTTGAGCTCATCCTTCAGCCATTCCCACCTTCACTCTCTCCTTTGCCTCTCCAGTGATGCCACATCCCAGATGAAGGGTCAACCAGCCCTGTATCTTGGATCATGAGCTGTGAGCAAACAATCCAGCAGGTCTATGACATTCAGCTCTGTGAGATTCAGTAAAGCAAGTCACCTTGGGCAGAACAAATGATGTTTTAAGGTCCAGCATGTCGTCCGTGTACCTTTGCAGTGATTTCCAGCCATGGGCAGAGGCCTGGGAGGGTAGGGAGAGGCCCCTGGAGGTGCCTGGCCCTGCAGTGGCTCCAGGACCCTGCGTCATGGAGGAACACAGGCAGCCACCTCGGCACCTGGCTGTGCTCTCACATCTGTCAGGCAGCAGCATCCCTCTTGCTATTCTTGTTCATGCAGTTTTGACTGGTGGCTTGCATTACCCCAACAGCCTGAAAAGAGATTATTTCCACTGATGGCACCACATGACCTCCTGGCAAAGAGAATGCTGCTTCAGCAGCAGATTCAGTTTTCCCCAGGGCATAGAAACCCGTGTGACACGGCACAGCACAGCTGGAAATCAGATGCCAGCCTCCTTCAGACAAGCCAGCAGGCACGGATGCCAAAGGGGCTCAGCTATGGCACAGTCTGCAGTGGACTGGCCACTGTTGTGAATGCTGAAGCTGCCCTCGAGCAGCCATGAAGTTTTCCTCCAAAGTCACAGTAAGTGTGACTGAGCATTGCTGTGAAAATAAATCAGCTTTGCTCATGGTAGAGCAAAGTGACGTGCAGGCACACTCAGCAAACACTCATGTTCCCCTTGGCATGACTCTCTGGACCTCCCAGGGGATCAAAGGCACCCAGCCTGCCTGAGAGTGTCTCCAGCTGAAATCCAGCCCTTGCTGCCTGACTGAAAACTGCTCAGGGAAGCAGGAGGGATTCATGAACCCCCTGTGCCTGTGATGGCCTTGGTCACTGTGAGGAGACCCTCTGGAGGCTTTTGCCCACACCCAGCATATCCTGTGCATTCATGGAAAGCTGGGCTTTCACTGAAGGTTGTGAGGGCTTCTTCAGGCAAGGGAACAGAAATTTTGATTGACTTCCCTCCCGCTGCTATCCCCAGCTGCCATCTGGGGGAACATCATCCCTACATCCATAGCCTTTTCTAATATGGCAGCTTGCTCTGACAGGGAACAGTGGACTCAAGCTGGAGGCAGCAATGGGTCACAGCAGAGCCCAAAACATTTGTGGCCAAGGTGGCCACAAGTGGCTTGGAAAATGTGCCATGAGGGAGAACTTCCCCATTGCCTCTCCCCACAGCTCCCCTTGGTGTGATGCACTCTTTCTGACCATGGCCACACACTTTACCCCAAAAGCCCAGGTGCCATCCAGAAACATCTTCCCTGAGCTGCTGCTGCTGCTGAGGGCACAGATCTGCGTGAGCTAACGTGATGCAGAAGAGCCGTGACGCTCTCATCTGTCAGCCCTAGGTAGGAATTTAAATTAAAACTCATTTAGCTTGGTGCTCCCTTCTGATTTATTGGCAGACGTTTCTCACTGTTTGAGCCTTGTTAAATTTCTAGCAAACACTTCACTGACCAGCTGTTCCTATTAAGTCCAAAGAGTTCTGCAGAGTGGGGTCATTGCTGCCTCACTTTTGGTGGCTCTCGTTCACAGTCCCCACAGAACTCTCTTGGGGAGGGAATTACACCCATCGCTCCATGAGACACCTTGCTAATGCCAGTGAAGCATTCTAGGGTTTGGGCCTCTGTCTCTCCCAGTTCTCACATTTTTTGTGCTATGAATCAACAAAACACCTCATAAGCTTCCTGTCAACCGATGTGGCAGGATCATTTTCCACTTCAGGCCTTTTTTCTTGCCATTTCATCCTGCTTGCTATAACCCAGTCAGGCATTTTCAGATGCCTGTGGAGGCAATGTCTCAGGTCTGCAGTGCAGTTGCAAACATTAGTCATGAACAAATCAGACTTTGTTTCTGTACTTAGAGATCTCGGTGAAGAAACTACAAAGTATTAGTGTTTTACCTGCGAAAGAGGATAGCTTTAGCATCCAAGCACATCTCATACATGCAGTAAAGATGCCAGAGCTTTGAATTCTCCTTATTTATTGCAGTAATGCTATTTTACATTTAGATTGTGTCTCCCTACTGAAGGATATCAGGGTAGCTCATAAACAACATACACACTTTAATAATACATCATGGAAACACAGCATCCTCTGGGGTGGACAGAAAAACCCGAGGAGAACTCAGTGCATAGCACAAAAAGAAACTTGTCTCAAAGCAGAAAGAGAAGTCGCGATGCTTATGCAATGCTCTTACAACTATACTGCTGTGGAGAGGGAAAAAACCAAACAACATTGTTTTTTAAAGTTTTCATCAAAAAACCACTACATGGTGAGCTCTGTGGAATTCAATTTATCGAGCTCTAAGGATCACGAGTTAGGTCAGCCTTGCCAGGAATTGCTGCAGTTTGTAAGTAATCCGAACTTGAGGTGTCAGAGCCCTGTTATACTTCTCTGATCTCTTGCCTTGCTCTATTGTTTATTCATATGGTACTGCATAGCTGTGCTTGGGGCAGGAAAGACACTACTTCCACCCCAGAAGCAGCAATTTGATCAAAACTGGGAAGGCTTAGGAACTGACAACCCTCCTTCCCACTCCAGGTGTGCAGTTAGTAATTAAACCCATGTTTGTTTTAAAATGTGTGTGTGTGTGTGTTATTGGTGCTAGGAAGGATCTTTGCCATTCCAGCTGAATTCAGTGTGTCATGTAGGTAACAGTCCAGTGTCAAATCTGGGCCAGGATTTTTGGGAAGCTGAGTGGATGACTGAGAACAATGGAAAAGCTGTTCCTGACTTGCATTTGGAAAGGCTCTTTCCACCTAAATAGGTGAGACTGTTCTAATCTTCATTCGGCAAAATCCTCTTACCAATTTGTTTGGAGTGAGATATTGGAAAATTTTGTTGAGCCCACACCAAAACCAGGGCTTTTTCTAGAATATACTTTCTTTTGTTAGAAATCCTAGATACATTGAAAGAATAGCTGGGAGCACTTTGTCTTTCTTTTAACCTGTTGACTGACAAATGATCCCAATGGATTTTCGCAACTCTCTCACCTGTACGCAAACATCCAAATGGTAATAGACAGTAATAGACTATTCAAAATTTAGACTAAAAAGATTTAAGACCACAAAATAAAATCCTATCTGCAGTAGGAAAGACACCATCCAGCTCTGCCCTGTTAGCCGTAGTTAAGAGTTTTTTAGCTCCCATTAAACTCTTTGCAGGTCTGAACTTGTCATCCTCTTTTTAATTCTAGGCAAGTAGCAAATTGCTTAAAAATGTAGAAGCTGTCCTTATGTGTATGCACGCTTGCTTCTGCCTTCAGCTTTCAAGCATCTGAAGGCATCCATTAGATTAGTTATCATGTTAATAAGTGGATTTTAGAAATGCAGCATATCCACGGCTCTCACTTGGACAAAAAACTCAAGTGATTAGAGGCTTATGTCTGGATATATCAGGGAACTGACCTCCATCCCTGAAAGTGTAACTTCGAGCTCATTTTATCTGCCACACAGAGAGAGGGGAATCTTAGTGCCCTGGTAGCAAGCAAAATTGAAAGCTATGTGGGAGATTAGAGATGGCTCTATCTGATACTGCATTTCCATGCCTGGTGAAGAAAGGTGAGCGTGGTTATTGGAGGATGTGCATTTTTCTGGGGAGGAAAAAAAGAAAAAAGGAAGCAGCCCTTCTGGATCTTTCTCAAGGTAGCAGAGGATTCTTGTCCCTGTTGTTACACATTCCCTGGTCCAGGTTATTGGCATGTTGTCCATGCACAATGTGGAGACAGAGAGGACTCTCTGTCAGTCATGTATGAGGAGCTGAGGGTCTCTTCGTGTGCGTAAGGGAAGTTCTAGTTAAAAAAATTAACCATGAAACTGAAGGAATGGTGATTTCCCTGCTTCACTGTGGAATCAGCCCCTCTTTGCATCCTGTTAAATCTCCTCTGCCAGAGATGACTCATCCCTGAGGTTCATAAAAATACTTCTGAAGAGCTGAGAGGTTTTTTTCTCTTTTCTTTTTTAATTCTTTCTTTCTTTAAAAAATTTTTTTTTACTGTTGAAGTGGACTCATAGCACTGAATATATATTTACAAAATTATTCCCTAAGGATATTTTCAGAATCCTGCTCTTTAATTCCATCAATACTTTTAGCATAAATACAAGGAAGTCTGTGACACAGGGGATACAATGTCAGCAATGTGGGTAAGAAACACACCTACAAAACCTGAAATTATGTTCAATATTTTTGGAGAAAGGACAGGATTTTCATTTCCTATTGTAGTAACCTGGTAGACTAGGCTTATCTAGGTTGCTTGGTTATTGGCGAAGAGAGGACTGATCAGGTAACCACTGCCTTGTGTACACAGGACAGCTGGGTGGGGAGCATCTTCCTTTTCATAATGGGGTCCTATTAGGAGGCACCAAAATCCTACAGTGAAAATAATGCCTTTTTCTCTCATATGCAAAGAGATGCTGCAGGCCAGCATCGTGAGCATTCCCCATGGTCACTGGGGTAATCTACCTCTTCTGCGAGGTGTTGTTATGTCACATGTGCGCCAGGGAGAGGAGAAATTTGCTCCCTGAGCATTTTCTGTATTGCATTATCCATCAGGGCTGTGGTATGGGAGCTGAGAGTAAGTTTTGTGTGCAGGATGAGTCACAGCAGACTCAACCTGCTGCAGATGGGGGTACTCAAAAAGCCCTGGCGCCCAAGAGGCTCTAAGTGACAGCACAGGTGACAACCTAAGCAGTTTTCCTCCCTGAGGAAGTGAACAGCCACCAGTCAAGTGGCATCTTGGGATGAGTCATCGCTGTACTGAGCAGCACCATTATTTTGGGAATTAAGCGACGGAAGCATGTGCCCATGTATTTTAAAGGGCTGAACAATAACATCTACACCATTATGACCAAACTTCACAGAGCTTGGCAGAGATCAGGCAAACCGTGAAGTTTCTATTTGCAAATGCCTCATTGATGTTATTCCAGTGCTTCTGCCATTATCTCTTGCACATTCTCTGTCCTTCCCTGCCACACATTTAGAAAGTAAATAAGCTCATCAGACACATGTTCCGTTTTATGAGAGCAGAGATGCGCACAAGAGCGCGAATGAATATGAATAGCCCATTTTTGGCACTGCCCAAGCTTTGGAGCTGATTTGTGTGACTCAGAAATAAATACTGTGCTAAAAGGGCTCCTCCACAAAAATATGGATGGTGAAAGTAATGGGGAAAGGAGGAAACATTCTTCTCAGAAAATGGCTCTCCCTGAGATAGCTTCCTGAGACACATGGCAAGTTTTGATGTGGTCCTGGTTTGTGTGGCAGCACTTTGGGTTTGCTGACAGCTCTCTGCCCAGGGAGCCAGGCCACTGCTTCACTCTGAACAAATGTCTTCAGAATGCAGAAAAAATGCACTTGTCTTTGAAGGGAACAAAGATGAAAGAGAGTCTATAAAATTCTCAGCAACAGAAAATAAATAATCATAATAAAAAGCCATACAGAGCTTTAATTTCCTTTCTGTTTTGGTTTTGGTTTTGTTTTTTTTTTAACACTTTCCCCATTTCACACTCTCAGTCTTAAGAAGGTGGCCTTGAATACAGCATTTTCACACTTGACGATAAAAATTATTAGACTAGTTAGCATTATACATGAACTGGGAATGATTGTAAGCCTAACAAGGCCAGGAACATCCCTAATATTTAGGTTTTTACCTGTGTCTGCTTTTTAGGATGGATTTTAAATCCTACCACGTAGTCCATAAGCTTGTCACATTGCTACCAAACCATGGGAAATCCACCCTTGCACCAGAGCTGGTGGAAAATGGGCACCCAGAAAGCTGTCAGTTGTGCTGGATTGTCATTCCAAATACATAAGAGAAGAGCTTTGTTTTCACTGCAGAATTTTGGTGCCCCACACTTTTTGGTAGAAGGGCTGTTAACACTGTGCAGAAGCCCATAGGCAGATCTCTAGCCCTGTGGATCCCAGATCCTCACCACCTCCCCAAAATCTAGACAGCTGTGGAGATCAACTGATTTTGTTAATTCTTGGAGCTCATCGAAGAGTGAATAGAAGTGGAATCCATTTGTGAGAGATGGAAGATGCTTCTCTGCTGGACTATGAATCCTATTTTGATGGCAGCACTGGGCTTTTAAGGCTGCCTCTGTCTAGGTGCTAAGCCAGTCTACATGGTATCAGCTTATTCTATCCATTGTACACTAAAAATGATGTGTGGGAGGCCCCAAAGATATCTCAGAGGGATTGTACTTTCAAAGACCATGCCTTCAAACATTCACTGGTGGCTATTCCGACCTTGTAGCAGAGCAAATCCAGGTGTGCCAAGCCAAGAGAACTGTAAGGTCCATACTTTTTAAGGCAGATATAAAATAAGGTGTAGGAAAAATTTCTTTAAAAACTGTATTTATTGAATCACCACCAAGTGTTTCTGAAGAGTCTTGGAAAGAAGGCTTGAGTACTGCCTGGACTGACTCTGTCCAAGCAAGGAGGGGAGGAAGGTTTTGGATCAACTCTTTCCACAGCACTGGTTGATAATGCTTTCTGCTATTGGAGATTAATGTGACAGGGTTAAGAGTTTTATTTAGTAAGTCTTTACTCCTTACTTTATTTTGGTGGAGTATTTTTTCCTGGAAGATTAAACTAGAAAGCAGTGTTCCTACAGTGAATAAATACATCAGAACCAGAAACTAGAAAGGCTTCATACCTGGTCAGCCCTTGAAATCCTGCTGCACAAATAAAACAAGCCTTTGGGAGGAATAGTGTGGATTTGGTGTCCAGCTGCCTGCCACACAGAAGGGAGCTGAGAAGTGGGCCTGGGTCTGACTGTGAACCTGCTGTGCCAAAACCCTGGATGGGGAGGAAGGGCCCCACTGATTCTCTCAGGGCAGATGGGCAGGGGATGCCTGGTCTCTGGGGCATGCTGGCCTCCAAAGAGCACCAACAGGGAGGAAAAGAAGAATCTATCCTCAGGTCCTGGGCTGTCAAAAATGGATTTTCAGGACATGACTGCTATGCTGTTGCTTGGTCTTAAGTGGAGGCTCTTGAGGGTTTAGGGAGCCCTTGCTCCGTGGAGGACAATGTTCACCGCGGTTACTCATTGGGTCACTGTGGCCAGAGAGTGAGTGAAAGGCACAGAGTGATTTTCCTGTAGCAGGCAGCAGGGTTTTGGTGTATTTGTTATAAGCCTCTGTCCCTCTATGAACACGGGGTTGATTTAGGAAGGAATGAATCTTTTGCGCAGGGGTATCTATAGTGGCTTTGGGGAAGGCTTTACAGATCTGCAGATATCTGTGTGCACGTGGTAAAACACCGAAACATGCCCTTACTCCTGAGGGGAAAAGAGCCCATGTTTGAGAGCAGATCCAGACTGCCCCACACTGTGTCACAGCCCTGTCATGGCACATCCACCTGCCCTGCCTGTCCCTGCCCACCCCCTGGAGCTCCCCCACCACTCCATGTCACCCCTTGGTGCCATCAGCCCCTGCCCCATCAGCCCTGCAGCAGGGCCAGTCTGGAGCTCCCCACAGCCCTGCCTGCTGGCCATGGGCCCTCGGAGCCAAGCCCACCCACAGGGGCACATCCCAGCCTGAGAACATGCTCCAGGTGACATCCCAGGTACAGGGGCCCCTGGCTACTTTCTGTCATCACAGTTCTCCTGCTGTGCTGAAATGTCCCAAGTCAGGGAAGAAATGCATGGCTAGGTCGGGAATGCCACCATCCATTAAACTTTGAGCAGAAGGCTTTTCTCTGAGAGCTGGTTGCTAATTCGAGACAAGTTGTTAATGAGGTGCAGGCACATACCCTCAGCCAACTATCTTGCACCATTTTGTTCCCTGGAATCAGGTGTGGCGTTCACTTCCAGCACTCCCGAAGGCAGTGTGCTGGGGTTTTGGGTTTAAGCATGCTGGGCTTGAGCTACCAAGGCAGCAGCATTGCTACATCTGTTCCATCTGGAGCTGTAGGATACTGACTCACTTTTATTTTCCTCCTACGTCTTCACCCACTAGAAATAAAGGGGTGTAAAGAATGTCATTCCTTGTCATTGTGGTTACAGAAAAACCTGGAAATGCAACTGAGAGTACGTGTAACTTCAAAAATCAGGAAGTGAAACAAACAAAGCTGTGCAGCATTTATTAATAAATTTCAGTTAAGTCTCCCTGGTTTCAAGCCCAGTTAGACGATTTCTCTAGGGGGAGGCAGGAGGAAAGTGAATTTATGACTGTTGGATGTTTGAGCCTGTCAGAATTGTATTGAGTACTACAAAAAAATGGATGGCTAGAAATAAATTTGGGTGTGAATAAGCTGTTTCCTCCACAGGTCTGGTTTACACTGGCTGGGTGTGCTTAACGGTTGACTGGAGAAAAAAAAATGTGACAGACAGGATTGTTTCTTACAAGCTCCACAGGGAATTTAAACACAAGCTCTGTTCTTCTTCCCTTTAATTCACCCTCTGGTCACCGGCAAAATAATTCAGATTCAAGCTTCGGGTTTAGGAGAATTGCTGGTAGAAGGGGAAGGGTTAATTTGTTTACTTGGGGTGGTTTTCTGTTTATTTTGTTTTACTTTTTTAAGCCCTGATGTGAATTATCCATTTTGGCAAGTGAATGAGAACAGTTGCATGGACTTGGTATTTTCTGTCACATACACTATTATTAGTAAGAAACACATTTCCTTTTGGGGTGCTAAGGACAAAAATAAGGCTGTTCACATCACCACCCTCCTTATTAACTCTGTTAAAGCAATTGTGCTGGCATTTAAGAGAACTGGCAAATGCAGTTTTTCAGTGGCAAATGTGATGCATTCAACGCTCTTTTCACATGAAGAAGAAAACAGGGGCTTTTAAGCACAGGGAACAGAATAGCCAAGCTTTGGGAATGATTTCTAATATTTTAAAGATAAAAGACGGGGGAAAGATCTCATTTACTTGTTCCGTCGTGAAGGAAAGGGAACAGCTCTATTATCCAAAATCTCCTCTGGAGCTTTGAGTGCTACTTGGTGCACATTTTCTCTCCATGTGTAGACGTGTCTGCCTTCAGTGACAGCTCACTGGGCTGTGGCTTGGACTTTCTGTGCAATATGGACGGTATCGCTTCATAATTTAAGCACAAGGACAGGACATGTCTCCGTAGCACAAAGTTTATCCATTTGTAGGGCAGGATACATTTTCTAACAATGGGTCCTATCATGATGCCCAGATGCTGTTGAGCTCTTTTCTTTTGTCAACAGTGCTGTCATCAGTCATAACAGCATGGTGGGTCATTGGGTCATCTTGCTGGGTACCCAAGCAATTCAGATCATGGGGTGCTGAAATTTGCTTCCTTTCAAGGTGCTTTGCTCACTGTTGTTGGCTTTAAATTTGGCCCAAATTAGGTTGGTTTGAAACTGTTGTGGTATTTGCCAACTCTATCTCACTTCATTTTCCACTGATACTGATTAAACAGAGTTCTTTGACTCTCCAAAACAGATTTCTTGTGCTCATCTCTCACTACTTGTCACTTACCTACTTGTCTCCATTTGTTGTGAAGAAAGTTGGTGGTTCTAAACCCAAGCAGGGGTTTAATGTTGCCCTCAACTTTGAGAGAAATGAAATGCAGTGTTGGAAAGTGCTGCAGTAACTGATGCACAGGACACTTGTTTACCTTTTCTTTTCTAAACCAAAATGTCCAAGAAGCTGGTAGTGATAGCAAGCAAAATGCCTCTCTCTGGCTGATGGGGACAGAAAAGTCATACAGATAAGGCAAAGAGATAGAGAAGTTTACTTTACACTTAGCAATTAGGTATTTTTCCTGTCTGTTTCAAGGACTTTGGTCTTCATCCACCAGCCTTTATATATATACTAAATAGCATTTAACAAGTGGCTTTTAAAATAGGGTGAACTTTTGCAAGGGGAGTATTTATAGAAGTAGCTATTTAGTTTGTTAGTAATTTTTGGTATTCATTTTGCTATTGCTGAACATACAGAACAGGATTATTCACCCACATTACCCAGCTGCTTCTGTTTGATAACACAATAAAGATTGCGAGATATCTTTCCACGGTAATGAGTGTGATGTCATGATTCAAGTGATGTCACAGATATGAAGAAGTGAGATCTGTGAGAAGGAGTTGTTTTTGAGACAGAAAATCCCAAATATAAATGTCTTGCATTATTGGTCAAATGGTAGATTTTCATGCAATTCAATTAAGGAATATTGCATGAAATTTTCTGTGACGCACTTGAAAAATGCTTCCTGATATTGGAGTCCACTAAAAACACAATAGCATCTTATTAAAAGAAGCTGTGGTACTTTTCCAACTATTCTTTTCCTATGGATGAGACTTGGTGATGCCAGAAGTTTATAGAAGAAGGTGATATATTACAGTGCCTAGCAAAGAAGGGGTGGGGTTGGGATTTTTTCATTTAGCTTGCTGGCAGTTCCAGCTGAACGGGATATGCACTTGCATTTGGAAGTTCTCTGACCTCTTCAACAGCTGGGACTTATAGAATTGTAAACTTAACACACATTTTGATAAGATTTTTCTGATGCTGCAGCTCTGTGGAACTGCAATGAAGCCATGCAAGGGAACATTCAGAAATGTAGGTTTTAAGTCAGGTGTACAAACCATTACCACTAGATGCTTCAGTGGGTCTTTCGTGTAGAAGTCCTGTAACATTGTTTGAGTTAATCTAACCCAAAATGCTATTGGTTCTTCTCTTCAGAAGTCTATTGAGACAATGCACCGTTTCTCTGTCTCAGTAATGGGAAAAACCTCTTGAGCTGGACATGTGCATCACACAGCTGGCTCTGAACTCTGTGCTGGATAATAGGCAAAATTGCTTCTCATTCACTTGCAGCTGAAGACTGGGAATTTTCACTGCTCTGTGACAATGTGCATCAGGTCAGCCTTGTTGGTCATCCACTGACCAGCCTCTCCTGGCTTTTGGGATCCAGAGCAGGGCAGAGGCTATGCCAAGACCTTGCTGGTGGGCATCTCAACAACTGGCAAAGCAACCTGTTCAGAGGCACACTTCCAGCACATAGCCTTCACCAATGCAGCTGCTGCCTATTTCAACACCCAACAATTTGGTGTTTTGAGCTGACACTTGAAAGTCTGGTTCTTGCTTTGGAATTGTGCTGCAATACTCCAAATCTTCTGTTTGGTTCTTCCCAGCCTGCTAATATTATCCCAGTCCTGTTTCTGCAGGTGACACACATGGGTGTATGATTGACTGGTAATGAGCTAAATGATCTCCACTGATAGCAATATCTACTTTTGTCTTTCTCCATTTGGTAGAGCAGCACATGAGCTGCTATACTAGAGAGCATCCCTTCATACTAAGGGAGATATGCTGGGGAAAATCCATTTTGGATTTATGTTTGGAATATCCACAGATGTCTGCTCAGATTTTCCATCTCGTAAACTCTTGTTGTCAGGCTGAAAATGTAACTGCAGCTGGCATCAGTGGGTAAACTCGCAGATATTTTATCTCTTGGATCAAAGAGTATGGACAGGGCAAAAAAAAAAATACCAGGAAATTTTTAACAGCAAAGCTCAAATGCAGGAAGACAGCTCTTAAAGTTTTTCTGGTATTTTTAACTGAGGATCTTCTCCATTAACACAATGTCCTCCAGTGCTATGGATCACCCAACTTGCTCCACCAGCGAGCTGACTTCCATTAGACTGGCATAAGTGTGAGTGCTAATAACTGAGAGGAGGTTGACAGCAGAAAAGTGTGTCTGGAGGTGGCAGCACTCGTTCAATCTGACCAAGAAATGATCACAAAAAGCAAGAAGAAATTATGGCCTTGCAGAGTCTGCCAAGAAGTGGCTGGGACAAGCTGTGATGTGCTTCAAACTCCCAGGCTAACCCCACACTGACCAGCTATGGCTTGAGATACCAGAGGGAGCCTGCCTCTGGGATACTCCGTGGCTCTGAGTGCTGGACAGACAGCACACAACACCATGGGAAAGCTGCATGAGGCCATCACTTCTGGAATTACAAGGCAGAGAGAAGCACTGCTGGTGTTGAGTTTTCCAGGAAAATGGAAACAGGTAAGTGAGGAAAGTACAAAGTCAGTTTTAGGTCAACTCTGCAGAGCAAAAAAACCCCACAATAGGCAGCTTTATTTTTGACAATAGCTGATCCTGAAGATGTTTTTAATAATTTTTCTATCCACTCAGACAGAAAGTTATCTGTGAAACTGCTGCAGGTATTTGAAAAGTGTTGCAGTGCCCTTGAAAGGAGCAGTATGTTTTTAAACTAATAGTGTCCAGAGAAGGTGAATGCCCAACATAGTTTGTGATTAAGCTGAGGTTTCCCAGTCAATCTTGCCGTTTCAGGGATGGTAAAACCGCAGCTTGTTATCAGTAACAAAAAAAACCCCTTGTCCCAAATCCTTAAATTCCAAGACAGTAAGAGTGGGAAGAAAATTCTACTGTGAAGATAATTAACACTTGACAACAAAACAAAAATTTCGTGTACAAAAGACAGCTGCCTAGCTGACATTGAAGCTTAGGGCAAATGTTAATGCTCCCATAATTGACTTATAGATTATCTGAAATATCAGAAAAGAAAAAAGCAGGTCCCAAACCCAAAGGCCATAAAAACAGATCACGGAACTCCCTGAAGTACGGAAAAAGCACAATGCTTGACTAAGATCCAGTGACTGAAAAGAAATATCCAAGAGCCGCAATGAGTTTCTTGTCTTGCCAGAACATGCAGGCATCAGAAGTCATGACAACAGAAAGAGCATTTGGATGCCTTCAGTGTGATTCCTTTTTGCTCTACCCTTTATTTTCTCCTTCACACATGTGAAGGAGGAGAAGTCTCTGGTGAAGCTGTTTGCTTTTGCCCTGGTGCCAGAAGCAAACCCTGATATCCTGCATGGTGAAAAACAACATGATGGAGACATGCACATCACTAGAGGGACTGAGTGACATCTCTTGCCCTGGTTGCTTACCTGTTACATCCCAATGCCATTGGAGTTGCCTGGGTTGATGCTGCTCTTTAGTGGTGCCAGACATTTTCCTGGATGTGACTGTGATTTCCAAACACTGTCACTGCCCTGGTATGAATGTAAATTATGTCAACAGAGAATGGCATCAGGTCCTGTTTGCTCAGAGCTGTTCTTCTTAATAGTGTTGGAGGAGATGCTAAATGGGTTGACCTGAAACCAAGTGCTGTACCAAGAACGTCCTAGACAGCCTGCTGGGAACAAGGACACGGGGATTACACATAGTGTTACTAGCACAAAGAGGGATTTTCAAATGTACTGTCAGAAAGAGGAGAAATTTTATTCCCACTGAGGGTTTATCAGAGATAGGTGTAAGAGTAAGTTATAAAATGTGAGAAATGTATTGATGTTAATAGTTGGAGGTAATATGTATCAAGTGTTGAGTCCCTTTCAAGGGACACCATTGCTGGAGTGGCTGTGGATCAAAACTAGTGAGAAGTGTTTGAGGACATCTTCCAAGAGATTAAGTGACATTTATCCTACTGCTCACTATTAGATAAAATGTTGAGAATTCCCTGGATTGTCAGTCCAGCAAAAGTTATCTTCAGCTTCAGGCAAAAAAAGGAATAGAAGGAAGGTGCATTGATCTAGTACTCACTGCTGGGGTAAGAACAGGAGAAATGAGCCTTTCAGAAGAAAAAAAAATAAAACCAAAACAAACTCTAACCCCCCCCAGAAACTAAAGGGAAGCTGTATGGTAATGTCAAGAGCTGCTGAGATATATCAGTGTTACCAAACCTCAGAAATAAAGAAGGATGATCAGGCTCAGAGGAGCTCTTGACTGAGTAGGGAGATTTACCTCAAAAATTCTGCCTACAACTCTCTGAACTGAGAATGCTTCAAGTTTTTTCCAGTCTGAAAGTTTAGGGTGGGGGAAATGTAGTTTGATAACTGAAAAATGCTGGAGAACAGGACTGTTAAAATTGGAGTTTATAATCTCTGGATGTATGATTAGCATGCAAAACCAAACATATGTCATGATTTATAGCTCCCATCTTATCCAAAACTGTCTTGAGCAGATGACATCCACACTGAGGACCAACACTAAAGTGCTGATGCTGTGTACATGCTGGATTATTGTCAGAAAGAAATGAAACAGAAACAATCCAGGGCTTTTGTATCTCTCCCCTCCCAGGCTGGTACCCCAGTAACTAGGCTGACCAAAGGATCTTCTGCCTGCCCTTCTGTCTCACTGGGTTGTGGCTGTCCCTGGCTGTGAAATGGCTCAGTGCCAGGAGAAGCTGTGCAGAGCTTTCCTGCCCACGGTGTGGAATGGCTTGGTGGTGGGATTCCCATCTGTGGATGCTGCAGAAGCTTGTTTTGTAATCCTCAAGTCCTAGAGCACCTCTCTAGCCCAACAATCAGTATCTGTCCTCAAGGAAAGCCTAGGAATCTGAACACAGATTCTGTGAAAGAAGACTTGAACCCTGTCATATGTGCAGCATGACTGGTGGCCAAAGGAACAGGGTGGAAAGCAAAAGCATTTTCATGTGTGGAGGTGCAAGAGTTAGCTACTTCTGAGGTTTACTGGGTTATCTGGAAACAAAACAATTTCTGGTGCAAGGCAGAAATAGAGCTGAAACTGTTTAGAAAAAGAACAAAATCCTGTTTGTTGTTTTTCTTTCTAAGAAAAGTCTGTTGTTTAAGGACAGTGATTCTAAACATATGACAGAGAAAATAGCATTCGAAAAACAGTTGTGTGCTCAAAATATCAATGCTTAAAAATGCAAGGATTTCATCTACTGCTTTGTTTTGGATTGTTTGACAGAGGCGTAAAGTTGGATTTGCTGGGTCCTTAGGTTACTTGTATGAACATTTTATTTGCGTGTCCAGTTAAGCTCCAAATATATTTTAAGAATACAGTCTTATGAATTTGGGCCAAGTTCTTAAATGCAGGGCAGATTTGGAATAGCATGCATGACTTCCTGAGATACCTAGGACACTGGATTAATCATGACGTGAGATGTGCCCATATTGAGGGACTTTGAGCTTTTTAATCTCATCCATGTCTGTTGTAACATTTTGACTTGCATGAATCCAAGGATGCAAAAGGGAAGCGGGACATGAAATGAACCTCTTCCAGCATCTTTATCAATGCAGTACATTTCTCCCAGCAGGCCAGAGTGTGCCCAATCAGACAATGGAAAGCCAAGAAACTCACCAGGAGACTACAAATCCATTAATTTGGTATCCCTTGTGGGAAAAAGCTGGAAGCAATTGCAGGATTTGTTAAGCAAAAGGCTTGGCAAAGTCAATTGATTAGGGAGGTTTCAGAGAAAGCTGTTCTTGCTGAGCTGCCAAGGTAGAAGGTCCAGGAAATTTCAAAGTGACTTATTGGCACCATGTGAAACAGGATGGGCGCTGCTGCCATGTAAGAAAAACTCAAACTATATGAAGTTGTTGTCATTTTTTTTTTAAGAGGACAAGTATCTGATATTTCACCAGGAATCCAGTCCATCGTCTCATTTCACTACTTTAAATCTCCACAGAGCCCAGTGCATACAAGGGACTGACAAATGCAAGTGTTGTAATAAATACTCATTACAAGTGTTCGAGTAAAGAGTCTCTGTGAAGAAAGAAACCTTTCCTAAGATAAAGCTGGTTTTAAATAGGGGAGGATCTCACTCAGCAAGCATATAACTCAGTGTTTGTCCTTTTTTTTTTTTTGTTCCTGGTCCCCTGCACCAGCTGAAAACTCCAAACCAGGAGAGAGCCACTACTTTCTACAGCACTCCAAATTAAAAGCTGTCCTCAAACACTCCAGGATTTCAGAAGGAATGATGATACATCTCTGAATAATGTAGAATTGTGTCCAAGTCTGCTAAAAATTGAATGGAGAGAAGGTATTATAGCAAGAATTTTCACACAGTCAGCAACCAGATGTAAGAAAAATATGTTATAGATGGCCTCTATTTCAGAGATAATGAGGTAAAGAGACCCAGGTTAGGTGTCTGGAGAGAAAGAGCTGCTCCACAGCATCTTTCCAGAGACAGAGTGGAGACACAGGAGATAACTAAAGCCTGACTGCCGTGGTCTGCAAGGCAGCCAAGGGAAGAGGGTCTGTGTGACAAGAATGAGACACACACTGAGGGCCTTCGTAGTGCTCCTGAGCAGTGCAAGCTCCATCTGTGCTAAAGCTCACACAGAGCTGTGCTGCAGAGACCTTTTCCCCATGTGAAGGGAGCAGGCTGGAGTCAGGTGAAGGTTGGCACCTGGCAAAATGCTGCCCAGGGAGAAATGGCCAAGGCCAGCAGTGAGCAGAGCCTGAGCCAGCGGTCAGGGACACCCCGTGCTCATCACTGAGGATGACACTGCTGGCCAGGGCATGGACTGAAAGGGTTCAGAGCTGAAAGGACGCTGTGCAGGGACCCACAGCTGAGCACAGAGCCCTGGCCCTGTCAGCTTGCCTGCTGGGGGAGGCCAGCCTGCATGTGCACACGGGAGAGCAGAGCAGGCAGCGCTCTCACAGCACTGCCAGGACCTTGCCGGGCTGCCCGGCAGAGCAGGCATTGCTCTCACAGCACTGCCAGGACCTTGCTGGGCTGCCCGGCAGAGCAGGGGGTCAGGGAGCAGAGCAGCAGCTCCTGGGATATCAGCGCTCCCCAGTGCAGCGTGGGGCAGCAGCCGCAGAGCAGCAGGAGCAGCCACTCAGAAAAGCTGTTGCAAGGAATCCAGACACGCTGGGCTTTCTTTCTCTACAGTGACCCGGCCAAGACCCAAAGACCTGAAGAGATGGTCTCAGCTCTGAGCTGCCGTCCTGTTGGTTGTCAGGAAAAACGCTTAGGAAAACGAACTGTCCTTTTCTGTTGTGTGATTCTGCACCTATTCCGAATGGAAAGGGAAATGAAGTAAGGATTTACTTTTTATGTTTCAAGAAGTCTCTGCTTAAAAAGACAGATTCCAAGGGAAGAAACCAAAAGATTTCTGACAGGCTTGTCCTTTGTAATAAGAATACAAAAATGGTTTAACGTGCTTGGTTGCCTCTTCAGGATTCTTTGCATTTTGCTTTATAAAAACAGAACAAAGGGGCAATGACTGGGCTACTGAAAAAAACAAGTTTTGTTTCTCCCTATGGAGGAGAAGAAAGAAACTGAGAGAAGCATGTGCTCCCCTTGATGAAAAAAGACAATGTATTTCATATCCTGATCAGTGGGACTTGTGGTTTTGACAACAGAGAGGTCAGCTATAAAAAGAAAATAAGAAAAATAATTAGCATCCTTCCTCAGGAGCACCTATGAGAGCCTCACATGTTTATCAGTAGGAATAAAACTTGGACATTTCTGTTCAGGCTAAGGTGGCACAACTACAGCTGCTGATGGTGGACCTCTGGCAAGATCCAGGACTGGTGATGCTGCATGTGGGGAGGGGAGGGGAGAGGAGAGGGAGAGGGAGAGGGAGAGGGAGAGGGAGAGGGAGAGGGAGAGGGAGAGGGAGAGGGAGAGGGAGAGGGAGAGGAGAGGGAGAGGAGAGGGAGAGGAGAGGGAGAGGAGAGGGAGAGGAGCCTTCATGCTGAATGTGGTGTGTGTAGTGTATGAGTGGCATGTGAAGTTCCCTGGTGGCTTCTAGCTGCCAGCCTGGATGCAGGTAGGAGGACAGGGCACATAATCTCGAAGAAGGGAGCATGTGCAAGAATTGTGATTGCTTGTCCCTCCTTGGCCTATCTGAAAGGGAGGATTGGTCAAGAATAGCCACTCACAGCCAGGAGAAATGTCTCTGGGGCTGCCTCTCTCTGTCCCTGAGGAGCATGTCCTGCCCTTTTCCCCTCACAGGCGTGGTTAATTATCTTTCAGCCAGTTTAATGAGCTGAATCAGTTCACCAAGGGCAGACTGAGAGCAAGAGCTGATTTGAGAGAAGCAGACAGACACACATCCAAACGCCTGCAGGAGAGAGAGGAGGGGAGGAGTAGGGAGAGGGACTGCCCTTTAGCCATGCCAGTGAGCAGCTAGAGTCAGCCTATGGCACCTTGGTAAAGCTCACCCAAAGCAGTGGGTAGGCAATGCTTCACCCCACCTGGCTGTTGGGGCTGCCCCAGACTGGGCTGGGGGACTCCCACCTTCTCACACTCCTCTTGCTGGAAATAGCTGCATTCTCTGAAGTATATTCTGCTGCCTGTGTGCCAGGTCAGGTTGTCAGAAAAAAAGACCCTGAAATCCCATGTCCCAGGAAACTAGACCAGTTTAGTCCATGTATCTACAGGCATGGGCTGGCCCATGACCAAAAACACCTAAAATGTTTTCTGTGCCTTGGCATCTGTCCTTGGGTGCTGTGTACTTCTCTGAGGAAACCACTGACATTTCCTCAAGAAACAGAAGCATCACAATGGTGTTCTAATTTCTGGTAGCTGAGGTTTTGCATGTACTAAAAAAAGGCATAGCCATCATGGCTTAGTTACAGGCTTGGGAGGAGGGTTTGGCAGGGATAAAATCTCTGCAAAAAGTCTTTTGGAAGCGACCCCTCCTCTCTATGCTGCTGACAGCCTTGGCACTGTCCAGATCACGACTCTTGGCTGTAACCCAAGTTCCTCCTGGATGCACTTATTGAATCTCCTCCCCTTATTTTCCCCAGTGTGTTTGGAAGACAAAGCCACACAATGGGGTTTAGTGAAAGAGTTTCATTTTCTACCCCAAGTGTTAGTTCCCAGGGGAAGAAAAAAATATCCGCACCCTTTAATTATTATTAGTTGTTGCTTTTCAGTTTTGAAGACCTAGCCTTGATGCCACACTTTCTAGAGCTCAGTGGTGAGCTGTGATCAGTTCTGGCCAGCCCTCTTGGCAGATGCATCAGTGCAGTATCTCCTTGGAAGATTTTTTCCCCCTTGCAATTTGTCAGGAGTTGTGGACTTACTTCCAAGCCTTCTGTTGGCAGAGTGTGGAGCATATGTTTAGTATGAAGTATGTTTGTGTGATTATAGTAACTTAATATACACCTAAAACCCAAAGCTGTAATAAGATTGGTAAATTATAAGGTGAAGTATCCAGTCTCAGTTTTGAGGAGAACATATTCCCTGGGGGTCTGTAATGACCTGGCATGCTCAATAAAGTGCCTTCAAAGAATGTGAATGAAGTGGTTTATTCTATCTCTATCTTGGACAAGAGAATCTATTTTTAGACACGATGTTTTGACATTCTCTCTGCACATCAATGCTTCGTGGTTCCTGAAGGGAAACTCATCAGTCTGGGGCGACAATTATATGGGAAACTTCATAAAGGAAAGAGATTTTAAGAAATGGGTATATGGATTAATGATTTGAGATGCAGCAAAGCATAGGGGAAGCAGCTAAGCTGGATCCTTGAAGAGTGTGAGTTATTTAAATATCAGTCAGCAGGATCACAGAGGACAAATCCAGGATGATATTGCTTTTAACAAAAGTTGCCTAAATATATCCCATCGGCATGTTTGACACTGGGGAGGGGAGAGCTGTGAATGGATGACTTGCTGTGCAGCTGGTTCAGTGCAGATCCTTTGTGGAGAAGACAACAGCTCCTCAGCTGGATGGATGGGTGGGTGGAGGAAGGGATTCAATCAGTTCCCATAGCTTCAGGTGTGCCTGCTGAAACTCTCTTAGAGGGAGAATATCTCTGTGTTGAGGCGACCTTGAAAATGGTTTTGGAGTCCCACATCCACATATAGTCAAACAATGCTGCTAGCTAAAGGCAACTTGTCAAAGCACGTTGCATTTTCACCTTCATAAGACCATTATATCCCACTGATCCTCTCTAAAATGAGAAATAAAAATCAATAAATCCCAGATCCATGTAATCTATTCTTAACATGTAATGGAACCTCATCAGTAATGTCTGGTAATTTGCTATCAGCTCGGTCAAGGACAGACAAATTACTTAATTACACGTAACAGTTATTCTGTAAAGACTTAGGAAAACACAGATAAACGTAACTAATCCCTCTTTATTTATTCCCTGCAAACAAAAGCCTAAGGGTTTCTGGAGAGGAAAAAAAAATTAAAAAGGAAAAAAAGCTGTGCAATTAACATAATTAGGGACGGCCGTCGCTCAAAGCCGCGCCGCAGCCCCGAGGCGGGTGCCGTGCGCTGCCCCTGCAATGCGGCGCTGCTGCCACCGGGCGGCGCTGTGCGCAGGCGGCGGGGCCGCTCCCGGGGCCGCTCCCGGGGCCGCCCCCGCTCCCGGCGCGCTCCGGCCCGGCTGTTCTGGAGCTGTAGCACGGGCAGGGTCCTGGGTGTTTAGAGGCGAAGGGTCAAAAGAGAGCTCTGCCAGCCTCGTGGTCTGACTCGTAGAAGACGCAAGGGAAGTTCCCCCGGAGTGCCCCCATTGGTCCTGCCCCCTTCAGCTGGCTGGCTGGATAGATGGAGGGAGTCAACCAGTTCCCATAGTTCCATCCAGCTTTAGGTGTGCCTGCTGAAGCTGTCTCCAGTGGGAGCACATCTGCGGGTTGGGGCAACCTTGAAAATATTCCTGGACTCCCATATCCACAGGAGCGGCATGTTGAACATCCATTGCTTCCCAGCTTCATCCCAAAGCTGCCTTTTACTTGAGAATAAAATATGATTGCAATCAGGAGAGACAAAGCTTCAGATGACTTGGCATTTTTCTTCCCTGAGTGACTGCATTTCTCCAGGTGATGTCTTTCCTTTTAAAGAAAATCATCACAACAGCAATTTGTGGGATATAGAGTCTGCGCTCTTCACATCAAAACAAGAGGAGTTTTCACTGAACTGCTACCTGATCAGGATTAAAAGATCATACCACTGAAGTTACCTACACTTCATTCTGCACCCATCTCTGGTTTGCATCTTGGCAACCTCACCTTTCCCCTGGGGCAGGATCTGTGATTCCTGAAGGTACAAGTGACCCAGGCTTCACATCATGCTCTCTCCATGGAAAAACTGTCCTATGAGCAGTGGGTGGTGATATTTGATGCTAGTTACTGTCCAAATGCTGAAAGGATCTTCAGGTTGAAGGGAAGCTTGTGAAATGCCAAAGAAAGCCTTACCTCTGCAATGAGTGAGGGAAGACTCTCAGCTCTCAGTCCCCTTCTTGGTTATGAACACAAGTAACTCCTCTTTGATGGACACACTCTTAAGTTCCCTTTACAGACTAGAGGAACCAAAAACACCACAGAACAATGAGTGTTCTGTGTGCTAAATGTTAGAACATAATCACAACAAAAAAAAAAGACAAAAAAAAAGCAAGAAAAGTTAAAGCAGCCCCTCTAGAGAAAAAAAAAAAAAAGAACCGCATGAGAGACTGTAATAAATTCTTACCAAAAGACAAAAAAGAATTCCCTTCCTAAAACACATTCAACACAAGAGATGAAGAAAAAGGCAGCCTGATTCTATTAACCAAGTATTAACACCCCTGGCTAAAGAAACCCTGAAAAAAGGAAGGATTAACATTTTCAATAAAGGGGACCAGATATTGCAGTGCTAATCATCAGCACTCTCCACTGACAGAATAATAGAAAATAATGTTCTTAATAGTGTGAAAGAGAACAGGAGGTACACAGGCAAAGAATCAGAGGTTACTGCTGGCAAATGACAAATAACTTGGTTAGGAAAAGGCATCACAAATAAGGGAAGTCTCTGCAAGAAATAGTAACTATGCAAATTGTCCCAGCATCTCTGTGTCTGGCTGAGCTGCAGTTCTGCCAGTGGGTGTCATGGAAAGGGCTTTAGCACTAAACATTGAGGCCATGTTTCGCATCGTGATTTTCTAGTCACCATTTTTTGAAAAGCAGACCCCAAATGTCCTATACTTTGCATAATCTTGCAAAAAAACCATACTAATTTACTGAATAGCTCTGAAGTCTAATGCCTCGTGTTCTTATGCTGCCTGTCATGACAGCAGCAGCCTGCCTGTTACATTAAGGTGCATGTGGAAAGATGGGGAATTGTGTTGTGTGATTGAGTGTAAACAGTCACAGTCTCTTTACAACTGAGTCTGAAGTAGCTGTTCAGCTGAGCAGGACCGGGCCGTTCCCATCCCTACAGAGCAGCCTGCCAGGTGTTCCAGGTGGGGAAATTCTGGACAGGGATCTCAACTCAGAAGGAGGGCTGAGGGTGGTGAGGAGGGCAGTTGAGGGCTTTAGTGTTCTTTCTGCTGCCACCCTTGTTAGCACTGCATTTCTCTGTGATAGTCAGTGGCATCCAGACACTTTGGATATCTGCAGCTATGGGTGCATGTACACTTTGTGCTGCTTGGGTGCTGTAGAGCTGATGTGGCTCTACGTGTGCATTAAATTCAGTATCATACAGTGTGTGATCAAACCTGTTTCTCCTTCCAAAAGCCTCCTCAGAGAAATGTACTTCTTATACATGCCATGAAGATAAGCCTGGGGTTCAGATAAAACACATCATTTCTGGCTGCTGCAGAACTGGAGCTATAGGTTGTTTTTAACCTCTTTCATAAGATGATAAAATACTGGAGGCTAGGTTTTGCTCTTTCCCTGTTTTCTTGCAACACTCCAGTGCATCTGAGGCCTGGGAGTGCTACCATTACATGACATGATTGAATATAACCAAGTATCCTCTTGCTCCCTACCCTAAAATGCCTGCAGAGCCAATTAACATTCACACTGTACACAGGTAGCATTTTGTCCATTTTTGAGTGACAGCTCTTTGGAGAACAATGCAGATACACACAGTATTAGATTCCCCCACATTTAGAGACTCAAGGAGAAAAACTGTCCTCTCCTGAGACTTCCAGGCCATTTAAGCAGGCAGAATTTAATTACTGACAGCATATAAGGATGTTCTCTGAGCTTCTTGGAACAAGAATGAAGAAGCAGGAGCAGGACCAGGAGCACAGACAACCCACGTGTTTACTCAGAGGGCTCCTTCCCAAGTTTGCTGAATCATGAACATCTCTGACGCAGGGAATTCTCTCCCTGCTGCTTGTTTCAATCTGTGCTGTGTTAGGGTACAGAGCTCTGGTTTACAATGTGTTTTGATTTGGCTGGGGGGGGAAAGGTTCTCAGTTTTAAGTATCTTTTTTCCCCCATTAACCCATACAGTGTCACAGAGTCCACTCTATCCTCAAAATTTCATTTGTGGATCCAGCGTCTGAGGTTTCTCTGAAGTTTCCTCAGGGGCCCTTCAGTTCACGAGAACACTGTTACCCAAAGAGATTAAATGAATTAAAAATTGATGACTGTTCTGTACTGAATGTCTTCCAGTCAAGGATATTTAAACAGATAGCATGGAGAGTGGAAGGAACATTGTTTGCCAGAGTATTTTTTTCTGTTTTTAAATAATAGTTTTATGGAGACAAGGAGGAAGATAAGGAAGTGTGGAGCAGGAGGAGTGTCTGCTGGTGCTGGGTAAGGAAATTCCTCTTATAAATGCAATATTGAGAAAAAAAAATAGACTGCTCTAAGTGAGGCACTTTGCCTAAACAACACAGAAGACACTAAGAGAGAAATCAGAGAATTTTGCAAATTAATGTCATTTGAACCCAAAGCCTGTCTTGGCAGGGCTGGGCACTTTGATTGAGGGTACTCCTGTGTGTGAGTTCCTTACAGCTTCTGGGGATGGAGTGGAACACAGCCAAGAGCCATGATGGTGGCCCACTGTGGCTGCTTCAGAGAAGGGCAGAGTGCAAGGCAGAGTGAACAGCAGAGCCATTTTCCCCAATTTACCCAGCTTTAGAGTTAGCCAGTTAGCTTTAGTTGTAGTCCCTGTTGGCCATGGGCTCTTGCCTGTGCTATCTGATGGGGTTTTTGTACCATGTGGTGTGGTGGCTCCTGAGATGGGAGCCCATGTGTGTGTGGCAGGTGTTTGCCCCTCTGTTTTCCCCAGTGCTGCTACTGGAGGTGGGTGGAGAAGTGACTGGCCCTGTGTCCTGGCCATTCTAAGAGAGTTGAAAGTCCAGGCCTTCTTTAAATTTGTGAGGCTGTTATGATTCACATGATACCATGTTCACAGTTCAGCTCTTTAAACCAAGACCAAAGTTTTCAAAAATGCTGGTGACTATGGTTCATTTGTCTTCTGATTCCCAGCTGGAGACAATTTTAAAAGAAGTATTCTTTACAGTGTCTGCTCTGAACCTGTTGGACACCTTTAAAGGTATCATGATCTGAGTACTCCAAAGCATCTCTCTTTTCTAAGAATGATGCTTGAGCTCCATCTGCACCCATAACTTCACCTCCGAACCTCAGAAGATGCTGTACTGCACAAAACA
This sequence comes from Brachypodius melanocephalos, assembly GCA_013398615.1. Classification (NCBI taxonomy): domain Eukaryota; kingdom Metazoa; phylum Chordata; class Aves; order Passeriformes; family Pycnonotidae; genus Brachypodius; species Brachypodius melanocephalos. The sequence goes on from VZSR01003807.1 coordinate 36,941,473, forward strand.
TAAAATGTTCATGGATGAGAACAATTTAATCCTGACAGGAGTGTAAACTGGTTTATGTGCACTTTCTGCCTTTATTCCACATGAGACACCAGTAATTTTTGGCATCATTCCAGCCTGGATTGGTGACTGAGTGGCCTTGTTCCCTGTCCCTAGCTGCATAAAAGTAATGGCCCTGTATCAGTGTCAGTAGTAACAGAGAACCAGTCGAGCAGAAGAGGATATTTTGTGTGCTGTGAATTTCCATGCTTCAAGATACATCAGCTATGAATATGAGTTTGGAGTTCAAATTCAGAAATACAGATAGGTGGAACAAACTCCGTAGTCCACTGGGTAAAATCCACAAATCTGCTGAGCAAACTGCTGCAGGCTCTCCAGGTGTGCCTGGAGAGGGAGGGAGAGGACAGGAAAGAGTGAAAGAGGGCACCGAAGAATACCTTGTTTACTGTGTTTGGAAGTTCAAACAAATGAAAAAACTTACGACATTCAGTCTTGACTGAGAGATGAATGAATACCTCAGTAGGTCCTCAGAATAAAACAGCATTAGATCCTTCCTTGTATGATTCAATGTATTGGCTTACTCATTAAAATGAATGGTCTCAGTGACCACCCAAGTTGTATTTTTCTTCTTTCTTTAGAAACTATTAATTTCCTCAGAATTTAAAAACCATTTCATTCTGAAAAGTAGCTATTATACATTCATGTGAGCTAATATTTTTATGGACCGTCTTACTAGTATTAAAACCACAGTCATTCAGATTTCTAAATGGAATTGACCCAGTTAAAGTAAAACTGTTGTGAATTTATTTTTCATTCTAGTTTTGCCCTGTGAAATGAGCCTGTTTTCTTTGGAGAAGAATGAAGAAGGAAAGCCTCAAATACATGGATATAATTGTCTTCATTAAAAGCTGGCTGAAAATACTTTATCCTGTGGGGTCTACTCTCTGTCCCTATGAGGTAAGTTCCCATGTATTTTTAATGGGAAACTTATTGCCAATCAAACCTGTATTCTTGCACAGATACATGAAAGTGGATGTTCTGTACTGTTTCATCGTGCTGGGTCTCCTGGGAAGAGCAGCTCATTACGGCATCAACTGTCCCTGCCCTTTGCAAAAAGCCCCACCAAGGTCATATCAAGAGGTGATGGATAAAGGCAAGCTTTAACCCTTGACCTTGGCTTTCCTGGTGCTGAGTGTTAATAAATCTAAATTTGGGGGTAGATGTTTTCTCCCAGCTGCTTTTTGTTTGGGAAAGGGGGGGACATGCTGTCTCACAACAGGTTGCATTTCCCAGGGCAATGCCGTGTGTCCCCAGCACAGAGCCCCGCACCCATCGGGGAAGGATGGCTGTGGGTGGGGCTTGGGTGTGTGGTGGGGCTCAAGCCACAAGAGAGTCTGAGATGTCTGGATGTATGGGCTCTCTCGTTTTCACAAGGGAGCACTTTGATACCACGGAAAACAGCAAGGTTTCTGTTCTTTCTGCTGGAGCATAGGGTGAGGCTGAAAGGTTTACTCATGTCATTGTCTTCAGAGTGGTGTTTGAGGTGACCTTCAAGCAGCTAAAAGCGTTTAAAAAGATGTCCCCTCCCTATCACACCCATGGGAAACCAGCATTGATGAATACCAGGAGGAAACAATTCCTTCGAAGGGTTTCAAAAACTACACGGATATCAAGAGCACTCTTCAGCTCTCTTTTTCAGCAGCCTCTTGCCAGGTGACCAGAAAGCTTTTCCCGAAGTTGTTCAGTGCCATAGCTTTACGTGCCCAGGAAGGAGCAACTCAAGTGAAGGAGAGGCCTCTGTCCTCTTGTCTGCCTTTCTTTCTCTGTTCCTCTGCTTAATTTTCTCCAAATGCTCAGTTTTCTTCTTTTTTTTTTTTTTTTTTTTCCTTTTTTTTTTGGTGGGTTTGTGGGGGTTTTTTTGGGTTGTTTTTTTTTTTCCATTCTCATCCCATTTTTCTCAGCTCTCTTCAGCAATCAGCAGCAGTCTCACTCCATCCTCTGCATCATTTTTCGCAGGAGCTGTAATGCTGCTGGCTCTTATGTTTCCTAGTGGGGAAAAGGGCCATTTGGGGTACACCTCAACACAGATTAGAGAAAAAGCAAATTAATGTCCTGGGCTGATGCAGTGTGCTTCCGAACACCTGGTTTCTTTTCTGATGAGAAGTATTGCCCTAAAACTTCCAGTGCATGAAAGCTGCCTGTGATAAGTGAGGTGGAAAAATTAGCTCCTGCATAGAGCTACTCTCAATGGCTCTGGGCATTTAAATGCTGTCATCTTCCAGGGAAGTTAAATTGTTCTGTTCCCTGTGTCCAATTAGCCCTATAATCAACTTAGCAGAATGTGGAGCAGCAGCATGCTAAGATGGAGTATAATCATTTTGTCAAAGGATATATTCAGATTGATCCCAAATCGGGGCAAGGACCCACAAGGGGATCTTGGAACAAAGGGCAGAGATTATACTGAGCTCTTTGGAGCCTTTGCAGAACTGGAGGAGAGGGAGGGAAGGAGTGCTTTCTGCACATTGGAGAAGAAATACCAGAAATGTCAGAATTACCAAGCCCAGAAGTTTAATGGCACAAATGTTTGTTTGGGCTTTATTAATTCAATGTAAATATTCAAGATTGCTGTAAAAAATAAGCAGCCAGCAATAGCAATGGGAGGTCAGCTTTAGAAGTACCAGGGTTAGCAGGTAATTGCAATTGGGTCTAATATTGTTCCCTCTTGGCCTTTCTAGGCAGCAAGGCTTTGTCCCGTGACTCTGCAATTTGTTTAAACTCCTCTGTTGCCAGAAATTCATTTAGTTGCATCTTTCTGGGTTTCTGATTCAACAAAGGATAAATAGCTGGAATGGAACCTTTATCCCTTCTAAGCCTCACAGTTTGTGCAAACATGTTAGAGGAAGAATTCACAGCCCTGCAGTTTATCGGCTGTCTCTTTGGAAAAGTGAGATCTTTCCACACAGCTTCTTTGAAGTGGGCACCAGACCAACATTTGCTTATGTGATTGGCCACGTTGACAACTGATGTCAGAACAGTTTAATGTGGCACAACCCTTTTGCATCCAGGGCAGGCTCTCTGAGACATCACTGCTCTGTCTTTGCATAAATATTTCTGACAAATGCCCATTTGCTCCTTGGGTGAGTTCTCTCAAGCTCTGGCATATAGTGCAAAGGTCAAAACAAAGGGCACACGAGTACGTCAGCAATCCATAAACCAGAGAACAAGAAAGGCCAAGAAGGAAATATAAAGACCTTCCTCCAAGGAGGAAACTGAAATTGCAGTATGTTTTTCTCAGCTTTCAGAGTAATCTGTGGAGCAAGGAGGCAGAAAACAAGATGGAGTGGGAATAAATAGAACAAAAATTGCCTTCTGGTGGAAGATGATGTAAAGGTATACACCAATAGGTATACACCCAGAGTGTGTGATGCCATTCACTGGGACTTTGATAGGCTGGAGAGCTGAATGGAGAGAATAAGGTTCAACAAGGGCAAGTGTAGGGTCCTATATGTGGGGA
>VZSR01003807.1:36945247-36970259 GCA_013398615.1 Brachypodius melanocephalos
TCTGGAGCATCTCTCTCATGAGGAGAGCCTGTGGGAGTTGGCCTGTTTAGTCTAGAGAAGAGAAGACTGAGAGGGGCCCTCATCAATTCATACAAACATCTCAGAGGCGGGTTTCAGGAGGACAGTGCCAGACTCTTTTCAATAGTTACTGATGACAGGACAAGGAGCAATGGCCATAAATTAAACCACAAGAAGTTCCACCTCAACATGAGGAAGAACTTTTTTACACTGAGGGTGGCAGAGCCCTGGAACAGGCTGCCCAGGGAGATTGTAGATCTCCCTCCCTAGAGATATTCCAAAGCCTTTTGGATGTGTTCCAGTGTAGCCTGCTCTAGGTGACCCCACCTTGGCAGGGATTGGATGATCTCCAGAGGTTCCTTCCAACCCCAACAATTCTGTGATTCCATGATCTGGTCTTGAGGCATTGTTGATGGCTGTGTAGTGTTGTCAGTAAAGGCTCTTCCAACTCAAGTGTGAAGTCTTATGCTTTTGACCAAGCAGTCTCTTGATCTCTTCCCTTGAGCTCTGGTTGATTTTCAAGGAAGAGGTGTTTTCTTCATGTTTCCCCTTCTCCTCATTTATGCCTCTGTTGTGGGTAAACAAAATTTTGGTGCAATTGGTCTTATGGCTATGCTGGCCTGCTACTGTGTGGTACATCAAGCTTTAGGGTCAGGGCATCATCCCCAGTCTCTCTTCTGCTGTCACAGAAGATGAAAAGCTTGTGCCCCTACAACTGCATATTAAAGTGATATCATTTTAGTAGCAGACAGTAGCTCAGAGTTTCATGTCCGAAGTAGGGACTTGATGGATTTGTCTACATTCAGGAACTTCCTGTCATCCCCAGTTTCATCCTGTTTGATACAGATCTCCTGCTGAGTGACAAGTGGTGTGAGCTTACTGCAGCAACAGAAGGTGAGGGGAGTAGTTATTTTTAATGCCCTAGGGGCACTCTTTGTCCAGATTACTCCTTTGTCCTCACTCCATATCACTGTTCTTTAAGGTTCAAAAGTTGCCATGTGTCCTCAGCATGGTTACAGGAGGGGAGAGATAAACGAGTCTGTTTCTCTCCCCCAGCTGTACTGAAGCCAAACAAACTTTGCACCTTTTTGCAGACAGCATTTAGTATTTTCCTCCTGGTAGTCTGCCAATCCAAATCTTTACAGAAAAAGGCATGGTGATAGAAAAAGGCCAGAGCAGGAGCTGTCTCTGTCTCCCAGGTCAGGGAAAGGTCAATGCACATTAAATGCATATTGCTGGTGCTTCTGTTATAACAAGGCCCAAGCAGTTCAAAGCCAGACTGCATCATCTGTGGCTGAAAATAATTTGCAGTGCTGCTTCCTGAGCAGCAGATTGGCTTCCCATTACACAGGCTAATGAGAAAGTGTCACAAGTGGTCTCAGTAATAATCTGCAGCAGACACACACCCGCCCCTTCTCAGCACACTTGCAGAGATTTTTGGTGAAAGAAAGAGAGAAAGAGAGAAAGAGAGAGAGAAAGAGAGAAAGAGAGAAAGAGAGAAAGAGAGAAAGAGAGAAAGAGAGAAAGAGAAAGAGAAAGAGAGAGAGAGAGAGAGAGACAGAGAGAAAGAAAGAAAGAAAGAAAGAAAGAAAGAAAGAAAGAAAGAAAGAAAGAAAGAAAGAAAGAAAGAAAGAAAGAAAAAGATATTCTCACAGTGTGTTCTTTTCTATCCTCAGCCTGAATCTGCAATTAATAGCAATGATATCAAGAGACCTGGAAGTGAGAGGTTCATGTACTCACATCACCACCCGACTGCTATTCCACTAAAGCGCTCAGCAAAGCAGAGCTGTTGGCTCCTAAGGGCAGTTTGTGGCATATCCCTGGCATCACCTGATTGCACAGTGGCATTTTAGGATTTACCAGGTAAAGGTATCTATTTTTGAGGCTTGTCTTTTTGCAGCACCTCCACTCCACCTCTCCCTGGACAGTCTTGTACCTAGCTGCCAACAATAGAGCAAATGGCCTCTGATCCCTGCAGTGTCATGCCAGTTTGGAGCAAAAGCTCAGAATCTGGGTCAGGGCAGGAATGAAAACATGCTGACCATGAATCAGTGCTCACCACTGAGCCTCCCAGTTAAGATACAGTGGGGGGAGGCACCTGACCTTCTGAATGCAGCAGACTGGGGATTCTTACTGGGCAGGTGTGTTAACAACAGTGTTAACAGTACTAAGCAGTTACATTACAAACTCTTCTTGGCCATGCAATATATCTCTTTTTGCATTTGGATAGCTGAGAAAGCAGCACAATGCCCTCTGCCCCTTAATCCACTTTTGTTTCCAGTGCATCTCCAGGGAAGAGCAGCAACAGCCTTTGTAATATACTGCCATGATGCTGACAGGTCAAAAAGCACCATGATCATAAACCACTTCTTTCCAGGCTAAGGCCAAGGTTTGCAAAGATCGATTTTCCTGCTTTGCATGCTTCCAGGAGCCTTCACTAATTGCACTCTGTTACTCATAGACCATTGCATTAACTCTGGCTTTCTAAAGGGCCTCACCAGAAGCACTGCAGACATAAAAGCAGCAGAGTATACCACAACCTTGGAATATAAGTATTCCTTCTCTAATTTATTTGTGGTCCACTATAGTGTATTCTACATCATGTTGCAGAGGTTATGAGAGTAAGAAGATCCTCACTGCTGTCTTCTGGGTCAAGCCCAAACCTTGGGGGAGGAGATGAAAGGAGGATGATTTCTTTTTCCTAAGAAAAGGTGGGCATGGTACAGCTTTGCCAAATTAAGGGTGCGGTAGGCAGTGGGGAAAAGGGGCAACAAGCAAGGAACAGAGTGGAAAGGATGTGAGACAACAAGGTAGCCTCACAGGGAAGGAGGCTTACTGCCAAGCCTTATGGGGGTATTTTTGGCTCAGGAAGGCACTGAAAGTTGAACAAGGGCTGGAGGAATCTACCTACAATTCCAAGAACCAGTGGATAGAATGAAAATTGTTTACCAGCCTATCTAGTTCATCTTTTTCAGTCACTCTACATAAATTTTCTCCATTGAAATAATTTACCTCTCTTTAAGTCATTCATTGTATGTTTTATTAAGACTTGATTCTATGAGAATCTGGGATACTCTCGTGTCTTCCGTGTGATGGATCCAGCTGGAAGAGAGAGGAGATGGGAAGGTCTCCCTCAAATCTCTAGTCTGTTTTGGACTGCTGGAAAGTGGGGTGTGTTCAGTAGTTGAGGTGTTTGTTACTATCAGCATCACTTGAGTAAAGAGAATACCTACAGGCATGATGCCTCACATATCCTCACAGGGCTTCAGGGCTGCTTGTAAGCTCAGCTCCCCAGTCCCTTGAATACCCTTCTGGACCACCACTGCAGTGCCATCTAAATGTGTCACACGGGGACTGCCTCTGTGGTGCCACAGCTCAGTACCTCATGGTTCCTGGGCAAGTCTCACCCTGGTGAGGAGCCAGAAGCTTCCAGCTGAGACTGAAGGAAGCTCTGGGCCTGCATACCAATTTTTCTGTAACCATAAAACAAGTCACAGATTCTGAGCCAAGAAAGCTAAACTAGGGCATTCTTCATGTTTAATCCTCACCAGAAGTCACAGAATATGCAACCTAGGATAAATTACAGACTTCAGATGGTAGACCAAAAAAGTGCATTCTTATCACTGTGCACTTGCATTTTTCGGTGTATGCCTGATTTGGACTCACAACTCAATATTTCTTCCAAAAAGTAGCTTTTAACCTAAGATACGGCATAGGTCAGTCTCTGTTCTCCAGAGCAAGTGATTACTATTATAAAGTTGAAGGGTTACTAAAGAAGTAAGTGTGAAGTATTTCTGTGAAGATTTTTCTTGGCCATTGGTAAAAAGTTTGCTGTGATTGTCTGTGAGTGCTGTTTCAGATGCAGGCTGGTCTAACAACATAAGGCTGGCTACCATGACCTCTCCTTTCTGCAGCAGATACTTGTACTGCAGAACTGTGAGAATTTAAAAAGGTGGGGGAGGAAGGAGCAGAGAGGAAACAAGACAAATATTCAAAGAGAGAACAGAATGAGGTGAGTGACATTAGTGACCCATCTGGTCACCTAAGTTCAGAGTGGTTTCAGATTTTGAAGACATTATACATAGGAATTCCATACATTAATGCATATTCTGCATTTAATTCTAATTAGAGAGGGATGTTTTCCCCTTTCTATTAGGCTGTGAAGAGATACACCCAGATTGTGAGTGCTGTGCCTGACTTTTCATGGGATTTTGTAAGGCTGGATTAACCAGGAGACCCATGAAATTCTGATCTAGCATTTGAGAGGCAGCCCCTCAACTACTCTGTGCTACTATGTCGCTTAACCTTGAATCTAAGAGAGAGATTAAAACCCATAATAAGGCCCCAGGACTGACAGTCAGGACGTGTTACAGACAGGAACATCACTGTGGTCTAAACTGTCGAAATACTGACCATGGATAACAAGAGGGGATGGTTGAAGGGAGGAAAGGTATTAACTTTCAGGACATAACAACACAGGTTAATCAGCCTCTGCAAGTTAATCCATCTCTTGGATGGATATGGCCTCCTTGTCATTTAAAGTTCTCCTGCCTTTGCACAGCATAAGAATGGGGAGTCAAAACTGCTGAGAAATAGAAAATCCTTCAAGCTCTGGGGTTCTGCCTGATCTGTGTCATTGCCATTAAATGTAAACTGTCCTTAAACAGGCATCTTCAAGAGAAAACTACTGAGTGGGAGAGGGGGAGCTGAGACCTCCGTGGCTTGCCTTCTGGTGCTTTCTCTCTTTCAACAGTGCAGATGTTACTTTCCAGTCGGGTTTAAGAGAGAATCCCTACTGTTGAGAAGATTAAGGGATTAAACGGAAAGGGCTCCATTGCAAGAATTTCTCTTCCAGCTGGTGCTCAGTTGGGGTAGAAAGTTTTCTGAGACAGGGAGATACAGATATGTTGTGCATACAGATATATTTGGCTCCTCTGATTAATTCAATGTTAATACAGTGTCTCATTTTCCCTTTGGAGAAAATTAGGGTAAGATAGTGCCACATGCTGTCAGTCTTTAGAGGAAATCTGTAGGGACAATTGAAGTCCTGAAACTATTTTTTTCAGGCTTTTAGTTTAGACTCATGACCCTCCTCCCTTCCCCATGTAATTTTAACATTTTTTTTCTTTTAGTTTTATCACAAGTGTCAAAATTACAAATCTGTGACTGGATAGAGTAGGTGAACTGTGAATTTTTCTCTCTTTTGCTGGGTTAAGCCCTACCTTTCAAGCTATTTTATACATAAAGACATTCAGCTGCCTCTGATCTTCATGAGCTTTCTCTTGGTTTCTTTAGAATACAAAAGTGGAGGGCTCAAGCAATCCAAAGCCCATTGAAGTGAATGCTCTGTAAAGATTAGAATGCCTCTTTCTTACCATGACTTTTTTGGGGGCAGAGAGTGTGGCACAGAAGACTGGGTGTATTGGGGAGGAAGAACTGTACCCAGCCTTTCCTCTTTGTCAGGTGTTACAAGATTGCTAAAGTACTTTAGAGGTGGTTTGAACTTAAAAAACTCAGCTAAAATACAGAAACACATCTCATTTTGTATTACACTGAACAGGCACCCTGTGCAGTTAAGAGCCATGTGAGAACAAACCACAAGGAGGATTGACTGATCTTTGATACGTGGGAAAACGTGCTGCACATTGCTGGCTTTTTGGTGCAGCATTCCCATATTCCTTGCTCTACATTATTTCTGCCATGTTCCTTCTTTTGATTTACCTTTTTCCCCTTCTTCCCACTTTCTTTCTAGAGGGTCTGATGAAGGAGGCCTGGTAAGGACATTGCCATGTTCCAGTTCCAGTTTAAACACAATTATTACTGTGGACACACCAATAACCTAATCAGCCTTCTTCCTCCATCAGACTCACTTTCCCCCTATGGTTGTTTTACCTCATAAATCTGATTTTCTGGGATAGGAAATTTCAGAATTGCAAAGTTTGGCTGCAAATGGAACAGAATGAATTCCCATCCTTTCTAAGTGCCTTGAAGGGGAATTATAAAGGCTGGTGCAATCTCTTCTCAATTACTTATATGATTACAGGGGCAATAGTCAGGACAGGGAGGAAAGATATCACATATTCTCTGTACAAGTCACTCATATTTTATAGTCATTTACCCTTTATTTCATAATTGAAAAAATATCACTGGCACAGCAATTTCTTCCTATTTTCCTGGTAACCACAGCAAAGCCCTTACAGATTCAAGGTGCATGGGTTAATAGAACTTGAATTGGGCATGATTTAAACCAAGAAAAGGAAGGAAAATCTCAGTTCTCCACTAGACCTTTTTCAGCTAAGGTTTTACCTTTGCTTTTTTTTGTTTGATTGATAGTTTTGGGGGTTTCAGATGAAAATTATCAGAATTGCCATGCCACTAATACTCGTATGTTTGTTAATACCATCCATGCCGTTGTGGACAGCAGCAGTGTGAGTTCTTCAGGGACCCGTAGATTCATTCTTCCCCAACCCCACCCATTACAGCTGTCAAGCAGTAAATGAACTGGTTCCTCATGTTAGTTTAGCCTTGGCTTATGACCTATATTTTCCAGGGTGCTTTATCTGCCTCCTTCCCAGCACTGTGAGTCGCCCAGCCCTGCTCCTGTGGCTCCCTGTGCGCAGCCCCGGGGCCGCCGCAGCCCCCGGCCAGCTGGAGGGTCCCAGCTGGTGTGCTGCCACCACAGCTCTGCTGGGCTCCACCTGCCCCACAGCACAGGGCTTGTCACTCAGGGGGGACTGACACCAGCTATTAGTCGTGATGGACGCGCACTCGACTAGTTCTGATAGTGGTATTTTCTTTCAGGCTCTGACATTATTTGAACAGATCACCTTTGTTTAGCACTCACCGTGCTCTCATTTGTCAAACACTTGTCTTGAAAGTATATGACTGTACAAAGTTCCCAAATATGTCTGTGTTTGAAGCAAGTTCTCTGTTTTTCAGTCCTTCAGATGCCACTATCGGGAGTCTAAACATCTTCGTGAAAATACAGCTTGGAAATAATTAATTCCCTGCTTGAGCATGGGAAATCAAGAGGATTTTCCTTATTACTCCTAACTGCTGGGAGCACATTCAGCTGCAGCTCAGTCAGAGCTCTGACTGTTCCCTACCTTTTATGACAGCTACTTTGGTTAAATGAAGTTTCTGGAGGGGACGTAGCAATATGGGTTAGAGAGGATGAACTGGGCAGATCTCTGTGTAGGGTATGTTCTTGGTCTCTGGAAAATTGTCTACATTTTCCTCATTCTGAAACCCTGATGGGCAAGCAAGCAAGCTTCAGAGCCATGTTACAGCAACACCCAGGGCAGGCAAGTTAGAACCATGTAGAAGTGCAATCTTGCATACATAGAATCATAGAATCCTCAAGGCTGGAAGAGACCTTTAGGATCATCTGGTCCAACTGTCCACTAGGCACTGCCACTGTAATCCCTAAAACCCTAAACCACATCACCCAGATCCAAATGCCTCTTGAACAATTCCACTACCATCCTGGGCAACCTATTCCAATGCCTGACCACCTGAACCGTGAAAAATATTTTTCTAATATCTAGTCTGAACATCCCCTGTCTCAATTTAGGGCCATTCCCTCTAGTCCTGTCACTGCAGGCATGGCAGAAGAGACTGGCCCCAAAAATCTCCTTTCAGGGAGTGGCAGAGAGGAATGAGGTCCCACTGAGACTCTTCTACTTGAAACTAAACAACCCCAGCTCCTTCAGGTGTTACTCAAAGATATGTTTTCCAGATCTCTCATCAGCCTTGCTGCCCTTTGCTGGACAGGTCCAGTTGTAGAGCTCAGCACGCATCAGTGCACGTCTGAGCAGTGCTGAAATACAGCTCTGCTGTATTCCATCTGGAAGATGGAAGCAGTCAGAGAATTGCCTGCCAGTGAGTACAATATGTATATTGTAGTGCCACAGTTCAGGAAAGAAACAGCTAACAACCCTTTCAATAGCAGAAAAACAAGATAACATTTTGTTACAGTACATCGTGTGTATCAGCAATCACAAACTCAAAGAAGGATTGTGGATAGGCAGAATGGAAACCAGCTAAAGGTATCACAATACATTTCCATTCTCAGGCAGGCAATTACCTTTTCACTTTTTAGAGAAATATTGCTCTTGAATACATCAGCAGGCTGAAAACGAAATATGTTTTCAATATTAGAGGGGACAAATTCCAGGTCGAATTGGAAATGTTTGTGTAATTTTTTAAATCTTAAGCTATTCCCACCCCTCTCCACAAACACCCATCATTCATTTCAAGTCCAGTAGGATTTTTTTTTTTTCTGTTAACTGCTAGAGGGCTGCTAGGGGCTGCCTACAGCAACTCAAAGCAAGACTGTCACCAGCAATAAATTAGATCATCTGTGGCTTTGTTTAAGTGAGTTTAGAGAGGATTTGTGGCTTTGCAACTACCAGATGTATCCGTACTGTGCTGGGGATGGATTCCCACAGAGGTGGGCACAGTTCTTACAAATACAGAAAATAGCACATTCTGGGGGGGTACTATGCCTGCTCAGTATGGCTCAGTATAATGTTAACAGTATCTGTGCACACATCAGCAGAGATGATGAGCTGCCCACTAAGATATCTCACCAGATTTTAATGTGTCTTTAATTTTAAAGTGTCTGCTGAACACTAAGAGTGTCTGTGTTTGTGGTTCCACACCACATCTGAGAGCAGTGCTCTGCAGAATTTTCAAAGAACCTGATTAGTGTAATGAATTTTGATTCTGTCCAGAAACTGTAACAAATCAGTTTGCTGAGCCACTATCACCTGAGGAGTGTGCAGGCCCATAGTAACTCGTGAAATTAGAGGAGAGAGAAAACTGTCATTGCAGGAAAATAAACTTGCATGCTGAAATGTACACTGCACATAGAAACTGAGCTTTGTTATTTTACTCAGCAGGATCATGTGGTGATAAAGTGGGGTTGCTCTGGCATTTCAGAATTGCTGTTCTGTGTTGTAACACAGTCCTCAAAATGTCAGAGCCTTGAGGAAGTGATGGACTGGTTTCTTAGCAGGAGCAAATCCCCAGAGCTACCCTGGGTGCGCTGATTTGCATCATGTGGAGATTCTGTCATAATTTTGGACCTCAAACAAAACAATTAGGGGAACTAAGTTTATTAATTTAATAAAACCTTTGCTTTTGTAAAACTTACATGTTTCCTTATCTTTACTTATAAAAGGTTGCATTTGTGTAGAGAAAGGTTGGACTTTTCTAACCCCTTTTGCACAAAACAGCACAAGCCCCTACATGGCTGTGTGTGATTATTACATTAACACATCTCTATGGTTACACCACAGAAGCCTTTAAGTGTGAATGCATTTTTTCTTTTAAGTACCAAGATGTTCCTGATGGAAAAAAAAAATGACCTCTTCTTGGCTCCTGAGATAGAGTCAGGGATGTGATTAATGCTGACTGTATTCCACTGTTTTTCCCTGAAGACTAGCTATTAATATTTTCCAGTGATGTATGTCCTTTCACTTAACCACAAATGGGTGGTCAGCAAGGTATCTAAGCCCATATTTTGTCTCAAAAAAATCACTTTCCCTGTACCATCACACATGTGGCCTTTGACTTAATATCCACAGCCTGATCCCTTCCAGGAATGCATGAATGGACACTTCATCCCATCTTACTTTTTTCCCAAGTTTTCTGCTGTTTAAAGCAGATCCAACAGCCTGTGAAATAGTGAGTATTTCTAGATTTGGCTTACTACTGGGTTAACTCATAGTGGCAAGCTGCTGAAAAGCTTTACTCATCTGTTACTATGTGCTCTTTGATGTACAGCCTTGTGAGCTTGGGTTTTTTTGGCTTTATTTTTGGTTCTATCAGTGGTGTCATTGGGTTGGCCCAACAAAATAGCTGACACTTTCAGAAGGACATACCTCTCATTTTCTTTTAAGCAAGCATATTAATAGAGAAGAAAGGTATCCAAGATCCAAAGCCATGCTTTGTTACACAGATGTGCACAAATAAGTAAAACAATCCCCTGAAACAAATTGAACCACAAGAGGAACAGAGCAGCAGAACAAACCAAGAAACTGATGGGTGAGACAAATGAAATAAAAAGCTTGAAAGCAAAATGGGTTGATAGAAGTTTCTTCACTCTTCACTCTGTCCAGCAATTTTCATTTTTTTATCAAGATCTATGAATTTCCTATGGCCCTCTCTAGATCCTTAGGAAAGGTCTCCTTTCTTCTACAAGCCCAAACCTTTGCTTCCTGCTACAGGCAGCTCTTGTTGTATGCCCAGGTATTTCTTCACCTGCCCCGTGGTGCTGCCCACTCTGTGCTCATGGTCCCTGCCACGCTGCATTGCTGCCAAGAATGAACAGTTCCCTTCCTGTTGCTTCTCCAGCCTCTTTGCTGCCGTCCACAATCACAGCCTCCTTAGCAGAATATCCTGTCCTCATCCCAGGCACCATCCTGCTCAATGCTGTATTCCTACATTCCTTCTTCCATGCTATGGGAAGAAACTTTTGGCACCGAGCATGCTGGAAGCATGGGTTTGTTACAATTTACCTTTGTTGTCTCCCCAATATTTTTCATTATAACAACCTCGACTTCTCTTTAAATTTGATTTGCAAGCGGCACAGGAGTGGGGAAACCAGCAGCTGACTAACATCCTGCACAGGCAGGATCTGCTCTTTGCCAGACATCCTTGGGAATGTTCTCAGAAGAGATCTGGGAAGTAAGGGGACAATGGAGGAAGCTGTCAGGTAGGGTTTGTGTGCAAAGGGTTCCAAAGGAGTGGGACCTGGAGTGTTGGCACAAGCAGTCTTGTGGCTTCAAAAGTTAATGTCTGCCAGGGCATTTTCTGTCTCAGCTTTCTCAGTTTATAATTAAGCTTTTACATGAACTCCAAATCTGGATTACAAGTACTTCAGATGCAGTGTCAAATCTTTTTTTCTTGTTACTGACCTTCTGTCTCCTTTCTGCTCATCAATTCCTCATTCTGTGTCCTGGCTCCCAGAAATTGAAGTGTCCTGCTAGACACTTGTCAATTTTACAATGTATATTCTTTTTAAAATTGTGGTTTATAATTTACAGTCACTTACATGCAGTTTTTGAGCCCTGCAATGATTAGACCCTCTTGGCACGAACAGATTTTTCATCAAGAGCAGGCTTGCCTATGAATTAGTGTCTAGTCCTCTAGTAATATCCCAAACACCCCAGTTCAGTCCTTTAAAATAATTGGTAAGGCTAAGTTTGCTATTTTCCTTCATGCAAACAAGTGATAAAATGTAGAAACCAGTGAGCATGCCCCTGGGGTCTGGGAATCTGGGCTTCATTAGGGCTTCAAGCAAATCTTACAGCCAAACCCACAAACTATCAGAGGCACAGAGTCATGTATATATGCTTTTCCCCTTCAAGAGATTCTTTTTGCTCTGAAAAGCTGGGGCACAACTGTTGTACATGTCCTTTCTGAAACTGCCTCTTCACCTCTTGGTGATCGAACATTTTGACAGAAATGTCAGTATTTCTGCCTTTGAATAATTTTGATGAAAAAAGGGGTAAAATGTGTCCTCCTTTCTAAAGAGCTAACAGCAAGTGGCGTACCTCACTCAGAAAATTTTCTTGGAAGTGCCTGTCCCCCAAAGACATATAATGAATGCTCCTGTTGCCAGGAGGCAATTGATATCTTCATGTGGAGGGCTTAATAAATTGAAGCACAGTGGTCAGCCTCCCAGAAAAATGTCACAGAAGGGCAGGTGTCAGGGAGAAACTATAGTAACATGGGAGGCAGGTACAGAGAATTAGCAAAGTCCAGACAAATCAATTCCTGCTGCAGTTTACCATCCTAAAATTGCATGAAAATGGAAGTGAGCTGAAAACCTAATATGCTTTTGCAACAAATAAACGAGTAAGATTTTGGAAGACTGTATTATTTAATGGACACGGTCTGAGTAGGTGAGGCCCAAAATTTCATTTAGTTGTGCATTTTCTTTGTGTTGCAAGACTTGGGATTTATGAAAACTGTCTAATTAACTGATTGGGGAGAGGGGGGTGGTCTGCCTGATTGTTTTCTTGCAGTGTCTGCAGCCTTCCAGTGTCTGCACAGAAGTGCAAATGAGCCAGGAAAGCTAAGGTAATTGTAAGCAAGTTCTCCTAGACACTATGGTGACACCAATGATCATATAAATCAGCCAGTTCACTCACTGATGTGAAATGGTAAAGCACAAATAAGACTTATTTTCAACTTAGTACATTTCAGATGGTCATAATCGAATGAGTATAAATATTAGAGATGAGGATTTTTTCCCTAAATATTGGCCAGACCATGATATCGATTTCAAAGGATGGCTCCTTACTAAAATCAGTAATTCTGCCTAACAAAATCAGATACAGCCTCAAGGAGCAACACTGATATTTGGATCTATATGTTCAAAGAACCCTAGATTTAGGGTTTCTACCCATTTTAGTATATTTTAGAGGTATTTAAAAACCACAGCTGAAATTGAGGTGGTTGTATTTAGGCCCGTTAAGACTGCTGCTGAATTTTGAACTGATTTCTTACAGGATTTTTTGGATTTTTTTATCTGCAAAGACCCAGCAGAGCTGATTTAATCTCTAATGGCAAAAGCAAGGCAGAGCAGTACACTCCTTCTGTTGCTTTCGGAATCGATAATGTCATCTGCTGCATCAGAAGAAACGTAAATCCTTAAATTTAGATGTCTGGAGCACAGTTTAGCTGTTCCTGTCTTACTCTGGTATTTGAAATACTTTGTAGTGTGAGCACCCAGGACTGATGCCTGCTTCCTAATGTACCCCATGCTAGAGACCCTGCGTTCTCTCTGTTCACAATCCTTCAGCAGGTTTTTTAGTGCTTGGTGCCCTCTGAGCAGGCAAGACTGTGTGTAAGACCACAGAAAGTGGATTTGGCCAAGGTTTTTATAGAAAATGCAAATATTTTAGGGTTGTTGAGTAACATTTTATGTCGCAATGAAAAAGACAAGCTATGTTTACCCTTTAGGAATAACAGATGGTTATTGTAGGGTGTGGGGAGAAGAAACACAGAGGAATGGGTTGTTTCCAATGGGGATTTTAGCACACATGGAAATTAGAGATATATGGAAATGAAGGTGAAAAAAATAAGTTCTAAGGAGGCAACATGGTAATACATGACGTATTATTCTGCAGAATTCTCAGTTTGGAGTCACGTCCATTCACATTTTCTTTTGAACACCCAACCTGGACTTCCAAACAGATGCGTGAACATATGGCAGCCTTGTGTCTTCAGTGTTTTTAGATGCTAAATTGCACTCCAAGAAGCTTAAACTACCTGAAGTCCCGTCTTAAGAATAAACTTTCCTGGGAAAGGAGTTGCAGTGATAGCTACAGGGCTGTTCTGTCATGATAGTGGGAAATGATTGACTTGTTGGCAAAAGAGGAAGGATGAAACACAAGGAAGTGTCTTAAGGTATCATTCCTTAGAGGAAACCTGAGAAAATTTGGAATTCCTGTTTAGAGGCTTAAGACCTACCGTGTAAACATTAGGAAAATTCCATTCATACACTCAAGTTCTCTGTGAGTAGCTTGATTCTTACCTCACGAAGTTGTCAGGATTTCCAGATCCCAAGCCACTATCTCCACCAGAAACAGGCCTTCCTTGTTCTGCTTTCTCATAACAGAGCAGATGCCAGGCTGGGTCACTGGTAGGGCAAGAAAGCTTGCAGGGAGTCCAGAGCTGGTGCAGGCACAACCCTAATGGCTGCAAGGTGTGCTACAGGATACAGGAAATAGGGCCCATTTCCTCTGCTCACTCAAGCATTACTTCTCTTCAATGAGAAATTAAAAGAATAAGACCTATGTGAACAGGGGAATACAAGTTGAAATGGGGTTAGCCCACTTTCTTTCTTTTCTTATGCAGCACCTCCTAAATCATGCCAGAGAAGATGGATTATACTTTCAGTCATGAGATAAACCTGTAAACTAGTTCTTGTCTGCAGCACTTGTGTATTATAGATCTTGTGTCTCCTGAAAGATGAATAATTACAGTCCCTGGGGAGACACTCTTTCAAAAATGCAGTCATCATGGATTCTGCAGTGTGGGATAGCTGTATGGACAATGGTGATAAAACAAACAGCCTTCTTGTCCCCAGTAGGCATGAAAGAGAAATGGGAAGGGAAAACAGCTCTCATTAGATTAATGAGCAAGGAGTCCAATTTCTGGACAAGTTTCTGTTTTCTTTGCTTTGATGAAATAAATACTGTTTGATAAGGATGACCAAGTACCATCAAATCAAACTGTGGCATTAACCAATTGCATACACCCTGATTTAAAGCATACTTCTCCCAAAACAATGTCCTATGGAAAGAATGGATCCTTCGGAATAAATTGGCTGGATTTTCTTCGCCTCTTTTTCTGTTTGCCAATCTGTCTTCATTGAAAACTTGATGAATCAGATAACAAAACCTAGTGAGTTGTGCATCATAAATCTGTAATGTATCTCATGGATGAATTCTTCCATGTGCACATGACATTTACCCTATATTTGGAATGTTGGGCGTACTCACCGTCCAAGTGCTACATGAAGAGAGTTTATAAGAATATTCTTCGAGCATATGCTCTGAATAGAACATACAGAGGTGCTACATAGGATCTTTTTTCAGGAACCTTGTTGAAGTGTGTGTTGTAAAGAAAAAAGTGCAGAAGACACAGCCATTGTTGTGAAGCAAATGAGCTTTCCAAGTTGAGGCAGGTTTTGGGGTAGATGGAGAGTTCGTTGCTACCATGCATGCAAAAATCACTAGGTGATACTTCTCTGTCTGCCTCTGTTTGGTGCCTCTGAACCAGGTAGTGATCATAACTGGTACAGCTGCACTCTTACTCTGCTACCCTTCATGGTACTAACAGGCATGATGATCACTGAGACCCAGCTACCCTGACACCAAGAGATGCCATGCTCTCAAAAGGAAGCAGCATGCAGTCAAGCTCAAATTGTCTTTGCCTACCAACAGTATTTGCCATCATGCTCCATTTTACAAAGAATCAGACATTGCTTCATCAATGCATTGGCCTAGGATTGATTTGGGTAGAAAAAAGGAGACAAGATTTAATAACTATGCAAGTCAAAATGACCTTTCCAAAAAGGTGACAACATCTGCAAGTGCATAGAGACACAGATCTTGGAATCTTTGCACACATGCAAGGAAAGCTCACCATTTTGCCTCCGGCATCTGGGCTCAAAGTGGGAAAAGGACCAGAGATGTCTTCAGCTACCTCATTAAGTGAAAGCACAGCTACTCTCCAAGGAGTAGGGTAGGATGTTTGTCACTCTCCAGCTTAAATGATATCTTTCAAAGCTAACTGTTGTTAGCTTCCAACAATGCCTCAACCTTGAAAAGAGTTTCTGTGCAGAAAAACTTGAAACAGTAAAGCATCTTCTAGCTCTAGGAAGACAAAAGATTATCAGCATTTACAAAGATTTGAGCTCAGACACAATGGGGTGCTATTCAGGACATGCATTTATATTTTTATTACTGCCTGTATTAGTGCTACCACCAGTACTTTTGTTATTATCATGATGAAGGCAAACACAAAAGGCCTCTGAATATGCTCCTCAATATACAATACCTTGTTCCTCCAGAATGACAATGATTATACAGAAATGGAAGGGAAAACATCACTATGAAGTAAAGTCCCAGCATTTAAGCTCCATCAGTTCTCAAGCAGTGACTCTGGGACCTATCCAAAAAACCAGGATGCATCGATTAGACAAGGGAACGTAAAAAGCACATACCTGCTAAAGCTTCAAACACAGAAACCAAATAAGGTCTTGTCCAATTTTTATCATGTTACACAATACAAAATTGCCTGAACAAGCACTAATAGACTATATTTGAACTGATCATTGTGCCCTCTTTATCCGCACATGTATTTAAAATTCATATCAATATCACTTTAGGTCAGAATCGATAGCAAAACGCCAAGCTCTTCCAGCTTGTCCTAGTACAAAGACTAGCTGTAAAAAATCTAAACCTTTTCATTATATCTCTTTAGGTCACAAAATCCTGGTTTAAGACTATTAGAACCCTAAGTCCAAATGTTATATTAAGTGCCAGCATTGACTTGAGGTGGTGATGGCTTTTCTCCCAGTGTCTCTGGCCATAGTCCATTTCCTGGTGGTAAGCTGTCCCATATTGTTTTAGAAAATAGCATTTAACCATTCAGTATTTTGCTTGTCGACACTGTGTCACGAAGCAGTGTTCTGTCAAGCAGTTTGAAAAGGGCAATAGCTTGCAGTATGCAGACAAAAAACCCCACCAACAAACAAAAGAAAAAAATTAATCCAAAGGAAAAAAAAAAAGAAAAAGAAAAGGAAGATGTGCAAAATCCCCCAAATTCCGGAGCTTTTGGCTTGTTTCTCACAGTGAGTCATAAAAGAAGTCCAAGAATGAACAAGTTCGGAACCTGACAGGATGCAGGGTAGTTGCTCTAGAAAAGAGACTTTCCTTTTCTTTTTTTGCAACATAGACTTTATGCAAATATGTGCAGTCTTCTGTAGTCCAAGTCAAGAGTGAAGACACCCCCATCCCATTCTGCTTCCCACAGCCCCCCTGTGTTCCCAGGGTGGGGATCCCACAGGAGAAGAGACCCTCAGGCATCAGGTGGAGCAAAGGGAGAAAAAGTGTCAAGAAATGGTGGGCTAGCATGCAGCCAGATTGTTTTACATATTTAAGGAGAATTTCTGCTACGATTGGAGTGATAACATAAGTAAAGGAAGAAAAAGGGATTGTGTAAGAGTTCCCTGTAACAGGAGAAATGGCTTTAAAAATTCCTGTGAGCATGTCCAGTTTGCATTATTATCATTACTTTTCCAAGAGCTAAAACACAAAAGCTGCTGGCAGAGCTGTGGGAGTGAGCCAGAGTGGCCATCAGAGAAGCGAGAAGCAGGAGCAGAGAGGGAGCAGGTAATAGAAATAGGTCACTCCATCAGATCAGATCAGTCTAAATCAGGCCTCACACCTTGTCAGAAGTTAATGGTCTCAGACTGAGAGGGAAGGTTACAGTGTGATGGGAAAAGCAACCCAGCAGTCTCCTCCAGAAGACTGCAATTTATTCAAGCTGTAGATATTTTTTACTAATTATTTATTGCAACTCTACCTTGTTAGACTGGGGTTTTTTTTCCCCCTTTCTTAAGTAAGAATATTGCTTATCAGCAATTTGATCCCTGTTTGCAATGGATTAATCTCTTGAGGCACGACAAAGTGCACTACAGCTTTCCTAGATTTTCTGGGATGCACTTCCCCAAAATTTGCACTTTGTGTCAGTAGCTGCCAACTGAGTCTTGGTAGGGGGGATACACACCCCTAGTTTTGGAGGTTACCAGCCTTGCATGCACTCATCTGTTATTAGTGGAAAATTTTGCCCTAACATTTATCAAATTTGTGAAGAATTTTAGCCATTCATGAGTCAGGAACCACTACTGCCCTTCTCTGCAGTTGACAAGGTCACCAGGGACTAGGCCAGTGAAGGTAGTCTCACCAGGGCCATTCCTCCACTGACCATGTCCAAAGGAAGAGGCTCAATCTTTTTCTTCCAGCAAACTCTCAAGGTCAAAGTGCAACGTCCCTACCAAAAAGGATGTTTAGTTCTAAGTATTTCGTTCCTAGATTTCACTTATGGCTGATAAGACAGATTTCACCTTCCTTGCCTAGTAGGATGAAGCAGGGGAGGGTGGTGCCCAGGACTTGCAAGGGACAGCACTTCTATGTCAGCCGTGGTGGTCTTACAGTCTCAGCCCACCACTTCAAGTTTCAAGATTTTTTTGAGAGCTCATATTTAAGGAAACAGGAAGGGGTGGAATATCTATGTGGTCCTGCCTGCTTTATCAAAGTATAAAATATCATCATGCCAGACATAACATGCTCTGCAATATAGGTGATTGATTGCTATATAAAGTGATGGAGAGAGTGGAAAAGACGGGGAGAAAGACTGCTAATGCTAAACCTCTGGATTCAGGAATTTTCAGGATGAGGACAAAAGGGAAGGGAAGTTCTGGGAAGTTCCGGGAAGGGAAGAGAAGTTCTGGGAAGTTCCGGGAAGTTCTGGGAAGTTGGGAAGGGAAGGGAAGGGAAGGGAAGGGAAGGGAAGGGAAGGGAAGGGAAGGGAAGGGAAGCTAAATGTTCCCAGGAAAGGATATTCTCACATTCCTGTGTCCTGCTGTTCAGACAAAGATCTTTTGTTTGGCTTTATCCTGTTTTCAACAAAATACTGGTTTCTGTTCTTGATGTGGCTGCTGTTGAATTCCATCCTACCCGGCAGGTGTTGCCTTCATCTCTGAAGCAGGCATGCCTGAGCCCATCCGGGTGTAGGAGGACACTAGCCTCCTAACATATTTTACCAAAATCAGGTGCTGACCTGTAAAAATAAAACAGAATCCCAGATACTACATTTCCATGCATGGCCTTTGCCATATCATGCTGCTCCTCCTTGCCCCTCCTATTCTGGTATGCGAGGTAGGGAGGTGCTTGTATAGTCTCTAGTATTTTAAAATACTTCAGAAGTACGATACAGCAATGGAAGAAGGTACATATGTGTTTGTGTGTGTGTGTGTGTGTGTGTGTGCACCCTTGCCTGTCAGATTAAATATACATGAGGGTCGCTCAAGTGTTTATCAGTTCTTTCCACTGGCTGAGCCTGCAAAAATGCTTTTATTGAGTAGAGCTGTGTGCTTTGATGTAAAGAGCATAAATGTTTTGCATCCTGCATGCATATATTCACCCTGAGTATAGTTACACCAATTATTTTACCATCTGAACTCACTCAGCTGAAGAGTTCTCTTGTTTGTATTAGCATCTAGTATAGGGAATGAATTTTCTTTGACTCTATTTTGATACAGTCCACTAAAGGAAGAGGTTAAGGTGGTAAACATGGCACAAACTATATATATGCTCAGGTCTGCAGAAAAATGTGCAGGGAAACGAGTGCATAACACCACCCCAGGGAGCTGTGGGGAGCATTAATTCACGTGCTCTTCTGCTGGCTGCTGCCGATGGTATCCCCAGTGGAAATACTCCAGGTCACTGAAGAGGTGAGCCCTTATCACTTCCCCAAAGCACAGCAGTCTCTTTGCATCTCCCTGCTCCAGATGGGGCAAGTCAGAAAAGTCTTGGAAGGGATGTAACTGTCAGGAGCACCAACTTGGTGGCAGTTGAGTTATTACAGGAAAATGGAGTACAAGCCTTGCAATGAGCCCAGTAGAAGCCAAAGGAGAGCATCATTAAAAGGTGTATTGTTACAGACACTTTGCAGAGTGGTGCTCCCCTGAGGGGAGAAGAGCCCTGATCAAAGCTCTGTCTTTCTTGCCTAAGATGGATTGGCAAGGAGATGAAATCTAGAAAAAGTTAGAGCCAAGATTAATAACAAAAGTACAGTTAGTAACTTCACAGAGCATATCCACAAGATAATTTATGACAGCAAAGGAAGGAAGGGTATGTACCGTGGTGTTTGTATAAAAGAAAGGCAGTTCTGCAAAACAGGCTTATAAATACAAAAAATGAAAAATGAGCATATTTTTACATTTCCATAGTTGAGGAGATTTGAAGACACAACTCATTTACTTTTTACAGAAACAGCTCTCTCCATTAACTCTTCACAAGGGTTGGTTGCCCCTACAATGAGATTTTTTTGGAATATTTTTCTTAGTTGCTTTCCTAGGAACAGAGTCACTCACACCTCAGTGGCATCAGCTTGAATTTTGACATGTGTAAACAACTGGGAGCCAAAAGTGGACCTATGCCACTTTGCTTTTTCTCTTGAGCAGTCGGCAGACCAACTGACACCAAGTCAGAGTACAAAACCATTCACAGACCAGGACATTTAGAACAAGGTTTATATATTGGCAAAATTGCTGAGCACTTCATTCTTCAGTGCCTGCTTTACCTTTGATGGCAGCAGGCTAACCTGGAACACCCTTGGAAATAAGAGGCACCAGCTGGGTTGGTTCAGCCCTCTAGATTTGCATGAAATAAGCCTAGTGACTTTCTCTCAGTGTCTCAGGAGTACTGAAGTCCACCTTCCCTGGGGGCCAGAAGAGCCTCAGGTGAGATTCTCCTCGTCATGCTCATTCAGCCATGCAGCACTGAGTGGGGAAGAGCAGAGCAATTTCCCTTGCTAATTCCTGTCATTACCCTGGACTTCCAGAGAACAGGCTTTGGCCTCTTCAGGGATCTGCTTGATAGAGCACTGTGGGATAAAGCCTTGAAGGGAAGAAGGGCCCAGGAGAGCTGGTTGATATTCAAGAATCACTTTCTCCAAGCTCGGGAGAGATGCAAAGAGAAAGTCAAACAAAAGTGCCAGGAAGTGAGCACGGATGAAATATTTGCTCCTGAACAAACTCAAACACAAAACAGGAAGCAAGGACAGGTAGCCTGAGAGGAATAGAAGAAATTGTCCAGACAGGTATCAGGCTAGGAAAGCCAAAACCCTGACAGAGTTGAATCTGGCCAGGGACGTCAAGGACAACAAAAAAACTTCCACAGGTACATCCATACATAAAAGGAAGAGTAGAGAAAATGTTATGAAAAAAATCTTTACTCAGAGGATGGTGAAGCACTGGAACAGGTTGCTCAGGGAAGTTGTGGATGCTCCATTCCTGGAAGGGATGGCTAGATGGGGCCTTGAGCAACTTGATCTAGTGAATGGCATCCCTGCCCATAGCAGAAGGGTTTGAAACTGGGTGATCTTTGAGGTCCCTTCAAAAACTACCTGTTCAATTATTCTGCAATTCAGTCCATGACCTGATGAGATGCATCCATGAGTCGTAAATGAACTGGTGGAGGAAGTTGCTAAGTCATGGGAGTCTGGTGAAGTTCCCTCTGACTGGAAAAGGAGAAACATAATCCCCATTTTTAAAAAGGGAAAAAAGCTTCAAGTGTCACCATCACTGAACGAGAGTGTGGAGGATGCAAGGCTGCTTTTAAATCACTAAGAATAAGGTATATGATGGAGTGGCAGTGACACTACTCTGTGTAAACATTGTCTCAGTTTAATAGCAGGGAACTAACTAGCTGGAAGGCTGCACAGTGCCTCCAGATTAGCAATTAGCATGGTAGGGGTCATGACAAAACAGCCAGAATTGGGAGGATGCTATTTCCAGAGTTCAGCTATATATTTCTTTTGCCAAGGCCAACAGTCAAAAGATCCCAAGCATGCTGGACATTAAAAAGCAAGTTCCTTGAAAGACACGTTCACTAAGCTGTCAGGGAGCCTTTAGCAGGGAAAGGACAGGCAGATAGACAGACTCCCACAGGGGCCTGAAAAAGCAGAGCATGCCTCTATACTAGAAAGAGGTCAGAGGAGCAGCTAACCCTGGAACTGTGACAAATCCTACGTCTCAATCTCTTCTACACACTGGCTTTTCCATCCCTCTAATCCTCTTTGTCACCTGTCCCCAGGCCCCTGTTATTTTTATCATATCTCTTTTTCAATCTCAAATAACCAAAATGGAACAAGAGTCTTCAATTTATACAATGGAACAAAAATAATACCAAAAATTCTCTCCCACAGGGTCTGAGACAATGACCAGCATAAAATAGCAAAATTTTCAGTAACCTGCCTGGACCTTTGTTTTTTCTAAATGATTACAGTTAACTCAGAACCCAGCAATGTGTGTGGGTAGCTCAAATGGCATCTCTCAGTGTACATTACCTTGCAGTTGTTCTCTGCCATCTCAATGCCAAACCTCCTTGCTGATTATCAGAGGAAATACCAGTGCAGCAGCTGATGTTTTTCAACAGGGTTTAAAGAGATGGCCATTCTGGGAGTAACAAGGCAGGGGTCTAGATAAACAGGGTATTGGACTCTTAGGAGAGCACTAGGTGAAACTTATGTAGGAATATTTAAACATATTTAAATTTCACAGTGTTGATATTTTTGCTGTATTCACCACTCTCTCCTATTCCCACTCAGGGCAGGCTCACTGTGAAACACATCAGCAGGCATGGATAAGGAGTGCCACTGCCAAGGTTTTTGGCTTTATCTAATTTGGAGAAGAAGTATCTTCTGCAATTCCTTGGTTCCCAGCCCTGAAAGTGTTGGAAGTGGCATCTATCAGCTGCAAAAGAGAGCCTTCATCCTGAGCCTGGGATGGCTGTGGGGAAGCCAGGGCAATATGATAAGTCACATGCTGGACCCAACAGGGTGATGGGACAGATCTCCCTGCAGTCACCTTATGGAAGTGGCTGCTGGTTTTCCTTCCTTATGGGCTTGATCCTGTCTCCACTGAGAACAGGAAGATTCTAATTTTCCCTTTTCTGTGTCCTCTCACCTGCTTTCTTCTGCTGATGTCGCTAAGATATTGGCCTCTGCCAGTGATGCCTGCTGTTTGAGGCTGGTGTGCCAGCTACTGGGTAGCAATGGTAACAAGAGATCTTTTCTTCTCCCATGTTCCTCTCCCTTGCTCCACCCTCAGATCCCTTCTCCACTTCTGTGTCCATTTTCAAGCCCACACTTCTTCCTACGCTCCTCCTCCCACCTATGTCTGAAAAAGGAAAAACATGGACAGAAAAATCCAAACTATTGACATTGCTGCTAATTTCAGCAGTGACTCTTTTCCATCTCATGCTGTGAGAGCCAACTTTTATTGCCCATTATAAAACCATATCTCCTAATGGGGGGGGTGCAGTGCTCTGTGCTGCCAATAAGAGGACATTTAGCCTGGAAATTTGTGAGTGTAATTTATTGTCAAGCATGCCCTGTGCACACACACACAGGTAATGATGGTGTTAGCCGTCTGACAAATTACAGGGCCTTGCACATTTGACCTCCTCCCCTGCCCTGTGTGCGGTATCGCATCTCCCAGGGGGTTCATCCTGACATCCCACCTCGGAGCAGCTTCCAGCTGCTGCCATTTTGGATATCCTGCCTATTTATTTCTTTCCAAAGATCCTCCCTGATTTCACCTCTGGAGTTATTCTGTTTTCACTGCTGCTGCATGCAGGCTCAGTTTTGTGCAAGTCTTGCTTGAGGATCAAATATCTTATAGTTTTACTGATTAGAACTGTGAACTTTACAACATCAAAGACTTCTGCCAAGATATTTAGCTTTTGTCTTTAGCCCTGAATATTCTCCAAATAGCAGACTTCAAAGCTGAGACCTTTTCCTAGGTACAGGAAATTTATTCTGGACATTTTATGAGTCACTTTAGATTAATTAAGTTTAATTTTTTTTTCCTTCTGGCCTGTGTACTGTTCACCTTACAGTAACCAGAGATTGAGAAGTACAGAGATCTCAAAAAGGTCTCAATAAAGTTTTAAAAGTGTTTGCAAGCATTGCCAAAATAGTTTTGCTTTAAAATATTCAGTGTATAGTGTCTGATTTAGCTTATCTTTTCTCCTGGGTTTTAGTACAAGTTAAGTACTTAACTGCTGAATAGTAATAGATTAAAACACAGGTTTAAACACTTTGCTGAACACAGTTCAGAAAAAATACATGATGTTGTACTGCAAGGTTTTTTCTTCACTCATTCAGGGATGAAAGGACACATTTGGTAGTGGCCTTGTCACTTGTGAATAAAGAAGGCATTTCACATTCAGATGGGTAAACAATTTATGCCACACTATCCAACATCCTCATGCTGTCCTTCTAGTCTGTTTGTTTATTGGAACATCTTTATCATAGCACTCAGCAAAATGCTTAATTAGACGTTTGTATAGTAACATGGTAGTAAATAATCTCAAATTGCAGGGCCATGTTTTCAAAATTTCTAATATAAAGATGCTTGCATTGCTAGAGCATGTTAGTAGGAGTCAATCCTTGACATATATTCTAATTGGTATTTTGTGATTTTAATGACAAAATTTTGATAAACATCAGTGTTAGTCCTGCTTCTCTGCCTCAGATTGTTTTTTATTCTGGCGATTTGCAGAATTTTTGTAACTTGCACCAGCTTCCTTCATTTCTGTTTGGTTCAAGTAGAATCACGTCCCATTCTCCCCTGTCTGCAAAGCAAAGACTTCCCTTTGCTCTTCTGAACCTGCACATGGCAATTATAATCAGTAATGAAAAGTCAGCAAATAACAACTTAAAGAGTTGCTTTTCAGCAGAATGAATGCTGGATCCTCTTGTGCAAGCAGGGCTGCTGCTGAGCCTGTCAGTCAGGAACTCTCATGCTTGGCAGGCCGATTTACCTGTCTGATGTTCCTGCTCGTTCTCCATCATAAAATAAAAACACTTCACTTGTCAAACATCTTCCTTTTCTGGGATGCGTCTCGCACGCACGCTGCTCGTCCATTTGAAACTCGGCTGCGCTTCTCGCAGTCAATCTGACAGCTCAGCCAGACTCTGTCCTAAAGAGACTTCCCAGTAACCCACTGAAGCATCTCAAAAATCTGGGGCCTGCACAATGAAAATTTTTTTAATGCATTATTTTTCTTAACAGAGAATTAACTCTTTGCAAAACAGAACAGGACTTTTGTGTTCTGTAAGACAGGAAAAAACAGTCTTCTAGACACTGAAATGTCCAGGCTAATCTTTAAAGTCTCCCCCCTATGACAGCTTGTGTTGAGTAAGCAAATCTAGAGATGTGCTAATGGTGGATCTGGCCACATAGGCTCTGTGGATTAATTGCTCCTCAGTGACTCTAACTTTGGGATAACTCTTCACACGATGTTGCCTCACTGACTGCAGCCATCAGCTTTTCTCCTTGTCTCAGCTCTGAAGCTGATAGCCAAGCCTTGCTGTGTGGCCAGGATGGTCAGCTCAGGCTCCTGCCCCAAAGACAGGTGCCTCAGTAGTTCTTCTCTCATCCAGCCTTTAGGGCAGTAAGAAGGGAAGTGAATACAAAGAGGCTCAGCTTATACCTGTTCTTTCTAATTCAGGGGTAGAGGACTTTGTACAAAGTCACAGAATACGCTGAATTGGAAGGGACCCACAAAGATCATCAAGTCCAGCTCCTGGCCCTGCACAGCACCATGCCCAAGAATGATACCATGTGCCTGAAAGTATTGTCCAAGCACTTCTTGAGCTCTGTCAGTCTTGGTGCTGT
>VZSR01003807.1:36974258-36989723 GCA_013398615.1 Brachypodius melanocephalos
AGGTCCCTTTCTGCCTGAACATTGTCCAGCCACACTGTTCCCAGTCTATAACACTGCAGGGGGTTGTTGTTGCCAAAGTGCAGGACTTGGCGCTTGGACTCATTAAACTTCATCCTGTTGGACTCTGCCCATCCATTCAACCATTCCACGTCTCTCTGCAGAGCCCTCCGTCCT
This sequence comes from Brachypodius melanocephalos, assembly GCA_013398615.1. Taxonomy (NCBI): domain Eukaryota; kingdom Metazoa; phylum Chordata; class Aves; order Passeriformes; family Pycnonotidae; genus Brachypodius; species Brachypodius melanocephalos. Next base: position 36,974,433 of record VZSR01003807.1, read on the forward strand.
TCCAACAGATCAACACACACTGCCAGCTTAGTGTCATCTGCAAATTTACTAATGAAAGATTCAACACCCTCATCCATGTCATCAGTAAAAATATTGAACAGAGCTTACCCCAGCACAGATCCTTGAGGGACACCACTGGTGACTGTCCCCAGCTGGAGGCAGCACCATTCACCACCAAGTGAACAAAGTTTAAACTTCGTTTCTTACTCTGCTTTGGTAATGAGGTGTTCCACCTGCACCACAACCTCCTTTCTGTTCAGGAGAGCTCTTGGGTTGCAAAGTCCTGTGACTTTGAGCAGTGAAGATGCTGGTGGCAAAAACTGAAGCTGGAACTTGAACACATTATCACATTTCCACAAAGTCCTCAAGACACAGGTTCATGTTAGCACTTTGCTATTGACAAAATGTCACCTTGCCAAAACATTCTTTTTCTATTGAGCCTATGAGTTTTGGACATGCTGAAGGTAATTTTCATTGAAACTCATGAAAATTTCAGCAGAAATAATACTTCTCAGCTGATTCTGCTTTTCAACAGCACATAAAAAGCTCTAAGGAGTCCATGGAAGCCTTAAAAGTTGCTTTTCTGAATGGCATCTGTGTTACACAGTGAAAAAGTAATAATAATAAAAAAATAATGTTCCAATGGTCCTAAAAATTCAGCTTCTTTTATTTTTCTCTAAGTAATGTTTTTCCATGAACCACATGGCAACTCTTGGCTATAGAATTAGGAGCAGATTACAGTGGATGTGACCACAGCCAGAGATGCAGCTCCTGACCTCCCATGTCTGTAGGTTCAGACAATGTTTGAATCTCTGTGAGGAGCTCTAGTCAGCCACATGCACACAGAGCTATTAGCTACATGCAGCACAAAGCACTGGGGCTATTGCTAATGGTAATTTTGTGATGTTGATAGCAGACTAGAACTCCAACAACCTTTAGAAAGCAGCTGAGAGCTAAAAATCAGAGCTGATGAACAAACATTTATATTTCCTTCAGTTATGTGAGATTCCTGTGAAGATTTACATAATTAATCTTCAGCAGCAAAACATTTATAATGCAGTTTAATAATCTGGGTGATAGACAGGTCATGTTAATTACTATCTTGCTTCCTGGTTTAAAAAGCCATTGTTTCCAAGCTCTTAGTTTAGAAGTGAATAGCTTGTATCAGCTTGAAGACAGCAAGTGTGCAGATGATTAATGCCTGAGTGTTTGGCACTGACTGGGGATCTGTGAGAGGGGTCCAGGCCATTGCACTGCCACAGGCTCTACACGTGACTGTGGGGAGCAAGTGACTACTTTGAACACAGTTCTGCATTGCTGATATCCCAGCAGCTAATCTCTGTTACCCCAGTTGCGGGTTCCATCACATCCCTCCTACAAATATAAACTAATTTTGGGGCTCTGTTCTAAGATAAGTGTGTAAAACTGTGTGTGGCTTGCAGTTTTTAATAGAGCTTTTTTTGTTTGTTTGTTTTTTTGATTGTTGGTTGGTTTGGTTTCTTTTAAATATACTTTATTTTTTTGTTGTTGTTGTTAAATTGTATTGTGTCACAATCTGCTGAAGAGATGGTGACTTCTTGGGGAAGGAAGGAAGAGAGAAGTGTACAGCTGGAGAGGGATTCTTGGTCATCATGAAGAACTCATTGCCAGCCTAATTGGCTATGAAGGCTTTTGTAACTCTCCTATGCAAGGCAAGTGTAGAGGAAGGATTTCAAGGACAAAAATAAGGCATTTTTTACACTTGTTTGGAGACATGCTGTTTGAAACTCCAGGTGTTAGCATGGAAGAGAATATGGTATGAAAGAAAAGGGACTTGTCTGAGATTCAAAGGGGGCAGCAGAGACGAGAGCCATGGGCAAATGGGAGACAGAAATCACCTTTTAAGTGTTAAAAAGAAAATGACAGCACAGGGACAAGCAATATCTTTACACAACAGAGAGAAGGCAGACAGTGGAGGGATTCACAATGAGAGGTGACATGAGCAAACAGACAAGCTACAAAAATGATTTTTGCAGTGGTGCTCAGAGGAATACTGGCAAGGCAAGATTGTGTTAGTGCTAAAGTAAAGGATGCAGCAAGAGCTGAGATCCAAGATAATGAGCTCCTGGTTGAGGATTTTATTGTGTAACTGGATAAGCAAGTTAGATTTTATTTTTACTTAAAAAAAGAGGTGAAATTTAAGCTACGGGATGGGTGTGAGAAGCTGAAGAGAAGCTCAAACACAGACTGTGAATTTGATGCAAGGTCACAGTGTTATCCAGTGGATTAAGAAAAAACCAGCAGGAAAGTCAAACCAGGCTTTGACAGGAAGAGCTCTGTTGCAGTCTGGCATAACTCACTGACATCTCCTCATGAATTGCTAACCAAGTAGATATTTGCTTTGGACAGGAAGAGATCTTTTTTGTGCAGAGAGCAGATTCATTGGTTGAGGAAAGAGTTTATCAGGCAGTGATGTTTGCAGAACAGAATATCCAAAATTAGAGGATTGCAGGAAAGAGGATGGCAGGTCCATAAAAATAAAAAGAAGATTTGGTCATGATGCAGGTTGCTGGAAAGTTGGGATTGCTGGGGCTGCCCTGGGGCAGAGATGAGCCAGAGATGCTTGATTCCAGCTGGGCTGGGAGTAAAGCCAAAGAGACAGAGTGGAGCTACCGCTTTTGAGAAAGGGCCCCAAAACATCAGGGTGAAATGGGCTGTATGGCAGGACAGAAGGTATATGTCACATCAGTGAAATACCACTCTAAATTACTATATCTTATGAGCTGGTAGAAAGAAGAACATACTTGCTCTCTAACTCTCATAACCTGGCATTGCTCACTTCCTAGTTTGTGTGTAAGCCAAGCTTCCCGTCGTGGTGGCTCAAACTTGAAATGACCACTATCTCTAAGAAGACTAGGAGATAAAACCTATTTATAGCAGTGGGCTCTCCCATCAGCCTGTACAACTAGGGCTTTCAAGAGAAATAAAAGGTGGTTGGCCTTCTGTGAGTCAAAGTCTGTTTGATCTTCTTACCTGAGTAACTCTGCAGAGCGCGTGCTGTAGGAATGATTGTGTGTCTTTGTATCCTGTGCTACCTTGGAATCTCTGCATCAGCACAAAGAGCAGATTTTCACCCTGTGAGAACTGGTATCCTGGCATCAGGCTGAATTAAAATGCTCTTGGGAATAGGTTTTGCTGCAGTCATTTGAGACTAGTGACTGAAAAGGAGGGAGAAAAAAATCAAATAGGGATTTCGATAAATAGAATTTCAGATCTTGCATAATACCATTCAATGGCAACAGCAGGTGTTTGACAGTACTGTGAACTTCCTCAGAATGGGATCCTGCCAACATGGCTGTGATTCAGTGCAATGATTCAATGACTGCAGGACGGTATCCTGCCAACCAGCCTTCCAGCAGAAAACTGTTCACCCCACTGCAAACACTGCCAGTCCATTAGCATTTCAGATTTAGTCTATCTGTGTGCCAGTAGAAAAAAATGCACCTCCAGGTAATGGAAGGAGGAAGGGGGGGGACAAAATTCCCTTTTCCCCTAGGGAATAAAAGGCAAAATTATTAGCTGCAATGTTATCTCTGAGGAGGAACATGGGATATGTTTTTTTTAAAGCTCAGAGTTTGAAAAAAATTTCTTCCCTTTATTCTTCAGCACTGCTTTTCCTTCCACCTTCAACCAGGAACTTTGTCAAGAGATTCTCATCAGCTTCCACTTCTGCCTTCTAAACTGTGCAGAAATACTACCAACATCCTGAGATAAGCAAAGAAACTCAAAGAGCTGTCGTGAGCAGTTCCTGTTACTGATAGTTTATCAGCTGCTACCCTGCAGCACCAATGCCCTCCCCATGCCCACACACGAAGCCTCCCCTGCTCCTGCAGCACAGTCACGCCCCTATCAGGAACATTCCCAAGTGCATGGTTCCTGGTGACACTTGGAATGGGAACAAGGCTCACTCAGCTGTCACCTTCCAGCCGTGCACCAGCCTGCTGCCAAGACACACGACACGAAACCTCCTTCAAGCAAACCCATGGTTAGGGGTGCAGCATGGAGGCAGTATGCACAGTTTGTCTCAGCTCTCCTCTCACTCCATTTTTCTATTGTGTAGAAGAAAGAAAAGAGAGAGTGGAGCTGAGAAGCAATTCATGATGCTGCTACTGTGATCTTTGTTGCAACACAATGTTCTCATCCTTGCCCACCTCTTTTAAACCTGCTGTAATATGAATAATGATATACTCAGCTTAAAGAGACTTTGTTAAATACTTTACCTTTATCACAGGTGCTGTGTAAACTTCGGGGATCAAAACGGACTCTTTGAGAAGTGATTAGAGCAGGAGAGAAAGGGTTTAGTGGTTTAAGCGCCACATTTGCAATAATTAGGCTCCCTGGAGTGATAGGTTCAAATCCTAGCAGGGTTGACTCAGCCCTTCATCCCTCTAAGGTAGATTAAATGAGTTTTCTGTAGTAGGGTCTTTTGGACATGACCTTAAAAATGCACAGGCACATGAGTTTTCTCTTTTTACTGCAAGGATGAATTTTACAGATTTATAAAGCAGACATTCAGGTTATTTTACATAAACTTAGATGTCTTCACCATTGCAATGATCATGTAGGTCTTCTGCTCACCAGCCTCCTTCCCAGAGGGGCTCTTTTGTGGTGAAATATGTAATATAGTAAGGGACACAGTTGGGACTAAGCAATGCAATTTGAATGTATCCTATAACTAAACACAGCAATCAGCCTCTGGTTTTTAGTTAACTCTTTAAAAATTAGTACTTCTTTACTACATAGTGCTATTCTCTAATTTGAAGGTGACTAACCCAGTCGTGAGGCAAAGCAGAGCATGGGCTATTGTAGTATCATAAACTGAGGGAGAGTTAATTCTGTCTTCTTTTTTAAGAAAATAGTAAAAAAAAAAAATTCTTAAGGTAATTACTGTTATGGGGGGAAGGATGGGAGGCACGACTTTTCTTCTCATTTATTTCTGCTTAGGAAGCCAAGCTCATTGTCACTGGGGAGCAGTTCAAGACAAATGCTCAGAGCAAGTCTTTGGGAGACTCCTTCAGAGAAGGGAAAAGAAGATGAATCCTGGAATCATTTAGGCTGGAAAAGACTTTTAAGATAATAGAGCCCAACCATTAACCTAGCACCAAGTCTACCAGTAAACCATAACCTTAAATTCTAATTGGGTTTTAGTCCCCTGCACACAACCTCATGCAGCACCCTTGCAGTCTTCCTAAGTTGTTGCCCCTTCTTCCAAAGGTAATTTTCTTCTTTAGTTTCAGCCAAAGCTCTCTCTTCAGCCAGATTGCTCTTCCCCACCAGCTTATCTTTTGGCACATGGGAGAGGTCTGCTCTTGCACCTATAAGATTTCCTTCTTGAAGAATGTCCTGCTCTCCTGGACTCCTTTGCCCTTACATTGCCTCTCAAGGGACTCTCTCTACCAGGCTTCTAAACACACCAATGTCTGTCCTCCAGAAGTCTAAGCTAGCAGTTCTGCTGATCCTCCTCCTTACTTCTCCAACACCCTGTGTTATTTCATGATTGCCTTCCCTAGTTGCCTCACTCACCAGTTGTGTCAGGAGCATTCTAGACTGCTTCTTTTGTGCTGCTCCATACTTCCAGCAGACATCTGATAAGTTGAACTCCCCTGTGAGATCAAGGGCCAGTGATTGTGAGACAGTTTCTAGCTTCTTACAGAATATTTCATCTAATGTGTCAGGATCATGCCAGCACTGGAGCCGCTTACCCTGCAGCTGAAGAAAAGGCCATTTCAATCTTATGTCCTAGGGCTTCTCTTGGAGCAGACAGAATCACATAGCCAAAGAGTATGACTGTGCAGAGAGACATTGTGAAAGAAACACAAAGGAAGGTTTCTTGTAGCAAGGGGCATGGGTAGGGGAGAAGGCAGGTGGAGAAAGGTGCAGAAAAGGAAAGGAAAGTGATTTACAGAACCGTTCACTGAGATGTAGATATCTGAGGGAAGAACTGTCTGAGGAAAGAAAATTATGTGAGACAACACAGAAAACAACAATGCAAAGGTGGAAAAAAGAGAGAGAGATTAACTGACAGGTACCAAACACACAGAAATTACTAGAAGAAAAAGCATTGCGATTTTCCCTCTTTGATTTTGCCTTCCTAGTGGGGAAGGAGTGCAGTAGAAAGGCAGACTGTGCTTGGTGGTGAGCTCTCCCTGAGCTCCTATCCTCTTGCATTTCTCCATGGCCTGGAGATGCATAGACCCTAAACCAGGCTGGCACTTTATTTGCCCATCCCAGGTGTTCTGTACATAACTCTTTTCCAACAAAGATAACTGACTCTCATGCAGTCAATACAGGGGAAAATGAGGAGAGGGCTGAAAGTATGACTGAATAGCAGTCGAGTAGAGCTAGCTAATTGCAGCTTCATGTAATCGCTTTCATAGCCGCTATCATAACTGTATATATTTCCAGCTCAATTCGTCTATCTTTTCCGGCCTCCTGTCTTTGCAGCTGCCTCCTCTTCTCTCCTTCCTGATGGCTGCAAATCTCTGCTTATCACCCGTTTTCATGCTGTGTTTTGTCTGTCTCTTTGTGTTCATCCCTGTACCGGTTTCTTGTCTGCGTGTGGCGGTTTCTTATTTCCTGGATGTTGTGAGAGACTTTAGTATGAACTACTTGCTTCAGCTAACATGTATGACCTTTTGCCTTATTTTGTTTTTCTGGATGATTTAATTTTACACATGTTTACACTAAGGACTAGTTTTGCAACTAAAATGGTCAATATGGATGGGCAACTTCTATGTGACTCAGTATTAAAACAATTATTTATTTATCAAATTTCTTTTTGTATGAATGTATCCATCTACTGCATGAATTTTTCATGCAAGCTCATCTTGAAAAAAACATTCCCTCCTCTCAGAAAGGATTTGAATTCTTTAGGGAATTCCCCCAAATTCTCGTGTTTTTTTTCTTTAATTGAACCCCACTGTGTAAGAAGAGCTCTGTCTACAATATTGATTGCAGAAAAACATGCAGACCTGTCAATCTCTCTTTTCCCAAGGCAAAACTCTCCTATTGTCTTTTTCTGCCAGGGTATAATCTTCACAAAGACAGACTTCAAACAGTTAAGCTTCTACCCATTGTATTGGGACTGTATGTAGTGCTCCATTTTACATTAACATTTAACAGGTTTCAAGCTTCAGTGATAAACTAGAAATGTTTTTCCTTCATGACAACAGTTTGACAGTTTTTAAAAATGAATATAAAATGGAAAATTACCCTACAGAGGAAATATCCCTTTCTCTTCATAACTCAGGCTGAGACATGTCATGAATGGAATAACACACTTATTACATTCTGGGCACTGAACATAAAATGCATTGCCTCCCTCTATTCCACTTGATTTGATAATCTAGTACAATTTAGGTCCCTAATAAATTAAATTGTTCGGAAACTTGGTTCACTGCCTAAACTCTCTGCAAGGCTGTGCTGTTTAATGATGCCTTACTTTCTTTCAGTGTTTTATCTTTGGGATAAATAATTCAGCCGAATAAACCCTGTGATCTGCAAGGTTAATTGACACCCACAGTAATTCCCAGCTTGTGCACAGCACCCCTATTTGTCCGTCTTTTCCAGAGTTGTGCATCACCTAATCTGTGCAGCTCACCAGCCAGGTTCCCTGCATTGCCATGAGCCCTAATCATTGCAAACATCACTTCTGCTCCTGTACAGGCAAGTGCCTCAGGTCCACATGCTTGTTCCCTTTCCCCCAGGTGGTTATCTCACTAGATGATTTCCAGGAAAATCCTAGGACAACTGGGACTAGACTGACACACACACACAAAAAAAAGAGAAATTGGTGAAAAAGCAGAGTGAAAACATATTATGAGGATCCACAAATATATTATCTGGGGGATTTATTCACAGGTGATGTGTCCAGCTGTATAGCAGGATAAATGTATTCTTATTAATTATTAAACTGCTCAGATGGTCCTCCTCCCCAAACCTGACATTTATTGAAAAAAAGTAATTGAAAAGGATTTGGCCAGTTCCACTCCCTGTGTTTGAGTGTTATATAATAGACTACTCCAGCCCTCCACTCCCTCTCTCTCTCTCTCTCTGTGCTTTCAGGCTAACACACAGTTTATTGGGTATCAATAAAACATAAGAATTACTCCTGGTATAACAATAGCACTTCTTTGCAACCTTCAGCCTGCTTAGCTCCCAGGAATAGCGTGCTAATGAGGGTGTGCAGTGTTTTGGACAGATGCTGGAGTGTTATGCCGGGCTGATAACTGCATCTCTTGGATCAAACACTGTGCTGGGATGAGTCATGCCTTTTACTAATTTATAGGAGCAGTCTTCCTTGAAATCCCAATGTAAATATTATCGCCCCATTCTCCGTCAGTGACTACGGCCTTGAAGTCAAGAAAAGTAATGGGCACTCTGTGTGGCGTAACGAGTCACCAGCATATTCCTTTTATCCCCTGGATGAATTTTGGGTTGTTTTGCTTTGGTTTAATTATTTCTTTTTTCCCCCCAGGGGCTGTATGAACACAAGGACCACATAGCATGAAGAGGAGCAAAGGACAGTCCTCAAAGCAACACAAAAAGGCTGAACCTTAGTTTTGTAAAGAGGGAGGCTGAAGCTGTATTACAAGCCAGATGGTTTGGACTCATGTAATTTTCTAACTTAAAATCAAGGTTCATTTACTGTATGTGTTTCCTTTAGAAGACAGTCCCTAAACAGGATGGTGTCCTGTTCACACCTGTCAGGAGTGAGGAAATGAGGATTTTAAAAGTCAGGCAGAACTCAGTACACTGACTTTCCTATTTTGTCTGAAGAGGTGTTTGCAAGTGTTTCTGTCTTCCTGACCTGTATTGTTTTTCATGTCCCTGTGATTATCCTGTGTAAGCAAGGATGTTCATGCACTGACATGCCAAGATAAAAATATCAGAGATCCTTTCGTAATTTCTAAAGGCATTGGGCAAACCTGAGCATGAAGACATGGTTCATATCTTCTCTCACTGACATACAGTTCTTTAGCTGAGCACAGAACCAGATTTCCTAACTGAATGAGCAGATCCATTTTCTCAGTCTGCTTTAAGCACCTTTGCTTGTAGATCAGTGAGCACTGCTCTCCCCAATGTGACATCCCCACTCAAGCTCAGAATCCTGCAGGACAGGATGGGACAACTCACCAGGCATGGCCCTCTCCACTGATTCTAAAAGGAAGGCAAATGACAGACCATATGTCAGATCTTTATGTAACTAAAAATAGATGAGAAGATCCCCCAAACTGGAACTAATGAGCAGTGAAAATCTGAAAGCCCCACATCCCATTGCTGTCATTAATATCACAAACTGTGACAAATCTGTATGTGCTGCCAGTAGTTTTACAAGCTAAATAGGAATCTCTTTTCCCCTATGTCTTGTGAGACAGCCATTTTAGGCAGATCCCCTTCCCTCAGATACTCCAGGCAACCCCCTGACCACAAGCTTGCCATCAGAGATCAGAGAGGCTGTACTCTTCCACAGCCTGTGTTAAGGCTATTTCAGGCTTCAGATGGATTTTAATTATCCTTTTTTTTTTTTTTTTTTTTTTTTTTGTTCCCCCAGCATGTCCTAAGCTGCAGTGGGGCTGGCACCACCTCCAGAATTCAAAACATTAAAGCACTGAAGTAGGTTGGGAAGAACTGCCTCATGGCAAAGGAAAGAAGAATGAAACTGGGACCCAAAGCATCTTCAGACCACCTGCTACTCAACAGCATCTCTGCTGGGTTTATCTTCTGAAAACTAGCCATGTGCTGGAGGACATTCCCCTAGGAACTGCCTGGTCCTGACAGGCTGACTATCCCAGCATGTGCATGGCAATTTAAGGCAGAAGCTCTAAGATCCAGGATTCAGTCTCTAGGCTGAATAGCTCCCTTCTCATGGTGCAAGTGCAGCCTTGCCCTGTGGCACATCACAGCTACCTGCCCCTGAACTGCAGTTTGTTGATAAAGTACTTGTAGTCTATATACAGAAGGTGTGATTTGCACAAGAAATACAAACAGGTTTTCCCATAGAAACCCCACCCAATTTAAAGGTATTGTCATGCCCAAAATCACAGTCAGATTATTACTGCTATCTGAAAGTAGGTTTTGAGGAAGTAATATTATGCACCTGTCTTTAGGGAGAGTGGCTGAAGCTTCTGCTTTGGGAAATTCTTTCTGAGGCACACAATTACAAAGTGCCCTCTTATATTTACCACCTATACTGCTCCTTCTCTACAACAACTCCCAAAAAACAAACCTCAGCGAAGAAGCCCCTGCTCAAACAGCATTTTGAAACAATGCCTCAAGGTTTCAGTAACCCTGTTGGTGTCAAGTGGATCATACCCTGATGTTTGAGGGGGACCACGTGCTGTGAAAGTGCCCCAGGGCAGACAGAGGTAACAGGCGAGGTCCATAGTCTTGTGTTACATATCTGTCTAGCTGACATGTTTGTATGTCAAAGCTGCCATGACTTCTGAAAATCAGTTTATTATTCCCTTTGAAAGTGCATTTGCCTGTCATCAGGACCTATGTGCTGATCAAAAGTTCAAAGTCACCAGAGGTCTCACAATTCCCACTAATGATGAATAGGACAAATGAATGCACATTGAAAAACCTGAACTACTGTTTCTGGATTTTTTTGGACATGCTATTGACACATTATTCTCCCTAAAGTTAATACGGGCTTGTGGATGCTCAGCTTCCACAAAAGCAATGGGTGAAGAAGGTGGTAAAATGAGAGTCTGTACTGGAAAGGGGAAGGAAGGAAATGCAGAAGAGGAGCAGGACTGCTATGCTGGGGAATATACCATGATGGATGTACTTGCTTGGGGCTTGATTTAAAAAGAAATCTGTTCCCAAAGAAAACAATGAGATTTTTATGCTTTGACTGACCAAAGCTTTGATGCTGTTCCACAGCATGAGAGCAGCATCCTTCCTTAGAAAGACATCAGCAGTCCCAAGTGGCTATTTCTGCTTTTGTAGTGAGAGAGAAGATGGTAAGTGAAAGAAAGAAAATGAAGTGCCTCTGACAAGAAAACAATGTGCCAAAAGCAACTCCTTTAAATACAGAAAGGCAAAAGGACAGAACTTCATTCATCCTCCATCTGTTTTGTTTGTTTGTTGGGGCTTTTTACTATCTAATATTTTGCCTTGTATTTATTTCTTTTTCCTCTTGAAATATTGTGCTTTACAGTAAGAAATCATAAAACTGTAGAGGTTAGAGATGCAAGAAACCTATTAGATCATCTGCTCCACTGCTCTTGGCCAGCAGAGAATTGCTCCCTATGGTACATTTTCTAATGTTTTGTCCAGCCTTGTTGTAAAATTCTGAGCGACCAGGCTTCCACCAGATCCCCTAGCAGCTTTTCTACAGCTGAGTACATCTTGAAAGATTTTCCTGCTACTCAACCTATGGTTTCATGTTGCTAGTTTCACCCCATTTGGCACTTCTGTTTCTGTGTAGTAGTCTAAAGTGTTACCTCCCCTTTGGCATTCCTGCCTTCTGAATCTATACCTGCTTAGCATGGAGTCACAGAAAAACAGGGCTAAATGGACCTTTGTTGTTCATACACACAGAGCTTTTAAATCTGCTTTGTAAGGCTGTCTGTCTAGATTCCTGATATTTCTTATTGTTTTCCACCCTCCTTTTACCAACTCGTCCATGCACAGCAACTCCCCCAACTGGGTGTATTATTCCAGATACATTTGCATTAAAATGATGTGGAAAATAGATCTCTATTGCCTTTGATTCAAATATCAAGGGAACTTCACCCTAAAATTACATCAGCATTTTTGCAGCCAAACTGTAATGTGCACTTATGTTCAATTGGCCACCCACTCTCATTGCAAAGTGTTTCAGTATTCCTTCTAGCAGTTTACCATTGACTACAAGTGTTTTGGAGGATTTTGCCTCAGGTATATTTTCATGCTTACAAGTGGAAAGTCATCTAGTTATTTTCTCTTGTAATGTCCCCAGACTCAGTAGGTCACTCTGTGTTATTTCCATATTCTGACTTGCCTTTCAGGTCCTCCCAGGCCAGGGTCATCTGTGAGAGCCCTTTGTGTACAGCTCATATTTCTTATATTATTAATAAGACACTAAATCACAGTGTTTCTGACACAAACAATGTTATTGTGGGGTTTTTTTACTAGATGACTCTGATGTGTTGCCTAGTGCTCTCTCTCTTCCCTATGCATCTTTTGCTTTCCAGTTCAGATTCTTCTTTCTCCTGGAACCATGACACTGCCCTTTGCACCTGTTTTCTATTTTCCTCAATATACTGTTTTTCAGAGGATTTTTTGTTGTTGTTGTTGATGTCTTTCATGTTTTCTGGGCATTTTATTTACAGCTGTATTTTAGTAAAATAGAATTAGAAGCAATGTTCTGGATCACTGAATCCAGATCTCAATTATTTCTGAGAGCTATGCCATGAAATCCCTTTAAAATATTAATTGAGTTCCAGTTTGATGAAATTGTAAAACCAATTAAGTCTTCTGCTCCTGCTTTTTCTATTACACAGTCATTCTCCAGCTATCCTACTTGGACAGGTAAAACCCTGCTTCAGAATTCCAGACTGAATTTGCTTATGACCAGTTTTTATCTCTTATTCAGGTAACAATGTAGTCCTGGAGCTTTATTAGCTCTTGTTCCTCTCTATTGCTTTCCCTTTCCCACCTTCAGCATATTTATGGATGGCAATCAGATTCTGTCTCAGCATTTGCTCTCTGAATTTATGCATGCCAAACTCTGCCATAAGCTGGCTGATAAAAAGCAGTGTAAAAACAGCTGGATTAGGTTTTAGCAAGTTGTCCTGGGCATGGAGTTTTGCATGGGCTGATTTATACCACTTCCTTGCAGGAAGAGATGTAAATATTTTCAGGAAAACATCATGTTGTTGTAACTGTAAGCACGGAATTTATGGTTCATTACCATATAATATATATAAAAATATAACTTCTTTTAGGCTTCACTTGTGTAGCTGTTTCCATCCTTGGATATTCCTAACAGTTCTTCATTTGCCTGGTCTTGTTTTAAGCTGCCTTCTGAAACATGAATAATTATGCAAAAGTCAGATTAAGTCTCCAAAACAGTTGTGTTCATGTGGAAATAGCTCAGCTGACCTATCTTACCTATGGAAGTGTCATAGCTGTGGTCAGCTGACTGTGTCCATCCAGCTCTTTCTTCTCTGTCATTCCTGCTTAGCAAACTTCAACTCACAGCTGGTTTTTTAAGCGGATAAACTCCTATGTCATGCTATTGCACCTCTTTCTGCTTCTTTTCATCTAGCCCTCAAGTTAACATAGTCCTTCCACTCCTTTGGAAGTATGACCTGGTCCTCATTCCTAGGGTGATGGCACCCAACTCCTAATATTCCCTCCTGTTTCTGGTGACTTACTGAATTTCCTGTTTTCCCCAGTGTTTGTATTATTATGGAGTTCAGTGCCTTTGTACATCTCCAGCCCCTGACCATCTCAAATTCAGAAAGATTCTTCCACAAGGGATCCCAGACCTCTTTGGTGGCTGTAAGTCCATTGGTCATAAGGAACAGTGTCTTGTCCACCTAGTAAAGGGCAGCTCTGGGGGTTTCTGCTGACATTTTCTTTAACTCTAAAATGTCTTTTTTTTTTCTTCCTGAAACTTCTGGGTTTTTCTTCCTAGAGCTTCTTCCCATCTACACAGTTATCATGTCCAAGGCTGGTCGTGCGATGTGACCGTGTCACTTCCCCAGTGTACCATGGGATCAATTGTGTTATGATCCTATTACAGAATAGTAGTCAATCTCCTATTGAATAAGTGTGGTGTTTAAATACATAATTTGATTATTTGATACAATCAGATACTTTTGTGTCCTTTCCCAATCATTTGTTGGTGCCTTTTAGTGCAATTTTACAAAGTGTGTTTGTAAAATAAAAAATTCCTTTGTAAGCAGTGTAAAATTTCATATAAAACAAAATGCTGTTTTCCCTTAAAAGTATGTCATAGGACAAGCTACATTACTTTTTCAATAAACATTGTTGTACAGCAAGGAAAAATGTTAATATTGATAAATAATTAATAATTTGCACCCATTTTAGTAGATGTCTATGAGGATTGGACAGGAAAAAAAGTAGTACCATTTTCTATTATATAACTATGTCGATCTTGCCGAATTCCAACCTGAACAGCAAAAGTAGCTCTGATATCAGACTATCCTGTTTAGAACTATCCTGCTTTTTGGAATTAAATATCAAGGTTTCTAGTTTTGAAGACATTGTGTTACTTTGAGTTGTTTAATTGTGTATTCTATTTTCTATTGTAACAACATTTCTGAGAAATATAATGAAAATGAAGTATCATTGCTGAAATGCATTTTGAACAACTTAAATCTTCAAAAAGTTTTTGTGAAGAATTTTGAAGAGTAAGGGTTTCATGGTGAAAACTTACATGAAGACCTTGAAAATTTACATTGATCAGAACTTCTTTTCTCTGCACAGCTTTAATCTCAACATTTAAATGCTCCAAAATTCAGCACAACCTACTCTAGCTAGTAGTCCTGGGTCGGTTTCTTACTGAGGACTTGAAGATCTAGACAATAATATTGAAGATTTTTCTGCCTGTCTGTCTAGACAGATGCAATTTTTCTGCCCAAGGAATCATATAGATTATGCAACCACACACCCCATTCTGCAGGTGGCTCTCTACAGAGATGAGATGTTTCTTATCCTAAGATGAGCTGTCAACATGTTTATCTGTAATAGCACCAGTAACAAGCTCAGAAAGAAGAATGAGTAAAATTCATTGTCTGGTGTCAGGAATACACATTGTACAGCCTAATTCCAGGCTGTGATTCCAACTGCCTCTTTTTCAAGCAAGTTGCCTTTGTCTTCCTTTTCACCTATACCTCATCAATTCATGTATCAGGTTCTAGAAATTATAGTTTTTAATATCCAGGCCCCAAGTGTTTCTGTGGAGAAAACTATTTGCTGAAGGCCTTAATGATGGAAAGCAATCTAAAGCACAACTGACATAAGAGGTTTTTGAGCCACATAACAGAACAAGTAAGGTTAAAAAACAGAAAGAAAATACAGTGGGACTTAAGAAGCAATTCTTTTGAGTTCTCACCTGTTCTTTGGCTAAAAAACAAGAAAGAAATAGTAAGTTCATATAAATAGGTAGCTCTCCTTTAAACAAAAGCTGTGAGGAAGAGCTTTTCAAATGTCCTTATTCCCTGTTCTCTTCTCTTATTTTTTTGCCTCTCTTCTATGTCCTCTCTGGTGTCACAAAAAAAAAAAAAAAAAAAA
>VZSR01003807.1:36993490-37044008 GCA_013398615.1 Brachypodius melanocephalos
TTGTGCTAATCCTATACTACAACCCAGGACACTGACCATCTTCTAAAGTGGAAGTGGAAACTGGGAAACAACATCATGATACAGCAAGTATAGACATCATCATAATTTTTAACCAAAGGAAAATAAAACAGCACTTGTCTTGTCACATGTTCAGATTGCATGTCACTACCCAGACCTGACAGTGATCTCATCATCCCACTATACCTGCAGTTATAGGGCATGGAAAGAACTACTGTTATGTGATAAAATTGTCATAGCACTGTAGGGATATTGCTCTATCCTCTGCTGACATCCAGGAAGTTTTCTCTGATTGTTTGTTATAGTCATTGCAGCTTTGGGATAACTCAGGGGTTCTGATTTGCTAGGAAGGCCCAGCTGAATGATTGCTTCCTTGGGAATATCTTGGCATTGGAAGAAGGTCATCATTTCAGGATGGCAGAGGCAGCAGGGCCCTTGCTGCCAGCCAGTCTCTCCTGGACCATCACTGAGGGCCTGAGTGTGGAGAGGTAGAATTCTCCCAACAGAGACAATCCTTTAGCTCTAAAAAATTAAATTCCTTAGGCAGCAGTCATTTTTCTATCTTTACCATCCATCTGGGAAATGTGGATTTTGTTCATTATACCAAACAACTTTCCAGGGTCCATGCTCTCTAGAAAACTGCATTGATGTTCAGGCTGGGTTGTCCCCTCCCTGTAGCAGAAGCTGGAATTCCCCAGCTGGTGAGATGCTTTTCTTTCTCCAGGATTCACTGGAGTGAGTCCAGAAGAGGGACACGAACATGCTTCCCAGTTGCACTCCAACATGTCAATGTTTCTTGTGTATTGGGGAGCCCAGACCTGAACCTGGTGCTCCAGACATCTCACCGGGGCTACAAAGAGGAAGGATCACCTCCCTCAACATGCTGGCAATATTCTTTGCAGTGGGACTACTGTGCAGATTTCCCTCCTTTTCCAGTCAGGCTGAAGCATCCCTGAGACAAACTGGTGACTAAGATGCAGCCTGTCCTAGTTGTTTAGGAAAATAGAGTTTGTAACCTGAATTGAAGAGCTCTGGTGAATTCCACAACATAATAATTGTGTTAAATGCAAATCACTTCGTAATTTATGATGTTTCAAAAATGCATGTGCTCTTACAAACTAATTGAAATAAACCCTGGCTTTCCTTGGGTGCTATTGGACTTTTCCAAATGCCTGCTGCTTTGCACCATCTGCATGCAAGGTCGCGTGTGATTACCCAGCCCTGCACATGTGAGGAAGCTTTATGAGCTTTGACATCAGCTCCAGATGGTGGCTTGGTGCTCTCCTTTTCCCAACACCTATGGGATGCCTGGCTAGCAGGAAGAGGATGCAGCCCAAGGCAGCATAGGGCAGAAGAGGAGAAGGTTTCTCAACAGGGCTGTGGGCAGTGCTGGCCATGACAGACCCTCAGGGATGAGCTAGCAGAGAGGCATGAAGTTCTCACAAAAGGCAAACTGCCCCATGCCTGAAAATTACTCAAGAGGGCTTGCTTATTATGCAAGACTCAAGAGGGCTTGTTAATTATTACGTTTATTATGGTAAGATGCTCTAGGATAGCTTGGTGTGAAATGGGCTCATTTGTTAAAAGTGACCTTAAATGTAGAGCCTGCACATTCTCATCTCTGCACATTCTCTAATCAATAACATCAGGGAGACACGAGAGGCCATCTCAGAATTGCAATGTGCAGCATCAGCATCAATGAGGTGGAAATTAGTCTGAGGTTCGCAAACATTTCGGACTTGTTTTTTAATCACCTTTGTCTTCATAGAATTATTTGTGATTTAGATTACTTAGATTATCTCCACTTGGTCCTTCCAGAAGTATGTATTCCATGAAAAGGAAGGAATGGGAATTTACCTGAATGCTGCAGGGAATCTCGAATTATGGCTGTTCATTTGAGTGGGAAAGAAAAAAAAAAAAAAAAAAAAAAAAAAAAAAAAAAAAAAAAAAAAAAAAAAAAAAAAAAAAAAAAAAAAAAAAAAAAAAAAAAAAAAAAAAAAAAATGTTGCTCATCTCTATTAAAAGAAATTAAGAGAAAAATAATTTTGCAGACTTGAGTTTCACTTCAAAGAACAACTTTTTGAGTGAATATAGCTTTTGGATTAGCCAAGGCTGATATTCCATGGTCCTGCTGTGCCTGTAGACTCACAGAGGGTTAACCCATGGCTGCAGCTCCTCAAGATGGCCAGCATGGCATATTGGGGCCGTGTTCTGTTCAGGTCTTACTTTCTCATTAAAAATTTAGGTAGCTCTAGTTTGCTCCATCTTACAACAAGTCAGTGACCCTGAGTTTTCTGGCAAATCTCCAGATCTGTCTTCTGTAGGAAAGATTTGGGGTCCTTCTTGTATTCATTAAAAATAAAGGAGAAAAACCCTTATCACCAATCACAGTAGCATTTGTCAGCTCCATTTTGCTTACCTCAGCTGAATTACTGTCTGCCAAATTGGCAAACTTGAAAGATACATGTTCCTCCATCTGCTTCAAAAGTCCTGTGTCATTAGAAGTGCTTAAAAATTGCAGGTAGAAAACCTTGGCTCTCCACTTTGACCCCTTAGCTTTACAGAATTCCTTATTATATTATTCCGACTGTTGCCTTTTCTAACATGGCCATACATATCCAGAGCTTTTCATTCGGACAAATGGTCTTTCTACACTATTGCCTAATTATCCTTATTAACTTATTTTTGAATTTAACTTTCCAGTTTTTGCTTTCACTTTTCTAACTTCCACCAAGAGGTGTTCCTAAAACTTTAGATGAAATACAGGAACTGCTGGCAAAACAACACAACAGCCAGAGGTGGGGGGGAATGCCTAGGGCAACTGCTTACCCTGGTTGGCTAAGCAGAACTTCCACTGACATCGTGAAACAGATGAGATCCTGATAAAAACAGTTGTGATTGACTGTTGTGCTACCTGGCTGCATTCTAGACTTTTAAATGAATTTGAAAGCAGCCAGGCATCTAATCTTTTTCAAAGGAACAGCCAAGACAGGAAAGAATTTTGCTATGCAGTTTTGAGGCTAACAGTGTACAGTAACCAAAATCCTGATCAAGAATGGTGTGATACCCATGTCCTTGTAGGAGACATTTATATTTCCTGTAGGACACATTTATATCACCCACCATTGGCCACCTAAAAGCTTAACAAGTACTTTACATTCCTGTGGGTGGTATGGAAGATATGTGGGATGGACTGGCCTACGGAAGTACTCATTGTTGCCTGGTAGCAAAAGAAGATATCCAGAGAACTAGGGTAGAACTGGCACTTGTCTTTTCAGTGGCAAATCTGGGAGAACTGGATCCCAGCACTAATTTAATTTTTGGTACGAAAAAGAAGCAAAGCTCAAGGTTGTTTGCTTTTGATTAGCAACGTCCGGGTATTTGAGGTGCTCCTAAATCAGTGCTTGAGATCAGTAATATTTTGTGGCAATCGTGTTCAAGAGTTGATCACGTAGGTGAAGAATAGGAGAACCCTGTACCAGTTTGATCAAGGTCTCCTCCCACACCCACTTGGTGTCATAGAGCCGTCAGTGAGACTGAATTCGGTGAACTCTGCAGTGCTTCAGCTGCTCTATACCTGTCTAACCTGCCTCCCAGCTTGTTTCATTCCCTCTGCATAAGCTACTGAGTTTCTGCCACCATGTGCCACGTCCCCTTTTCTTCATGCTCAGTCAATAGGGGGTAAGGATGCAAATGAATAGATTCAGATACTCTTACCTTTATCCTCTGAAGGCCTAATCCAGAGGTGATTGATACCAGTGGAGAAGTTTGAAGTAACAGCATCAGACCTTGATTTGAGACTGATCGTGCTGAAGAACAGGGAGCAGTACATTTGTGTGGGATACACATCTGTGACGCCAAAAGAATAAGTCCCATTATCTGTCATCTTGGACTCCATGGACACGGTTTTTCTTCCAGCAAAATGTTAAATTCTCCAAGTAAGAACAATCCTTTCACTATATCTTTGCATCTAAAAGCATTTTTCAAAGTATTCATTTTAAAGCTGGAAGAAAACTATTATTCTCTGGCCCCTTATTTTGAAGAGAATACACAAGGTAGATAAAGCGTAATTATTGCTTGATCAAACAATGTACTTGAATGTTTGTTGGGAAAAAGGTTTTCCAAAATACAGAAAAGTGTCTTTTCATAACACAGTGTCTGACCTCTTGATGAATTACAGAATATTTCCCACCTGTGATTCCTCTTGCTCAAACAATAAATGGTATTTGCATACATTGTGTAGGCTCACTATTTCCCCATAATATAGGCATGGAGAAAAGAAAAAATGAAACAAAATTAAACAAAACAAGCAAAGACGACACATTTATACTGCCTATGAGGGCAATCAGGACCACAATTATCTAGTGCAATTCTATTCCGATACCTAAATAAAAGGTAAATTAGTTTTTGGAATAAAAGTGGTTTGTGCTTATGAAAGCAAAACACGCCCATGTATGTCTCAGAAGACTAAATAGACAAAGAGCAGGAAATGTACAGAATGGGGTGAGAGAGAGCACCCCTGTGCATGACATTCTCTTCAGCAGATTCACTGAGGTTTCCTGGCCACTGCCAGCCAAGCTCCAATGGGATTTGCCTTGTTTGACTGAGAGGTCTGCAAATCAGCAAAGGTTAATTGCACATTGGATCTGAGCACCCACAGGTCTCAGTATGAAGAGAAGAAAAGCCCCTCCAGAGGCTGGTTCTTGCATTCCAAGGTAGGAGTGTAAAAGAACTGGAGGGATCACAGCCAATGTTGCCCCACCAATCATTACAAAAAGCCTGCAATATGGACAGGAGATGTTTCTCCACTTCAAAGCCAGTTGTTTGAGGCAAACCAACACCTTTACAACATATCCTTAGCCATGGAAAGCCTAAGAGCTCAAGTCAGATTTCAAATGATTTTGTATATGAATAATAGGGAATTTGGAGATAAAGCATGATTGAGAGCCCTGGGTGGGGCTGCAATGTGGTAGACAGACTTTATTACTTTGCTAGCTGGATATCTCCTTGGTTAATTCCTTCAGCTTCTGCACTTGTATTTGCTGCAGATGATCTGCTTTACTGTGCCTTTTATCAGTATGTGATCAGATATTTCTTCGAAGCACCTTTTTTTTTAGGCACCAAGGACACAGAAAGCATTTTCCTTAGCAAAATTTGAAACTTCTTTTTTCAGCCAGAATACTGCCTAAAGAGGTTGTCTGCCTTGTAGCCTTGGTCCCAGACCATGCAGCAGTTTGCTCCACTTGCTGTTTCTAGACTATAACTTCTTAAAGGATTTCTTGTTATCTTTTTACCTCTGACTCACAGCCCAAAAGTACACCCTCAAATATTTGCATTAAAACCCCCACACTATGTGTCCTGATCTTCACATGAGCCCATAATTACTGCTGAGTAAAGGAGCATTTACTCAACACCTCCTCATTGAAAACTGCTTTTTCCAGTGGTTTCAGTAAAGTTTTGGAATCAGGCAAACTCCCTAGAAACCACTCAAACTTACTCATAACAGTAAAATACCAAATTCTTTTCTGAACCTTACAGACTTCTTGGTGTCAGCAAAGTTTCAGTGTGCATAAGATTTTTGTGTAACGAACCGTGCTAGCATGTAATATTAATTTTGTGGCCCTTCAACCTCTTCCATCCAACCCTTCCTTTGTTTGCCATGCTTACCTCTCTTGTGATGCTTAAACATAGAAAGAAATCTCCTTAGGTCAGGGATCTGTCAATCAGTTAAAGTCTCTAAAGTGCAACACACTTTTAACAGGTCTGTATTAATAATGAATCACATTTGCTTTCTAGATGTGCAAACATTTACTTGAGTTTTCTCTCCTGTGTGCCAGAGGGGGTAGGGACTGTCTATATCCAAAGAGCAAAAAGCCACCACTGCAATGGCAATGTCAGCTGCTGTAGCCCAGCTGGGACAGGAAGGACAGGACCCACTTCTTGTCTATGAGCAGAAAACTTTTGTTGATAGAAGTCCCTCCACAGCCTCAGGCAAACCAAGGCATTGAAATGGGCCTAGAGCCCAGCATGTCCGGTTTTGCTGTGGTGGTACTTAGAGACTCAAGCTTCACTACATCAAAGGGAAGTCAGTTATCAGCATGGAGGTTTTTTCCTGAGGTAAGACAACCCCTATTCCTTCCCCTTTCCTCGTGGAATTTAAAGAACTCAAGCAAGAGTTCACTTCAAAGACAGGTAGGTGAGGAAACAGAGGGAATATTGACTTTTGAAGTAATTTCTTTCCTCCATAGGATTAAGGAAGTTGGGTAGGTAGATAGTCACCTTGTCTTCATCATAATTTTCCTCTTCTCCTCAGCACTGAACATTTTTCTCCTCGTTTCATTTTCAATCCCAACATACAATCCATCAGTCTCCACAAAGGATGGTCCCCTGACAGGGCAAACAGAGGGGAAAGGAAAAGACCAAGAAAAATCAGCCCCATGGGCCTCCCTGCAAGATGGTTTGAGGCAGCCTTGCCTTTCTTCTTTATCACTGTGCCCCAGTGCACTCCCAGCCCCAGTGCAAGTGATGGATGGGTGGTGAAGACACAGTCAGACCAGGGTAGAGTCCCCAGGGAACAGGGCTGAGAGGCTTCATGTTTCCACCATGAAGGAAAAACTTCAGGGATGCATAGCTCAATGTGGTTACATCTGGGAAATGTACCCATCCCCTCTGATGGCAGAAATAGTTTTCCATTGACATTATTAAGAACCACAGCAGACTCCTGCTCTGCTCATTGTGTTTGCTGGCATTTCCACTGGCATTTCCATTTCTGTTGCATTCTGAGACTACCTTGTCTATCCATGTTTAGGACACAGCCAGTGCCTATCTTGCCAGTAATCCATTCTCTATAACATATTCTGCTTTTATTTTAGCTCAAGTGGTTTGTATTTCACGGCAACCTCATCATTTTGGGGCTTTAACAGCTATCTTCTCTTTGAGTCACATTTTTCTGTCTGCTATGGGTCCATCTCCCACCATCCCAGAGTGCTGACTTGGGTAGCCCAGGTGGGTAACTCTTCCTGTGGGTGGACAAAATTTCCAAAAGCCATAAGGCAGGCAAGCACCTGCAATGAGTCCACTGTGACCTTTGGTCATCCAGCCTTTGAGTACTGTAGTTCCTCCAGCCATCAGCTATCTTCAGAGGCTTGACATCCTGCCTGCTGCCAGCTGTCCTCCAGTCTCTCCTCAAGCTGCTGGCCATACAGCATGGGAGCTGTTGGAAGCAGCAATTTCAGGAAAATTGAAGAAATCACCATGTGATTTTAGTCAGACATTGGGTGCTGGCTGGTTGCAGCTCAGCAGACTCTCACCTGTGTTCCAGCAATGCCACATCTCCTTTTGCATTGGCCACCGTGGGGGATAATTTCTACAGTACACAGTTCACAGTGTACAAGAGTGTGCTGTGAGCAGGAGATAAACTCTTTGTCCACTCATGTGTTTGCTATAGCTTTAGGACTCACCCCACTGTGTACTAACAAGAGATTTAAAAAATGAACATCAAATACAAAGATGTGAAAACTGCCATCTGATCCAGAAAGGAAGGTTTAAGCTCTCCCTGCTCTTTCAGCCCCTGTAACAGCCTGAAAATTGACTGACCTTGCACTGTGTGTGTGTTTGTTAACAAACAGAGGCTTTGCTGGCCCAGGGAGAGAAGGGAGCTCTTGAGTATTGTTTCTGAGCCTGAAGATGAATGCCTGTCCTCACCTTTCAGAGGTACAAACCCAGCACTGTTAGCAGCTGCATCTCAGCTGATGGTAGCTGCTCTGACAGAACACTCTGGGTAATATTTTTCATATTATTCTCCTTCTCATGCATCCCAAGACTATATCTGCCTTTTCTTAATTATGGCTTTTCATTAACTGCTCATCTTTATTTTTCATGACTGATTACCCCAGGTTCTTTCCCTGTATTACTCTTGTCCAGTCATGGATACCCTCTTTTGTATTTGCATCTGCAATTCTCTTAGCTGTGCTGAGCCTGTACTTGTCATATTTCATTCTTTCCTGACAGCCCCCTTAATCCATCCAGGTCATTGCACTAGATCATAGATTATTAATTACTGTCCCAGAGTGCTGGGTCATCACTCATATTTCTTCCATTCCTTTCTATAGGTTTCTCTTAAACATCTTAAGAAACACCAGGAATTTGTGAAGGCCAGCCCTCGGACAGGGATGGGGCATGGGGAAGGCAGAGGCAGTAAGAGATTTTGAGAGATGAGATTCAATCAGACATTAAGGTTAGTGAAACTACTTTCACAGAGCTAGGATAGAGGCAAATCACCAAGAGATACAGCAAGCTAAATATGCAAAGGGCTGCTAAAGGGTGTTCATCAGCTCTGTTCTGACCCTTCCATAAAAATATACTTCATTGACTTGACAAGAGCAAAAATGACAAAAAAGCTTCAGGTTGTGAAAGTAGGTCTGGCCAGCCTTGGGGTTGCACAGTGCCAGCAGGTCCCCAAACACAGAGTCAGGGATGTGTCTTGGTGGTCTCATGAGCCTTGTCTCTCTGGGGTGGGGACACAGCCCGGCTCACGCCACAGAATGAGTGGAGGGTGGGACAAAGCAGTGCTCGCGTGGGAGAGGAGAGGCTGGTCCAGGGAGTGGCAGTGGCAGCTCACAGTGAGATGCTCTCAGCCTGCCTGATGCTCTGTACTTAGCCCTGCTACCGTCGTTGCAGGCAGCTGTCACTGCCGCTCTCTCCTTTGCTCAATATTCCTCTTTGGTTTTTATGTGAAGCTGGTCACTGACCACCCAAGGCCTTCTGACTCTCTGCCCTTTGCTGTGAGCAGCTCTTCTACTGTGTAAAGCCCTTTCTTGTTGCATAAATTTTCTCTGAGGGTCATGCAAGAGCAACTACAAGAGAGACCCAGGAAAACACGGTTTATGAATTTGAGGGAAGATATGGGGAAAAATGCAGTCAGTAGGCACAGCTTAGGAAGGCGATTAGAGAAAAAAAAATTTAACAGCCCTATGGTGCAAAAAGATTAAGATAGACAAGAAGCAGAAAAGCATGGACAGATATTACTGCCCTCCGAGAGCCTTCTGAGTGCACGCACCTCCTTGCCCACTTGTTCAAGCTATCAGTTTTATTGTGCCCTCAGACCCTCCCATCCTAGGGGCATCAGCTGGGAACTGAATCAATGCAAAAGGGCTGAGAATATTTCTTCAGCCAGCAGGTCTTCTCTTACCTAAGCATTCACACCAAACCCAACCAAAAGCAGCCAACAAACAGAACTCAAAGGTATAAAAGAGGTGTGAACGGGTCTCCTAAAGCCATCTGCATCCACTCTCCCAAAGCAAACAGCCTTATCTCCAAATAGGAAATACTGACCACAGCAAACCGATAGCCATGTGTCTTGGCATGGATGCCTCAATGGCTCCAAACTGCACAGCAAAAATCATGTTTTTCTTTTCTCCTGAGACCCATCTGCCTGGGACACTGTCTGGAGCAGGCACTTGTAGCTCCTGTAGAGTATTAATTGAGCCCCACGTGGTAGGGGCCATCAGAGCTGCAAAGGCTCTTGAAGCCACCAAGAGGTGCATGCAGGATAGTGAAGGGTGATGTAGTGACTGCCCTGGATTTGGATAGCTGCAACTTCTGCTTAAATGGACTGATCACTTCAGGGGCCTTCTAGGAAAGATCACGTTAATTACATAGGTACAGTTAATGATGGAACTTGTGTCCTAACAGAGGTTAGACTTTCACTGGCACGGTAGCTCTTTCCCACCCTTCCGGCTGTGAGTTGCTCCCTGTCTGTGCTGAAGGACAGGCTGGAGTGATCCTGGAGCTTGCCTCACCTTGCTCAGGATTGCATAGAACTGGCATGTCAAAAGTGTTGAGGCTTCCTGTCATCCCAGGCATTGCTGCAGTGGTCGCATATCAGTGATACACTGGAAATGGTGCTCTAAGTGCTGCCTCTGCTTGCTCGGACTGCACTTTTGGAGATGGTGTGGAATGGTGCTGAATAAACAGCATGTCCTTTACACTGGGCAGGGGAGTGAATGTCTGATGTGAGGGGAGACACAGGTCAGTGCTACAAAAGGGAGCAGTTTGCTGTGCACTGAATGCTTTTTGGTGCTGGAGTGCACAACACCTGCTTGGGACCTTCTCAGCCATCTCAGGGCAGTGGTAGCTGAACTCACCTGACAGCTCCACTGAGTGTCCAAAAGTCAGAGCCTCTTTCCATTGTTTGTGCTGTGACAGTACTTGAAAGGCTGAGCCAGGTGGTGCTGTATAGCCTGGCACAAACACTGAGTCAGAGACATTTGTCACTTGGAGGAGCTGATGCAAGAGCCACCACGTTGGTCATCACTGGGGCTGCTGTCTCTGCAGAGGAACCAGAGCCAAAACCCTGATTCATCTTCTGAGCTACATGCGAATGCTGAGCTCCAAACGCATGCTTGACTCTTACACAAACCGGGCTGTGAAATTCTCCCTGTCCTCCACTTCACAAGAAGAAACATTCTGGTTGTTTGGGTCTCCATGACCAGAAATAGACCTGTTCTTTCCTGACTGAAGGAGAGAGGGAGATATAAGACCTATTTGCTGCCTAGTAAACTTAATATTCAACCTTTTCACACTGATACAGTAACTGTACATGAATGCTCCTGCCTCTCTATGAAGGATGTGGTTAGGTCCTTGGTCTGCCTCACTAAATGTCTGACTTTCCTGTCTCTTGGAAAGATATTCCTGCTTGCCATGGAGACATCCCCCTGCAAGATGAGATCCTTCTGCATGCATCAGCAAGAGAACTTCTCCATTCTGTGGAGCGCCTGGGGGTCCCTGGGGACGTCACTCTGCTCTGCTCCAAGTCACTACTCCAGGGCAGCTCCTGGACAGTGTAAAATGTTGCATTGCCCACTCTGCTGGGATCACTGGCTGACACGGGGGCTGTGGCACTGGATTGCATCTGTGTCTCTACAGAGATTTGTCTCATTCATCCACCTGACAGTGGAGCGGGACATAACGATCTAAGGTGCAGGGCTGACTTCCTTTGGCAGGTTCATGTCCTCACCCTATGCCTCAGTTTACCCCTCCATTACATGGGGTGATCACACCTGCCTGCCTGCAGGCTGGCAAATGTTATCTTTTAGGCTTCAGACGAGAAGATATTGTAAATGTCGGCTCTAATTATTCATATGTCACAAGTTGCAAATACAGTTTCAAGTGTTCTCACCAGGAAAAATGGTATTTGGGGAGTCAGGAAGAGCTGGGCATCCAGCTCCATTGCTCTGCTCCTCTCCTTCCCTTCCCATTGCAGTGATGCCACTGAGGGTGAAACTAGGCAAGGCGAATTTAATAGTGAATTAAAGTGTAGGAGGCAAGGGAAAGAGGCTGATGTCGCAGCACAGCTAATATGCAATAGCCGGACCTACCCAGGCTGGTGGACAGTGAGTTGTCAGGATTATATGTGGCAGCAGAATGGCTTGTTTTGAAGTGGAATTATTGAACTGATTATGGGCAAGTTCTTGTACCTACATCCTGCAAATAAATAGTGCAAATAATGAGCAGCAAACAAGGCGAGACACACACGAAGCCAGGAGAACAAGGAGACAAAGTATTATCTGTCAGAGAGAGACACAAATTGAAAAAAGGGAGTCATTAAGAGAAGGAGATAAATCTGGGCAGGGGGAGGAGTCACCGGGAAGAGAGACAGTGTTGCTGTAAAATGGGAGGCACTCATTTTTTAATGGTATATATCCCCAATGAACATCATGACGATGCCTGACTGCTTTGGTATATCTGAGACTCTGTGTCTCATGCTCTGATGCTGCTGTTTGCACCTTTCCTGGTCTGTATGTGCTGCTGCGAGCCTGGTGCATCCCTGTGAGTGATGAACTACTTTCATCAGTTCACACTAAATGTTGAGAATTAGTTGAGCTATAAGCCATATTTCATGTTAGGTTACAGGGGAAAACAGTAGGAGATAGGATTTATGCTCTCTGTATAAATGAACTTCATAAGCTTTTCTTCGCAAGGGAAAAAGAAATTGTGTCTGATAAAGTTCTGCACTAAAAAAAAAATTTTAAAAAACCCCATTTCTAAAGTGGGAAAAAAACAACTTTTGTTATCACTGGTGATTAATTGAATTGATGTGTAACTGTTGTTCCAGAGCAGTGGAGATTAGAAACAGTGACAGACTATGCCCTAGTGGTCCCAATTCTGCTATTACCTGAAATTACAGTCCAAAGCAGACTGACTAGTGTGCCCCACAAATTCATAAAAATTCAAGAGCCGCTCTCACCAGTCTACTTTTGATAAATTCTTCTTGATTCAGTAACCTTTCTTAATGGAATTTCTCTCTTTCTTCCTCTCTTTTCTTTTGTCTTTTTTTTTTTTCCACTTCGGTCCACACATTTATTATTATCCCTCCCACTCTCCTCCATGGGATTGCAGACCTCTGACTAAACATCCATGTTGTAATCTGTACAGGAATTTACCAATGGTGCATGACAGAAAGGACTTAAAGAAAATTATGCATTTCTCAGGTCTACCCTAGGGCACACAAATCAAAGTCTCCCCCGAACACTATATAGTAAAACTGAAAGTAGCTACACTTTATATGGAAATTAGATGATCCTAGGATATAACACAACTAAACATATATCAAAACACAGTGACAATAAGGTGGAAACTACTTTTTCTTTAGTGAGGATGTAAACCTCTATTTTGTTTTATTTGTCCTAAAATATGCCTTTTTCTTGGAGGATGTGAAGAAATCCCACTAGGAATACGCATTCGCTGGATAGGCTCTAAAGCTTGCGATTCTTTTTTCATTTTCATTTTTCTTTTAGACCACTTTTTTTTTTTTTACTGCCTTAGGAAAGATATTTAGAATAGTTCATACAGTAACAAATACCTTGATCTCCTATGGACTGAATCAGAAAGGGAAGGGCTTAATCGGAGGGCAAGGAGTAATATCTCATGGCACTTTTAGGGTAAGGGACCATATCTAATTTTGCTTTCTTTTTCTCTAGGTTCTTGCTTGTTTTATAACAAAATCGAAACATAAAGCATAGCGATGTGATATCTTGTACATAAAGCCTGCTGTTTTTCCTCACACTAGCTCCTTCCTGGGGGATGAGCCATTATCAGCAGAGCCCCTCCAGCTGCTGTTGTTGATGGCTGTGCAAAAGCAGCTGCCACATGCAGGCTCATTGCAGCTGGGACATAGATTGTACAACATCTGGGTTTGTGTCACTTCCCTCCAGGGCTTCTGTACATCTTTCATATTCCATTTTTTTAATGAAATAGGGAGTGGGAGCTGGAGAGATCCATGTATGATTTGTGCACTGAAATAAGGCAAAGTGGGGCAGAGAAGGTTCAAAGCCAAAACCAAACAGAAAAGCAGAATAGATAAAAGGAAGATTGTGTTTATTCCACTAGTACTCCTGGATCAGCATTTGAAGAATTAACTTTCTGCATTTCAGTTTTGATGAGCTGATAAATTAACCCAAGTGCTTTCCCACCTCCATGGGTATGTGGGATCAGATTGCATCTCGTTGCAGATCTCGACAGAGTGCAGTGATACAAGTCATCTCATCCATGAAGGCAACATGACACCAAAATAGAAGCAGGAAAGAAGAAATAGCCAGAACACAGAGCATGACAGCTGAGCAGATATGAGTTCAAACTCCTATTCTGTGACAGACTTTCTATCTATAAATCTATTAGTTTCTCCATGTCTCATTTACATATTCATAAATTCAAAATGAAACTAGTTTTCTGTCTCACAGGTCCACTATGAAAGGTAAATTGTATTAAGTATTTTAACCTACTCTGCTGCTATGATGTCAAAGTCTATTTAAGACTATTATTACCAAAAAGGAGGGATATTTTATGGACAGTTTCCCTTTGTATCAGAGGAGACCAGACAGTGATGTCAGACTTCCAAAGGCCAACATGACACCGGAAGAAAACATTTATGCTTTGCTCCAAAATACGTAGAGGCCTTGAGAAGTGGAAATCCATTGAGGGCAGAAATGGAACAAACAAATCACTGGGACATCATTATCTATCTGTCTGCTACTTGCATATATCATGGAAATATACTTCCATGTGATCCAGGTGATAGCGGTGAGTGTCTCCCTGCTGGGGAGCTGAAGGCAAGGGATTATCCCTCTTTGATCATTGGTTACTACATTCAGTCTTGAGCTCCTTGATATGTAGGAAAGGCACTGGTAAATGGGAACCAATCCAGAGTGCCAGCAAAATGGTTAGGGGCACTGGTCCCATGAGCGTGTGCTAAGGGACCTCATTTTCTCAGCCTGGAGGAGAGGCAACTTTGGGGGCACTTAGGAGCCACCTGTCTCTGTGAGGAGGACATCATGACACATTCTGGAGTCTCTCCCCACCTGAATGACTCCATCAGTCAAAATATCTCTATCTTTGCTGACAGTAAAGAAGGAAAGGTGCAGTCATCTTCTGTAAAAAGGTGTTTATGTTTAAAGATATAGCATATGTAGATATAACAATTGGAAAAAGCCCTGTCCCTACACTATATCATGTAAGTATCTGAGGACATAGAATAAGACATGTTCAGTGCCTGGGTCATGTTTTTCAGAGGTTGATAACTTTGAATTTCTTTTACACGGCAGATGAGACATTTCCCCTTCAGTAGCCCACACATTTTGAACAGACATCAGAGGTGCCACTGAGAAATTGTTTTCCTACTGTATTTTCAGTCTTTCAGTTTTGAACAATATATAAACTGTCCTAGTGAAGAGAGAAAAATGGCTCAGTTAAAAATGCCCCTATTTACTGCAGTGCCTTAATACTGCTGGCATTAGAAAGTTATTCACACAAGCAATGGTGTTAAGGAAGTTGAGGCAATAAAACAGAAATCAGAGATGGTGCTTCTGCTAATGAGAAGGAAAATACAGGTACCACAGCAAGTCCCTGGCTGTCCCTCCTGTCCCCCATCCAGCTGTGTTCAGATGTATTTGCTGGGTTGAGGAAGAGGTATGGTGAGAGAAGAATCTGTTTTTCTGCATGGGAAAGGGAAAGGGCAGTGCCTGAATCCATCCTGGGGTGACCAGCTTGTACAAACCTGCTTGAGCTCAACTCTGGCAGCAGTGCATGGATTTCTGCAATCCCCTACCTTTTCCTGCCAGCTTCTCTAGCTCCACTAGGAGCATTAGGATTGTTATGACACACAAAGATATGCTCCTGGTTTCTTTATGGCTCAAGCAGGAATGTTAATTCCAACATTATGGCAATTCCTTTCCCACTTCACAGGCACGGTGCCCACTACACACAACTAACACTGGCTTTGGGTACGTCCCTCACCCTTCAGGGCCTTCTCATGTATCCCCCTGCTTATCTCTGTCTCACTAATGCCACAGACAAGAGGGGAGGATTCACCCCTGGATCTCCAGGCACAAGAAGGGCTGTTATTTATCACTTCTTTTTGTGTGAAAATGGCGCTTTGGCAGTGTGGACAAAATCCCAGCTCAGCACTTGAAGGATCGCTGATGCTTTCCTGCATCTCTATCAGCTGCACAGGCTTCAGTGTCCTGCAGGATAAAACCATGCAAGGGATGTGCTTACAGTGCAGGCTAGGTGAGGCAGTATATCATCCTCCCAGAAAATAGCCAGGACAGCAACTCCAACACCAGCTACCTTGTTGAACAGCACTCTGTAATACAGCAGACAAAATTCAATTGCTTCCCAAAGAGCAAAGCAGATGCCTTAGCCATCATGACCTGGCACATGAAGAGGTATAAGCCATGAGCACGAGAAAGATTCAGCTCTCCTGCTTGGCCAACAAAATAAAATACTTGGTATTTTTCAGAAAGTAAGAGTGTCTTTTTGGGATGGTACAGCCATAGTGGCTGCTCGGAGAAAGAGAGGCTGTCACACAGCTCCTCTGCTGGCATGGAAATGCCAGCAGGACTGTCCTCCCTTGAGCATGTATTTGAGGAGTGTGTGGTGCTTGCCAGCTGAATCACAGCTGTTGGTACAGAGAAGATTGATGGGAGGGCAGAGGCAGGTAAATTCATGAGGAAACATGACCAGTTTTCTTTGGAAAGCAGTCCTGTGCTATAGGAGGGGAAATTATAGCAAGAACAATGAATAGAAGAGAATCCTGGACAAACTGCAACTGCAATATGGCATTCATCTGAATGAGAAATGGGAAAATAGATCAGGCAAAGAGCAGAGCAGTAGAGAATAAAGTTTAGAGAACAAGTGGTGGTTTGCTTAAGGTAGGCAAGGAAAGGTGAAGGAGATACAAAGGGGAATGTAGAATTTGGCAAGCGGCTGGGAGGCAATCAGGAAGCCTGTAGTGGGTCTGGGAGGGGAAACAGTGAAGAAAAAGACAAAAATAGAGGGCAGGTAGAAATAGAAATTAAGATGTTGCTGCACCAAGTTTGCACAGGCTTTTGTGATGATGGTTACCTGAGTGCCTGTGTGTTGTGCTCCCTAACTCCTCCAGGCTGGAAGCACAGCACAGATGCCCACGTTGGCCTTTCATGAATCCTGCACAGCTCTACAGGAATTACAGACTGTGTAGTTTATCTTCCTGGCCTTAGATTTGCACCTCCCCAGTAAGTCCTGCTTACATATTGGCAGCCATGTGCTGTAGAGCCCAGGAGTCACCACCCAAAAGGCAATTATTTACTTAATGTTCATAAACTAATATCCAGTTCCTGGAGTCATCTGGCTCTTTAGGCTTTGGTGAGATGCTGTCTCTCTTTCACTGCTTTTTTTTTTTTTTTTTTTTTTTTTTTTTTTTTTTTTCCTCCCAGTGCACACGAGATAGTGTGGAGCTGTTGATGTGTTTAGTACAAGTTTATCTTGAAGACATCTGCTTATGCCAAGGGAATAATATGAACTCCCAGTGACCTGTAGAGCCTGCATTCCTAATTAGCTGAGAAATATTCCATAATCAGGGTATTGCCATTTCAATGGAGTCTAAAGATAGAAAGGTCGTATTCTTGTCTGGGGTCACAAATAATCATTTCTGACTGTATAGTTTCATTCTGACCTAGAGTTAACCAGGTGCAAAGCTGGTAAGCAGCAGGACAAGATTACACTGTCTCACAGAGTACATCTACCCCGAGGGCTTGCCTTATGTTTTTCAGTCACTTTTTTTTTTCTTCCAACCTCTAACAAACATGTACAAACCCTTCAAGCATGACTGAGTAAGTGCTTTGAAACAATGCCGGCTTTTACGGCTGCTTTGCTGCGGGCCATCAGCCCCAAGAAGGTGCAACAAGCACAAAAAGCTGAGAATGTGCCCTCCCTCCAGCGACACTCACACCACCCGCAGCACCTGCCAGCCCTTCTTGCCACTCACTCCCCATTTCCCTCCTGCCCACTTGTGTTGGGGTGTTTTGGTTATTTTATTTTATTTTATTTTATTTGCCCCCGACTTTTTTTTTTTTTTTTTTATTCTCCAGAGCAGCATTCAGCTTCTGGAAGCACCCAGCCTCCTTCATCCACTGCACTACTTTACCATGGTAAGGAGGCAGAAACTGATCTCTCTAAGGGCCTCCACCATGTGGAACCTCTCCACTACAGCAGGAGCTTGGGCAGGAGTAACCCTGGCACAGGGAAACATTCCCGGGTTGCTTCAAACTACTGACTGTGGTGGAAGCATTTCAGTTTGGAGTTTGGCAGTGTTGATTGTAGCTTCCCAGAGGAAGACCTTGGCTAGCTCTGGTTTGAATACTCTATGAGTGTCTTCTGTGATGCAAAGACAGACACAAATGTACTCAGAAGGATGGGGGAAAAGGTGAAGGTGATATACCACAGTATGCCAATGGAATATACCATAACTGGATGGATAGCATGTGTAGGAGAAAAATAATCAAATGGCCACAGACAGTAACAGAGCTGCTCACTCAGACTGCAGGCTGATCTGAAGGGGCTAATACCCTGCCTTATCTTTCCATCTCTCTCAGCCTTCTCTCTGACTGGGCAATCTGTCACTACATCTCTACCCTGGAGAACATCAAAAACTGTAAATCTCTGTACCTATGCCTTGTTCCTTCCTCCAACTGAGCTGTTTCAGGCACAAACGTAGGTTAGAACATTTCTCATATGGCTAAGCATATGTTCGTGTCTGGGGAAAGGCACTCCACTGACTTTATGCCTGTGCTAGAGGGTTTCTCCCCACCTTCAGGACATCTATTTCACAGCAGGGTCTGAGAATTGGATTAAGCTTGTGTGATAGATCTGTATGGCTTCTCTACAGAGCAGGCACATAAACCAGAAAGCAGAGTTTCTTTGGTGGTAGGAATAGGCTCCCAGACTGAAGAGCAGTGGCACAAAAGCCACCAGGAAGTGTTCACCCAACACAAGAATAATTCCCAGGAAGCTGTGTGTTGTTGCTGTGGAAATTATAATTACAGTTCAATTAACACTTGAAGATCAGTGTTTTCTTTTTGCCAGCAGTCAGGCTTCCTGGTGTTACCTGCAGGTATTCAGCTGTGTGTTAATAAATACAGTGACATGATCTCAGACAGATAGGTCTCTGACCATCCTCCTTCTCTCAGCTACATGCAATCCAAACTCTGTGAAATCATCTTGGAAGCTGTTGAGAAATGTTCTTGCTTACTTCCAAAAAATATAAAATTTATTCTGAAAAAAAAAAAAAAAAAAAAAAAGGAATATTGGTTGGTGAAATAAGTTACATCATAAAAAGTCCTACTGGCAACCCCTAGGAAATTCACAATGACTGTTCCTTTGTCCAGGGTCAGTGTCTCTTGGGCATGTTCCTTTACAGACTGCATATGTTTGTGGATGCTCACTGTTATATTTGTTGTTTTGTTTGCACAGGGAAATAGTCTCAACATTCCATTTTTTGGGTTGTCTACAGGACAGTGAAACTATGGTGGCTGGCTTAGATCTTCAGGAGCAGTATTCAAACAGTAATCACTGGAGCCGAATAATTCAGAAAATTTTCAGATAATCTTTCCTTAGGTCCTGATCTTCCCAAGAAAATGCTCATACTTCATTTTTTACTTGCACAGTCACACAAAATTAAATGGGAGCATGACAGCACATGGAAAGCTATGCCTATCATAAATCACCTTTCTGCACCAGGGCCTCAATCACTGTGTGTTAATAGACATTTGATGGGGGAAAAAGAGTAAATAAGTTTGATTTCGCCCCATCTAAATTCCTTTTGTTTTCAATGATAGTTTGGAAAACAGACCTTTGGAAACAACACAACAACAACAAAAAAAAAGGCAAGAGGAAACAGTTTTTAAAGCCACATATGGAAGTTCTTCTGAAAACCCAGTCGTATGCTTGCATAAACAATGATTCAGCTGAGGTATCTGCACAGTGTTCCTGTCAGGAAACAGCAGTGATGCATATGATTTATCAAAGCACCAGCCACTACATGCCGTGGATATTTGCTCTCAGTCCACAGTGTTAAAGATAAGAAAAGGTATCTGTTGAATTCATTTGAATAGCAAATAGACTGGGGAATCACAATCTGTTCTCAGCTATTCAATGCATGAAAAAAGTAATTTATTGAATATATTAGTCTCTGAATTCTAGCAATTATTAGAGCAGCGTTAGAGATCTGAAGACAATAATTTCAGGTTCTATATATAATTTTTACAAGCAACTGATAAGTGGTGTTAGTGCATGTACTCCCTGGCTTCTAGCTCAGTCACAAGCAGCTTGTAACAAATCCTCCCCATTCCCCGTTCAGATGCTGGCTGACAGTGCCCTCAGCCAAGCACTCGTGTAAGGATTTCTAAGATCAGAGCATGGGTTAGCTACATTATTCTTGCGGAATTAGATTTTTGACCCCCGTTTGTAACTCACAGTTACGAAACTTAGTCACCTACAACACTCGCAAACGAATTTCAACAACCAGTTGAACAGCTGAGATAATCCATATTAGTACACAGGGAAAGGAATCTTGGACATTTGCATTTTGCATAAAAGCATGACTGAAAGTACTTCAAGGACAACTGGTAGAAAAAAAAGCATTTTGGGGAAAGACACTGGAGTTGTCAGCATCTGGTATTTCCAGGACCAGTGTTCAATTTTTGCATAATTTGGTCAGAAATTAAAGCAGGTTTTCCAACCCTCTTATCAGAGAGCTTTTCTCCCAAGTGTCCATCCTCTTGGCACCCCCTGCATGGAGACACTCAGTCATCCCTCCCTTAGAAGCCATTTCATCAACTCAAGTCAGAAGCAGCTGGATGCCTACAGAAGAATCTGGAAAACCAGCATTACATGTGGAAAGAAGAGGAGAGAGTACCAAAGAGATGGCAGATTGCCATTTTGTACTCACCCAATTAATATGCTCCTTCCTCCATTTGCTCTCTTGGTCTTTCCAGTCTCCATAATGTCTGATGAACAGATCAAGGGGTGGAGCTGAACTGGTGACTGTCACCTTATAACATCTCTCCTATAAACACATAGTACTAGCACAGGCAGAAGGCACTGTCGTGCTGATCATCATCCTCTGAGTCAGCCATTTACAACCACCTTCTCCAGGCTGTCATCTTGCCACTACAAATTCAAAATCTGAGTCAGAACCCAATTTAAACTGCTATAATTAACAGTCCCAATTTAACCAAACCTAGCAATTTGTCATGTTGCATTCTCTGCATACATCCGAGCATCTTGAATTTGGGCTACTTTGTTCCCTGCTCATCCCCTTCTGCTGCCAAGTAGCTCAGGTCAAGCATCAGTGGGTTTAGGCTCCCACCAGGGCAGAATCTAACAGCAGCCAAACTATAAAATTCAGCCATGCCGGATTTGTTTGCTTGTTAAAAAGCAAAGTACCAAATGTCATGGAATGGGTGCTGCTGTGTGCTAATCTATAAATACTGATGAGTCAAAAGGGGCTGAAGTTCTGCAAGTGATTTGTCAGTGAAAAAGAGTTATTGTATAATGGAATGGCCCACTGCAATGAGGCAGCTCTGGGGCAGAGAGCCCAGGTTGGCAAGGAAAAAGCCTGGGTGCTGGTTAAGGGAAAGATGGGTGGAAGCATCTTGCCTGCTGGTGAGCCCCAGGATATTTGGACCAGCCAAGTTTTCTGTGTGGAAGATAATTGTTTATCAAGCAAGCTAAAAATGAGCACTATTTCCCTTGTTGTTTCTATATACTCCTGTTACTAACAAATGCTTCACTCTGAAGAGGGCCTCTGGTCACTGTGGATAGTTTAGAGTGTCCCTGCCTTCACATTAAGGGAATTCCCTGCTTTATTTTTAGGGAATTGCAAATAGGTGACTTACCGATTAAGTCATGTTTTTGCAGTCACAGGTGATGCCAAAACTGTGGGTGTGAACATATTTCTGAAAAATGTGTCTTTTTAAGATTTAGGGAAGATTTTTTTTTCCTTCACCTTCTCTCCATTGCTTCCTTGCCTTTCTCTCACCATCCAGTTTGAATGACTTATTTGGTCTTTGTGTTTTGGTGTTGTTTATTTTTGCAGTGCTGTTTGGAGGCCACCACTAAGAGGCTCTGGCTCTTGACCCAAGTGCAACTGGAGAACCACCCCCTGCCCATACGTGTTTACAGTCTGCATGTGATGGGAATGGACTAACAGAGTTAATTCATACATAATTCATACAGCAGATCAGCAGGCAAGCTGGAGTATACACCATGTCTCCAAATCTGATTTACGTAACCTGCGTCCTGAACTGCACCCACTCTGCTGTCTCAACACTTTGTGGGGATCCCACTCCGTCCTGTGGCTTCCTGTGGATGCCCACTGTCTGTAATATCCTGTGAACTCATCCAATTGAGCCCATTTCAGTGGATTATTTTTTATCATATTTATACATTACTCTACTTCCTTACTGACATACCTACATGTCAAAAATTACAGGAATTTTTTAAGAGGTCATTGAGAAACCCACGACTCCCATGCTGGCTATGTCAAACACTTGTATTTAGGTGCCAATCAATGTGTGGTCTTCTCATGATGTTCTCATCATTATTTTGGCTTCAGTTTCTACAGTGATGTACTTATCACTGTATATGTCATTATCATTATATGTCTTGGGGGAAAAAGATAAATATATTTTGACCGTACTTTTTAAATGCCTACAACTGTACATTTTCATACTGCCTCAGGAAAGTGCACAGCGCTCTTCCAATCAAACTGTTGTTCTTCACTAGCTATTATAGAATGTATGCATACACATAATAGACATATAATATTATAGGTCTGAATATGTGCTTGCATCTGCAGAAAAAAATCCAATGGAATTCTCATTTATACTCACAGTGACCAAATGAGAAATAAAAAAATCTTGCTTCTTCCTACATATTTTTACTTCAGTGAATTATTTTTATTGATGTTGCAAATCTTAATTTTAAATTCAGTTTTGATGAAAAAAGTAGCTGATCTTTTGCCTGTTATTATACAAAATATATTTCTATCAAGTGGAAGGAAATACAATTTGTAAAATGATCAATTACATAATGATTACAGTGGAGAAATATATTCTCTAATATAATTTGTTAAATGGAGGAATTTAATATGAAATAGTAGATTTCCAAATTTATACAAATAACACCAGATGGTGAGCAGCTAGTTTTAATTAAATTAGGTTTGATAATTATAGCTGTTTAATTTTTAGGTTTGACTCAGATTAGAAAGAATGTATTATTTCCCTGTAAATTTATTTTTCGTTTTCTTCCATGGTTGTGGATATTGCATTATTCACCATGGCCTGGAGCAGCAGAGAGCTGTGGTCAACTTTCTGGCAGCTGATTTCAGCCGTCCTTGGTTCTTGGTTTGCTTCAGCCATCCAGAGGACGTGGCGTGCTGGGACCCCCTGACGGGAGTCAGAGGGAGTTTTGCCAATGGAAGCAGGAGGGAGTTTCTCTACCTGAACATGTTTTTACAGGTCAATCTGTTGATTCCAGCACTTCATTTCAGCTGCTTTTGAGCAAAGAAAGAAGCCTGATGAGAACGATGCCTTTGCAGTTGCCACGTGCGTTCCTGCGCTGTGACCGCGGCGATCCATCTGCACACGCACACACCGGCATTCCCTGTAGTTTTGTGTCCTGCAACATTCCCTGTGGGAAGACCCTGCAAGGGCTGCAGCCTGTCCAGCCACGCACAGCAGTAAAGTGATGAGCCCTGGTACCCTGCTCTGACACACCCTTTTCCATCACTGCTTTCCAGAAGTTCCTCTGGTCTTGTCCCAACCTCGAGCTCGCCAGGTCCCACTGACTCCACTGAGCCGTGGAAATATGCTTAAAGCTACAAATGTGTCCAGGCTCTTTTTAGAATGTGGATAGAGTCCAAAGCCTATCTTGCAGGAGCAGCTCCCTGCTAATCAATGCTCACAGCCCCACGAGAATCACCTCCTGCCTTTGAATCAAGCTGAGCATGATCAGGATCCACACAATCGAGTCCATTCCATTTACAGGTCTGGCAGTTGCAGCCACAAGCCCAAATGAATGCTTTCATCAACTTTGCAGGGCACAACTGCAAAAAGGGTCTTGGCTGCAGCCACATCTGTGAATGCTCAGCTTCTCCCCAGCAGCAGGATGGTGCAGGCTGAAAGATCCATGGGAGAACAACTGTGGAGCGTTTGCTCAGTGGATGGTCTGATGCTCGGGGGGAAAAGGACTCTTTCAATGTGACTGAACTCACGGCACACTTCACATTTTCCTGAGCTGTTAATCCATCTCCTGGAGTCTGTACACCATAAAAAAGAGGTGGGTGTGAAACAAAGAGGTTTGAGTCATCGTATCATCACAGTTCAAAGGCACTTGGAAAATGGTAATTGTAATGGAATACTATAATTGTAATTGAACATATAATTGAGAACTTCAATGTTGCAGTTAAAAGACCTGTTCAGGATCTGCCTATAACTCCTGGAAATCTTCAAATGCTCGTGACTTCCAGCACAATTTTAGGCTGAAAGAAGCCAGCCCAAGGGCTTACTCTCCATTTCAGATGACATTAAGAAACTTAAAAGTTTCCTTAAATCATCCCCCCCACTTCAGCTTTCTTAGAGCTGGCACTTGGACTGCCGCACAGGCAAGGTGGTGCTGTCCTGCCTCCTCTCTCTAAAGTCCTTTTTCTTTTATCTCAGTTTTCTCTCAGCATGGTTCTTCTTCCATTATCTGCCTAGTGCAAATCCTGTCTACTGCTCTGCTTTCTCTTTTTGTGTGCGCTGAAAGGCAGCCTCCCTGAATTTGGATGATATTGATTATGTAAATCAGCACTTCTCCTCTAGATTGCTTTTTCTTTGTGAACTGGGAGCATAATTTGCAGTCTTCTACCTGATAATTGTGAGGATAATTTGAGCTGTCTCTTTGTGGAGTCATCAGTGACTGTTTTAATTTCCATATGTGAGCAGTGCTCTTCTATTTTTAATTTTTTTTTCCTAATCCTACCTCCTTCTGAACTACTGGATTGATTCTGCTGTTCATAACAGCATCACCTGAAGTCTATTTTGGAATTTCCGCTGCCAGCAAGATTGAAATTTATCTACAATGTGGCAGGTTTTTCAACATTTCCAGAAAAGACATAATCCCATAACTATCAGCCTGACAATAAAGTTGTCTATCTGTAATGGAAAATTGAGGACTCATGGTCATGTTTTTCACTGCAAAAGTATTTCAAAATGAAGTAAAACAATACCATTTTGTTGTGAATAGCACACGTCTTTCATCAACTTGAAATACCAACTATAGGTTTGAAAATTAAAATAATGAGAGGTTCATGACATATCGTTCTTTTGTTCAGCATTGAACACAACCCACTTACAAAGGGCCAATGTAGCACATTTCACAGCAAATGAGATTTGAGTAATCTATTCACATGGGTTTCTAAAGGACAGAAGGAAAAATAGAATAGCCTATTACTGACCATTGTCTCAGAAAAGGTGACAATTGCTTTATTATACATTTTTTTTAAAAGCACTGCAAGCAGCTTCTTCCTCCCTGGTTCCCATGATATTGGTATTGGCTAAGCACTGAAAATATGCTGAAGGTTTTAGAAGATACAAGCAAAGAGGAACTCAGAGCTGAGGCAGAGACACAAAGGCAGCTCCCTTTGGTGTCAGCAGTCCTCTGGTGTTGGCTCCCAGGGCATCCAAAGGCTTCATAGAGCACAGAGGCAGGACATCTCTACAGTGCCTCGGGCAGGACTAATGATAACATGACCATGGCTCTCTCTTCATCTTCCAATTTCTTATCAGACACTTCCAGCCTGACCTCACAGAAAATCCATGTAGGATATGACTGTGATTGAACCAGCTTCCTTGGAACTGAGTTTCACTAGGAATTGCACCACTAAGGGGGAAAAAAAAGAGAAAGAGAGAGAAAGAGAGAAATCTCCTAAGTTGCAGCAAAAACTAAAAACACTCTCTCAGATTTCTCCACAAGAAAAAAAAAATACTTAGGAGTTTCATTTTTATAAACCAACCATATCCCCTTCTATTTTAGTTAACAAAATAGTATCAAATGCTTCTCTACACGTAAAACAGTTTGGAGGAAGTATGTTCTATTCCAAAAATGTCCAAAAAGGGTCACATCTGACCCAATCAATATGCTTTTTAAAATTTGCCTGCAAGAGAAATGTCATGGTAATTAGTACATTTTCATGAAATAGTTCCCTTTGGACAAACTCACATTTTCTAACAGGAAAATATTCTGTTGAAAATTTCAGATTGATTCTGCTGTTAACAGACTTCTCAGTTGCACCTGCAAATAAAGTCACACATCTGGGCTCTGTTGAAATCAGTCATGATTCTGTCAGAGGCTTCAAAGAGTTGGGAATTACAAATGTGGAGGTACGTGTGTATGAATATATGTATCTGTATCATTTATGTGTATCATCTATCTTTTACATATCTATACCTAGATAATTATAGATCTTGTTATATGCACACCAGGAAAATGACTGGTCTAACAGATGGGAGTCCTGCAGGAAACCCTAAGAAGAGCCAGTGTTGCAGGAGAAGAGAGGCAAAGGCATATGTTTTGTTGTAGCTTGAATTACCAGAGAGCTAATCCCCAGGAAGGGGGTATATTTGACCTTCTGCAGCATGGGGAAAGTTAACCTTTAATATTTCTCAATCAACACATTCCAGGGGAAACTTTCTGTTTCACTGCAGTATTAAAAAACCAACAAGATATCTGCATTTTTAGCAAGCTGTAGAATCTAAAGCATTGGATTTTTTCAGCACCAGTCATGCAATTTGTCAACACTGTACTAGCTGAACAGCCAGTCAAACGAGACTCTCTCAAATCTTGAAATGTGGCCAGTTTCCCAAATTTAAACAAAGTGGCCAAAGATGTTTATTTTCATTCTTGGTTAGCTGGTAAATGGTTTGAATGTCATATTAAGCATCATTAGCAACTGTTGAAAGGTGAAATGATTGAAATGAATAAGAAACGCTACATTTCAAAATGTATGGGGCTGTATTGCTCCCAAGAGAACTCCCTGATAGATTTAAGGTGTGGAGAGTCAATCCTTTATCATCATGCCTTCCTGCTTCTTAAATATTCTGACATCAAATTGGACACTAAAGTACGATGCTGGAATATACCATACAAGAAATAATTTAGTGGTAGAGACTTGTATCCTCATAGGAAAAATTTCAGAAGTATGTGAAATTGTTTGAATGGTAGGACTGGGGGGAAAAGGCTGTGAATGGCCCTTAAGAACACATTTTCAATGCATGCACAATAGCACTAAAATTTGCAGATAAAAATACAAGAGGCTAAAAAATAGGCTAACAAATTTTCAACTCATGTACAATAGTACTAAAAAATACAGATTTAAATACAGTAGGCTAAAAATACAGTACAGGTTTTCTTTGACATCTACACAGAAATATCTTTTCCCCACTAGTTCTGCTTTGGAAAAGTCAGTAATTTTCTTTGTCTTCAGCCTGGTATGAAAATCCTCTGAGATTCATTGACTGCTGTGACCTTAATTCTGTTAGTCATGTCTAGATACAGCAGCAATCTATGGGTTAAAGTATGATATACCACACACATCCAGGGAAAGGAAGCTTTAACTCCAAATGTTCCTGGTTTTGTCTATTTATGTCAGAGCTCCAGCACTGCTCTTTCAGTGGGGAAGGAGGGACATTATGGGCTCGTTATCTGGCCAGTAGTGTCAGTACTTAAAAAACATACGGGTTTCTCAAGATAGTAGGTTCTGTATACGCTGAGTATCTATCTATCCCTCAGACTTCACTCTAAGGAATGTACACATGCATGTGTAAATGAGTATGTGTATGAATGTGCACAAATATACAAATATATATGAGTATTTGTAATTATGCATTATGATAATTAGAGTAACTGTACACGAAGCTGAAACAATGTTTTGTCCTCTTGCCACATTCTGCAGATTCATACTGGAAGCCCTTAGATTTACTTCATCAAAATATCAGACAGAATTGGTAAATGAGGCTTCAAAA
This sequence comes from Brachypodius melanocephalos, assembly GCA_013398615.1. NCBI lineage: Eukaryota > Metazoa > Chordata > Aves > Passeriformes > Pycnonotidae > Brachypodius > Brachypodius melanocephalos. The sequence goes on from VZSR01003807.1 coordinate 37,020,889, forward strand.
TGTTGGGCTAATTACAAAAGCAGAATCAGAAAGGTTAAAAAATGTTAATGTGCATCATTAGGGCAGCACAACCTATTGAGCATCAACTGATAAGAATTTATTGTGGGAGTTCAGACAGGCACATACCACAAATGTATGAGGAATTAAAGTGTATGACAGTGCTCTTTTGTATCCAGTACTCCTGATCATGTTCTCACATGCTCACAATAATAACTCTGCATTTGATTTTAATTCTTTAGCTGCCTGGACTGTCATCCCTCCCTATCAAGCACTTGGATTACTTAAACTCACCACTGAGGTGTCAGGGCACTCACGGGGAGCATCCACTGACATGGTTTGTTTGCAGTTTGTGAATGTTTGCCATACTTCTCTGATCCCCAAGACCATGCTCTGGGATCACAGTCATACGGGAGGGTCTCTGTTTAACCTGCACTGGGAGATGAAAGAGCAAATTTTGCTGATGCACCTGTGCTCCCTCTGCCCGGCCAAGGGAACGAGCATGGTGTTTTTGTTATAAAAGACTTTGCTGCTTGAGTTAGAAATGGTAGTGAAGTAGCCTGAGGGATATGCTTGTGTGTTGTGCTAACAACATGTGTTAGATCTGTGCCAACATCCTCCTCACTTGCTCTCCCAGGTGCCTTAACTACAGCTGAGACACAGAAGCTGGCGGTACCTGTTCCAAGGGGAGAAGGGGTAAATGCCAGAGACATCTTTCAGGAACAGAGAACATGAGCTGTGTGTCACACATTCATTTGGTTTCAGAGCTAGTGGTAAATCCAGACCCCCGGTAGGACCTAATTACCTCCCATCTGAACACTAACTCACAAGCTAAATGCTGTCAAGGCGAGATGGGGACTCATTTCCAAGAACACAGGCACAAACACATTTTTATTGGCCATAGAAAATGGTAGTGTGTGTGCCAATATAGCATGGATGTCTGACTCAGAACATAAAGTGCAGGTGCCAGCAGCAAGAAGATGCTGCTAAGAAATAGCAGCTCTGTGGGACTGCAAAGTATCAGCTGTCTGGGGAGATCAGAACTGGGAAAAAGAGATACTGATGATTGAAAACACTTTTTTTTTTTTCCATCTCCACAGGTCCCCTTGAGCTCTTCACCCTGCAGTCGGAGCACAGAACTGTGGCAGTGGGAGTGATGGGGTTGTCCCTTCTGAGACGGATCCAAAAACTCCGACCTCCTCTTCCTCAGGGAAACTTGCAACTACAGAGACTCTTCAACCACATGGGAGAGGAGTGAGAGGGCAGTGTTAGATAAATGCAGAAATTCCTCTTCTCTTCACGGGATATTTCTGGCAATGGATAAGACCTCGTGGCTTGGCTTGCCCTAATCCCTGGAGTCTCCTTTAGGAGGTAATCTTCGGAGAAAAGAAAATCAACAGCATTACTATATTTTGTACAGTGCCTTGCACAGTGTATCCCTGATGTGACTGGGCTTTTGGGCACATCAGACCTACAGGTAATAACTACAAACAGTAACTGTCTCTGAGGATAGGAGTGGGAAAGGAAATTGTCTTTGGATAAAAATAGTTCCTTTTGGTTGTGTATTTTCTGCTGGCTCTTTGCCTTCAGGCAATGTATGACAACTTGAGGAGCAGGGAATTTTATCCCCTAGGCAATGTTCTATTGTTCTCTACCTTAAAGTCAGTCAATATTTGTAATTATCTGTCCACACCACAGGTAACTGCAGGACTTTTTGGGGAAAAAAGAATGAAGATGGCAGCACAATTTCTAACAAGACTTGCAGAAAAGATAACAAAAAGCAGGCTGGTGGGCTTAAATCCCCTGCACAGATCTCAAAGAGTTTCTTGCTTTATACAAGTCCTTTGTACCTTATTGCTATGCTTACTATGCAAAACCTATATAGGTGCAAGTGTATGCCTTTCTGTGTGTATGCACTCACATATGACCACATTTGCTTATTTGCATATATGTATGAATACATGCAGCAGGTGTGGGTGGTGAGAAGCTAAAGGAACATTTGCAAGGTTGACAAGACCAAAATTTGATCCTCCTTCAACCTGCTGGGTTTTTCTAAGTACGTGCTGGGGAAGAAGGAGAAAGAATCCCCTTTTGGGCTGAAAGATGCAGAGAGACTGAGGCTGCAGGAGGATAAAAAACCCAGCTCAACAGCTTGGTGCTGAGGAGTTAACTCAGCAGACTGGGTTTTCTGTTAACACAGTCATGCTGCTGACAAGCATCGGCAGCATGGTTGTCCTCTCCTCCCCGGCACCCAATGTGAGCCAGCAGAAACTTGCCTGGAGATGAGTGTCTCCAACTCTGCACACAGCATCCTGACAGCCTGCATCCCTTGCCAGCTACCAGTGACAGAGCTGACATGGAGAGGCAAGAGAGGGCACAGCTGGCATGCAAAACCCTGCCATCAGCACGCCCGCATCTGCTGGATCTGTTGTGAGCAGTTCACCCAGCTGGGATTTTAATACGGCTGCATCCCTCCTTTTGGAAAGTGGTATTTTTCCTCCTTGATAATAGAGATGTGAAAAAAAGAACAAACACCAAATTAAATGTTTTTAGGGTAGCACATGAGTGTGAAATTTTAGGCCTGTTGACCTTGGCAGGGTCCCCATAAAAAATTAGTACAAAATTAGCGGCACTTGTTGTTCTGCAAGGCCGTCAGCCACGAAGGCAAAGGCAGGCACAGGGAGAAGCAGTCTCCTGATACAGGGCCCCATCCTGGGGATCCTGCCTGTGATCCTGCTGTGCTCCACAGGTCCGGGTGCAGGATGCTTGGTGGGTTGTAGTGAAACGAGGGGGCGGATTTGTGGCACAGTCATTCCTACGCTTCACAGTTCCTCAACTGCAGCTGCCATCAGTGGGCGTTTATAGCACCAGGCACCCCACATCCAAACCTGCAAAGCTCTGCAGGAGCTCACAGGTGCTGACAGCTCCTGTCACCTCCCGGGAGCTGCTCAGATCCACACAGGGCCGGCCACACACACCCCACTCACACATGGCACCTCGCCTGTCGGCTCCTGACACCGGCTGCGCTCTGACAGATTCTTTTATTTCATGGATGGACAAACAGCTCTCAACGTGACCCACCAGATTCTTTTTTTTTCTTACATGGCCTTTGTATTTTAATGAAAAGCCTTAAATAGCATTTCTGTAATCATGCTATTCTGCTGACCCATATTCTCACGCAGGTTCACCCTGTTGGCAGCTGCTCCAGGTTCAGCTTATTAAATCCTTCCTGGGTAGCTGGGAAAGCAGAATAAGTTACCAAGGAGGAGAACCAGGCTCTAGGAGCAGGGGAGGCAAATGTAAAGGATGGCCCTCTTCCTGGCAGTGCTGGAGATGAGCCCATGCAGTTTCTCCTCTGCTGATTCTTGCAAGCCAGAGCCTTTCACTGGCAGGAACCTGGCTGCTGATTTAGAGGCTGTGTGCTTTGCTAGAGATAGGCAAAGGCTTAGGGCTGGTGATGGTTTATGAATCCTGATGCTGTATTTCGAGGTGCTTGGCTCTTGGGGTCTAGTCCAGAGCCAGAGACAACTGCTGAGTTCCCTGCACCTCTGAATATAATCCATCTGGGGTACACCCTTCTTCCTGCCTCCTCTCTTGCACAGTATCCTCATGACGAGCACTTGGAATGCTAAAGATCCCAAGCACAAAATCCCTTTTCTCTGAATCGCCACTCCTTCCTCTTAAAACTGGTCACTCTTCAAAACCAGATATGAAATTTATTATATTTTACTTTCTCCCAGCATGGGGATGTGGGTGTCAATCCTCGCTGCAAGAGGCTCTTTTTTAGGCAAGATGCAAGAGCAGGGTAATCCCCAGGAAGGTAGAAAAATGCAGATTTGAACTTCTGCAGGCACAAGAGAAAACTGAGCCTGGATTTGCCTGAGCTAGAGTGAGTGCCTTCACCACATTGCCAGAATAATATGACCCCGTTATCTCTATCCCTACCTTGTGCTGAAAACCACCTGGAAAATACATAGTTTGTGGATGCCACTGGATTTAAGTATGCTATAAAAGCTGAGTTGCTAAACTGTGGTAAGGTACCCAGGTACTTAAAGATCCTAGAGAATATAGGTTTAAGAAATGCTGCTAAAAATTTTGAGGCATCCAGAGGCTCTTACTCCTGTACTGAGTTACCAGAATTTGTCCACACCCTTTTCCAGACTTGAACCTTGCCCTATTTATAGTACAGTAATAAGGTTCCACTACCAATCAGTTAATTCTCATGAAGCTGCTGAATTAAACTTTGACCCCAAAGCCATTATGGTATAATAAATCCTTATGTTGCAAACTGGTAATCCCAGAGTGTATGGTCCTTCCAAGAGCAAAATATTTTCTTTTCAGTTTGATCATTCATCTGGAAGTGTATAAATCTAGAGCGCAATCCCATATTTCTACAAACAAGAGATGGACAAGCACTATATTTTTTGGTTCTCCAACTAAAAAAATATATTAAATTACAGACCTCAGAAAGAACTTAAGCAAATATGACAAAGAAGTAGTTCCAAATATGACAAAGAAGACACAATAACAATTAACAGACCAGAATGGATCCACTAGCAGCATGAATCCATTATACTTCCTCAAATATTTCTAAAAGAACTGAGAGTGGAAGCAGACCCACAGATACCAAAAATCTTGTGAAATCACTTAGCTGAGCTGGCCAGCTGCTCTGTAGTTCCCAATCCATCTTTTCATAAACTGGGGAAGAAATAATAAAGCACTACGAACACTTTTTTTTTTTTTTTTTTAAGTGACCATGCTCTGATGTTGCAGAGATAAAAATGTTCATTCATCCCTCAGTTTAAGCAAACTTTAAAAAGTCTACTCTGGTTTAACTCTGCTGAAGAGATACTGCATAGGGATAGATTTTAATTTTTAATGAGATATTGAACCAGACAATTAATCTTTATCTTTAATGATTAAGATGTGGATAATATTGCCTGTAAGTCATTGGTGTAGGATGAAAGTTACTATGGCAGCAAAAGGTAATGGTGTATTTCTTCCTGGTCAATTGCTTACACAAAAATGCTTTGCTGACTTGCAATAGCACAAACAGAACTCACAAAAAAATCAAAGTTCTGCTGAGCTTCAGGAGTCCCAGCACTTCAGATTTTGAAGAGGAAAACTGAAAACAAAAAAAGAGAATAACGGTTTTGGTTTTGGAAAGAGACAAAAGGTTCATTAAGCACTGTCTGGAAAGAGATTAAGTACTCCTTGGAAAGCCAGAACTGCAGCAGAACATTGATAGTTCCCCTTCTCCTTCCCTTTCCCCTTCCCCTTCCCCTTCCCCTTCCCCTTCCTCTTCCCCTTCCCCTTATTTCTTTCTACACATTCATTTCCTTCTACACATTAATTTCCAATCCAAATAATTTTTTTTTCTTCTCATATACTTTTCTCTCAGGAGTTACTAAACATTGTCAGATTTTGGGGCAAGGCATCCGCTCTGCTCCTGCCCATCCCCACTTTTTTTACAGAGGTGCTACAGGGCTTCAGAAGTCCCTTGTCCCTCCTGTGGGAGCAGTCCCTCAGTTCAAGGGCTGCAGAGACCACCAGAAGGTGCCTGTGCCAAGCACTAAAGGCCCCTGCAGAGATTCCGTGGGCAGAGACTGGAGGAGATGCCACATTGCCCCCCAGGAGTGCTAAAATACTGCCAAGAACCTTGGCACTCTCCAGAACAGCCAAGGACACAGAGGGCACAAGCGCAATCCGTAACCACATTGTCCCTTCCGTCCCACGCCACTCCTCGCCTCCCACACACACCCTGCTGTGCTTTGTGCTCACACAAGGGGACATCACACTCAGACACCTCCCTAAGACCTGAATCCCTGAGCTGGGCACACAGACGTGCCTGTCATTTCCTAGGCTCTGCCACGGATGGTTAATTGTCAGTAATTGGCATCTGCCAAGAAGCCCCCTGAGACAGGGGCACCAATAGACTTCTGCCAAGGCTTATGTTTTGTACCAAATATCCCAAGGGAGAATCTCAGCTACGTAAAAACCCCAATATCTTGAATTTCTCAGAAAAGCCTGCAACACAGTGTCTGACACCTAGCAGCAGTCAGGTGCCCCAGCTAGCCAAACACATGTAATTAAAAAGTAACTGCAAGAGTGAATAATGTACCACACATTGTCCTTTGAACATATGGACTCACAGATTCTATGTAATGAGCAATAGTCTGTGTATTGCTGGGATCTCATATAGCTTGGGGAGTAGGTTATATATTCATGTGGTGTGATGTGGCAGTCCCTCAGCTTATCTGTTCCCACAAAAAACACAGGAGCTGCTGCAGCCCTGCAGTGATGCTGCTGGACGTGAGGCTGGTCAGAAATGGAAAATGAAATAAACAAACAGTTTTAGATCTTTATGCATCAGGTCCCTGAGCCCATGTAGAAACAGGAGTGGTAAACTACACCTCCGTAGCATGCCTAAACAAAAAGTAACACAGCTTATACCTCCTCTAGTGAAACAGACCCAGAGCACTGGCACAAGGAGTTTCATGTTTTCCTTGGCATTGTCAGCCTACTAGTAAGAGCCCTGAAAAGGTTTTGATGTGGATTGAAGAGCGCTCTTCCAGACAATAACAAAGGTCAGGGATGGCCATAGGTCAGACTGCTCTCATGGCTGGGCACTGTGAGGGGAAAGAATTTCATTACTCTGATTTATGCACCGGGCACTCCACGTACCTGGGACCAAAGTGTGGGAGCATCACCTTGGCTCAGCCCTGCAGCTCCTCCATCCCTACCTGTGCTTGCCTGCTGAGCCCTGCTGCCCCGGATCAGGCTGCTCCACCAGCACAACAGAGCATTGCCTCACCTTGCTAACATCCCAGTGGCCAAAAACTTATCCTGGAACTGAGGATTTCTGGGCTCAAGTGCACACGGAGCCAACCAGCTGATTCTGGCTGAACCCAGTTCTGCAGCCCAGAACAGGCACAGGAAAGCAGGGGCAGTGAGCAGCGGTGTCTCCAGCAGCTGTTTCTCTCGAAGAGTGCTTCTCTGTGGAGAGGACAAGACATGCAACTCTGTGTCCTGCATGGGCAGAGTGACAGCTGTGACAGCTGTGACCCAACCGTCCAGATCTCCCATGGCAAGGAGCCCTGGCTCCTACCCCTGGGATTCAGGACTAGGACAGCCAAGGTCTGAAGCCTCAGCACCAGGAGCAGGTGGGCTTTCCAACATATGCGGAGTTGGCTGTTACAAATGGTAACCTCAAATATCCATTCTGTGGGGAATTCCAACATTTTCCATTCATTGTCAGCATAAATGGCCCCCAGGTTTAAACCTCCCATACTGCAATGTCTGTGAGGAAATATAATTGCCATCAGCTGAGAGATTTTGCTGCTGTTTTGATTTGGAGAGCTTTTTAAATTCTGTAATTTAATTTTTATATATGAATAGAGCATAATAACTATTTTAATTATAAACAATATCAGATATGGTAATACAATAATTCATTAGTATCCTAATTGTTAAGAGTTACTGTAACTGATATTTGCTTTGGTAATTGGTATTTTAATTGGTAATTGGTGTTCCAAATGGCCATTGGGGTAATTCTTACTAGCGACTGGTAATTATAATGGAAATTTTTAATTGGTATTCTAATTGGTTTGGTAATTCATATTTGGTTTTCCATTGGTAACAGAGCAAAGTGGTCATTTGTAATAGATAATTGGTTTGGTAATTGATTTAGCAATTGGCATTGTAGAGAGTACAAAACAAGTGATCAAAACACATTAATTTATTAGTAATGTAAAATATGTAATATTTTGAAATTAAAGCTAGTTTACAAAACTAGCAATCAAATAATTTAAAATCAAAAATCTCTTACTAAAATATTTAAATTTTAGAAAAATGCCTAATTGTCAGGACTTAAAAATTTAAGTCCTCTCCTCTTATTAAGGTGTCTTGGTATGGGTGAGATCACATACCAGAAGATCAGTCCCATGACTCATCTGGTCCTGCTGAAACCCAGCCCCAGCTGTACCCACCTGACACCCTGGACATGGTCCCCAAAGGAACATTTCCTTGTTATCCTGCTTTGAAACATCTGCTCCTGAACATCACATCAGCCTGCAGATATGGCAGAACTTTCCCCAGTATTGGTCTTCAATCAGGATATTTAATGCTGTATGAAGTCAGATACGGTAAAAGCAGCTGGGTTGTCAAAAAGTTATTCCTCATTTCCCATATATATGGGATTATTATATTATATATGATTATTTTCTATACTGGAGGTCCTTTGTTTGACATTCTGCAATACAGGAAAGAGTGCAAGCCACTGGGTGGGAAATCACGTCACTTTAAATAAAAAGGTCTTTGGAGTGCTGCTATGCAAATATCATCCATGAAAAGACAGCAAGACTAAGATCTAAAGGGAAGAGTAACTAAAATTGCTCACTACAGCCTTTGATGCAAAAAAATACTTGCTTGCTTATATAACGGATGGTACAAATTTTCACAGAGAAATATCCAGAACTGCCAGCACTATTTCTGTCCTATTATGGCCTTTGGAAAACTATTGATTTTCTTTCAGATGCATCAAGTTGAGCATCCAATGCACATTCTTCCTCTCCAAAATGCTTTGCCCAAAGATGTTTGAATATCTGGCTCATTAGGCTGTGTGCTTCCATGATCAGCATAGAAATCCAAGAGAGAAAATACCCTTTCGGTCATCCAACCCAACCCTCAGCACTGTGGAATTGTTCCCTCTCCCTCTATACACTTTTGACTGTTTTATTCAGCCCAGTTATAAATGACTCAGATAATGAATTCCCCTGGAACACTGCTCACCACTAGTGACCACCACTATTATGGACTGGGATTACATCCAGTTAAAAGGAGGAAGATTTCAAGACGATATGTACAAAAGGAAAACAGGGAGCAGCCAAAGGAAAGCTGTGAATTTATTACTAAGAGCCTGTGTTTCAAAGTAAAAAACCCCAACACTTAACAAGAGAGTATAATTTTTGATACTGTGTCTATTTTGGACAATTAGAAATTAATCTGGACCTTTAACTACAAACAAGAAATTCCTCAGAGTCTGGTGAGGTTTTTCCATCAGCCAAAGGTCCTCCAGAGTGTAGCAGGAGTTTTGGTAAGAGTTCAGTTTTAAGACTGGCATTTTGAGGGTATGACCTTCAAATTGTAAAAAAATCTGCTTGTAGTTTAATCTACCTGGATTCCAAGAAAAATTTCCTTCTATCTCCTCCACTTCAAATAATAACATGGACAGGGAATTATTTTTAAAAGGCTCCTTGCAAACTAGAATATGAGAGTGCATTTCCCACATCATTTTTGAGATCACCTTTATCCTTCTTAAATTATTTTCAAGCTCTAAGACAGTTTGAAAAAACGATTCAAAATGCTTGTCTCCACTAACCAGTAATTCAAGGCTGATTTGTAAATCCTTATGTAATGTTCATGGATTTTATAGTGTGAATTACATTTTTCAAATGATTCTCCTTTCTCATATTATTTTCCTAAGTCTTTTAATTTAGCCAATAAAAACCCATTTGTTTCTGATTTGAAAATTAGTTAATGCAAATAAGGCCTGGCTGACATTTGCAATTCATTTGCAAATGCCCTTATAGCCTGCAGTCCCTCCTCTTGCCTCTTCTGAAATAACATTTATGCATGTCTCTGTGTGATTGATTGATTGTTTGTTGGGTATATACTTTGAGATACATCAAGAAAACATGATCTATTGCTGGTGGTCAGTATGTGTGCCACATGTTAATCATTATTCATACATAAGAGTTTTGGCTAGGTCTACATTGGAGCTCACAGCAGAGACTCCTTAAAAAAACAATGAAGAAGACACCTTGAGTTCTTCCTACACAGCAAAGACAACTGTTGGGGTCAAAAACACGAAGCAGCCTCCATACGCACCACTGTGCCTAATAAAGTCCACGTGCACTATTCTGGTTCTGTGCTTTATTGCTGTACTCTATTGCTTCTGAATCCAATACAAAAATTAGTATGGGCAAATCACATTACACTCCTTTGCAGGGGTAGGCTTGTCCTGCATTCGGCTACAGAGAGTGTGGGAGGATTTGCTACCTTATTTCTGCCTCCCTCTCCAAAAGGGGAAAAAAAAAAAAAGAAAAAAGAAAAAAGAGAAGGCATAAGGACCACGTTATTAAAACCCCCACCACTAAAGAACTACATTTCTATCTTCCCTCACTTTTCATGTTCTGAACTAACCTTGGCACCAGCATCACCAAATGCTCATCTTCTGTCATTTTGCATATACTTTTGAAGTTATTTCAAACTTGAAGCTAATCTTAAAGCTGGTGTTCCTCAGCTGCCTTCTGCCAGGGACACCTTCCATGCTAGTAGCAGTGCTGGTCAATGATTGTCAGTGTTACAAATTTGGCACTTTTCCTTTTTTCTTTCTGTTTTGCATCCATTTTTTTCAAGAGAAACTGCAGGAAAAATACAGGACATTTTGGCTTGAATCCTGTCTCATATGTTTGATAGTTTCACCACCAGATAAAAACTCACAAGGTTATCTCCTGCAAAATGCAGTAACATCATGATTCCAGAGAATGCTCAACATGCAACATCAGCCTAAGGACTACCACCCTTCAAGTCACTCCCCTGCAGGCAATAATACAGCATGAGGATATCACACAGGTTTAAGCACATGAGCTCAGGTACTGAAGGTTGATTTATTGCAGAGGCACAGAGCTCTACATGTACTAATTCAACTTGCTTCTAAACTAACAGCTGTGACCTTGTAGTAATTACTATGACTTCTATCTGTTGTTTTCTAGAGTCTCACTACAACTTTGGTGTGTACATGCAGGTCTTTAGTCTTTAGGTGCTACCCATAGATGTCCAAGCCTGAAGATGTCCAACTCAGCAGAGAAGCAGTCACTGCAGTCAGTGAAATTTTCAGAGTATTTCAATTTGCTCCAAGTTACAGACCTGTTCCCAGCCTACCATGGGAGGCCAGACAACCCACACACAGCACCTACAAGTACTCAGTTATGTTTAGGTCTCTTAATATGGAGGTGGCCACCACATTCATTGTGTGATTTTGAAGAACAGCACAGTGATGAGCAAGTTTGCTGGTGTGATGACCCTAAGGGATAGATGTACACTTCTGTACTGAGCAACCAGACCAGTCGTTTACTGTTCTGAAGCACAGCAGTGTCCCAGTACACTCAAAAAAAGAGGCACTCCACTCTTCCCTCTTCCTTTCTTCTCAGGTCCCCAAGATCCTTACCAACCTCATCTCTATAAATGCTCACATAGTTTCAGGCTGTGCTACAGAAATAAATAATTCCCTTATTTCTGCTCTCAATGTGTTCTATCCCTTCCCCCATCTCCCAATATCTAAAATCTCCCCTTCCTTCCTGATGAGGCAAGGAAAGTTTTGCTTCACATCCTTCACGTGTAACAGCCCAGCCTCCAAATAGAAGAGATGACAGGCAAATGAGGGTACAACATCCACAGGCAAGTGGGTAGCGGTGAAAAAGGACGTGAGTAACCAAAAAACAATGATGCAGCACCTCCAGTTAGACTCATCTTTGCCATGAGGCTCAGGGAAGGCGATCAGTTATCAGTGGCTTGTTTTCTTTCTTGCCTTTCTTCGGTGTGAGCTGTCGGGTGGTGAGGCAGCTGGTGTGCTGTGACAGCTGCTTGCCATGCTGCTCATAATCACCCCATTGATACCTTGAGCTGCCTTTGGCTGTTGTATCCACCTGTTGCCTTTGGTCTGAGCTCCTAAACCCTGTATTTCAAGGGCTGTTGCTTGCCTGTGTGCTCTCCAACCCTGCCATGGGCCCCTGTTTGCTATCACAGCGTGAGCAAAGCCTTTTTTTTTTTGGCCTTGTGGCTCGTTCCTAATGTACTATTTCACCATCTCCCACTGCACTACTGTCAATGGGGAAAAAAAAAAAGAGAGAAAAAACCAAATTTATGATAGTTTTGTGAGTACTTTTTCTTTAGGCTCCTGTGTCCACATACTCCCAATATAGGGCTCTGCAACATTTGCAATCTTCAGATCCGAAGAGACTTTCATCTGCTTCTGAACACTGCCAACTAAATGGACAGATTGATTACACTTGGGACAGGCAATCACACTATAAAATGTTGTGTTTCATAAAAATAGAGCTTCACTTCTTTCTCCCACTCCAGCCAAGTTTTCCAGAGCATACTATCCAAAATTATGCAATAAAAGCAGTAACTGTTTTCTGCAAGAGATGTTGCTCCAGTGGTCATTCTGCATTGCGCTGTCCAGTTTCTCAGAGGGATGTCAAAAGGAGGGTTTTTTAATATAATATGAAGCCTCACAGTGACTTTACACACAGTTTAAATAAAACGAGAAAACTGAGATTCAGAAAATACTGAAGATTCAATAGAACAGCTCTAGCTTGTCTCAGACAGTAAAAATCTGAACGCTTCCATGGAGGGTTTGCCCTTGCCAGCATCCATGTATTTATCAAAACATCATGTTCCTGGAGAATTTGACCTTGACTGTGGTTCTGCCTGGGGAACAAAGGCCTACAGAAAAGAAATCTAAAGAAGCAAGTAATACAGACGCCCAGAAACTCTGGATAGGAATGGATCTCTGAAGGTCACCTGGTTCAGTCCCCGTTCAAAGCAGATGTTACAGAAAGTAGCTCTGGGTTTTCCCTGGGCAACTTTGGAGTATCTTCATGCTGTCTGCAAAGCCCGTTCCACAAGTTCACCATCTTCACTGTGAAAAAAAAAAACCCAAACCCCTAATATTTCATGTGAATTTCCCTTGCTCCAAGTTTGCCTTTTTTAACCATTTGTTTAAAAAGACTGAAAAATCTTTGTGTCATCTTCTGAAGCAGAGAAAGATTGCCCACCTGCCAGACTGAATAACCTGGCAAAATTTTAGGCTGATTCCCCAAGAAAAAGAGGTTCACAAGATCACATATTCAATGTCTTTATGTCTGTTCCCCACTGACAATTTTTGAACCTGATAGTTTGTTTCAAGCAAGTATGATGGAGTACAGCAATCTCCCATAGATTTCTACAAGTTTGATGAAAACCATTTTGTGGGCAGATGAGAGAGACCATTGTCAGTACCTTCATTGACAAAAAGCTGCAATTTGAACTCAATTGTTATTAGATACCTGAGGATCCACATGGCACAAAGGCATTCTGAATGTCACTGCTAAAAGAAACAATGTGATCATACGGCCAGCATTGTATTAGTCATCAGAGAATCCAACCACAGGCTATACAGATCCATAGGGAACTAGGCTTCATTAATTCTGCTACTCATGAAATGCCTTGGGTTTTTTACCTTTACTCCTATGCTTCAGCTGAGCGGTCATAAATTCGTACGGGCAAAAAAAAGAGCTCCTTCATATAATCTCCCTTTATATATCATCCTTCTCTTACATGAGGAAAAGAATGGCTAAGAATAGCTGGTCAGATGATTTACTATTACAATTTTCTGCGGGTATATGGGATTTCTGGATGTCACTCAGCTGCCTTTAACAATAGCAAGGACACAATTGTTTCCATAGTAATACCCATTCCAAAGGGGTGAAGGTGTGTGTGTTGGGGGGGGACAGTACAAAGCAAACAGAAGGCACAGTTACACAGACTTGCATATAGGACAAAAATCAGGCACAACAGAATTTGATTCTGCAACCTTGCTATAGAAATTCCTTTTTTAAGGTCATCCAATTACACCGAAATCAGCAGAAAACTGAGTTAGCAAGCATGCAGGCAAAACTCTTCCACAGTTTAGACAATGTGAATAGGTGAGAAAGCTTTATGCCTTTTGTCACTCTCCAGTTACGAATAACTTAACCACAAATGTACCACTGCTAATGAGAGAAGACATCCCCTAGTTTGTGGTGACAGAGTAGTACATATTATTGCCATACTATTTCATTTCTTACTCAGTGCAATAGCCAAGTGTGGTCTTGCAGGACAGCCTCCTAAATAACCTAGTGGGCTAAAATAGATGGTCTCTCTATGTTGCTCTAAAAAAGAGTAAACCAATAAACAATCCCTGACAAACAAGCTAAATATGTCTCACACCTTTTCATCTAAAAATACCATCTGCACAGAGAAATTCTGCTGCTGCAGCATCTGTCAGTGCTTTTCTGTCGTATTCTAGTATTCCTGGACACCCTAAAGGAAACAAACATTGAAGAAACAATGGAAAGCCAACTCTGAAGTAAACAAAGCACTTCTGACTCTTTTGTCTATGGTTTAATAGAAAATGCTCATCACATGGTCTCCCAGCTGCAGCAGGAGAAGCACCCAAGAAGGTTCTAATAAAAACAGCTTCTATACATTGCTGAGGGAAGGCAAGAAATTGAAGACTTTATCCATGATTCCATTTATCCAAGGTGGCTCCTGGTGCTGGTGCTAACAGCTCTGCTGTTGACTCAGTCAGTTATGTGACTCTGAGCTGGAGCCAATACAGACCTGCAGAAGAGAAGCTCAGGCCTCAGAAAGAGGAACAGGGAATTGGATCATAGGTAATAAGACATTTTAGTCCATATCTTAGTCCTTAAATGACACAGTTGTTTTCTAGTGTTTTGCAATATAAACTATGAATCCAAACATTAGGTAGTTATCAAAAAACCCCTACATTTAATTTCTAAATCTCCTCTCCAGGCTGGAGTTCAGAAGTTAGCTTTTCCTAGCCAACCACAGAGAATACTTCCAAGACAGGGCTCTCTTAGGAACACATGATACTGCTGATTAACCTTTTGATAAAACATATTGTCTGTTCCTTAATTTTTAAAGTGTTTTCTTCATAATGTGAATGCATAGAATGGTTTGGATTGAAAGAGACCTTCTAGTTCCAACCCCCCACCATGGACAGGGACACCTCCCACTAGACCAGGTTGCTCAAAACCCCATTCAGCCTCATCTTGGAACACTTCCAGGGATGGGGGTCCTCCACAGCTTCTTTGGACAACCTGTTCCAGTGACTCACTGTCCTCACAATGAAAAATTTCTTTCTAAAATTTCATGTAAACCTGCCCTCTTTCAGTTTAAAACCATTGCTGTATCATCTTTGCTCCAGGTAACCATGTGCTGCTTTAGCTGTCCTGGCACCTGAAGCACACTGGAGCAAAGAAGCAGACATTAAGAGGCAGATAACATCCCTGGTTTTGTGCTTTGATGCATTACTTCTTCAGCAATCACCTCGTAAGCACAATCAAAAATACATGCCTTAAAAAGCAGCTAGAAAATCATTACACTGCACAGAAACCCATCCCAGGATGGAAAATGAATGTGTCCTACACACACATTGGATTTCTGAGATGGCTACAGGGACACAACCTGCAGCAGGAACATTACTCAATCCCTGCTTCTCAACCTCAAAATGATGTGAGAAAATCTAACTCTTCTCAACAGGGCTGCAAGACAGGTGGTGCCAAAACACAATTACAGAAGGATTTCTTTGGAAGAAACCCCATCCCACCAGCTGTTTGTCCCATTTTATTCCTTGAGTTGAGCCTACAAGGTGAGCTGCACAGATTGATTCCAGGCTGATCTGTGCTCAGAATCTTGCTGCCACTGATGTGAATTTATTTTCCTGTGGATCCAGGGATACTGTAGGGCTGCAAAATGAACAGTTAAAGGTGTTCAGTCCCCTCTTGTCCTAGTAGAAACAATGTTGAATGGGCTTGAGCTCTGTGATTTGGGTTTTGTTGTTTCAACAAGCAGTTGTAAAGCACACACATGCCCCCCTCCTGCTTTACAGAGCACAAAGTGCTAGTGACCTCGGTGTCACACAGGTGCCACAAGATCTCAGATGAATATTCCCAAGTAACAAAACCTGAACTGGCAGCCCTTCTGTGACCAAAGTGTTTTATTAGTAAAGACAAGCATGCAACCATACATTTTATGCTGAATACTGTATGACACTACAACAAATTTGTGGGGCAGGAAGGGATAGCACCAGCAGTCTTTGACCATGAGAACAAATGTAGCCACAATGATCGTAATATTTGTAGAAAGGGCATCAAAAAGCTGGCAGAGGCAAAAGAAATAGCCAGACTGTCTCTTGAGGACCAGACTACGATACATCCTGAGGACTGGCACTGGTAGAAGAAAGAGAAGATTGTATTTCTCCTTTGGAGTCACTAGATGTTTCTCCTGAAACACAAGGGGAAGTGGTTTCTCCAGACCCACTGTGCTTCCCTGTGCAGCACAAACTGATGGGAGGACTCAGCCTGGGGAGGGAGGGGGACCCTTAAGTACATCTGCACCCGTGCACTGAGCAGTGTGCTACAACAGGCAATAGCTCTGCCACAATCCACTGCAACCTGTGGGGAGGGATGAGGAAGTAGGTGATAAGTGCATTTTATCCTAGCTGAGGTTTATAACCATTACAATAGCAACCGAGGTCTCTCCCTCACCCTCCAATAATGGCCTCATTTTATTAAGTGCCGTACAAACACACAGAAAAAGTGCCTCCTCCGCACAGCTACATCTCGAACAAACTTGAGCTGGAAAATGTGCAGGTCTCATCCAGACTCGTAATTGTTTCTCATTGCTGGAACTGAACATCTATGCCATACAGACGGATATATACTGTCCCTATTTTAAAAATGACATAATGGGTTGTTTTCATATCTAGCAGGAACAAGGAAAATGTGAACAAAAGTCAAGAGAGAAAACAAATCTGTATATTTCCATGAAAGAACCAATCTATTTTCAAGTCATCTTAGGCTGTGTTTTTAGTTAGGTTTTGTTTGTTTATTTGTTGGTTTCTTTTGCCATACTGATGAGTGATATTGATTTGCATCGCATAGGATTTGCAGAAACAATCTGACGTCTATTTCCATCAAATGCAGCATTCAGAACACCCAACATCACTTAGAGACTTTCCTGACTTTGATGCCCGTACACTTGCAAAGGTAGAGCATCAGGAAAAAGCTTTGTCATCTTGCTTTTCTCAATTCCTTCCCTTCACAGTTTTGTTTATTTGTTTTAGGAACACACTTTTTTTACACTTTGCTATGCATATTTATAATGAAAAGATGATTTGTGTCCTCATTACTGCGCTATTGCTCAATGATGAAAAAACCTTAACAAAGGAAAATGATTTTCAGTCAGCTCATAACGTTCTATGCAGGTGAACTGGAGCTGTAAAGGGTATAATTTAATGAAAGGTGAGAAGATTAAAAAACCCCACTAATAAGGGTGTTTCTCTGCATTGAAAGATCACTTAGGAGCAGAGCACTGATTTCCTTTGTGTTAGAAAAATACAATGCAAACATTCAAAAGCAGCATCCCCAAGGTCAAAGAAGCCTATCCTCTCTAACACAGTATACTTACTCTTCTCCTCAACAACCTCCTTTTTCCACTTGTATCAGCATTTTGTAATTTTCAGATAGTGGAGAGAAAATAAACTCATGTGTCTCAGCCAGCTTTTAGTTCTGAAAGAACATGCAAAAATGTCACAGAAAACACTGGAGGCTCTGTGCACTATTAGTGGAGCAGCTCATGAACGTCCACCTAGAGCTGCAGACACAGATTCAAAACGTGCAGAGAAAGAGACTCCAAAATCATGATCTTTAAGATGCTTGTGAGATTTCTGCCATTTGCTCCAGAGACCTGGAATGAAGAGTGAGTCAATGCCAAGCCACACTGAGCAGAGCACGTGGTGCCAAATGGTCCAAACACAGAGCCAGTTAGAGCTGCTGGAGCCAAAAGGTGCTGCTCCAAATGGGAGAACCATGCCATGGCTTCACACTCAGCACAGCAGCTTCTGTCCAGTGTGCCAGAGCTGAGACTAGAGCATCATACAGAGACAAAAAAAAGGAGGAGGGGTCAGTGGACTTCAGCCCAAAGGAACATTTCTAAGGCTCCTTCCCCAGACATCAGCAAATGTGTGACAGGCAACAGATGTCAGGTCAGCAATTCTCTGCCTCTGAATGTGGGAAAGCCTGCGTCTTAAAACAGAGGTTTCTCCTAGCAAGTACTCACCAATCTTCTGGCTCTTCTTTTCTCTTACCTTTGTCAGGAGTTGGTGCAAGGAGTGTGACACAGCACAGTATCACTGCCATTAGAGCAAAAGATAAAACCTTGTTAGTACTCTGCAGTGCCACCCTCAACAGAAAAGGTAAAACATCACAAAATATCAATAGAGCAGAAGATAAAGCTCAACTGCATTATGATGGGTATGGCTACCAACACCTGTCAGCAGTAAACTGAGATTTTTTTAAAAACAGGCATTCTTAACTGTGTTACATATTTCTTTCCTTAATTCATTGAGTTCATAATCCAAATTACATAGAACAGCAGCTAAATTAGTTCATCGTTGCTCAACTCCAATTTAAAAGGACAAAGCAAGAAGCTGAAAAGAATAATATTTGGGGAACTGGATAGCTTCAGGGGATAGTTAATGATGGGATAGAGAGACTTGAATGCCAGCATCACTGGTTTTAATTTGGTTTGGGGCAGTAGTGACACAAAGTCATTACTGTATGAGAGCTATTCATGGGTCTTTTGTGTGAGAAGAGGTGGTGGTCGCAGTCTGTTCCTAGCTGGTGGACATCTGCTTTACAAAACCCAGCAGCACATCTCGCTTTCGGCAGCTGGCAAAGTCAAAAGCCAAGATCAGACTTGGGAAAGGAGCAAGGCTACTGTACTACCCAAGCAACAAGCTGAAGTGTGCTGTGGGGACAGCCCATAACAAGGACACTGCCATGCCTCATCAGTGACACAAACAGCGACTGTCCCCGGGCAGCTCAACCCTTTCAAAAAGACCAACATTTGACTACATATGGAGCTGGACAATTAACAAAGGCCCCGGGTAACCCACTCACTTTCATGGGTTCTGTCATTTCCTGGACTGGTTTTTTTTATTTGCTGGATGGTAGTAAAGCTGCTCCTGGACAATGAAATTTCTGATTGGGTTTTTATTGTTATTATTTGCAATGTGTTAGTGCCTGCAGGTCATAGACAGGATTATGACTTTGTTGTGATAGGTGCTCAGAAACCACTAGTAAGAGACAGTTCTCACTTCGATGACCTTATAGTTTAAACAGAAAAGCCTGAGAGTGAAAGAAGAAAAAAGATATTATTATCCTCATTTCATAGTGGGGCAGCAACTGTGCAGAAAGACAAACAGCAGTGTGTCCCAAGGGTCTGAGCTCATGTTGCTCTTCCTGAACTCAGTGAAAACTGCGGGTGCTCAACAGTATGGAAAAAAAGGGGCCAACATCACTTAACAAGTAAGGAGGAGAACCAGGACTTGGTGCCAAACTGACCTTGCTTGTTTAACAGCTTGCAAAGAAAATGTAGAAAAGCTGAAAAATCGTGTTGCTTTAGGAATATTTGTTTGTGCTGCAGCAGCACCTGAACTTGTTAGTTCCTCAGGCTCTGTGGTTTAGGGAGAGAAGGCTACCACAGGAAATGGCCAAGGTTTTAGGTCTCGTTTTTCAATATTTTGTTCTCCTTGTCCAAAATAATTTCTGTTGTGGTCCTCAACCTCAAGGTATGCAGGGGCAGATTTGTACTTATAGTGAAGACCCTCGTCAACTTTCTCCCCAAGGACTGTATGCCTGGGAAGTGGTGGAAAGGATTTTGTGCCCCCCATGGTGCTCTTTTCTGCTATCACAGCAGAAAAGTCCCCTAAAATGGACAGATAAAGATGAGCCCTTGGGATAAGCAGACAGTCTTCTAAATTAAGAACTGGACATATGAACAAATCTTCTCTCCTGTTTGAAAATTATTTAAGAAACTGCCACATAAACCTTGTGAAAATCAATCTGCCTGTGGGTAGAACACCGGATAAGTGTTAAAAACCAGTGTACTGGCTTCTTCCATGAGCACACTTCCAAGTGCATAATTTATGTCTTGTCTGATAGTTGGCTCTACCTATGGATGAAGAGAGAAAAGTGAGCAGACCTCTGAGTTTATATGAGGCAGCAGGAGGAAACACTCTTGATTAGAAACGATGGAGAAATCCTGAATGCAGTTGTGGTCCTGCAGGATGTACGAAACTAGGAAGCAAGGGATCTTTTTGAGATAACCAAAGCATCTAACCTGATTGTTGTAAAGATTTTTTCAAAGTAAATAATCAAGGTCTCAAATGCACCTCTGATCAACCTAAATAGATAAATAAAATGCTTAATGGATGAAGGACAACACTCCTGAAATGGCAAAGATATTTTTTCATTAAAATATAAAATTAAACTATTTGGAAAAAATATCTGATTGAGAAGGCAAGAATTTGTGATTTAGAAAAAGAGCATAGGATCAGCTGGATTATCTCATCTGTTACCCCCCTGCCTCTTCTTCCTGAAATAAGAACTGAAGGAAATCCCAGTTGCAATATGTCGTGGTTTAACCCTGGCCAGCGACTAAGCACCACACAGCTGCTCACTTACTCCCTGCCCCCAGAGGGATAGGGAAGAGAGTTGGGGAAAAAAAAGCAAAATTCATGGGTTGAGATACAGACAGTTTAATAGAACAGAAAAGGGAGGGGGGGAAATGGATTTACAAAACAAGTGATGCATAATAATAACAGCAGTAATAATAACAATACAATTAGGGTATGCAAAACCAGTGATACACAATTCAACTGCTGACCACCTGCTGATTGATGCCCAGCCAGTCCCTGAGCAGTAACCCCAAGGCTGCTTTCCCCCCAGTTTACAAAATGAGCATGACATCATACACTATGGAATATCTCTTTGGCCAGTTCAGGTCAGCTGTCCTGGCTCCGTGTTCCCCCAGCTTCTCTTGCCCCCAGTCTACACACAGGTGAGAAGCCAAAAAATCCTTGACTTAGTGTAAACACTGCATAGAAACAATGAAAACATCAGTGCGTTATCAACACAGTTCTCATGCTAAATCCAAAACACAGCAGTATATCAGCTACTAGGAAGAAAATTGACTTTATCACAGCCCAAGTCAGGAGAAAATAGTACCTGGGGTGGTCAATCATGCACTTTAAAAGGCAGGTGTTTTCTAGAATTCCATCATATGGTTGAGAGGCCAGCGAAATTCAGGTAGTCTAGTTTCACTAGGTGTTTGTAGTTTAAAATTTTGCTCCAAATCAGAATAACAGAATTCTTACCTCAAGAAAGCTGTGGAGAACATTAATTTCAGGTTGATGGTAATAAGCGACTCAGCTTTCCAAATTTTTGTATTATTTTGCAATATATAATATAAAAGGAAATACTTTGAAACCAAAACTCATTTTGAAGGAAGAAATTGAAATGTTTAGCATGGAAATGTCACAACGAGACATTCCCACACTGTCGGAACATCCCTCCACCACTTACTCTTTTTTAAATGACATTTTCAGTGCAACCAACACAAGTTTGCAAAGCATTTCAGTTTTGACAAGGTTGCATTTTCCAGTGGAAAATGGAAAGCCACTTTTTCAAAAGTTTTCAAACCAGGTCCAGTGAGAACAGGTATTATAGGATTGTAACAACTTTCCCTTTGCAAAATTGCTAAATTGCAAACAGGATGCTGGAAGAGGGGCTGGAGTGTGCAAGGCTTTAGGGGTCCCAGGGTGCCTCATGGTTATGAAGGTTGAGAACCTGCTGCTTGAATCACTTCTGGCTACCCATACATCTTGGCTCCTGTTGAGCTTGTAGGCTGGACAGGCCGTAACAACTGTGCGGGATTGTAAGGGGGAAAAACCCTCAGTATGTGGGCACGGCTACATATTCAACCCCGCAATGCCCTTCTTTATCACCCAGGTTTAGAAGTGATGGAAAGAAGGATTATCCCAAGACTGGAGTAACTCTCAGTTCAGGATGGGAATCTTTAGCAAGCCAAGAACGTGGAGGTAGGATGAACAGTAACATGCGCCCTTAAATTCCCTCTGAGGGCTTATTTTGGTCTGGCAATGTCCACCTGATGTGACTTGCAGAGGGGATGTGCCCCTCCATAGCCTTGGGAGAGAAAGTTAACTTGGTAGGTTCACACTAAAAGCAAAAGTACTCAACTCTTCCAAAGAATTAAAGAAAAAGTGTTAGTCCTTTGAGAAGTCTGTACTTTCTGAAATGCACAGCTAAAGAGGAGTCTAGTCTGATTTAACGCAGTCCTAAAAAAAGTTCTTTCTGCATTCCATCAGCTCCGAATGACCAAACAGACGGACTAATACCAGAAACTCAAGCTGGGCACAAATGAGTTGGCATCTTTTTCCCCCTTCCACTTTTCTCACAGGGAGTGCCATTTGAAATTATCTCCTTTCTTGTTAATTTAACGATTACCATCAAAAAGAGCCAGCGGCTGAAAAATTATAGGCAGTAATTATGATCTTGCAGACTCGCTCTGGGACTGGATGCAGGGAAAACATTGGATAGTAAGAATGAGCCTGTGCTCCTTGGCAGATGCACTTTGGTAGATGGAGCCTGGAGATTTCGCTTGCCTCAGACTTCGGGGGCCCAGCTTGAGAAGTCCTCAGGAGGAAGAGTCACTGCGAGATGGCAGGCACATCTTGAGTTAGACACTCCTAAAAATACAGCCACCTGAAACCTTTAACAGTCACTTGTGGAGAGTTGGTGGGGTTTTTTTAACCTGATAAACAAGCAAAATCACGTATTCGTCCTCTGTGCGTGGATGCACCAGTTCAGGTAAATGGTAGATGGACCAGTTAATGCCTTTAGATACCATGTCTAAATGATAAATATTTATCATGTTTCAGTATTAATTCGTGCAAAGACAAATACATATGTATGACACTGCAGAGGCAGAAGAACACGATCAAAGCCGGCTGGATATTTACAGTGTTTAGGAACTGGCTGTTGAAGAAAGCTCAGCTTTCCAGTTATGCCCATTGCCTGCCCACCTTTGGAGCCATTTCACCCCTCAGAGACGAGAGAATCCCCAGTACTTCTGAGGGCTGCCATGACGACTGTCGTATAAGCCCGAAAACACCGAAGGAGGGACTCAGGGGTAGTGAGAAAAAGGGAAATAAACTATGTCAAACCTCTGGTGTTCCACAGGAAATACTGGGACGGGGAAAGGACGCCCCACGAGGGCAGCCACAGCCGCCAACCTCCGCAGCTCCCCGGATGCGCCAACCCCGCGGCCCCGGGCCGAGAGCGAAGCCGGTCCCCGCTGTCCCCACGCGGTGCGGGCGGCTGGCGGGGCCGGGCCCGGTCCCCGCGGCGGGGATGCGCCGGCCGCCCCCC
>VZSR01003807.1:37044108-37065603 GCA_013398615.1 Brachypodius melanocephalos
GGGGGGGGGCAGGGGAGGGCTGCGGGTGCCCCCCGGTCGGGGGCCAGGGACCCGTCGTCCCCCTCAAAGTTTGTTGGCGGCGTGAGTGGGAGGGAGGTTTTCGGGGAATGACACCGCCTGCCCCGACGGCGGAACGGGCGGAGGGGAGGCGGCTGCCTGCGGAGCATCCCTCCCCGTGATCCGCCGCTGCGTCCCGCGGCGATCGCGACCCACGCTGCGGCGGGGGCCGGGGACCGCGCGGGTGTCGCCTCTGCCCCGAGCACGGCCCCGCGGCGCCGCCTCGGGCGGCTGGGGCGAGTTGGAGGCAGCCCGGCGGCCACCCGGGAAAAGCCGGTGCTCCGGGAGCGCAGTTCGACTTCGCGAGCCCGGCCGGAGGAGGGGGGACCCGGCGGCCGAGGGGAGCCCGGCAGCGGGCGGGGGGTGCGGGCGGCTGGTGGCGTTATGGTTAACACGCGTCTATTCTTCTGTGCGCGGAGACGGTAGCCTCCCGGGCTCCCACAGGACCTTATCTGACATCGGAGGTTTTTCCTCTCGTCCTGACCCACTGGTGATTTACAGCGGGTGGTATTCAGCCTGGCTTTCCTGTGCACTTTTCCTCACAAAACTCTGTCTTTGAGGCTGTAACTGAAATAAAAGGCGGTTCGCAAATTTGTGCGCAGCGATGTTCCGTTAAAAAATGTCACTTAGTCGTCCAGCATCCTCAGAATATCCCGGTAGGGTTGATTGGTTGGTGGTTTGTTTTTGTGTGAAATTTGGAAGTCTGGGGTGGGGAAAGAGCTGAAAGAGAGTGAGCCTTTTAAACTTCACTCAGCGTTTGTCAGGTGAAATCTTCATCTGTTGAGAAATAATTTTGAGTAAGCAGATGGGCTTATTTGGCATCTTTTTGTCTCAAAGACGTCCGCAAATCTCCATTGAGAACACCCCTGGATGAGGTATGTACCAAGCCTTTGGTAGGAGAGAGCTCGTTACTGTGATTGCAGTTTGATTAAGTAAAATGGTGTCAGATGAAGTCCGTAGTTTTCCTTCTTTCTCTAAAATTGTCATCACTGTTATTTTTTGTGTGGCAGCAAATGATAACATTAACAGTTTTGGCACATGTTTTTTTCTCTCAGAAGATAAAGGGACATATATAACATAGAGCCAGATAGCAAAATTCTTTTTGAGTATCTACTAGGGTTAAAAAAACCCAAACCAAAACAAGACAATGTAGCTTTTTTAACCTGCTAAAGGTGTAGTAATTTTTTTTTCTTTTTTTCTTAGATGTATCATGTTGTTTTCATTGTTATTGTTCACCCTTTCATAAAGGAATATGGCATTCTCTGCTGGGGGTGGCATTGCTGTTAAGGCGAAGAATCAGAGTGATGCTGAATATGATGTTTAATAAGAAAATGTACAGCATTGCAAAAATTACTTGGCTGTGCTTAATTATTTTTGTATTACACCTCGTATCAAGGATCAGCATGGGTTTTTCCTTCTCAAGAAGAGGAAAAAGCCCTGTGACTGTAGTAGGAATATTTATTATGCAGGCAGAGTTTATTAAATCAGTCATAAAAGAAATGAACGTAACATCTTTAAACAGTTCAGAAGACGAATGTGTAATTCCTGATTTGCTTGAGGTTAAAATTAGTTTTGTGGCAACGAGCAACAGCTTTGCTTTATTATCTGTTGGTCTTTGGAATAAGAGGCAGAACCATTTGAATAAAACCATTTTGAAACAGAATTCATAGAAGCAATAATTGTTTGACTGAGCCAGCAGGCACCTATTGCCAGAAGGGGAAAAAAAAAGTTGGCTAGGTAAAGAAATTGACTTATTTCCTGAGAATTTAGCTCGCTGACCATTCTGTGATACCTAAACTCACAGGCATGGAATCGAAATACCTATAAAACTCAAGGTGAAGGTGGAAGCAGGTTATAGTATTGCGAGGACGAGCCAGTGGATGCCTTTGATCCTGGCTGTTGTTCTTTGATGAATGATGTGAGCTCAGTTGCATAAAGGACCACGTTAAAGGCTTTCATGCTCTGTTGAAGGACTGACAGGTCTTAGCCAATGCAAGCCGTTCTTTAACTTCCCCTATTACAAGTTTTTGATTGGGCAGCAGAAGTTTAGAAAGAAATAACTTTTTTTTTCTTTCTTTTTGAAGCCATTTTTGACTTTCAGCCTTTAATGTGGCTGTCTTAAAATGCTTACAGACTGTCATCCCACTGGGAATTTTGGTGCTGAAAATGCTACGCACTAGAGAGGGAGAGCTGACATGGTTTTCTTTTCTCTTGGGTTGAGGAGACTAAGAACCCAAATCATATATTAATGTAGTGTTGAATGAAGACATTGTCATTCTTGATTCTGCAGGTCTCATCCACTGTTTTCCACTCACTGGTTTCTCCAATTCTGCATGGTTTAAAGAGAAATTACTGCAACTTCTTGAATGTAAACTTTGTGACCTCTCTAGTCATATAGTCACCTACATAGGCATCTGCAGAATTCACTTTTCTCAGTGGTGATTACTCTTCATTTCTTTCCAGATGTCTATTTTGTCTTTATCTGACAGTCCTCATGAAACAGTAAATGATCTTTTTGCTGCAATTTCACAAATAGTTTAGGCTATGTAGCATGATGAATGTTCTATAAAACCACTCGTCGACCATTTAGGTGAGAATTTTGAGATTTTTCTCTTCTCTAGCAGCAAATTCACAGTCTGATGATGATTTAAAATTCGTACTGTGGGCGACCCTAACAGTGGGATTTGGCCAAGTTCAAAACAGCTATGCAGATGGACACACAAGACAGAAGGCAGAGGGAAATAGACCCTTTTAATCATAACAAGGCTGCTCTTGTTTTCTTATCTACAGTGGAAATGCATGCAAGTCCCTTGTACCTAAAAGCAAGCTTGCAAATGTGCCAGAATAGACAGCAAGAGCATTTGTTATTAATGCAAAGTTAAAAATGTGACAACTTGTCTTCTCAGTACTGCTCTGTATGTCTCTGTTTCTAGACTGACACTGTACTGTTGCCAAAAGTGCACATCCCATTGCTGTTGGTGGGATAAGGATTCCTCCCCAAAACTTACACCCTTTGAAAGTGTGTGGCTTTGTTAATGATTGCTGAAACCAGCTATGACCTGTCCTTTTGAAATGGATATAATGACTTATAAATCAATTTCTCGTTAGAAAGAACTTTTTTTTCCTTTCCCTTTTTTCCCCGAAGGTGCCATTGTTGCCTGTGAAAAATGATTGGGTTTGCAACATAAGGTCGGAGCACATTGTGTTCTGCCATTTGTGCCTCATGCAGGGGCATTACGGTGATGCACACCCCAACCGTGGTTCTGCCTCTCTTCAGTAGGAACATCCTTTCCTGGTGAAACTGGCCACATCCAAATTACAGACAAAATAAGTATTTCATTACGGTGCATGTTAGTATGATGTTCACTTCTTATACCTTGGACTGGTTGGTGAAAGTGGATGTTTTATACAATTCAGATGTTGTATTGTTTATGTAGATTGAGGGTAGATGGCATCAAATAGTACCTCATCCTGTGTTAACTTCCTCTTTGGCAATTGTATATTCTTAAGAAAGGTGTGTTTACCCACTACAAAGTACTGGAGCAGGAGCAGCTCTGTACTGTCAATTCCCTTTCAGCCCTCATTGGATTATTTCCATCTTTCTGCATTTTTAGGAAACATTTCAATGTTTGTGTTTAGGATCTTGGGGGCTCCCACCTTCCTGTTCTGCTGAGTATGTGAAACATGCTCTCAGAAATCAGTGCTTTTAGTCAGTTGTACCTCTGTTTTAAGGAATCCGGCACTGAAGTCCCGACTATGTACAGGTCTGGAATATTAGGTGGTACACGTATAGATACATGCAAAATAACTTACTGAGTTATCTTTCTTACTTAGTGAGGATTTCAGTGATAGATATACTAGTTTTAGATTCTTGCTTTTAGCCAAAAAGGCTGTGTGTAAGGGAATTCAAAAGGATGTCCAGCAATCATATTGCCTGTATTTTCTGTACCTACACTTGTAGCTTGTCTGCGTGTACTCTAGCACTTGAAATTTGAGTTTATGCATGACGAACTGCAAGGTTTGTGAGACTTCAGTTCTTCCTCTAGGCATGTGGTTTTTTGTTTATATTTGTAAGTGTATGCATAGAAGTATACCTATATATATATAAAGTCATAACTCATCCCTCAGTGTATTTTAGCTATTTTTCCAAGTCTGATGTAATATTGGTTGGAGTCTCTCCACAATTTGTTGTTCTGCTACTTGGATATCAAATTCTACTGTAATTCTTTCTCACTTCTCCTCTTCCCTCCCTCTCTCTTTTTAAAAAAAAAGAAAAGCATCTGCATATTTCAAAGACATACACCATTGCCAAGCAATCTGGTGTAGTGGCTTAATATGCTGGCAAATAATTTCACAAGTTATTTGTGTGTGTGAAGGCAGTATATTTGAATGTCATTATATTGTGAATTTAACTATGAGGACAGTGATCTGAGTTTATTTAAATCTTAGGAAAGGCCAGACAGCTCCAGAAATAAAGTATGTTTTTCATTTTTAAACTGGGAGTGTGTATTTTTGTCCTTTGCTAATGCTGGTGGCACGGGACATCGCAGTTGCCAAAAGCCTTTTTATCCTAGGTTCTGAGCATTGCCAATACTTGACGGCCTAAAAACAATCTGCAGGAGAAGCAGGCTCTTGAAGACTGAGGTAGAAGGGACGTTGCTTTGCAATGTGTTGCTGGCCTTTTTGTCATTGCCTGTGAACCTCTTTTTCACTTTTGGTGTGTTTATCCGCTGTATGGGTCACTCAGTGACCCCATTTAAGCACTCTCTTCCTTTCCACCGTTGAAGTCTGTATCCTGTATGTCATTTTCCTTAAGCAGTTTGATTTTTGTTAATGTCCCTAGCCAAATTTGCTCAGCTAACCTCTCCTGAGTGTCCCCAGCCTGGTCCCAACTGTCAGTGCCTACAGTGCTGTCCTTTTCTCTGACCTTACCAAGGATGGCTTCTCAGAGCCCTTTGCATCTTCCTTTGTCATTTGAATACAGATCAGAAATGGACTTTCAAAAGAGCGAGTCATTGCCTGCAGAGCGATCTGTTCCTTCTTTATGGTGAGATCTGAAAAATCCCAGTAGCTTTATCTTTCAGCTTATGGAGGTGTCTCTGAAGTTCGCACAGCTCAGAAGAGGAGGGAGGTTTTCTCTCGTGAATTTTCTCCTTCACCTGATCTGCTTTCCTCCAGCCTATCACAAAGGCAGTTCTTCTCTTTCTCTAAAATCTGTATCCCTGCCTCACTGAGACGCTTTCACTTGAGTCTTCCTTTCTTACCTTTTTCCACTTTGCTCCTGTCTCGCCTGGAGATGTCTTATTCCCAGTATGAGAACAGTAGTTATCTTTCCTCTCTCCTACCAATCCTTACCACACCAATAACTTAACCCACATTACCACTGCTCTCGGCATCTCCTTGCTATCTCATGATTTCTTTAATTAAAACTTGTTACAGCCAGTTTGTTGTGGGGGGATGAGAAGGCAGACATACACTCTGTGGAGTTTATGAGAATTCTCCCTGGAGCTTGATGTTTTTGCTATCTTCCTGTCTCTAAATTTTACTCTTTTAATAAAGTTCACTAATATTTTCTGCTGCGAGAAATTTGTGACCTTGTGTGTTCTGCTCTGGCCATTGCATGGAAACTATTTTCTAGGAGTGGTTCTCTCCCTCTTTCTCCCTTTTCTTTGTAATAAATGTGTTTTTCCTCCAGTTTGATCCTCTAGACATTACATTCTTCTGGAGACCTTTAGCATCCAATGGAGCCTCGTCTTTTATGTCCTGCTCTGTTGTTTCAAATGATTTCTCTCCCTTAAACTACACGTTGTGTACTAAGCTGCCATTTCTCCTAGATGATTCCAGGAAACTGAGTGTTCAGCCTCTATCTGTTTTGCACCTGGCTGGGCTTCTCTGTCCCCATTTAACATTTCTGTCAGTTCTGCTCAGCAATAAGTGCCTGCACCTTTGGCATTAGAGAATGGCTAGAGAAGAGGCTGGAAATGATAGGATTTCTGTTGGAATTTTAGAATGCAAGATGAACTCCTTTGTAAAAAAGTTTGTGAGTTCAAAATTAACAAGGTTAATGAGTTCTCTTCCATTTTCTTTAAAATATAAAGTATTGTAGCATTGTATCAAACTTTTCGTATTATCTGTTCATTCTGCTTTATTGGAAAAGAAGAATAGAAAGTCCTTTATTGGGAAACCAGTCCCTAACCTGGAGCTGATTTTAAGCAAGCAGCCAGGTCACGATTGCTTTAGTGTTTCTTTTCATCCGAGTCTTTCATACTTCAGCAAGATTCCTCATCCTCTTTCAAAAGCCTATCTTTAGATAAAATTAAGATAACATGAAGTAAACTGTGAAAGATCTTTAAATCTTAGAGTTTTACAATAGCCGCCTCTGCCTTCCGTCCCTTCTCCCAAAAGCTGGGCAGAGCAGGTACCTGTAGTTTTCTGTTAGTGTGACCCTGATGATCCTTTGGCTGGTTTGTGACTTCAGTAGTTCATCTTGTCTAAAATTTGGTAGGGAATGTGTGTATAAGGGGTTCTATTTTACAAGCTGAGGAGTTTTGGGTGACCTCAGGAGTTCTAGAGATTTTTTACAGGCAGACAGGGCAGCTGCTCCTACTCTTCCTCCTCTGCATCTGTGTGGGATGCAGGAGGTGCATCCTTGGTTTGCTTAATTCAGAGGAAGGGCTTCAAGCTAAGCCTCTCCTCAGGTATGCACCCCACCTCTTGGGATATCAGTTGGTGCCTTTATTTCCAGAAGTTTAGCTTTCAATCCAACATGGAACAACTTGAGCAGTTTAGAGGTGGGCAGCAGGATGTAGAGGTTGCCAGCATGCTCACCTGGCTCACAGAGAGCAAAGTTTTGGTCCTTCCCCCGCATCAGAAGGGGCAGGACTTCAGCCTTGCTTTTGAACCTCTATGATCTTAGAGACATGTATGTGTATGCTCTGGCTGTTTGGGATGGAAGGTGCAGCCTCCTTTTCTCTGCACCTGCAAATCACCTGTGCTAAAACTGGTACACACATCTTCCTGGCTTTGGAGGGAGGAAATAGTACTATTCCCTTTAAAAATACTGTCCATCACTGATTAACACCATGTTTTCCCCCTTGTTTTGTTTTTGTTCAGGTTGTCAGCTGCTGGATGCTGGGGGGTGTCACATAGGAGCCATTTGCCCACAGATTGGAACAGTCCAGCCCTTATCCTGCTAGTGTGCAAACGGTATGTTAATTAACACAAATAACCATGTAGCTGTGCCTTCTTGCTAATTACTGTTCAACTTGCCAAAGATATGATCGTGTTACATAAGAACAAAATTGAGTTCATTACTTGCATGCCCTAGTTTACCCCACAGCTGATAGTGCCTTGCTGTATCTAGAAGATAACATCCCTTATTTGCTTCTTGCCTGGCATTTGTGCTCCTTCCCAATCCCTCACGCAGAGAAAACTCTGACTGAAATGGATGCAACTTTTCCTGAATTAGGAGTGACAGCATATTTGCCATTTTTAGCCTAGGAGTAGCACAGTTTTGGAGATGGAGTAGTAAACCAGTAAATAGGATAGGGGTTACATTGCCTTCGCATTCTTCTCAGCATGTGTTTTTTCCTTACTTGGTGTTACTGAGTCTGAGAGTGCCATTTCTCAGTCTGCACATTTCTTTCTCTAAGGTTTGGAAACCTTGTTCTGTCCTCGAAGCTGTATTGTCCATCACCATATGGGATAAGGTAATTATTAGCTATATAAATTTTCATTTTATAGGACAGTTCTAATTCCTAGAGGCCAACAGTTACCATGGTAGATCTCATTTCTCTCACAGTTTTACAGCTGACTGCATATGAGTGTAAATTATTGGTGTTTCTCCTGTGGTAGTACTTTGTGGACCCAGTTTGGGAGGAGTCCCAGTGTACTGGGCACTATGCAAACTTATCAGAAGATAACGCCCTTCTCTGAATGACTTAGAATCTCATAAAGTGTAAACAAGGAGAGTGCATTTATATGTTTTTATGCATTCAGAAATTGTTTGAGTTCTTCCTATTTGTCCTTTAGCCTGTTCTTAATTAACTGTGATTATCGTAGAAGAAACGTATAAACATGGAGATCAAATATTTTCTGAAATGGAAACCAAAAAGATTTAATTGTGGATTTCCCTTTCTTGTTTTGATTCCTTTTCTTGCAATGTCATCATTTTTGCAGCTATCAGTATCATCATTGTATTGCTCATAATTACTTTCTGAGGAACAGCATAAATACTCACTCTTTCTATTCAGGGTATTAAAATTGCTTTATCAGTCATCCTGGTTTGAAGATTGCACCAAATTCAGCTCTTTTTGTAGACAGTGATAAAAACTTTCCAGCTCTCCTTCTATCCCAGAACAGCACGAGAAGATAGGTAATAGCATTTTAATGAAGTCACGTTCTTGTTCCCCAAGTGAACTGGTCTTGTGGACCAACAAGAAGTCTGGAGGAGGTATAATTCTCCCTGTTGTCCTTGATGATGAGTTACCAGGCTCTTATGTACCATATATTTTTTATTTTACCTGAACTGTATTTATATTCTGATATCCAAGCATCTTTTAGGGCTATATGTAACCACACAGTGGAGGGCACTAGTAAGGCTTGCCCCCTCAACTCTTCACTATTTTTTTCACTTTGAAAGGCAGAGCCTTGCAAAGTTGCGTCTTCAACCTTGGGGTGACGTTTAACACCTCCTGTGTTTGATCGCTGGTAACCTAGGCAGGGAAAAAGGGCTGAAGGAAGTTGAGGGCGTGTAGCTGCAGACAGCTAAGCCGGGAGTTTGTCAAAGCCACTCCATCTAGTGGCAATCACTTCACACAGCTGGTCTGGCAGTGCCCATCAACAGCTGCTGGATGATGGGAGAAAGGTCTAAAATGGTGCTTAGCTATGGCTGTTCTGGTCTGGTCTTCAAGATAAAAGATCCTGAAGTTTTTCTCTGTTGTTTAATTCTTATCTGCAATCATAATTCAGTACTTGCTGTGGATTGTTGCATGCAGTTGTGGAAATACATCAAAATTTTAGAGTGCCAGTGTTGGTACAGCCGTTCCTTCATATTTAATCAATGTTTCAGTCTTTTAAAAGCTGTTTTAAAATGAGTGAGGTAGTAGAGCTCATTTATGGAAGGAATGAAGCTGAGAGCTTTGAAAACTCAAAGAAATTGAAAGAGTGGATTCTGGCAGAGCAGAAGAGTTCTTGGCAGAGCAGGGACATTCTCCTTTACGGCCTCTCTGCCCATGAGTGGAGCTTGCTGCAGCACACAGCTGTTGCTCCAGCTCCATGGAGAGAGGATGAACCTGTGTGGGGAACACTTCTTCTCTGCAGAAGCTCTGAGAAGCCAGAGGGGCTCCTGGAGTATTTCCTATGCAGATGGTCATGGCTCTTGGGCAGGATGGATTTGGACTGTGTTGAAGCCAGCTGCAAAGAGCAGTGTGGCTCCATGGTGTGGGGTGTCTGTTTTCATGGGTGCTGCCTGCTCAGCTCTCCAGGTTTGGACAGAAATGCTCAGACCCAAAATGTGTGTGGCACTGGCACGTGCGCCTGACCATATGCAAAGACCAAGAGCAAGACCATTGCTTCTGCCACTGTCATTACTTTCTATGTCAAGTTATGCAGCACCTGTGACCCGATATCTGCAGTGCCAAGGGTCCAGTCTTGTTTTCACCAGACAGCTGTGGAAAACCTCGCCGATCTCTTTGGTGCATTTTAGTAGTGAGCTTATACTGGGATAAGCTAGTATCTAAATTAAAATAAATGAATTTCCTGTAAAATGTAATTCCAGATCAGGCAAATGGTTGTTTTACTGCAACTTTAATAAAAATCAACTGCAGCTTGAATAGGTGCATGCACACATACTGCTAGAAATTTCCAATTAGGATATTCCCAGCAGCAAACAAAACCAAAATTAATGTTAGCAGCATCCCCCAAAGCCTAAACTACACTACTAATGAACTCCCAAGTACTCTCAAAGAAAACTGTCTTTGCAGAGACAATAAGGTAAAAATTACTGTAATAATCTTAATGTAAAAATACAGAGGGAAAAAAAAATCATTGACATTCAAAGTAAGACATGGCTCTCCTGATCCCATTAACTGTGCTGTTAGCATAGCATATGCATGCATAGTGATATTGTCACATAACTCACTGCCACCTTCAAAAGAGCACACAAGAACTCGTGTTCTTTCATTTGTATTTCAAATAAAGGTAGGGGTCGCATGTCACCTAATTCTGAGGAAGTCTGTACTTGACATGACTCCAGCAGAGACCAGCTACCTCATAACAATTTGTTTGTCTGTCTAGCAGTAGTGCTCAGTCAAATACAATTTATGAAGCTTTCCTCAGACATAATCTTCTCAACATGGGGCTGTGGCTTCACTCATTAAAATGATTCTCTTCCTTCTGTCAAAAATAAGCTTGAATAGCAGAGGATATCACAGCAATCTTTACATATTTATAGAACTACTTTTTTATTTAATATTTTGGGGTAGTTTTCAAATTAGTAACACATTCTTCACTTCTGGTTTTAAAATGGTGTTACAATGCCAAGCCTAAAGTTGCCACACTTCACCCAAAGCAGGTTTGTCAGTAGAGTCATCATTGCAGCGTGTAACATCTGCAAATTCGCTAGGAACAGGTATAAAACAGAAAAGTACCTTCTGTA
Organism: Brachypodius melanocephalos; assembly: GCA_013398615.1. Taxonomy (NCBI): domain Eukaryota; kingdom Metazoa; phylum Chordata; class Aves; order Passeriformes; family Pycnonotidae; genus Brachypodius; species Brachypodius melanocephalos. The sequence continues at coordinate 37,054,823 of VZSR01003807.1, forward strand.
TTAGATGATTGCTGTTCATTTTTAATGTATGCTTCAGTGACATTTCTCTCCCTCACTGCTCACGCCCTCAAAATTAAATCCCTTAATACTGTCTGTCTGTCTTATAATTATTATTTGCTGAGCAAACTGTGTCTGCAAAAGCTGACTCAGCCAGTATATTTCGTGTTGCGACTATCCCAGTAAGGGTTGTTTGTACTCACAGTTTTTTGCAGCACTGGAGTTGCAGTGTGTTCTGAAGGTCTGTTCACTAGTTCATATTCCCTTTAATGCTCAATGTCCAGGCCTGCTTAATAAAAGACAAAACTTTAAACATCTATGGAAAAAGTCTTGAGTGTTCATATGCTATAAAGACAGTATAAATATATCATCAACCAAATGATCTCTGCTTCTTTAGAAATGCTCATGATTTCACATATTTTAAAGTACTGCTATTGTTATAGACAGGCATTCTTTTCTTCTTCCCTATAGTTTTCGTGGGAAAAGAGAAGAGTGGTACCTACTATGCATGTCTTCTCTTTAAGAGTTGAGGTGATCAGTACTCTGATTTTGGCAGATAAACTCTTGTAGCCTTTCGGACTATTTATTGTCAGTTGTGTGAAGTGAACCGGTTAAGTCAGTACAAGCCTATATAGGCTTCCAGGCATCCTGGATTTCTTGAGTGCAACAATTTCCTCCATACTAAAAGCAAGAAGAAACTTGGTTTTCTCCTGTTGCTGATTAATCATCGAGATGTCCCACAGTAGATGCAGAATATTTGTAGCACACAAAAGGAGTGCTTCTGGCTCTTATTTGTATTCAGACCACTCTCATCCATTGAGGTGGTGGAAGGGGGCCCTAAAGCAGATGTTCAATCCATATTCAAGGCATTTTCTATTGGCAAAGTCATATAAAGGAGTACAGCATAACAAGAGCTGTAAAACTTGTCTTACATGTTGCTGCATGCTCAGGTGCTGAGGTAGGTCTTCTCCCAAGGGAACCCTGACCAGGAGTTGTTCCCCCCAACTAGTCACCATCCATGAGCAAAGGCTGTACTTGACAGATCTCAGAGACCGCTGGCTACGTGGGGACCTTCTGCTGGGTCTCCCCAATTTTGGAGGGGGCAGAATGTTTTTGAGAGTGTCCCCAAGGGTACAAGTTACTTACATTACAATGCTGCTCACAGAAGCAGTGGCTCCTGGTCCCTTTTGCCTGGAATTTTGGCCACTGATTGAACTTGTTGCCATGTTTATCTAGGCAAACTTGAACTGCCTTGACTGAGGCTTCTGGTGTGTACAGAGCAGATCACTGATTCTCTCACTGACTTAACAGGGCTGGTCATCTTTCCTGAAACTGTGGACCGAACTGGGTAACAGCTGGGTAACCCACCTCCCTCATATTGCTCAAATATCCCAGTACCTTAGTTAGCTTAGCAGAAGGAAGGAATAGAGCAGTCTCTGTATATGAGTGTAATGAAGCTATCTATTTATTGATCAAATACCTTGCTAATAAATTTGCAGTAGCAAATTCAGGATGTTAATAGACCTCAGATTGCAATAGCAGGATAATAAAAATATACAAGCGTACTGGGTGAACTGTGAAAGCTGGAGTACATGGCTCTGTCCCCATTGCCTGTCTGTTGTCAATTTTTTGAAGCCCTCAGTGCCTTTTGAAAGAAAAACGATGAAGGTGGTGACTCAGTTTAGTGCTGCTCCAGCAGCAGCACTTGGTATTATCTAAATGAAGCAAGCCCAAGGAATATTGGTCTGCCAGGTACTTTGCAATCAGAAGCTGAGAATAATATCTTTCTGGTGGAGCAGCTCAAGGTTTTGATGAGAAATGAAAATTGCATTCCTATAAAACATTCAATTCCCTGTGCCTCTGTTTTTCACGTCACTTCTTAGTGTAATTCAGTTTTAGTGAAATCCAGGTGATTTCTTTCTAAGTTCTCAACCCATCCTGATCCCACAGTGGCGAGGCTAGACCTGCACTGAATACCAGGGAAGGGTTGATTTTGTTGGACACAGTTCAGCTAAGTTGTCACTGGAGTTTATCTCCCTGTTTATGTTAATGAAGTCTCATCTTTTCCCCATACAGGATTTCCTCTGATGCATTTTTTCATCCCCCAAGTATCTCTGAAACCAACAAGACTGGGGTTATGAAGTCAATTCTAGATGGCCTCGCAGATACAACTTTCCGAACAATCACGACAGATCTCCTTTACGTGGGCTCCAACGATATCCAGTACGAAGACATGAAAGGCGACATGGCATCCAAGCTGGGGTACTACCCCCAGAAGTTCCCCCTTTCTTCCTTCAGGGGTGATCCTTTCCAAGAAAAAATGACTGGAGGAGATGATTCCCTGTTGGGCATTATTCCCTCAGAGCAGGTCAACATCACAGAGTTTTACAACAAGTCCCTGTCCACTTTTAAGGATAATGAGGAGAATATACAGTGCGGGGAGAACTTCATGGATATGGAGTGTTTTATGATCCTGAACCCCAGCCAGCAGCTGGCCATCGCCGTGCTGTCGCTCACCCTGGGCACATTCACAGTCCTGGAGAACCTCCTCGTCCTGTGTGTCATCCTCCACTCCCGAAGCCTCCGGTGTAGACCCTCCTACCATTTCATCGGCAGCCTGGCTGTGGCCGATCTCCTGGGCAGCGTGATTTTTGTCTACAGTTTTGTGGATTTCCATGTTTTCCACCGGAAGGATAGCCCCAACGTCTTCTTGTTCAAACTGGGTGGAGTTACAGCCTCCTTCACCGCCTCTGTAGGTAGCCTTTTCCTCACGGCAATAGACAGGTACATCTCTATACACAGGCCACTAGCTTATAAAAGGATTGTTACCCGACCAAAGGCTGTTGTAGCATTTTGTGTGATGTGGACCATCGCTATCGTAATAGCCGTTCTTCCTCTGCTCGGCTGGAACTGCAAAAAACTCAACTCTGTTTGTTCGGACATATTCCCTCTCATTGATGAGACGTACCTGATGTTCTGGATCGGGGTCACCAGCGTCCTCTTGTTGTTCATTGTCTATGCCTACATGTACATTCTGTGGAAGGCTCACAGCCACGCCGTTCGCATGTTGCAGCGAGGCACGCAGAAAAGCATAATCATTCAGTCGACGGAGGATGGTAAGGTACAGATCACTAGGCCTGATCAAACTCGTATGGACATCAGATTAGCCAAAACCTTGGTCCTTATCCTGGTTGTTTTAATCATATGCTGGGGCCCTCTCCTCGCCATCATGGTGTACGATGTCTTTGGGAAAATGAACAAGCTCATCAAGACTATCTTTGCCTTCTGTAGCATGCTCTGTTTGCTGAATTCAACAGTGAATCCCATTATCTATGCTTTGAGGAGCAAGGACTTGCGACATGCCTTCCGCAGCATGTTCCCCACCTGCGAAGGGACCGCGCAGCCCCTGGATAACAGCATGGAGTCTGACTGCCAGCACAAACACGCCAACAACGCGGGGAACGTGCACAGGGCTGCCGAGAGCTGCATTAAGAGCACAGTTAAGATTGCCAAAGTTACCATGTCTGTCTCCACAGACACAACTGCTGAAGCGTTGTAAGTCAGAGACTTCTCAGCGTTGTGAGAAAAGAAGTTTAGGTTTAAAAAAAAAATAAAAATTTTAAAAATCAACAACAGAGAAAACCAAACCCATGGCTTAATGTGTTTGTAATATTTTTTGGTTTGTCATTGTAAGCTGAGTGATGATTGTGTTAAGAGCATTACCGTCAGCCAGTTCTTCAGGTTTTACAGTTAGGGATTCTAGTTAAATTTTCACAAGTTTTTCTCAAAAGGTGTTTACTGAATAATAATGTTTCCTGAAAGAGCACAGAGAAAATACCAGATTAGCAATCATTCCTTTGGGGGTGTGAAGAAGAACTGTGAAACCTAATTGAAAAATAATGCATCCTGAACCAATACCATCAAATAAGTAAAAACGCCTTGTAATCATGCTGTTCATTTCAATGTGAAATGTATTTCATGTCTGTAAGTAATAGGAGTTTCTGATTTTTTCCAAAAGCAGCTGTGCTGAGTTTAGAGGTTTTGTAAAATGTGTTGTGTCCTGTGAATTGTGTGCTGTTTTATTATGTGTTATTGATATTTGTCTGATTAAACAAAGTGATAAGGTAGAATTCCGTGGAAATAACGTGAAACGTGATATGTAAACCCCATTGAAAACACTTACTGTATTTGAAGAATTCCTTTGAGATATTTTGGAAATTTCATGCTTTTAGTGGTCTTCTGTGGACTTAGAGGAGAGGCTTTGTGTTCTTCTATTAAAATTATTTCCCCACTACCTTTTACTTTCACATGCATATGAGACTAACAGCAACAGAGGAATAGAGGAGGAATGTGAGAAAGAAATGCACTGGTTCAGACTTTTAAATACCCTGTGTTTATACAGAAGGATGTTGATGGTTGCACTGACTACTGCCCTGCTCTTGGGTGTTGCGTGAATATGAACACTGAAAAGCAAAGGTCCCTGGATATTGGCTCCTTTAATGGGCATCTGGTTTTAAGCCACGTGCTGGTATTGGACCACTGAAGACAGCATATGTCAGACTCAATGTGCGATGTTATCACTGTGCAGTCGATGTATACTTGAAGTGTGTCACATTCCTGTGTCCCAGCTCTAAGCAGATTCAGAGCCTGAGATACCAAACTCTTGTCTTCACTAAAAGAGGAGGAAATATTGTCAGACTTAGACATTTTCTTATTTTGTGAGTGTGTATATAAATAAATATCTCTGTGTGTGTACATGTGTGTGTGCGTGTGTGTGTGTGTAAGTATACTAACCAGTGTGAGTCATGGTAGCATAGCTAAGATAGGACACTATGACCAAATGTAACTGTATTTCTTGCTGCACGCTTTGCACATGAATTCTGTTTCTAAAATTGAGTTCTTCCAATTGATTACTGGTGAAAGTACCGTATTAAGAACATCTCAATCCATGCTGAGATGTGTATCCACGTGCTAGAGGAAGCAGCCTTTCAGTTGCACTTGAGAAAAGAGAAACAAGAGGCATAGAGCATGGAATGAGCCCGCACTGACAAATGCTGTGGCTGTTGATGGTGTTCCTGAAGACTGAGAAAGCCAGGAGTAAATGGTAGTTTGTTTTACCGCTGTGAGTATTCAAATCTGATAGCTTGCAATGAGATGCATCTCTCTGAAACCAGTGACAAAGTTTCACACTACCAGGAGGACGTTACTGAAGGAAAATAGTGACTCTGTTCCATGGTGGGACAGCTTCTACAAACTGGGATTGTCACAAGGAATATGCTGCTAGATAGTCTTTGAGGCATGGATATTCTGTGATTCTGTTCTGAGTCACAGGGTCTGGGATTCTCTTCTCTGCTGCCTTGCTTTTTCAGGCCGTTTCCTCACCCCTCTGGCTGATTTCTGCCAAAATGCAGCTTAGTCCTTTAGCTGCCTGGCACTTGCTGCAACAGGGGTGACTTTCTCCATGGTACAAGGCGAGTGGAGCCAAATCCATACTGCCCTTCCACCCAGCCTTGTGCTTAGGTAGGGAGAGAGAGGGGGTGACAGCCGCAGCTCTGTGGCTCCCTTAGTGCAGGCCAGAGCAGCCAGCTGAACAAACATCCAGCCCCTTTCAGTCAGTGCCTCTGGGGGGGTGCAAGTGGCTCTAAGTTTAGGCTTGGTGAGGGGTGGCATGTTTTAAAGATAAGATTGGACCAGGTGAGGTGCTGAGCAACAGCTGGAAGAGACGGGTACTTTCCTCCTCCGCTCACCTCCACTGCAGCTTATCTGTGTGATGGGACAGGGCACCACGCTCTCAAGGGGCCCACTGCAGTCAGCCAAAACAGTGGATTGCAGAGGATTCCCAGAGGATGTCAAGTCCTCCTGAGTGTTCTTTCTTATGTCTAGGTCTAGTCCATCCTAGAGCAGTCCTCTTGGAGGAGTGGGGGAAAGCCTATTTGAAATGTTAAGGGTATTCTAAGAGCCATTTTTGAAACTGTCTTCTTGTGAATTAAATGCAAACTTTGTGGAATTTTGTTGTGCATTCAAGTTCTAAATTTTACGATAAATCATGGGACAATGGGGCTGTCTTGGCACTTAACTTGGTGCTCACTGATATAATAAGAAATAGCATCCTGTGAAATGTTATCGTCTATCATCAGTATCTTCATTTGCATAATGAGTTTTTCTAAAGCTCTGGGAACTGCATCGGTTCACTTAGAACCATTTATTCAAGAGTTGGCAACAATTTCCTTACATGTTGCACAACTAAGTAGAGCTATTCTTTCATTAGAAAAATCTGCTGCCGTTCCAAGATAAGCTGTACTTGTACTTCAGCTTTAGATATTCCTAATTTGCAGTTGGCTACCTTCACTTAGTGATAGCATAGCCAAACGATATTGTGTTCCAGTGCCACCCACACCATCATCATCATCATCACCATCATCATCATCATCATTGTCATCATCATCATCCACCCACCACTGCTAGCTGCAGTTACGTGTGTATGTACCAACTCCAAGTGTCACGTATCTACCGAGAAGACCATCTGTGTCACACGTGTGCAGAGTTAGATTCTCGACAGTCTAATTGTATATTTGTATGATATAATCTCCTCAGTGCTGTGCAATCACTATCCACATCTTGCACTGGCCTTTCAATGAAAATTTTAGTGTGTCTATTGTGAGATAGACAATGTGTTCTACCTGCTGTTATTGGGCTGAATGTATGTAAATAAGTGAAAAAAAAAAAGTCATCTGTACAAGCAGTGGCCTAAAAAGTCTGTAATTGTGGGCTAGGAAAATTGTTGAAGTTGCTGTGACATCTCAAATACTACCTTTCAATAAACTGTTTACAGGGTCTCTTGGGATGCTGTTTCACAGTGAAAGGAAAATTTTTCCTTATGATAATATGAGGTAAAGAAATCTGATTACCTGAGATTTTTATTTCCAGTGTTTCGAAGTGGAGAACATAACTCTTTATTGTCTGTAAATCTAACATTATTACTTCCTCTTAGAAGAATATTGTATCATTAGATGTTTGTTTGAGCTGGTAACATTCTTGCAACTGTTGCAATATTTTTCATTAGCAACATGTATAATAGTTTGTACACAAGTACTGTTCAGATTGTCATGAAAAGTAGCTTTGACCATTTACTTACCAGTAGCAGAATAGTATTTCTGTAAGATTTCCAGTGTATTCCTACCATATCATACTTTATTTCTATAATGTAATTAAACTGTTATTTATTCAAGGAGAAAAAGTATTCCTCTGCTTTTTTGTTTTCCAAATTTTGAGATAACTGAGGAAGCCACGTGATGATGCTGCCTCATCCCACGATCTGGTACTCTACGTTTTGTTTATAAGTTTGTCTGTCAGATTCTGAAACAACTGCTTAAACAACTTGACAACAGGTTGTCAAGCTTGTGGGTTTTAATTGTACGTTGATATGTTTGAAGGAGGAGGTAGATCATATATTTTATATTTGTGTATCCAGTACTATGGAGACGAGAGAAATGGCAGTTAAAACTGCATCTCCTGTTTCATTATGTAGGCAATTTCCCCTTTCCTCTATATTAGCCAAAATGCAATAAATTCCTTTTGCCTTCCTCAGATGCATGTTAGCTCAAAAATGCCATATTAAGACAAACCCGTGTACTTCAGAAAAGCAAAACACAAAAGAACAGGAGAAAAGAATACAAATTAAAATAATGCTGCCAGCAGCAGTGACGACCTAAATTAGTTATCGGGGGTTGTAAATGTAACCAAAGATTTGAGAGAAACAAAGAGTTAGTCTAGTTGTGGCCAGTGCCAGTGGGGACAGAGTTGATGGGTGTAGGGAGTGAATGATGAAGTGGTCCAGGAGGAATTCATTGAAGCTGTGCAGAGAGAGCAGGCTCAGCCGAGCCACTGCCTATGAATCACATTAAAGTGCTCCCACTGCTGCTCATCCACATGTGAAAGGAAGGGTTGAAAAAGCCCACTAAATGCTGTAGAAAGGTCCCTGCCTATTTCAGAGGATCAGTTTTCCATATGACTTAATCTCAGATTCACGTTACTTGGGCAATTTTCCTTCTTCACATCTGTGGTTTGAAAACATCCTTAGGGGATAAAGTGAACATGTCATAGAGCCATGGAATCGTTTAGGTTGGAAAAAACCTCTAGGATCATCAAGTCCAAACATGAACCTCACACTGCCAAGGCTTGGGATCATGGTTGTGTCACAATATTTTTACTTTTAAAAATTGGGTCACCGGTGAATTGAGAAAGACTTGGCAAAGGCAAAAGCAACTAGAAATAAAAGATTAGCTCTTAATCTAATCTTTAGCTGCATACTGTATTTAAATTAATCTGAATACTTCTGCTAAAAGCTGTCACTTTCAAAGCAGCCAGGAGACAATTCCCTCTGTATTTCCATGGTCTTTGGAAAACAAGGGTTATGCTGCCACAAACCAACAGCTCTTGACAGTAACATCTGCCTGTATTTATAAGTCCGTTTTGAACAACACAAGAGGAAATCATGACAACTTTCCAAGCAACTGCTTTCCCACACTATACCAGCTCAGGAAGCACGTGGGCAAAAGTGCTATCATCGTTTCAGCCCTTCACATTAACGTCTCTTATTGTTTCTGCTGTTCTGACAGCTGTTTTTAGAAGTCACAATATCATCATGCAAACACATAATCAATAAAACATCTTCAATTTGTTGGGTTTATTGGGTTTTTAAATGTTTTGTCTTCCATGAAAATCCAGCTTTGGCTTGTTGTAGAATTAAATCATCATATCAGGGAACAGTTTCTAATAGAAAAGAAAAAAATTTCCTTTATTTAAGAAAGCATAGGGTGGGGAATGTATCCAACACTTTAGAATATATGCCTTCCTCCATTCTGTTTTTGTCCATTAGTTTTTTTAAGTAATCAATATAAAGAATTTTTTTAAATAGCAGCCCAAAATATGAAGCACAATTGCCTTTAACAGAACTCCTTTAGTATGAGCAGTCATCTATTACTGATCTTTGAAGTTCAGTTAGGAGAAAAAGTGATAGTGAGCCCAAGGTAATCTTAATGACAAGGTATGACATGTCCTGGTATTGCTTTCCAATAAATCATCTTTCATATTTAGAGCAACACTCACTTTAATGCTAAAGCATTTTAAGGTATTGAATCCTGTCTCAATAAAGTCCCTTAGAATTTTTATTGACTTCAGCTGAAATTATATCTTACTGCAGGTTTTTGAACTATCAGTGTGCATTTGGAAAGTGCAATTTTATACTCTAGTGTATTTGCATTTTCACTGACATTAAAACAAAGATGGGACAGAATAAATAACAGCCTCTATATTCATTGGGGGTTTTTACCTCCAAGAAAATCTATTTTGAATTTTGGTGGGTCAATGCAGAATCGTAAAGTCTGGCAGAAGTTCAATGGACTTGTCATGTGAGTGAAGGAATTTATTTATCCATATGTGTGCAGATGAGGTAGAGAACACCGTGAACGAAGCTGCTCTCAGTAATGCTGACAGAGTTGCTTCCTGACTGCTTGCACTGGTACTGTTTTGATGCTGCTTTCTTTCCTTCTCACATATGTGTATGCATGGTGAAAACAGGCCACACACATTCAAAACCTTTCCCCAAAATAAAGCAGTATCTCTACCTTTTTTGTTTGTTTGTTTTAATGATATTAATAATATTTACTCATATTATTATGGGAAGCAATGTCACAACCACTGTTTCCATGAAAGGGAAACCTCTCCTGCCATTTGAAGCCATATCAGGATGCATCAAGTCCTAACACTGTTCGATGAACCATTTCATCTTTTTCCTCCTAGAACTCACTGAAAGTCCTCGCAGGGCTCAGCACAACAAGGTTAGTCCACTTTCCATCTAGCTGAAGAGAGAGATAAGGAAAGGGAGCTGGAAACTCCTTGGCCCTTGTTTGTGCCAGGCTGTTCCGGGAGCTGCTGTGTGCGTGATGCTGTGAGGGTCTCTGGGGACCTCCCCACGCTGTCTGTTCCCTCCAGAAAGGTGATTGCTGTGACCTGGCTGACAGCAGAAACCACGTCAAGAAGGGTGAAGTATAATCTTCTCTGGCTGAAACTCTGAAAAGAAAGTATTTAAGACTTTGCAGTGTCATGAATCAGAGATGGGGATCTGCTGTGTGTCATTTCTTAGTTACAGAACAAGGATTAAGGGTATCATTTTAATAGAGGAATATGGGAAGTTAAACAGGCTATGGATCCATCCAGTAAACACTCCTCCTAAACCTTCAGAAGGGTAGTGATAAATCCTGTAAGACCTTTCATCATCTGTCTGGGGAAAAAAATTACAATCGTTGTCTCTGCAATGCTTAACATGCAATATAATTCAAAGTAATTTTAAAATTATACACCTACCTGCTACCAATGCAGGCTGAGTAGGCAAAATTAGTAACAGGCATGCTCAATAAACCTAAGGTTTAAAGATTTAGATAGAATGTTAATGTCTAAATTGAGTAATACTATCAGTCATGAAAATTACAGTTATCTGCCTCCTTATCTTTTCCTATTTATTTGAGGAGTTTTATTTATTCTTATTATAGCACTTGCAAAACCCGATAGCTCTGGCAGAAGGAGAGACAATCTCTCTGCATGTGGCCACTGGTGTTGCTGAACTGCCTGCTGCAGCATGTTCAGGGCATCCAGGGAATGTGAAACAGTGATCTGGACAAGGAGGCCAAGAGAGAGGATTTGCTACTTCATAGTTAGCCTAAGAGCTGATTAAAAAAGAGCAGAGCTGTTGTGGTTTGAAAGCAAAAACAAGTGAGAGGCTCCAA
>VZSR01003807.1:37065703-37080307 GCA_013398615.1 Brachypodius melanocephalos
TTGATAAGCCATTAACAGAAGATGGTGATAGAATACTTTTTTTGCTAATCCTATACTACAACCCAGGACAAGAGCCTTCTGGGCTGCAGCCTCTTACATCTTGGGAGGTGCTGGGTGGGCACTGTGGCAGGGGGAGGAAAGCCCCCTATTCAGAGTCCTGCTGTGCTCCCTCCTGGCAGCAGGTGCTGGGTTTTTGGGCAGGGAGCCAAGGGAAAATTGTTGTACCCCAGGGTTAGTGCCCGTGACAAGGCACTTGGAAAGGGACCTGACTGCTTCCTGCTGTGCTGAGGGGGAATTGTGCCTCTTTTGAAAGTTGGACTTTAGACCTCAAACTGGTGTTTAGGAAAAGCTTCCACTTTCACCTTTGGAGTTCTTCACTCAAGATCCTGAAGCTGACCAAAGTGTGCATATGTGCACGGAATAAAAAAACTGCACATCTACAGTTCTAAACAGATAGATTGCAGGAAGAATAGCTTAACAGCAAAGTGTCATTAAAGACTCAAAGAAGGCCACATTGTCCACCAATAAATTAGTCTTTTAGCCCAAATATTTTCCTATGCAAATGATGTATGCAGGTAAACAATTTATCTCATTTTCCCCTGGGAAAGCTGAGGATCTACTTTAGCTTAGTTGAAGGCTGAGTTGTCTCACTCAATGCCAGTGCAAGTGGTTGCATCTGGTGCTAGAAAGGAAAATACAGGGACCAACATCTGACCTCCTACATGGATATATAAGCTGAGAACTGTTGGGTTCTCTCATCCAAAACGTTTATCCCTGATTTGAAGTGAGTGTTCATAATTTCATTTCTCTTTAAACTCATTCAAAATAACACTAGGCCCTGCAGATGGTTTGTTTTATTGTTGCAGACATGATGAAGCTACTGGCTGTGGTAAGAAAGGACAGGAGAGGTATTCAAACTCAGTGCTGCTCTATGCTCATGCTTTAGCTCTTTGCCCTTTCTCGCTGATTACACAAGTTTTTTAAATAGTTATTTGAGATCTAATCTTAGCTGCTGTGTCAGCTGCCCCCTGCTGAGGCTTAAACCCTTCTGCTGACCAGGAAAGCGTAGACTGCAATCTCAAACAGGAATATGTCACTTGCCTTCTAGAGAGCAGAATGGAGGTGGGAATGAATAGGAAAATGTTTTTCCCAGAAGAGTGAGCAATGGCAAGGCATGAGAACACGGACTGATGTACATTTTCTGTGGTCCCATGCCCTCTGGTAGTTCGTTCCTTCTCTCTATGCTGCCACCTCCACAGTGCCAACACAAGTGCTTGCATGCTTGCCTGGTGAGTCAGATCCAGCTGAACTGATCCAGCTAATTTTTTTTTTTTTTTTCTGTTTTGGACATACTATGCCTGCCAAATCATGTCCAGACTACATGACCTGGGTTTCAGAGCTGGAAACCGGAGCAGAATTTGTCACACTGGCAACTCAACAGCTCCATCAAACCTGGCTCCTGCTGTGCCAACCATGCAATGGGACTTTCAGGGTCTTGTTTTTCATTATCAGACCAATCTAAAAGTGTTCTGCACTTCCAAACAGGATCTCTGAGGGAAACTTGAATTTCAGAGCCCATTGAAGCACCAAAACTGTAGGGACTGCATCTGTGTCTTTCACAGGCAAAGTTCCCACCAGAAGAATGGGCAGAATAGGCAAGTCCAACTCCCAGCCACATGGCTGATGGGCTCACCTTGCTCTGGGCATGGCCTGGTGCATGCCTTCTCACACTGGGACACATCCCAGGGCAGCCAGGGCGAGCATAGTGGTGCTGCAGCAGCCCTTGGGTCACAGGGTGAGCACCCCTTGGCACAAACGGCCACCACTTCTGGGGCACACTCCTCTTGCTGCCTGCTTCAGGGGGTCCCTCTGTGTCCTGCTGTATCTGTTCTGTGTAGTCACTCTGGGGAATCAAAGCAGTAAGTTACTGGGAAGTGGAGCAGCATGTTTCTCATCACTGCAGAGAGGCTCAGAGATGCTCTGCAGGGGTAGGTGGCCAATGGGAGGGCAGCTGGGGAAGCAAACTGCATTTCAGGTGCATCTGCATCACTCAGGCATGACAACCACCACAACCTTTTCAGCAGCATGAGCACTTGGTGCCTTTTCATTTCTCAGATTTAATTGAATCCCTATCAATGACACGAGCACTTGGGAAATGTTCACTCTTAGAACAAAACAAGTCAAACTTTGATTACACAGGCCTGTATTGTTAAAAAAAAAAGAAACTGCCTAGTTCTGTATCAAAAAAATCAATCTTCTCTAAAGGCTGAGTTGGTAAATAAATCAGGAGGGGAAGCTGCTGTAAATGAGAAGAGCTCTACCACATTCACAAGCAGAGCAATATAGGCAAATCATGCATGAGTCACTGCTGAGCTGTGGATGTGTTTACTACCCAAAAGTAATTGCAACCATACTCTTTCAGAGGAGGGCAAAGCACCCCACATTTTCCCTGAGGTACAGGGAAAGGGGGAGCTGGTGGTCATCATCATCCCTTGGCAGTCCAGACTGTACCTCTCCTCACACTGACATGTACCTTGTGTGCCCTTGAGCCACCCTAACCTAAACTGAGCCAGACATTGCCAGTAATGTGCAAGCTTTCTAGCCAAAGAGGATTAGACTCATAATATTCTCCTTTGCAAGTCACTGAGTTAATGGTCTGGTTTTCCTTACGTTGCAGTTACACCTGGCAACTCATGATAATAGAGGCTTGAGGTATTTGTAACAGCACAAAAAAACCCCCAAAATCCAACCAACCAAACAAAAAACCCAAACCATACCAAAACAAACAAACAAACAAACAAACAAGAACAAAAAAACCTCACCAAAACTACCAGCCTTTATCAAATAATTCCTATGAGGGAAAAAAACGCAGCACTGCATTATTAAAGCAGTATTTAGTCTGCAGCTAAAAGGCCACAAAAGCCTTTACTTCTCACTGCTAACTCAGGTCTCCTTAAGAGGCTCGACTGGGATTTAAAGGGGTAAGTATTGTGGAATAGTCTGCAGATGAGAGAGCAGAACCCTTAATGCTGCCTTTTCAGGACATTATTCTTTCCATTTGTATAGAGAGGATTGCTTCAGCTAACCTGCCTGGCCTGTACCCTAGGCAACCTGACATATTAAAACTGCCTAATCCATCAAACAAATGGTTTGTCCTGACTCCATCAAAAATAAATAAATAGCTACCCCCCTTCCCTGAAAAACAAAATGTTTCAACATCAAAAAAAGCTTCTTCCCTGCCTCATCTTTCCTCCCTCCACATGTCCAAAGGGAGAATCTTACAGCATGGCCATGAGGTCTGCAGAAGAGCAACATCTGAGTACCATCATTTAGCACAGGCATTTCTAATATATCCTTGAGCTTAGGGATCTAGGGGAGAGTTGGTTATGGAACTGGGCTATCAACCTCTCTGGTGTGCCTACAAGATTAAAAACAAACCTTGAGGCTGATGGCTTGTCATCAGGATCAGATCAGAATCTTGCACAGCACTAAGCATCTCCTCTTCCTTCCCCATTGTCTTCAGCAGTCTGCAAACAACCTTTTCCAGTGCTCCTCATGGGACCTCTGTTTTGTAAATCTGAATTTATTTACTGCCTTTGATTTCCTGGCTGGAGACTGCATACATGGAGCCTGCTAATCAAGCTGAAAGAGCAGAGTCAAAGCACTTTCTCCATGCTGGCTGGCACAGGTGGAAGAATGCTGGCCGGTCACTATCCCTGCATGCATGCTAGAAGATAATGCCATGAAACCCTGCACAGCAGGTACAGGCACAGGGCTGGGGCTGCGCATCCCTGCATCGGCAACTCAGCGTGATGCTTTCCTTGTCCTGTGCTGCCACGAGCCATAAGCAGATCTAAATCTCACCATATGCCAGGCATCCTAAGCCTCATTAATTCAGCATGGTTTGACAGCATCTAATTTCTAAAGGCACTTAAAATCTTCAGGAACCACCATTAACATCTTCATTATGGAGCATAAAGGCTTATACACAGCTAAATAGGAGCTCTGAGGTGACACCCTGGTCCTGGGCTGCATAGGTGGACAAGGGACACTTGCTTCAGCCACCTACTCTTTGTCTTAGGCTGCAGGCAGGTCTCACCTCTTGCAGCAGCTGCAGTGTGTTCTGCAGCAGGCACGATGATGGGTATCACTGGCTGGCCAGGATTTAATTATACACAGATGGAACTGAAGCAGCCTGAGCCTGATGCAAAGTGCTTCGAGCTCTCGCTTCTCCTTGGGGTCCACAAGCTGCAAAACCAACAACACTTCCCAGTTTGGTCATAAAACTTCCTTAAAGCTATTTGCTGCTTGTTTTTTGAAGCAAAGCTTTCATTATCTAGAAGAGACATTCAGAGACGCTCAAAGCAACTTATAACTAATAAAAATAAACAGTAGGCCTGGACAGGCTGGGTACATCAATGCACATGTTCAGTAGCTGCTTCTGCCTTGCCCAAGCACCAGCTGGGAATGGCCACTCAAAATCTTCTTCTGTGGAACTACCATTATTTGCAGAGGTGTTGCCAGTTCTGAGTGGAGATAAATGCAACACAAAAGACCAAAAGAGGATCTCCATGATGGATGCCTGCCACCTCAGCCAAGGGACCATGAAGAAGCACGGCCCTTCTTTCCAACCTCATGATGGGAGGGCAGGAGGGAGGATATGCATCTGGATAAAGATTGTGTTACTGTTCAGAGCCTTCTTGTCCTGGGAAGGATGAGACTTAATTTTCAGGCTGTGCTGGACTGATTGAGAAAGCTCACCTCCCGGGACTGGGCCCAAGTGTATCTTTATGCATGAGCAGGTCTTGATGGCACCTGGACTGAGGAGAAGACAGCAGGGTTTCCTTCTGCAGATCATGACTAGACATATGAATGTTATTTCTAGTGAGTGAAATTTGAAAAAGGTTCCCAAAAAGCCATAGAAATTACTTAGTGCCTTGAGAATCCATTTTTCTATAGATACCTATTGAGTAACATTCTGGGGTTTATCAAAGAGAAGACTGAAAATTAATTGTCCTGGAAATACCAACTACTGTAAGACTCTTTAACCAGCAGGAACATCCATAGCAAAAACCAGTGACTAGAAGCTGAAGCCTGGCAAATTAAAATGGGAAATAAGCCATATATTTTTAAGAGTGGGGTTAATTAACTGCTGGAACAAATCCTCAAGGGAAGCTGTGGATTCCTATCTCTGGAGAGTTTCGAATCATGGCTGGATGCCTTTTTAGAAGACGTACTTTAGCCAAAGAAGCTATTAGGTTCAATACATGGGTAATTGTGTGAGATGTAATGGCCTGTGATACACAGGAAATAAGAACAGATGCTTTAATGTTTCTTTCTGGCCTTAAACCTAAGAAGCTATTCATCTAGATGGGAGCCCTGTGCCTATAGATGAGAATTTGATCCAAGTCTCTGACTGCAACATTTATAAACTGGTGAAAAATGAGTGTATAAATGCACCAAAGAGAATAGATCAAACAATGAAGTGGGAGCTAAGGATGAAGAAGCACACCAGTAACATAATTTATTTCTATTTTTTAATGAATTATGCTGGAATGCAATAACACCTATAGAAACCAGGACTGTGAGGTAGTAATTTACACTGGAGAAATTCAAATGAAACAGGAAGATATGAGACTATGTTTGGAGACTGCCAGGTTTTTGTGATAAAATTGCGTTAGTAATTAATAATCTCACAGAAAAAAAAAGAGAGAGAAGAGAGATCATCTGCTACCATGTGTCTATTAGCAGATAAATCCAAAGTGAAAGATATCCCCTGTGGGACTATTTGATGGATTATATTAAATTTAATGGTAATGGAAGGAATACTGTAAATGGAAGGTGCTGGAGGGAAAAGATATTGTGGGAGCAAGAGAAGGAGATGCTGCTGGTGCAGGAAGAACCATGGTATAGGAATGGGCTCAGTTCCTGCCAAATTGTACCAAAAGAGCAGAAGATTTCCCCATAGGCAAGACCAGAAAATGCACAGGATCATCTCAACTAATATGGAAGCCAATCTGTAGTATCCCCAAGGGAGGTACGTTTGGCAACTGAAGTGTGGAAAATAAATATTGGAAATGCCAGAATTTTTTGAATCTTCGAGTACATTTCAGAGGAATAAAATGACAAGTTCAATTAGGTTCCTCGAAGCAGAGGAGAGAAACTGATTAATCAGGCATGGAAGTTCCTAAGTAACCAAAACAACTGTGTGGGCTTTCTCCTCTTGACTCATGTTACAGGAGGAGGGTGTATCTATTTGAAAATGGAATGTATTTCCACATGCTCTATAAAGGAATGTCCAAACATATCTAGATAGAAAATGGTCCCTATTATTTAGGTCTCTCCAGAGCCTGTCATATGTTGTACAAATCTCTGGAATATGTACAGGATTTTTGAGGTGTTTTCTTTGAAGATGAAGTAGCTTTTAAAAGAATTTGTGGACTCAGTTCTATCATCCCAAAATGTCAATACAAACTTCACAAGTAAACTTGTATTGAGTACGAAGACAACTACACCAAATGGCAACCTAGATTAAAATAAGATGACAAAACATTTATAATATTTGAAGTCCAAAGGCTTCTTGGAAAAATTGCTGTGTCTGTCAGAAATGCACAATGTGTAGAGCCATGTACCTGCCAGTTGTCAACAGAATAGCAGGAGCTGCTGTCCTCAGCCAGTGAAACATCACATTATTATTGCATCTGAGCTGGCTCTTTCCCAGAGCATTGGCTACCGTCTCCAGCAGCCTCGGGAAGCTGCCTTCTGCAGATGGGCTTTTTCAGAGGTGTTGTACACCTCACTGCTCACGGGAAGAGACAAACAAAAGCCAACGCGTGTGACACACAGCTGAACCGTGCAAATAATATCATGCAAGAGGGTGCATCCTGATCATAAAGCTACAGGATGTCTGCAGAGAAATTCAATTGTCTTGTAGTGCTTCTTTTGCTCACTTCGGCTAAATGCTGAGGGAGGGGGAAGGGAGCTCCCATTAGTCTTAAACCCCTCATGTTTTGGAAGGGATTTTGGGGTCATTTTTTATGTAATTTCTGGAAGTAGCTGCTTGAATTTGATCACGACAGTGAGTAGGAGGGTGACCGAGGAAGGGCTATACTCTTTGGTGGTAAGCACAGCAGAGCACAATGCCACTGACACAGCTGCCACGCTCGTCTTGTTTTGGGCTTTTCTCCATCTCCCAGCACCCAGCCCTCCTCTGCACCGTGCTCCCAGTACTGTGACACCCGGATGCTCCTGCCCACCACTGGAGCGTGTGGGTGCGTGGCCTCCCGGCGTCACAACACGTTTGTGGGTGTTTGTGTCATGAGCAGCTCAGGCAGCATCACTTATATCTGTGTATCTCCTCAACAGCACCAGTCACTCCAGCCTGGGCATCACTGCTTTATTTTTAAGGAATATTCTGTTTGTACGGACTCATAGCTGCTTCCCACAGGAGAACCTCTTGAAGTAGGAAACATTCCAAATAACATGTGAACTGGGGAGAAGTGAGAGCTAATAGATGAAGCATAAAGCTCAGCACCAGACCCTCACAATGCTTAACCCTGACTCTGTCAATGACTTGCTGCAACAGGGGGGGTGAGCTTTTTAGCTAATGACTCTCCCCCCTGCCCCCAGCAGTTATTACAAGGATGAATTATTTAATGTGTATACACAGCATTGATGTTGTATGCACCATTTCATGTGTACATAAGTGCTAAACATTATTGGGTGGTTCTGTCGTCGTTAGAACACTAAATATGCATTTCTGGGCTTAATTAGGTGTGCAAAAATGGCTGTACACAGCCACACTGGAAAATGTGAGTCCTGATGTATAAATAATTGTGAGGCCATGGCAGAATAGGTCTCAACAAGGGAAAGCCTATCTGGATTTAACTTTAACCAAAGCCTGCTAAAAGTACCCCTTGTGGCTTCTAAGCTCCTAAGGCATCCAGAAAGAATTCCCATCTCAGTCCTTTCCTGGTCTGTCCAGTGTTAGTTTGAGCAGAACAGGGTAATTATTTCATGTACAAGAAAAAAAAAGAAAATAAATTTTTAAAAAATTGTCCAGAAAGTTTTAAAGTATGAGCTCAGATCTCGGGTTTATCAGAAGTTTTGAAAGGAATTCTATGAACTCTAGGAGGAAAGGTTGTGGGCTGTGAGTGACCTGGCCCGTGTGAGTCAAGCCATCCTGGAGCACATTTCACAGCTTGACTGTCCTCCCCGCTGCTTTGCTTGAGGTGTGATATGTCACAGCCAAACTCGTGCTAGCCACTACCTTTAGTTGCCCTGTAAAAATGCTCCACTTCCAAAGCCAATATTTTGACACTGGCAAAACCCTTTATGCAAGTCACAGAATCATAGAATGATTTGGGTTGGAATGTGCCTTAAAGATCCTCCAGTCTAACCCCCTGCCATGGGCAGGGACATATGTCAGCCAGGCACAGCAAGCTCTGATTTGCATTTGTGCAATTTACTGCTGTTTGGTGGCCAGCTAATCTTCACCAGTGCAAATAGCAGCTTTGCCTGTATGCACTTGGGGACAGTGCTGACAAAGCTCTGTCAGTGGCTGTCATCAGTGGTATAATATGGCAAAATCCCCAAACCAAACAAGACCTTAATTTCTCATTGAGTTTTGAGTTTCCTGAAATCTAAAGTTGAAAGAGGCTTCATCCCTTACTCAAGGAGTAAAATCCTCTGGTGAGAGAAAGTCAATAAAGGTTCACAGTGCCCAGGCTTTTTGCAAATAAAAGACTGAGAATCTCACCAGTGGGATCAGTGTGGTGTAAGTGCAACAGCATCTCAGCCTTGTCTGTGTTGCAGGACCTTGGGAAAAGCAAGTTCAGCTTCTTCTGATGAACCTGTGTCATCACAGGAATGTTTTCAGAATACATTGTTCATATGTTAATAGTTTTCACATTAAACTGGATCCAATTATGCTTGGTTTGCTAAGAGCAGCAAATCATATTCACAATCATGTTTTCATTATAAAAATTATTCTATACAAAGATTTCATTAAGATGTTAATTGCTACTGGAATTATATGCACATAAATAATAAACAAGAATACCTACACATTAATAAAAATAATTTCCACATATACCAAGCCATTTACTTGAATTTGTTTTAGATTTCAAGTGGGAAGCAGCGTGCCTAATCTATCCAGTGCCTAGAATCAGCAAAAAATTCTCTGTTATGAAAACATGGCTTTATTTCCCTGTCTGCAGAGTGCAACTTTCCAGACCATACTAAAAGAATAGGTGATGCCCTTTTAGCATCAATAAAATGAATGTGTGGATCCTGTATTTTAACCAAGCAAGAGGAGTCTCTGAACCTTCAAAGAGGTCTGAATGGGGCAACCTTGCCAGAATACCTCTGAATTTGCAGGTCTTTCTTGGCAGAGAATTCACTGAGGGATGGAAGGAAACTCCCTGGCCCATGTATGACCACCAGCTCCCAGAGAGGAAGGGTAGCAAGGACACAGCTGTGGGCAAAATCCTAACTGGACACTCTTCCCCTACAGAGGTGGCAAGAGCTCACACAGGTGAGTTCAGTCACATCACAGGAAAGCACCTGTGCTTGTCCCTGTTGGTCTCCAGATGTAATGACAAGATAGGGTTTATTTTTGGCCTCCAAAATGAGAATTCCTTGCTCTTGCAAAGCATACTAAACACTGAAATCAAAGATGCCCTATGTAAGGTCTCATGACATGCCCTGTTGGGCAATTGCTGTCTTTGGTGGCAAAAAAGAAGAATGAAAAGGAAAGTATGAAAGCTCTGGCAGTATCAACAAATCCTCCTTTCTGTGCCTACCCTCTCGCACCACAGGCTGACTAAGTGTGCAGGAATGGAGAGCTTTCACTTGGGAGAAAAGAGGAAAAGAACAAGAGGAATGTAAATGCTGTGTGAAAACACACTCAGAATTATAAAAAGTCTCTTCCTCAAGAGGGGCCACAATAGAAGCCTGAAAGCCTGAGCAATGCAAACTAGGAAATAGAGAAAGGAAATTAAATTTTTAAGACCATGGATGTTTAGATAGTGTTATCTTCAAGACAACAAACAGCAAGGGGCCAGGAAATTCCAAATTAAATCCAACACTCTCCTTATTTCCTGATTTTCTCTTGTTAAGGATAAAAAGCACAGCCAGGACCAAGTCAACATTGTATTTCCTGCCATATGACTCTATTGGCATAATTTTTGTTGCTAGGCATACGTGGACTGACCTACTCTGATTTTTTTTAAAAAATTCATTTCCTTGGCATGCAAAGTGAAGCAAAACAAGAAATTCAGAGCTGGAGTTCACAAGAAACTTGACAAGCCCAGATGCTGGTCCCACAAGGTTTTTTGTAAATCCAAGGTGAATGTCTCATGCATGGAGCTCACAGCTGATTACAGATTCTTTCGTTATTAGATGACATTTATTGATTAGTGCGAGCTATTTGACAAGTGCTTATCCTACCAGAATTTAAATCATGGAGCTCACTGCAACACTGGTATGGCTGCAACACAGCTGCTATTTTCTGAAGCGCTGGAATTCCCATGAGTTGACTATGAAAGGCCAGAGGAAATCCTCATGGATTCAGCCCACACTCCTCTGCACCCACCAGCTCACCAGGGCTGTTGGTTGCTTGAAGCTCTCGACATGCCCTGCTTCAGGGAGAGATCATCTGGGGTACAAGATGATGATCTGACTGGAAGGAGGAACTCCTGAAGGAGGGACTGACATGCCTGAGCCCAAAGAGTGGTGCAAGGAAACTTGGGCCACTCCCAGGCTCATCCTGAGCATGGGGTGAACAGCCCAGGGAGGGCGATCTGTGGCTGCAGCCTGCAAAACTCAGCAGTAAGAGCAGGATTTGGAGGACAACTGGATGTGAGTTAGTGCCAGTGCAGCTTATTTGCCAGGCAAGAGGGATGTGAAAGGCAACCGAGTGGATTACAGACGCCCAGTTTGCCACACACTGTTTGGCACAGGCTTGGCACAGGCAGTAATGTGCCCAGTCACGGGCTGGCACTGATCCTACCCTACTCCTCTCTCTGCAGTCAGGGTCCTTCCAGCCATCAAAGCTCAGCACAGCCTTCCAGTGCCTTCCTTGTTATTAGGAAATTGTCTGGATTCAGACCTTATTAACAGCAAGGTTTTACCCCCATGGGCTTTGGGGGCTCAGCAGCCTCCAACTTGAGGGCTTTCCTCAAGTGCTTCCCTGCATTAATGCTGACCCTGAAACAAATCCCTTCCTTTTCATTTTGAATGAAGTCCATCACTGGCCCGAGGGCAAAGAGAAGCCAGGAGGAGCTGCAGATCCCACAGGAGTAGCAGAAGCTGCCTGGTTCCTGCCAGCTTGACCTGAGCCCTCAGGTTAGTCAGTGCCCATGCTGCCAGCATCCAGAGGCATGCAGGTCCCAAAGCACAGCCCAGAGGCTCAGCTATGGCTTTCAAAGCAAAGAGTTACACTTTGATTATTACTTTGAGATTATTGTTACAGAGCAGTTTTAGTCATCATGACCCAACTCTTCACTGATGTCTATGAAAGCTGACCCAAACTTCTGAGCTAATTCTGTGCTTTTAGAAACTATTTTTATGATCCTGGAATCCTCAGAACTGAGACAAAGAGGTGGCATGACTTTGTCCTTTTCCCTATGCCAATTTTAATTTTAAAAACTGCCCCTTTTCATTCAAAGTCAACAGTTCTGGAAAGGAACAAGGGAGGGAGAGTGGGAGGAACAGAGGAGTTCAGGAAGGGATGAAATGGAGAATGAGGGAAGAAAGAAAAAGAAAGGAGAGGAAGGAAGGAAAAGAGGAAGGAAGGAAAAGAGGAAGGAAGGAAAAGAGGAAGGAAGGAAAAGAGGAAGGAAGGAAGGAAATATTCTTCATAGCCAGTAAAGTTAGGGGAAATACACTTGTATTTACAAGTGACATTTGAAAGGAAGGATTCTAGACTGTGTTCTGATCCTTCAATTTTACTTCCTATTTAATATTTTTTCATTTCTCTTGGAAAAGTCTAGCAACAGAGTTTGCATTTGAAGCAACACTGTGAA
The DNA here is from genome assembly GCA_013398615.1 of Brachypodius melanocephalos. Lineage (NCBI taxonomy): Eukaryota > Metazoa > Chordata > Aves > Passeriformes > Pycnonotidae > Brachypodius > Brachypodius melanocephalos. The sequence continues at coordinate 37,077,730 of VZSR01003807.1, forward strand.
TCAGTCTGCCAGAGACAGATAGACATGGTTCTTTCTCTCTTTAGGTCTGGCATCTCATTTCTTGACAAACCAATCTTGCCAAAGACAATCTGAAATTTTAAGACACCACTGAAGGATGTGTAAGTCCTTTCCAGAATTTGCAAGGAAGTTTTATCACAAGGATTAAAAGTTATAAATAAAACCCTCCATAGTTGGTGGCATAGTGCTGCTGTAAGTGATGCCTCAACACAGCCCTGCTGTGACATGCTGTATGAAAACCATAGTTGAGAAAACCTATGAAAATGAGACACTAAGTCTGTAATTTTTTAAACCTCAGTTGTCTCTGAGCTTTCTTTTGCCATTCTGTCCCCTCTCCAGTTAAAAATACTTGAACAAGAAGAGAAGGAAAAACAAAGAAAGATTGGGGGAACCACAGTCATGGACATTTATTAATTTTATTTGTCCTGGAGGGAGAAAGAAAGAGAGAGAGAGAGCGAGAGAGAGAGAGAGCACAGGTGGGAGAGATGGAGCTCAAACTTAGTAAAAAATGTTGGGCTTTACCTTATTTAAAATGCTGAATATAAATTTCACACTCTTTAGAACAAAAGATGGTGTGAGAAATCTATAGCAGCCCTAGGCAAAGGCAGAGAACTCCCCCAGATGCATCTATTGTGAAATATTTTGGATAAGTTAGGGGGCAAGGGAGTGAAAGAGGTCTCCAGGAATGAGAAGAGATGATGACAAAGCACCCAAAAGAATTTTTGCATGGATTCTCTTTTATAAACTAACCTTCTATTCTGCTCAGCTTTGTAGTGACTGAAGGCCAGATTCCATTTTCTGAAGGCCATCCATGTTCATTAATGAACACGATTTCTCCCTGCAACCCACACTCCACCCTTTCTGCTCGAGTTCTACTAATTCGTGTAGAAACCTGAGAGATTCCTGGGGTATGGAATGAAGGGAATCAGGGACCTTTCCTCGTGTAGGTTCACTGCTAAGGGGCTGTGAATGGTGAAACAGCAGTCTGTGCTCTTATTTTATCATAAAATAAGAGCACAGACTGCTGTTTAATATAAAATGCGGACAACAGGTATCTCCTGCAAATGAAACAGGATTCGAGGTTGTGCTCTTACTAGCACCTTTGTAGATCAGGTCAACAAACCTTCAGTTCTCTGAATAGTGGAGTGCTCCTAGTGAAGACAAAATGGGTGGAGGGCATGAAGATGGATGAAACAATGAATGAAGCTGGGAGAGGGATATGAATGAATTAGGAACACACAGGAACAGCTGTGAGATTTACCAGCATCAAATGAGAAGCTGGTTCAGGAACGAGGAATGCAGTTCGTATCTACTGAATGACAAACTGTGTTTAGTAAAGATGGGACTCTGAAAAGGGTTTAGGATGGAGGCATAGTAAGTAGGCGAACACAGACATCAGTGTTATAGGGCATATAAGGTTCTTGGTTGAATAGATAATGCTGAAAAATTAGAAGGTGTCAAAAAGAGTTGGAAAAAATACCCAAACATGGGACAAAAGATTTTGAGAGAACCTTTAAGAAGCTTAGTCATAAAAGAAGACGAAAAAACAAGTGATTGGTGTGTTGGTGGAGAAAAAAATTTCCATGAAGATAAAACATAAAGCACTAAAAATCTGCTGACTTTAGCAGAAACAGAAACCAGTGGCTAAAAGAGGAAGGCAGATGTGTTCATATTTTGAAAGGGGAGAAATTCTTGTACAGCACAGAAGGCATAAAACTGTGGAACAAATCTCCAAGGAAGGTTCTGGATTTCCAGTCTTTCAATGACCCCAGAAATCTGGGTGCTTTTCTGTCAGGTACTGTTAAATACAGGCTTCAGTTGAGTTACCAGCCTCAGTACAACAGCAATAGACAAACAGAGAAGAGCATCTCACAGACACAAAATTGGAGCAGATGGTCTGGTGGATCCTTTTGGATGTGTTTTCTGTGGACATGAAAACTTTAAAGTCTTTAAACCTTTCTTAGAAAATTACAAATACCTTCCCCTCAGCTTAGCAAGTGCAGTACATGGTCAACTTGGATAAATCAGTGCTTTAACAATAAAAACAAGAGATTCAATTATGCATGACTTGCCCTTACACTGTTCAAAGATATTGGCATTTTTGCTTCCACTGCCTGAGAACCTGTTGTGAATACCACTTGGAACAGGAAGACTGATCACATTTTGAAAGAATATATCATTCACCTTTAAGATGAAAGAATACCGTTCTTTCACCCATGAACTTTTTATGAGACAAGGAATTTTCTTTTATCCATTTATCTACAAAGATAAACATCTGAAGGCTTTAAAACTGAAAAACATTTTTAAAAACCTGTCTTTTCAGGATCTTTCACAATGAAGTACATGCATATACGAGTCTGCCTGTTCATAAGGTTTCTCTCTGCATGCTGCCCCATTAAATTCCTTGGTGTCCTTTCTTTCTCCTTTTTCAGTTGTTTGGATGAAGTCCTAGCCCCACCTCAGTCTATAGGCAAACTTAATACAGGAAAAGGTAGGAAGCCTTGCTTTTTTGGATTTTCAGGTGTTGTGGTTTGAAAGCAAAACAAGTGAGAGGCTCCAA
>VZSR01003807.1:37080407-37204229 GCA_013398615.1 Brachypodius melanocephalos
AATACTTTTGTGCTAATCCTATACTACAACCCAGGACACCAGGTTTGCCTAACCAGCACTGCTTATCCTGACAGCTTTGGCTGGTTCTCTGCTCCCTTCTGTGTGGGTGTGGTGAGGGAACAACCCTGCACCCTACTCTGTCTTCAAGTGCACACCAGAGACAGTGGCTGGGCCAGTGCTGTATAGCCCATATGTTTCTTAACACTCAAACTTGCAATTCCTTTCAAGTAATTTCTTAAACTCCATACCAACAATTCAGATGTTTTTCCAGGCAGCACTGTACTCATAACAACAAAAACCATACAAAAGTTGGGACTTTCAGCTGCAGAATGGGGTCTGGATACTTGGGCTAATGCAGTGAAATGTTCACCCTTCAAACTAACAGTAAATGCAGGAGCCAATACACAGTTTGCTAACACTTTTTCTGGATGCTTGCTAGCAACAGAGAAGAAGCTCAGAAAAAATGTTGCTAATCCAGGTTCATGATAGAAGAGCATTCAAGGAGATTATTCACAGGAACCATCAAACAAATTCTCCGTTCTGACCTCTTTCTTGTCCCTTCAAGAACTGTGCTTGCTGTAGTCTCACATCTCTCTTGCCCATTCTTCCAGTCTATTCTTGCCAGTGACTTCCAGCCTCCATTCTTTAGGTTTCTCACCCCAGTTTCTGTTTTCTTATCCCTTTAGCTCTATGCTTTCCCTCCAGCTTTGTTCTTTATCACTCCAGTCCCTCAACTCTCCCATCCCAGCAACCAAGGTTGTTTCCTGATTTTCAGCATCTTCATCCTGCTTTAGTCTCTCCATCTGCACGTTCAGCATGTTTGGCTCTCTATTTGATCTCTCTCTCTACTTCCCAAGGTGTCACATTCCCAGCCTCTTGTCCCATGTTATTCACAGTTCCTGTCTGGCTTTCTATCTATCCAGTTCTTCCCCTCAGCACAGATTCTGTCCACAGGCATCACTCTTTTCACAGTATCCACTCCTCCTTCTCCTCCCATTAGGTTTCTAAGCATAGTCTCTTTGTCTCACTAAGATCAAGATGCTGCCTAATTTCTTTATTCTTCTCAGTCTTTCTCCCATAAGCCCTTCTTTAGTACTCTCAATCTCTGCTCCCTTGCCAGTTTCCTCCCATCCCACCCTACTCTCACCAGCCCCTCTCAAAATACTCAGCCTGTTTCAGTCTTCTTGCTCTTTCCTTCTTCTCTTCCATCATCTCCAAGTCACAGCATCATTTCTTTCCTGTTCAATCTGAGTCTTATCAGCATGAAGGTAGAGCTGGATGGAAAAGTTGTTGATGGAAAAGTATGCTGGGACAGGGGAAACTGGGATGGAATCAGAAATTAGGAATGCAAGAGAAATTGATCAAGATGGGATTAGGAGTCTTTTTTTTCCACTGAGTGGGTCTCCACAAAAGAGAAAAAACTCCAAAACCAAACCAACCAAATTTGATTGCACTTTCTGTATACTCAGATAGAAAGGGTACCTTGAAGATCACGTATTCGCTATGGAAAAACTCTGCTTTAAACGCTAAAAGTTTGGCAGTTAAAATTAGCAAAATTTGGGTCATTGCAATTATCAAGGAATCTTAATAATTTGCCACTATTCCAGGTGTAATTCAACTTAATTTTATCCCAAAATAGTAACATCTGCATGGCAGTTTCACATTATTATTTAATTCTGTCTGTTGCAACAACATGTAATACCTTCAATAAGGATCAGTACAAAGTGCCATAAGCCTTTGTAGGAACATATACTACAAAACCATTTCTTTGGGAAAGGGCTTATTGTCCCAAATGAAGATTTAATTGGTTCAATTCTTCCCATTTCACCCAGCAACTTTCTGATTATAAGAACGTGAGGATAGAACACAAAAGACAACAAAGTTAAGTAATTTAAAATACCCAGTTACCCAGATATGGCCATGCTGGATGTGGGGTTTAATTGCTTCAGACATGCAAGCTTTTTCTCTAGCTGACTTTTCATGGCTTACAAACACACACATTTCTGCAAAAGTAGCAGTGTTCTGAAAATTCACCATAATTAATTTTCCAGTCTAAGCGCTCTGACCCTGTTGTAAGTCAAACTGTAAGTCAGTCAGTTGTACCTAGCTGTATACAGCTAAGTTAAAAAAATCTAGTAAATTATAAGTGAACACTGATCTAGTATAACAAAACTCTTACAATGAAGTAGGAGCTGAATGCCCAGCTCCTGAAAAATCCTGTCTCCATACTTCACAGGAAAACAACTGGAAAATGCAGAGCTCTATTTCCAAAACCCATACAAAATGCTGTACATTTGGCTTAACAGTTAGCTGTACCTTTCTGATTCATAAGATCATAAATCAAATACTTTCTTTATTTTCTCCCTATAACAGCTGCACAATGCTGAAATTTTGCCACTGGTCATGGAGCACTGAATCAGGTTTTCAACTAGCAATTCTTTATTTTACTTTATAAAACATCAGGTTAAAAAATTACCATATTTTTCTATCAGTCTCTCTCCTCTATGCATAACAACAAAGAAAAAACTTAAATACTGATTATTTTCTAAAGGTTGTTTGACTAAATGAAGTTACCAAAAAATATTAAAATCTCTGAAATTCACCATTAAAGTTTCATTTCCGAAAAGAGACAGTAAAGCTGCCAAAGAAAAAAATTGATTTCTATAATATATACTATTAGACCATATATAAATTGAACAGCATATGCATCCAGACTTAAATAACTTTATGAATGCATCCTAAATCTCCTGAGACAGATGATAGGTCATATACAGACAAGACATGCATTCCAAGATGATTTTTCTTTAATAGAAATAAGAAAGGGAAGATGAAAGGACTATGGGTAAATGGTTAAAATACTGTTAAATTACAACAAAACCCACAAGATTATACTGCTGTATTAGACAATGCAAAGCAAATGAAACCAAGGAATGACACAGTGGTTTTGCCCCTGATTTGGAAAATCACTGTAACATGTGTATGAGGACATCCCAATTCAGGTAGAAATGTGACTTCAAGCTTAAATGTAATCATGATGCAGTTTTCACCTTCAGTCTGGCCCCTGTATCCTGGGTCCAGCATCTGGTATAGTGGGAGGAGGTACTGGGTATTCTCTGTAGAGAAAAAAAACAGATGAAAAGGTCTCCTGGCAGATGATCTGAGCATGATGTCCCTCCAAGGTGTGCCAGAGGAAGGCGTTTGAATGAGGGTAAATGGATTTTCCCTATGAGCTCCCAAAGCACTGGGGTTTCTGTACAGATCACACTTCACAGAGCATAATGGGGACACTGCCTGACCTGCAATGGCCAGAAACTCTTGTGGACTCCTGAGGTCATGGAGATATACACAGCCAATAAAGAACAAAACCTCCTTGATCTACTCTAAGGTCCCCATACTAACTGGTAAGGATGAGTTCAGCTGGTTTTGAATTTATTTCTTGAACTACTCTGCTAATGTATCTATTACATTTTGCTAGATTTGCTAGCAGGCCATGGAAATTTAAAATCCTCAAAACATCAATCTAAATAAGACTGGAGGTTCTTTGAAAACGTTATTAAAATACAAAATGGTTGTATAATACTGTATATTTTCTTCAATATGGAAGAGAATATTCTACTTCTGTCTCTTTCTCCCTCAGCTATTCTACACCCTAATTACAACATAAGAAGAGCAGTTCAAAAGTCCATTGCAGAACTGATGACAGGGTTTCATATTCAAGACACATTCAGTGGAAACCTTTTCCCAAGTAGTGAGACCTGATTCTGCTATATTTTTAAGACCAGCATTCAAATTTTAGTCCCGGATTCACCACAATACACTTTCTCTGATTGCATGGGATCAAAAAACTCACCTTGAATCTGTAAGCTAGTTTTGCAAACTGCAGAATTGTTATTGTCTGCTTTTTCCTTCTGTATGCATTTTCTTCTTAACGTCTCAAGACTTTTAAGTTTGTCCAGCAAATGATATAAAATGACATAGCTAATAATAGAGTTACCAAAAATATAATTTCCTTTTTAGAAAAAAGATATTTTTATAGAATTAAGTGCACTTCATTTTTGAATATGATGTTTTATTTGTGAAAATGTAAATGATCTTTTCATGAAACAGCAAACAAAATGGTGTATCTCTGCAAAATATGATAATGCTTTTTTAAGGATGTGCAGATGGTGTAGTTAGAACATCTGCAGCAACAGAGGATCTGAAGAGAACGGGAATTTTTTGAGAGGATGCGTTACTACCTCCAATCTATGCTTTTGCAATTTCGTTGCAATATTCTTTACCGAGAAGCACTCTCTACCCCTGAGTGCTCAGTGTTTGGCCTTTTTTTCAGAACTTCTACTGGACTCAAGTGAAAATTTTAATCAGTCCATAGTACATTTTTCAACATTTCACCAGCTCAGCTTTTTTACTTTGCATCAAACAATCTTTGTTTACACAAAGCACCTTCATAAACAAAATAGTCATGTAGTGGAGGAGGGCTAGAGAAGGATGGTCAGAGGTATGGTAAGGTTTCAGGATGAAAAAACCACTATGTGGTCTTGTACTTTTCAGTCAATAAAGAAAATAATCAGGGACCAACTTAGTGGCCCCTTTCAGGGAGACAAGAGTGTGGATTGGCCTCTCACTGTCTTTTTGAGAAGGAAGGTGAGACAAGTGAAGTCTCCTTGATGGCAGAAGTGGTTACATGTGCAGATGACAAATTAATGAAACTTATGAAGAAACTTCTAATAATATTCCCTATCATTAGGGACACATCCTTCCGTGTGTCAAGAAGAAAATTAATTATAGTCATTACATAATAGGTTTTGTGCCTGAAGACCATTGAGAAGATAAGGAGCACTTGCAGTCTCTGCCTAGACTATATGCATAGCCTCGTCTACTCTCGATCAACAGTTTCACAAAATTTAGAGATGTTAAATATATCAATTTCAATATCCTCACTAAAATCTATCTTTGATTCTACTGTTTAGAGGTGCTCAGACTTTTAAACTACCTGGGGAATAATGTCCACCTTAAAATACAAGTGCTTTTACCCATTTCATTGAAAGTCCAGTAGTCCAAGATAGTGAATAAACTGCAAAAATTACTACTTAAAACCAGTAATTTAAACATATTTTAAACTTCTTTATATCATATTTCTATGTAATTTTTTTTCTAATTCTGATCATTTTGCAGGTCCTGGAAGGACTTATATACTTTGTGCTCTCTCATTTCCTGTATCATGGCTAATGCAAATGGTGAGAACACTGTAGCTTCAGATGGAGACTCTGTTGTCTTCAAAGTTTTCCTCCTGAGAAGAAAAGTATTTTTTCCGTGTTACCCAGTGATCTTTTCTTGGCCAGCTTCTTGATTGTCTTACTCAGATTTTTATTTTCAAGTAGATTTACAACAGCTCTGAAATGGAAAAAATAATTAAACAAAAGCATATTTTTCAGTAGGTTTATATAAATTGCTCTGAGTCATTCTCTTCCCATCCGCTGTAACAGCTTTGCAAAGTACTTCTTCCCCATCCCTAAAAGTTTCTTTGTGTTTTCTCTAGTGGCAAGACAAATATTAAACTACAGAGAAAGTTAAATAGTTCATCTTAAGAAATGTTTGTCAACAGTAAAAGCGTATTTTGATCAATAAGACATAAATCACTTTGTCCAATCACAACTCTCCAGCTACCAGAGAAGAATCATCAAGATCATAGCAAAGATCACACTGACACTCACAATTATTCAAGTTACCAGGAAAAAGACCAGAATGACATTTGTTTTGCTTCTTCTAGATTGTCCTGATTCTATTCTCCTTGGGGTTTCTTTTTGTTTGTGTTTCCAAACAAAAGAAGTACACAATCATTATCATGTCCAAATTTTCAAATTAATTGAGCATTTAATCTGGTGAAAAGGACTGAAAAGGAGCAGGGCTTGATTATTTACTGTCTGACATCTTTCACAGCCTTGAGGCCTTTACTGTATCAGCAAAAGTTAGAATAGTAAATTTTTTATTGCAAAGGCCATAAAGGAAGATGCAAAGAAAGAGATCAGCTCACATGGAGTGGGAAATATCACTTTAACATCTATAAAACACAAAGAACTTCAGTTCCTAAAGGGAGGCAGAAAGTATCTGTTTGGTACACGTTAAGAATGACAAATATAACAACATTTTTGTTTGAAACAATTCTTTAATGAAAGATTTCAAGATGTGTCAATGTAGAATACATGAATGACACAGAAGAATTACCAGAAGTTGTCTGCCACTTGAGTCAGGTTGACTTCTTCATTTTGTGCCTGGTACCAGGTGCTCTGTCACCTGGGGCTGGGGCACCAAGGGACTACCCTGCTGCAGAAGAATTTTAACAATGGCAGTGGCTGCGATGGTACCAATAATAATGAAGACAAAAGAGAGCATGCCAACAAAAGACTGAATTCAAGGACTTGAGTGCTGCTTTTCAGTTCTCTGTCTCTATCAAGGTCTGCAGAGCCTTTATTTAGAGCAAATCACCTCTAGGAGTGGAAAGGAGTTGTTTTGCATGGCCCAGAAACACTGTAGTGAGGAGCAGCTGCATGAGTCTGACAAGTGAAAGCCATAACAAGGATATTAAGTAAGAGTACATTTCATAATGTTGCAGCCTCTTCAACCATCCACTTAAGGAAACAGAGGCATTACTTTAGCTGTTTCTCTAAGACCATACTCACCAGTTAGAAGATGTATCTAATAACCCAGGAAGAGTGGAAAATGCTGAAGATAATCAGTCAACTTCCCCCATCTGCTTTTTGACCATGAATAAAGAAACACCTACAATCCAAAACCAGTCACCTTGTTCTTGTTCAAATTGACCTTATTTGTTCAGCACCATTCAAACAAATCAGGGAATTGTCAGGCATTTTCCCAGATCTCTCCAGCTTTGACAGTTCTACACAAATCGACCCTAATTTCTCTTTCATTTTCCCTTATATAGATTCTAAAATTATAACCTATTATTTTGTTGCTGACTGGTATGCAAAACTCATGTTCACCCTGGTATGAATTCTGAGCAGCAGAATGACTGCTGGAAAACTATTTCTATTTGTGCTTCATTTCTACTTCTATATAAGATCCTGTGCCACTGTCATCACTGTAGTATCTAAGCAACTCTTCCACCACATCATGTGAGTTTCATTCTCCTACATCACAGAATTTTCATTCAGATATTCTTAACCACTTATTCTTAACCAGTCCAGTCTGCATACATACAAGACAGGTAAGAATGGTGAATTGGCTGAGAAAAACATACATAGTAAGTCTGAATATTGGGGCTTTCATAGAATGTAGAGTTACCTGCTTTTAGACTAATTAATTTCATTGTCTGAAATGTGTCTTTTAAGAATTACTTGTAGTTGTGGGGAGTGGACATGAATTAAAATTATCTTTGATTTTTGCAATTTCATTCAATTAATTTATTATCCCCTTGTCTAGATGCAAGTTTGGAACTCTAAGGACACTTCTTTTTATAGGCTGTAACAACAGCCGGACCAAGAGAAAAGCAAATTTTGTTGTTCACAGCTAATCTCCTCAAGTTTTCTTTCTAGGTGAGAAAATCTTCCAATAATCAAGAACCAGAACTGCCCAAGAGGCAAACTGATAATACAAAGGGATGCCTTCCAAGAAAACAAGCAGGGAGCAGACAAAAACTGTTTCCCAGCTGGCTGGTTCACAATGAGCTAAGACAGACTCACATCAGGTACACTTTTAAGCCCCTGACTGCACTCCTGAAGCCCAGGCAACATTCCCATTAGCCAGTGAGATTTTTTCACAGCCAGAACATGCCTTTCAAACAACTTCAGCTTACAGGTAAGGTTACAAAGATGTATTTACATCAACTTAAAAAAAAAAAAAAAAAAACACCAAAAACTGTACTTAGCTTAGTAAAAATAGAAAGAACAAGTCTTTTTGTCTTTTTTTTTTTAACATACAAAGTCTAGTACAATGACTTTCAACTTGAAGTCTACTGCCCACTACAGATCTGTGTGCTACTTTACTGTAAAGAATGATGAAAAAACACTACTTTATATTTTACACAATTATGTTGCAAAACCCCACACACACTAAAATTGTATGCTCTCCACTAGAAATTTTCTAAGGTTCTACAAATAAAAAAGAGATTGACAACATATCTGAGAGTTTCAAGCAGATTGGCTCCAACTCTGCCTGAAACCTATCATATTAACTTTACCTGTTTATTACTTATATTCATACTTGCTAAAAAGGGAGTGCTTTTAAATGAAATGCAATTCCTCTTCATCCTCCTCTCCCTCAAGTTTTTCACTGAGCTGAAATTGCTCCTAGATTGTGTCATGGACTGCACAGTACTGCTCCATCTACAAGGAGATGCCCAACCAAATCTTTGTAAGGTCCAGCAGACAACAGGAGGTCTCTCCACCAGTTTTCAGATCCAGAAAATATGTATCACTTTGGCAGAGAGGAGCAAGATTTTGCCTGCTCAGACTGTTGGGTTTTTACTCTTCATATAATGATGATGCATAGCTCTTCTGCTTCCCTTCTAGATTATCTATAAGCCTCTTCCTATAGCTATATACTTTTTTTTTAAATGGATGGAGATAAGCTAATGGGAGAGTAGGATTACGTACACACAGAGGAGATCCAGGCTGGATTCCCTATTTAATTTCTGTGCAAACGCAAGGACAAATACAGTTTTGCTGAGTAGCCAGTTAGAGAGATGTTCCTTTTCTGTCTGAGGGAAACTTTGGCACTGAGGTCAGAAGCAGGAAAGGGACTCAGAAGAGCTGGGGGCTACAATGGCCTCTGAGACACAGCAATGCTATTGCCTCCATCTTCTCCACAGAAGTGCAAATGGATGCATACCACACCTTGCTCTCTCACTCATGGGAAGTGTGGAGCTTGGAGCACAGCTGGGACCTCAGTAGGCTGACACCCTCTCTTGGTTTGGAAAGACAGGTATCTGCCAGGGAAAGCTGGAGCTTCTCTTGGAATGGAAAATGTAAACCCCCTCCCTCCAAAATTATTATAATTTTGCAATTAGGGGCTTTCAGGCAAAGATATGAGAATAGGAATAATGGTTCTTTACTAGGAATATTAAAAGATACAAATGCAGTAGTACAAAAAAAACCAAGCAAACAAACAAACAAACAAAAATCCTAGAAACCCTGACAGAGTCAGAACACACCTGTTGGTCAGGGTGTTGGAAGCAGTCCAAATAAATCCTTCTGGAGTAACAGATGTGGTTCTGTTGGAGTAGAGATAATCCTATAGAAAGGGTCCAGTCTTCCTCAGGGAATCCAGTGCAAAAGAGGATACCTGGTGTTCTGGTGTCTCGGTTTTCATCCAGGCAGGAATTCTTGGCTCACCCCACTGGGTGGAGCATCTCACAATGGGATGATGTAATGTGTCATGTCATTGGTGAGCCTTGATGGTCCATTACCAAAAGATATCCCCGTGGAGAGAGGATAGGCCATGGAAGAGATAAGGAACATTGCTCCACCTGTTTTTAACAGCTGGCCCATTATGAGAAGACACCCGCCCCCTCCCCGTGGGAGTTGTGAGGAATGGGTTATACAAGAAATAAAGAAAACACCTCCTCAGTCGGTTTCAACAGACGGAAAATAGAATAAACATTTTTGGTTACATATTGCAACCCAAGACACACCTGTCACGTGGCATCCTAACGAGGCTGTTCTCTGCTCTTTCATTCTTCATTTACAGAGTCCTCCCTTCTCACAAGACTATTATTAGCAAATAGGAAGAAACCACCTTCCAGCTCTGAAAATATTCACAAAACACTGAACAACACAACGGGCAGAAGCATGGAACACCCTTCAGTGTTTCAGGGTACTGATTTTGTAAGAAGGACATGTAGAAATGTTAGTCATTAAAAAATTGGATTTTCCTTACAGGAATCCAAATAATTTTTGATGAAGATAACTTTTCTTTTTCTGTTATGTTTGTCTTGCTATAAAAGACAAGAGAAACCTTAGGTCTGAACAGCTCTGAAAACACAAAGAGGGACAAATTATTAAAGACTTACACAAAAAGATCATTATGCCTGTTTATCCAAAGGACCTGAGGAGGACAGTGATCACAGATAAAGGACACATGGAAGTTTTTCAAGCATAGATTTAAAATTTACTTATACAGAGTTTAAACTCATGGAAAATCCACACAAATTCCTGTGAGGTATTACGTGACCTTTTGCAATATCTCTCCCCTATCTCCTTCCCACCTCCCATGCATAAAAACTGGAAGCACAAAGTGTCGCACTGTGCATTTTCAAGTGCTGGCTTTGGGGCCAGGTTTGCAGATGGTCTTGTTGAATCTGGCCACTGCTGCTCAGGTGGCAAAACACGAGAGCCTGGTAAGAGGTTTAAGGATGAAACAAAAGCAAAAACATTCACCCTCTATCAGCTGCATTGGTGATTTTTAGCCTGTTGAAGACTTAAGGACCCTCTCTCTCTAGGAAAGTGTCAGGAAGAAAGGCCAGCTGCAGGGCAAACACATTTCCAATTCCAGATCCATCCTGTATCTCTGGCATGAAGAAATGTATCTCTGTGGAATAGTGAAAGGAGAGATCTGGGTGATGAGAAAGACAAAATACACAAACTTAAGTTTATTGACTTGAGTGAGATAGAGAGATGTTCAGAATTGCTTCAATATGATTAAAAAAAATAATTACGAGGTAGTAGAGAGGACCCATTATTTTCCTGACTAAAACTGATTTGTCCATTTGGCTGGTTGAAAGACATCTCCCAAAATCTTTGAGACCCCTTCCTCACAGACATCAGTTGCCAGGGCCCAGGCAGGGAGGATGTGGGGCTGCTCCTGTGAGGAGGGTCAGGGGCTGCCCACGCTGGACACAGATCAAGTCAGCTCTGACTGACTCAGCCAAGGTCAGCCCCCCTCACCGGCCCAGCTTGTTTGTGCTGATTAGATGTATCAAGTCAGCCAGTTTTGGATGCTGGAAAAAAATCCATTTTAGTAATTTAAATTACCTGAAAGAGGAGATTTTTGTTCTTTTTCCTGATACTAATTTTGTGATTATGCCTTTCTTTCCATTTCAGCCCATAGACTAGATAGGCAAATGGCAAAGGAAAATATGGTATCTTGACAGAAAGACTTAGATTTTTCTGGAATAGGTACAGAAAAGATTTTGCTTGACAGGTGTGATAAACTTGTCTCAGATTCCCCAACCTCCATTTCAAAAAGACTTTTCATGAGGAACTGGGAAAGGCAGCATTGTACCATGGACAGAAACACTACCCCTTTCCAGTCTGAACAACACAGAAAGTTATGCTTCCAGAGAACAAAGCAATTCTGCAAAATACAAGAGAGCAGCTATACAGAACTACATCCAAACACAAGGAATCTGGTTGCCTCCACTGATGTTGTCAGAATGATCTTTCTCATTTCCTCCTGACCCTGTTGGAAAAGTAAATACAATCTTCTGATCTGGCTAGACTTCTGACGATCCACAGAGAGAAAAACTAGAAGTCCTTCAGCTGATAATTTCTTCTGTGTATGTAATTAAGAGTTACTGATTTTTAAAGTCCAAACAATGTCACTCCTGGGGACGTAAAGCCCAGAAACTCCTTTGGGCATCTCTGTACAAAGCCAAAGGATCCTGACCTGGCACTAGGCAGGACAATCTGTTCTTTCTAATCTACTTAATATACATTAGAGCTTGTCTTCCTCAGATTCCTGTATAATTATAAATATTTTCTATGTCAATAAATCTCAGTTCTTGTGATAATTTCTCAGTGGGTCTGTTGGGTGGTTTAATCTGACCACTTTTCACCAAGTCTACTCAGTCACAGCTTAAACACAAGCCAGTGAGTTGTCCTATTGATGACTCACTGACTCAAGCCAAAGGAAAAATTTTTGTGCTTAAACCTAAAACAGATTAAGTGCTCTGCTTATTCAGGTCTCAAAAAAAAAAGCTTCCACTATACAAAAAGCCATGTAGAGGCGAATAGTGGGAGAAGCAGGGAGAGGAGGGGAGAGGCTTTGGGTGGTTGTGACTGCCATATGGATTCAGAAAATGAATGAACAAATTTTATGTTACTGTACAGCGGCAAAAAGGGCCACCACAGAGAGACAAGAAATAGGCTATCTTACTGAAGATATAAGAAATAAGGCAGGATATCCAGGCCAGTTTTACCTAGTAAACAACACAAAGGGAAGAAACATGGGGAGGAGTATCTCAAAGGATTTCTTTCTTTCTAGTCTGCCATAACTTTGAAGAAGACCTCAATTTACATTATTCAAGAAAAAAAAAATTGATGAGCAAGGCATTTTTCATGCTTTCTCTGATTAGGAAAGATTTCTCTGTGGCTGTTCTCCTGTTTTGAGAAAATCAGCACACTGCTACCTTCATCATAAAGTCAGCAAAATCTTATTAGCATATGAGTTGAGAACAGCATCACTGAACTCTTTTATGATGTATTCTTTTTAGTGTTAGACTTTAGTATATCTATTGTGCATAAGCAAATTCCAGATGGCCACTAAGAGAAAATCTCAAAAGTTTGTTTTCCTGCTTCCGTACTGAAGTGTAAAAGAGACAACAGCAGAACCAGTGCTGCTGGTGCTACCAGACTCAGTGAGACAAAAAGAAATCTATGCTAACCTACCCTGGTGCAGTAAAAAACAAGCAGGTAATAGAAAACCCTCTTCATTTTAGCTTGAATTTTTACAAAAAAAAAAAAGAAAAGACTCATTCCTACCACTAGGAACATCTTCATTTCTATTCTGTCATTTCCTGTTATGTGTCTCTTTTACTGGACTGCATTTCATGACTGCCATTATCACAGCACACAAACCCCTGCCTATAAAGTACAGCTGACATGCAGCCTTACAGAGATTGAGTACTACATAAAAAACACAAGGCCATATCACTACAGCACTGCAAGCCTCTCTATGAGCTTACCCATTGATGTGTTGACTGTGTATTTTACAGAGGCAACAACATTTCCATTTTCTTGGTTTCACGCTGGAATGCGTATCACTGCAAAATTCCATAATAACCAAACCATTGAGAGGACTGTGTGCTTTATGGCCATAGAGAAAAGAAAAAGAAAATATAAAAAGGAGGATTTTTTTTTTTAGTAGAGCTGCAAAGACAGGTTTTATTGTGTCAGATGCACAGAAATATGCTTATTCTACTCCAACAGCTTCCAATTGGTCATGACCTTTTGGCCGCTGGGAAAATTTTCTCCCATCTCTTCATCTCCTCCTTGAACAATTAGGAAGGGCAATATGCTTGTGACCTCCTGCACATATGTTCATCAGGCACCATGCCCCATTCTTCTGAAATAACAGTAAACATTCCTCTCTAAGATAATTGTTTCCCTCACATAAGCAGGAAATTGAAGCTGCATAATGGAGCAAAGTCATGTGAGTCTTTGTATTATCAACTCACCAGTGAGAAATCAAGGCTTAATTGCATTATGACAGCGAAGAACATAATCTGCCCAGAAGTCTGCTCAATTCATAAGGAGGCTGTGGTAAATACATGCTGTATCAAATTTTTCTGCACAAAGTGTAATTCAATTACTGACCTTGTCTGGAATTAACATCTTCCAAACATATTTAAATCAATATGCAGGAGGTATAAAAGTACAAGACACCTTCACCCAGGAAACGTGAATAGGTATATCATCAACTATATGAAACATCTCTGTAAGGATAAGTTAATAATCCTTCAAACCACAGAATGTTGCTTGAAAATTATTCTTTCCCTTAAAATTACTTAAAATACACTTTGCTTGGTCTAATGCCTAGAATGTAGAAAACCAGTATTTTACAGGAATTTGAAATTAAGAGCATATCACTACAGAAAGAAGATCTAAAACATTGCCGGATTGCCTAACAGGGTATCTAAAGGGTGAAATGCTGTCACTTCTTTCCACTTCCGCCACTCTAACAGAGAATGTTTCCTTTAAATCAACTTACATGCTCTCCATCACAGTGTTTCACTTACATCCACTGTCACCTGGCCCACAGCATCCCTCCACAGGGACAATAATTTTTCCTTCAGTCCCAGGGCATCCACTAGTTAACAGAACTTCTCAAAGGCCAACCACCTTGAGGGGAAAAGAAAACCCTTTCTTCATTTCCTTCATATTCTGTTTTTGCTTTCTCTTTCCTTATCCTGGATATTAATATGATGTTTCTACCAAACATCAGGAAAAACAGACTTCAGACTGCCTGCTAAAGCTATCCTATGATGCTGTCTAAGATTTCAGTACAACATCCATTTCTGTCAGACTGCACCCTATAGAGACAGATTCCTCAAATCATCATGCATCAGAAAAGGAACTGAAAATTAATTCAAAACTTTTCTTACAGCATAAACACTTAAAAGAAACTAATATATGTTCTGCAAAACAGTTCGTTCACTTTAAATATCAAAGCATTCAGGCTCCTGGCCTTTAAATGCTCAAATCAGATGGCACAGAGAATACTGTATAGACTGCCAAATCAGTCTGCCTCCAGTCTTGTGACTGTTTGAGTGTCTTCAACTCCCACCGAGGTCAACAGAAACCAAAGGCACTAAAATCCTGAAGGCACTGGAGCTGGAGAGTCTGAAGTTACCCAACAGTGACCAAGAGTGGATGATACAGGAATACCATCAGCAGCCTCCAAAATGGAGCCTCTCAGAGCGCAGAGGCTGGTGGTTGGTAATATCAAGTTTCTTATGAGAAACAGGTGAAATCAAGTGTTGACCACCCAGACTACATGGAGAGTCTTGCTGAAGACAACAGGAGGTAACCTATGACATGTGCATGAAGCTAAAGAAAATTCCTGCAAAACATTGAAGGAAGCAAAAAAGTGCTCACTCTCACTATCAGGATTTCAATGAGATCCTCATTTTAACAATCACACATATATTCAAAACAAGTGCTATAACTGTTTTTGCCAAACTGTGTGTACACAGTTCATTGGAATGACATAGCTTGTGGGGGAGGCAGGAATAATATGATTAGGCCCAGTAAACACTGAAGGTTTTGTCAGTTTTCCAGAAGCATTTTGCTTACTAATAGACATGGAAAAAGGAGAGTTAGCCCCCTTCATAGTGGAATAATAAATAGGAAATTGGTTTGAATATTGCGCTAATGATACATCTGCCTTCCTTAAATGTGCATTATATAAATAAATGGATTTTAAAATGTTTCAGAGATGCCATGCAAATCATGGGACACAGAACTTCTAGTGACAGAGGGAGACACCACCACTTACTGAAAACGACACCAAATGAGAATCATTTTCTGTTCCAGAGAATGTCTCATAGATGCAGAGACAGAGGTGTAGATGGCAGTGAACCAACACCTTTATTAAAAGCATTCCTCTTTCTTCAGTGCCATGTGGGCTGTTCTAGCTAAGAAAAAGACAGGAAATCTATGAGAAGACAAAAGGCTGTCTTGATAAAATCTCGGTGCTGGGCTAACTGTAGTCACATTCACCAGGAAGAAATTTCACCACGTCTTACCCATGGGAATATTAAAATTTGAGAAATATATCACACTCAAAATGTTGATGAATAAAACCCCCTTTTAATTAGATCTGCAAGTTCTTTTGATACTTCTATCTCCCTCTTACTTCTGGACAGCTTTTTCTTTCATTTCTATGTTTCATTCCTCCTCCTCTTCTTAGCTGCTGCCAATGCTGAGGAAATTAACAACTGAGATGCTCTAGCAAATGAAGTCTTAACATCAACAAGTCATACAATCTAACCTAAAAGAAAAGTGGCCACACTGCACTAAAATAAATTTCCTAAATGAAACTCACCCTAAAGAAATGTAAGTTAACAGACTGCCAGAGGGGTGGTGAAGAGGCATGACCCACAAAGAATTGAATAATTTGCAATATCAAAACAGCAGTTCTGAGAGAAATCTAGAGGTAAGAAGGCACAAAACAATTAGATCACAAAAACCCTAAAGCAAAATGGAGGAAATTATGACAAGACACCATTAACATATGCTGTAATTATGCTTTAATGCCTCCGTAAACCTGGATTAGGACTAAAGAAACAATGGATTTGAGCCTCAGCATTACTGTGAAAAACTTAAGAAAATTGAGTCAGTTCAGAAATCAAGAAATATATAAAGGGCTAGATAGATGAATCTAGGGAATAAGAAGAACTGTGAAGGAGAAAAACAGTTCACAGTATTACTGGAAGAACCAAGAAGCTACCTTTCAGCCTTTCAAAAGACAAACAGAATCATAGAATGGTTGGGTTGGAAGTGACCTTAAAGATCACCTAGTACCAACCCCTCTGCCATGGGCAGGAACACCTTCCACCTAGACCATGTTGCTCAATGCCTGATTCAGCCTGTGCAGGAGTGGAGTATCCACTTCTCTGGGCAACAAGTTCCACTGCCTCACCAGTCTCATAGTCAAGAATTTCTTCCTAATACCTTATATAAATCTGTCCCTTTGTCCTATCACTACATGCCCTTGTAAAAAGTTCCACTCCAGCTTTCTTGTAGGCCCCCCTTAAGTACTGGAAAGTGCTGTTAGGTCTCCCCAGAAGCCTCCTCTTCTCCAGGCTGAACAACCCCTGCTCTCTCAGCCTGTTTTTCATAGGAGAGATGCTCCAGCCCTCTGATCATCTTTGTGGTCCTCCTCTGGACTTGGCCCAGCAGGTCCACATCCTTCTGCTGCTGGGGCCCCAGGGCTGGATGCAGTATTCTGGGTGGGGTCTCACAAGAGCAGAGTAGAGGGGCAGAATCTCCGCCCTCCATCTGCTGGTCACATTCCCTTTTGTTCAGCCCAGGATGTGGCTGGCTTTCACAACACCCCAAAATCCTTCTTCTCAGGGCTGTTCTCTATCCAATTTCCACCCAGAAATTTCTCTGTGCTTGGGATTGCCCTGACCTGGGTGCAGACCTTGCACTTGGCTCTGTTGAACTTCACGATGTTCACTCAGACCCACCTCTCAAGCCTGTCCAGTCCTCTGGATAACGTCCCTCTCCTCCAGTCTGCTCCGTGTAGCTTGGTGTCATTGACAAATTTCCTAAGGGTGTGCTCAGTCCCACTGTCCGTGTCACTGGGAAAGGTGTTGAACAGCACCCATCCCAACACTGGCTGCTGAGGAAAGCCACTCATCACTGGTGTCAGCATGGGCATTGAGATGTTGATTGCAAATCTTTGAGAATGACTGTCCAGCAAATTCCTTATCCACTGAATGATCCATACATCAAATCCAATTTAGAGACAAGGATGTCATGTGGGACAGTAGATGATACCAGTTACTCTTTCCTTATTACCACTGATGTAACCCCAACACACAAAGCCACCAAATTCCTCAGGCACAATTTTCCTTTACTGAAGGCCCCTAATCATCTCCCAGTTTTCCATATGCCTTAGCATAGTTTCCAGGGGGATCTGCTCCATGATCTTGCTGGGCACTGAGGTGATGCTGACAGGTCTGAAGATCCCTGGGTGTCCCTTTTTAAAAATGGGGATTGTTTTTCCACTTTTCCAAACAATGAGAACTTTACTGGACTCACAACTTCTCAAATGGGATGAACAGTGGCTTAGCCAGTTCCTCCACCCTCAGCACACACAGATGCATCTCATCCAGTCCCACGGACTTGTGCATCTTCAGGTCTCAAACCTGATCTAGTCCCTGATTTTGCCTTTTCTGACATGGGTTGTGCAGCTGGAGCACTTGTTGGTGAAGACCAAGGCAAAAGAGTTGTTGAGTACCACAGCTTCTTCCATGTCCTGCATAACCAGGTCTCCTTTTTCCTTCTGGAGAGGACCCACATTTTTTCTAGCCTTGCTTTATCACCAAAGAATCTCTAGAAGTTTTTCTTGTTGTCCTTGATATCTCTGGCCGGATTTAATTCTATCGGGGTTTTAGCTTTCATACCTGAACTCTGGACAACCTCTCTGTATTCTTCCCAAGCTACTTGTCCTTGCTTCCACCCTCTGTAGGCTTCCTGGTCAACCCACCAAATCATTAACTATGAGGGGCCAAAGATAAAACTGAGACAAAATTTAGGGAAATTCCCTTAAAACACAGCACGTTTTAGACTCGTGGTTGCATAAGGACAAAAGGAGCAGATTCTTATTATCCAAAAGATGCACACACTGGAGAAATGAGGTTATTAAGAGTATGGGGATATATATCAGTATATGGAATCAGTATATGGAATACATAAGCAGAACTGAAATCATGAAGTGAAGACTGAAAATTATTAAAGTATGTAGAAGGAGAATATATCTCTGACAGCATTTCCTCTTTGTCCTTTGAACCATGTGCTTGGCTGCATAGCATCATATTGGGTGGGGGGAAGTGTCCCTGGTATTTTGGGTCTCTCTTTGTTCTGGGGAGTCTGTGAGATTTAGCAGGTTTTGTATCTGGTGGTTATTTGCTGTTATTTCTTGACTATTGCTGTTCTGATTGCTAGCAAACTGTTACTTTTTCATTAACATCTACTCATAATCATTCCTTATTGGTGGAAAGGGATTTGTCGAACCTATAAAGGGAGGCAACTCATTCCACAGTATTCTCCTTTAAATTGTCTCAAAGCAAGACAATCCCTCAAACCCATAGTGTCCTAAGATGTGAATTAGGATGGAATCAAGCAAGTTCTATCAATGGAAATGTGAAAAACTGACTGAATAAAATATAAAGTCATAAACCAGAAAACATCAGATAGATGGGGACAAAACTTGCCTCTCTTTGTTTTTTCCCATGGTCTTAGGAGAAGCTGAATTTGTTTAGGAAAAAAAAAAATAGCATTTCTGATTCAAGACTGCTTCCTAAGTAATATAATTACCACCTCACAGCAGTTTCTATCATCATGCCAAATGCAGAATTGTCTCCTTAGGGCTCATCTCGTTTTTCCTCTCTTCCTTTCTACTCCAGAATGATACCTCTCCTCTCCATTGCACGATTTATAAATTGTGTAAATGTGGAATACAGAACAGGCTACTGCAGGAAAGTGATTTTTTGGCAATATTGTATGTGGGAAGACATCTGTGAGAAGCATCAGAAGATCTTTCATCTTCTGAACATCTCACAGATGTTCACAAATAGCGAAAATTGTTACTTTGGGGAAGGCAGCTCATGTGCCAATAAACGTAGGGAACTGGTTTAAAATAGGAGCTTGCAGGCTGTGAAATTAATAAAACAACAGATCTGACCTAAAATCCTAATGACAATCAGCCTGATTGTTTTTGTTAATTATAGTTATTGGCAATTGAAATCAATGAGAGGTGAATGAGGGCAAGCAAATTACAACTGCTAAATTGCTTCAGTTAGCACTTTTTTTTTCTTTTTTCCAAAACCAAATGACAATATGTTTTATTCATCTGCTTTGTTTCTTACCACATGTAACTGCATTCTCCAAACTCTACTTCTGTGAACATGGTGGCATTCAGACCTGAACACAAAGTCTGAAGTTACATGTGTAATACAATGACAGCGGTTGAAATGCCCAGTTAACAGTAAATCCACTCCTTGAAATCTTTCCCGCTTTTAGTAAAAATATGAAAAATGCCAACATTTTTTCTTTCACTAACTAGACCAGAAAAATAAGATATTTATGAAGTTTATGGTAACATCTAGTGTGAAGAGCATTCATGTTTAAACCTTGAGATGATTCTTTAAAAGGAAAAAAAGTGTATTTTTCCTATAAGCGAGTCTATTATGTTAAATTAGCCTTCTGAATGCTCTTGGAAGTGTAGTGTCTGGGTTCTATGCAAATTATAGGTCTTCTCTGAAAAGACCTGAGAAAAGTTTTCATTAAACAATATTCAATTAGCTAGTTTCCTTGTTCTTTCTGGCTAACACATGCCTTCTCACTTGATTTTTTCCTCCGTCACTCTTCAAGGTCAGGTTTACACAACCAGCACTAAGATGAGTCAACTAGGTACAGTATTTTAATTAGGGACTGGGGTTTTAATCACTGTGCTTGGGTTCCTTCCATTTTTAATGGTATTTTGAGATTCCAAAATGCACAAAAGCAAAAGGGTCTTATCTCCATATGGGGTTCAAATCTGAATTATATATTTATTCCTAATAGCATGCATTTGAGTTTGAATGTCTGCTTGTAATCATCCTGAGATACAGTAACTGTTCCATATAGAAAATGTTAGTGAATCTCCTTTGGAAATTGTTAATTAAATAAGCAGTAGGTCTTTTCAATCCTTCCAAATGCAAACAGAAAATCACTATGACTGTTTTTACGAGTCTACACTGCCAGTCCCGCCTACTCCGAATATTTTTTCTGATAACAAATACTTACCACTATAAAGTTTGCTTTCACTGTTTCTCAGTTTTTTATATTCAAGATTTATGTTTAGAGAACATTATTTCTGTGCAGCAATGCAAGTTTATATATCACTTCTTGCTACTAAATCTCTGAGTAACATTTACAGTTTCACGTACTATCCCAAAGTTTAAATTTCTCAGGTTAAAAGGAATGGATCCATTTCTCTTTCAGACAGTGATACACAAATATAAAGCCTTTATTCTTCCAGTGTAAAGGATTTACTCTACAGCAGCACAGTGTGTTCTCAACCCTTTTTCTCAACATTATAGATGAGCCATCAAAATCTTAATCTTCTGTTATCTCTGTCTCTGTGGTTTTTGACGTTTACTTCAGCGTATAAGCTGTGCTTGTCAGATCAGTCTTCTGGTGTGTGCACAACAATCCTTAAACAATAACTCTCCAGCTGAATGAAAAATACACAGACAAAACATAAGGGAAAATGTTGTAAGATTAAAATCCTATGAAAACAGAGACAACCTTTAAAACCGCTAGTGTATCCTCTAACTCTGTTTTTAATTAGCTAAAAAAAATTTAGAAAGTGCTCCTCACCATGGACATTCAATCGTGTTTCCCTTAGCTTCTTTTAAACTGATGGGGCAGACTTTCAGCTGTCTTGTTTGGTGACAGCAACCGCAGCGCAACAGAGTTGGAGGAGAACTTAAGGATCCTGTCTGCAGTCTAAATACAGTCCTGTTTTAAAATATCTCTTTTCAGCTTGGTACAATGGGGTGTTCTCTTGTTTCCTTGTGCAAAATAAGCAAACATATAAAGATGAATGGGAGAGAGGATTAGGGCAGCTTCAGATGATGTAAATTCTCAGCACAATAGACTTCTGAGAATTCATATCACATTACAGTATGCCCCAAACATCTACCCTGAAAGTAGGCATTATGGTAATTCAGTTTGGAGGTCACAAGCTGAATGTAGCCACAGCAGGGTGTCATCACATCAGAAAGAAAGAAGATGTCATTTCCCATCCAGAAACAAATTTAAAAAAACAACAACAGCAAAAAAAAAGAAACCAACAACCCCCCCACGCCCCCCCCGCCCCCCCCCCAAAAAAAAAACCCAAACCCAAACTTTGGGAACCAGAAGAGACAAAAAAGATCAGTTATTACTAATAGGAAGTTAATTACTAATAGGAAGTTGAAGTACTTTGCTAACCAAGGAGAGCAAACTTCTAATAATAGTTGAAGATACCAACCATGATATCCTTTCAGGATGCTCCTGGCTGCAGGAGGACCACAAGGTGCAGCATAGCTCTTTTTTCAGAGATTTTTAATGATGGACTGACTGTAGCTCTAAATAAAAAAACGCTGCATTTTCTAAGTAGTATTACTCCAAATAAACATTTAAACACATCTAAACATTACAAGTGGATTGATTCTAAATTAACAAGTTAATCAGGAAACCCCAATCCTGATTTTTGATGTAACTAAATTTATTTTAAAAGCCACTAAAAGAAGCTTTGAGGGAAATAGGATCATTGAAGACAACATAATACTTTTTATGTGAATTATATGAACTTCCACTGCCAATATCACAATATTGACACAAAGCCTTGCACTGCTTTCTTCACTTGCATTTCCTCCATCCATTTTAATTGAACCAAAATGTTAAGAAAGCTTCCGGTAAGAAACTACAGTTCTACTTATATAAGATGTCTGGTTCCAGTTGCATCAGGTTCAGATAAAAATATAGTGTTAGCCCTATGCAAAAAGAATTATGTATATAAGCTTCCATTAGCATTAATAGGAGTTATATATGTAAATCCCACACATGCTGTGATAAGAATGTGCTAAGAAACTGCATTTACATTCCTGTCAGGGGGCTGCAATTAGTACCAGCACAGCAAAGGCAGCCTGTATTCCTCTCGACATTTGGAAGCCTTGTAAAACCTGTGTAGAACAGAAATCTTTGCCATTATACCCCATTTTAATTACAAGCCACATCACAGCATACGTGCAGAGTATTTTGATAAACACTTTAAAAGCCCACAGAAATCCTACTAAAAATGTTCATTGGGAGCACTCAAAGTCATGGTTGTGAACCTGATGGGAGCTCACTCACTCCTGAGCTTGGCATTATTATTTTTTTTTTAACCAAGGATTGTGGCTTTAGGACTTAAGGAGTCCTGAAAGTCAATGTGCAGAGGGGAGAGGGAGCAGCCCAACTCCAGCCTCAAAGCAGTAAGACAAGTGACAGTGAAGGGATGTGGGTTTCCCAGGATGGAAACATTTCCGTGGGCAATTGGCTTTGCATTTGAGAGCACATCATCTCCAAACCTGTGCAATTTGTTGCTTGATGGTGGACAGAGGGGATTTGCAGGGATCTGACTCCAAGTAGCCCCCCTATTTTGGCTATGAGACTGAAGCTTTCCAGATCCAGAGCTTTCCCTGTCTCCCCAGCCTCTCCCTTCAGGAGTGTCCTGTGATGGCTTAATAATACACTCTGACACCTTCCCACTGCCAGCAGATGACACCAGGGAGAGATTGCTGCATCCTGGCGGTGATTCAGCCTGCCTCAGGAAGCACAACACCGGGCAGCCTGCAAACTGCAGCTGGGCAGGACAGAACACCCACTCTCCCTGCAGCCCAGCTGTGCCACCCCTGACTCCAGAGAGGAAAGCTCCCCTCTGTGGGAGTGGGAATCACCGGATCTGCAGGAGTCTCCATGAGGCCAGATGTGCAGGCAGGTCTGTGCCTCTGTGCCGGCGTGCCCACGTGGGCTGGCAGGTCCAGGGACCGTGAGGTTGTAGGTCCATGTTGGGAGTCAGAGTGAGAGCTGCTTGTGGCCCCTTGGTCTGTGTCCCTCATGCTGGGGCACAAGTTCCATTGAATAAAATGGGGGGCAAACTGAGTGGCACCAAAAGGACCTCACTGCTCGCTATAGATGGTCCAGGATAATAATATTTTGATTACAGCAGAGGAATCTCAGTTCTTCTCCAAAGTCAAGAAAACGCAGATTTAAATTCAAGCTTGTGTAGCTGACTCTAGTTTCTTAAAATACTACCCTAGGATTTCCACAGTGCCTTTCAACCCCCCATCTGCCAGAGCCCTGTGCAGACCTGAGAAGTGCACCCACGCTCAGGAAAGTGGCTCTGGCCTGTGATGGGCACATCAGACAACAGGATGCAGGGTCAGCGGGAGAGAATATAAGAGCCTGCTGTCAATAAACTTCCTTGCTACCCTAAACCAGTTTTTCTAAGTGATATTCCCACATTTTACACAGAATCCATGTTGATAGGCTCTACTTTGATGTTCAGAAGGCCCTTGCAGATGTCCCAGGCTATCTGGGCTAGAACTTCCTCCTCAGTGATTGTGTCTTCCTTCAGCAATTGCATTTCCCCAGGATACAGAAACAGCCAACAGCCAACATGGGATTGCTTATGAGTGCAGAGCTGGGCCTGGGCTCTGAAATTTGCTTTCATGGGAGTTAAAACTTTCCCTGCCTTTGAGTGTCCTCATGTATTTTTTCTGTTTGATTTAACCTTCCCTTAAAAATTTGTTTCCAGTACACCTCCTTTCACTTACGCAACAGAAAACGAGGAAGGAAATTCCTTGACCTGACCAAGCTACCTCCCTAAAAGCAAGAAGAAAGGTTGTTGGTTTTATAGAATACTTGAAAGGATCTCAGATATTGAAGGCAGAGAAAGCTGGATAAGTGGGAAAATACTATTTGATGGGTAATGAATCATCATTTATTCCATAAAGTTCATTCATGAAGTTGTCAAAGATTATATTGTCAAAATAATAATTATATCCTTAATAATAGCTCCTATTTCAATAACTTCAGGATCCAAAGTTATCCAGACATAAGGAAAAAAGTTATTATTGAATTAAACCAATGTGTCTAGAGAACGGAAGAAGACTGATCAAATAGGTTAAATCCAAGTGTGTGTTACGGTTTTACTTTTATCGAGACATTTTCTACATGCTTTCCTGTCTATGTGCATGTATGTGTTAAATAAAACTCTATTTACACACAGATACACATATATTCTGCTGATGTTTGTGGTGGGAGGCAGGAGACAGTTACTAAGAAGAAAAGATGAATGATTTCTAGGAACAGCAGGGTTAAATACACCTTTAGAAGGAATAGGATTTTGCCATTTATACAGAATAAGTAGGAACTCAGCTTTTTAGGCTGGGACCTAGTAAATGGCTTGTGGATGGCTTTTTGTACATTTTTTCCAACATTACTAGTTAGTAGCAATGTCTTTCCCGTTCCTGTGTCATACTTCACGTACTTGGTGTTAGTCTTGGTCTCTTTCTACAGTCCATCTTCTGCCCAGGTTCTGCCTCATTTTTTACCGACACTTCTTGCCTTTCTGCTTTTATTAAAAAGGTATTTTATAAAAATACTGTTGGCAGTGGGCAACACTCATTTGGCTTGTGCTGTTAAGTGGCCCTGTGGCACAGGACTGAGCTCCCAAGTGGGCAGAGCTGTTCCACCTACTCGTGCTGCTCTCGCAGCTGGTTGTTCCCCAGGCTGCCCAGAGAGAAGACTGGCAAACAAACAGCTTGGAAAGAGCTTGCAGCTGCTTGTTCCTCTCCCCCAGCCTCAGGACAGCCATAAAGTGTTCCTGCAGTGGGAGTGCAGATTTGAAATCTTTCTTCCAGGCTGCTCCTTTTCTCTCCTCGTTTGGCACCATCTCCCACACAATCATTTTTCTCAGCCATTTACAGGAAGAACAGCCTGCCTGGACTTGTAGCCAGTATCACTCTCCTCCCCAGAATTAGGAGAGGTGGGCAGAGTCACATACTTCTTAAAATTACCCATATGTGAAGCTGGGGATGAGAGATGCAGTTAGGAGCAGCAGACAGAGCTTCTTCAGTGTTACAAACATCTGGAATATGATTAACTTGGTCAACTCTGCCTTCAGGCCATACGGATGTGGACTTTCAATTTAGCCGCACGATGCAAAATAGTTTCTTGCTGAATTTATTTGTCCAGATGTTAATTAATAGAACAAATAACACCATTACCACAAAGCCAGCAGATCAGTACTTTAGGCTGAACTCAATGCCAGCAGATTTATACTTGAGCCTGAACTCATTGTCAGTAAGAACACGGTGATATTAGATGCTCAGTAGTTTTCTGACTTAATAGCTGTAGTTGTGAAAGGCTGAGTGCAGTCAAATGACATAGACAACATTTAGAGAGAGCCAGAGCAGCCCTGTCTCTGTTATTTACACCAGTAGCTGAGGTTGTAAAAGAGGCAAGAAAGATGTTTGATACTTTTAGAAAACAGTAGTTCCATGCACTGCTGTTTTCTGTGTCAGGACTCTGTTGGTCAATAGAATTTCTTTATTCTTTGTGCATGGACCAATAAATAATTCTGTAAGTCACTTTTCATTGAAAGCTCCTGCAGCAGGAGCTCATGCCAGAAGGTCAGCACATCTGTAGTGGTCAAGGGGAGGTGGGCACTAGTTCTGAAAAATACCTCCTCTTTTTTGTTCCTATGCACAGATAATGGCATGCTCCTTCCACTGGGTAAGAATTGTTGCCATAGTAATGTTTCAAGCACTTCTTTGGATCAATAGAAGAACAGAAGGTTTTTCAGGTATTTCTGTTGCTTGTAAGCCTGCAGCCATACCCCACATATATTTGTATTTACTTCTATAAAACAAGTTTGTTCAAAGATTTTTCAACACTGTACAATTAAGCAAAAAAAAAAAGAAAAGCAACATGAACATGATGTATGAAGATCTTGGGTCAGAATCAGACCTCTGGCAAGCAAGTGCAGTTTTGTCTAGAGAGCAGGTCCATATTTGCTTGACCAAAGCCCTGAATTTGGCCCTTGTAGTCCTATCAACCCCTCACCAAATGCAGGAACAAACTGAAGCTGCAGAATTGGTTGCATTCTTTCCTGAGGGTCCAGATGTCATTCCATTCACAAATTACTGAGATTTTCAGTTGGTTTAAAGTTCATTTGCTGTTTTGTGGGCACTCGGTACCTGACGTATTGCTCAAGCTGATTAGACGGTATTAATTTTATGATGGAAGTGATATGTGAGTTTTACACAAATTCTTATGGGCTGAATTTACAAAAACACGGATTTAGTCACTTTATTGCCCCTTTCAGCAACCACCTTCAACATGCAGATATTAGAATCTGCCCATCTGCTCTACACATCAAAAGGCTGTGTATGTGTTGGATGCAGGCCCCTACACTTCCCCTACATAACCTCACATTTAGGTTAAACACCCCAGCATTTTCTTGGAGCTGCTTTAGCTATTTCCTGGTAACAGTCCCATTCCCAGTATATAATTTGCAACAGCCATGCTGCTTCAAGGCAGCATGAGCCACTCATGCTAGCTGACCTCAGTGCTGGGGAATAGCTACAAGCATGGTCAATGTAAAAAGACAGGATTTGGCTGAAGATGAAGAATTGACATATAGGAATGTTTTTGTGAATTTAATATGAAAAGCTAAGGACAAAGTTTTCTGAGGTAGAAAGTTCTGATGCCATATTGATATACAAGCAATAAGGAGAACATGATTTGCCAGCTTCCTTTTAGGAAAAATATCTCAAACTCAGATTTCTCCATGGGATATTTATTCTTTTACTGCAGTATTTTACATCAAAACCTTACCATTCACAAGTATATTATGCATTTTTCTGTGCATAAATTCCTTTACAAAGAGGCATATTTACCTGCAAATGATGCACAAGGCTCCTTCAGGTATTACAGTTATCCACTTCTAATTGGAATGGGAACATGCCATCTTCTGCAATTATGTGGTACATTTTTTAAATAGTGACTAATATTTCATTGCCTGCTGAAAACATCTCCAAACCATAAATACTGGAGACTTCTGAGGGAACAGTGGTAATCAGCACCATAGACACAACTCAGAAAGATTCATTAACGTTCCCCCTCGATTCCTAGGCTGGTGTCTGCATGTATATATCATCACTGAGAAGGAAAAAAAAAAAAAAAGGGCAGTACTTCTTCTTATCCTGGCGTCTGACACTTCTCGTTTCATATCTATTTATTCTCCCTGTTCCTTGCTTCCACCAAAACTGGAGAAGTTTTCCTTCATCTCCTACAACTCTTTCCTTGCTGACAGTGAGTCTGCCTGTCCTTCCAGAAATGCCTTTTCACATCTGGCCTTCCAGAAAGGATGACAAGAGAACAAAGGAATAGGAGAGGAGGACAAGATGTGTGCCTGGGCTTTATTGTGAGATGGAGTCAGGAGGCATCTCGGCTGCTGGACACTGGAAAACACTCTCTTATTGCTTGTAAGCAATTCATGACCTTTGTGGCCTTGTGAAGAGAAAGATGAGAGCAATTCAACTGAGATTTCTATGCATGGAAAGCAGTATGCTGCAATTATATTTTGCCCATGTTATTTAGGAGGTGCACATCCTCCTGACAACCAGCCTTTTCAACACCAGTACTTGTTAAATATTTCATGACAGAAATATCAGGACTTTCTGATATAGTCACATCCATTTTCTTGTTACTCTGGACAGACCTTAGTGAGAAAGGTTAAGAGTACAGTAACTCCATGTGAGGAGACAGAGGCAGCGAACAGTGAGAATCACTGCTAAAATAGGACAAATCAGAGGTCACGTTTGGTTCCCACTGTCACAGTCCTTTTGGTCAGAGTGGTTGTTCAGATATAAATAAGGACTGAATATGAGCTGAATCAGTTAAAAGCTTACTAATGTGGAAGACAACAGGAGTTGTCTTAATAACACCATGGGGACCAAAACCCAAGGTCTGAGCATCAATAGTGATGAGAAGGTGCGGTTTTATCTGTTTCTGGCTTGCACTCAGTGCCAGCTAAAATAAAGTTTCCATCATAAAAGTGATCCCAGGTTTTACAAGTAAATGGGTGAATTCATGGGTTGGAATTTCAGAATCAAAATTGTAGACTTAAAATACAGCATCTGCCGGCACCTGCATCACCTGGTCAACCAGGCCTTTTTGTTAAAAGTCTAGGTGATACCTTAGAACAGTTCCAGAAGCTAGCTGCTGTAGTGAGGCCTTATTTCTGTCTCAGCTGCTGCTTGTTCCCTAAGGGAATGCCCCTAGGCTACCCCTGGCACTTCATCCTTTCTGTTTACCCACTCGCTCATCCAGAATTCACCCGCCTCCACATGGTGTTCCTTGGCATCCTTGCTAGCACAGAGCTTGCAGTAGCTCTAGCTTTGCTTGTCTCTGCACACAGTGAGAGAAATGCCTGCATAATGTAAGCCAACACGCAAATGCCCTGCCACCTGGCCAGAGGCTGTCTGCAAGGCACTGCTAGAGAGATGCCAGAGCTTCCACACTGTCCTACTGGCTTTTCCCATCAGGCAGCTCATCGCATCGAGGAATCACACTGGTTTCGTCTGCTCTCGTCTGCTGTCCCCTGCAGTTTGGCAGAAGCATCCTCTGAAGAGACCTAGCAAGGGATAATGCTTGTTAACTCCTCCTCAGATATCCTTGGGTCTGGATGCACTGAGGTGCCATGGCAATGAGAGCAATAAGAGTGTCTAGACAGACAGACAGACAGTAGTCCCACAGCTAGGAGAGAAATTTTGCCAGCAGATATTTTGTCAAGTTAACTGTTACGTGTTCAGAACAAAAGAATATGGGAATATACAACCCATATTTATGGTGAACTTAATGAATGCCTGCTATGATAATTCTCATAGGATACCACAGAGCCTCTGGCAAATACACAATTAATAAAATACTTTAAAAATTAATATTACCTTTAATATTTGACAAGCTGTGTTATCAAAAGGGCTTCTCCAGTAGTATAGGGTTTTCTCAGTAGTGACGGGTAGCCAAACTCATCTTCCAGATCACAATTCATAAAAGGATGGAATTAAATTATCTTAAAAGACTGTCTCTTACACAACCTATACTTAAAAGTCACCACAACCATTTCTGATAAGGATTTCAAAGTACAAGATTCATTTTTATTATAGATGTTGATCAGCTATGCACCATTGCCTTCTGTGCATTTGCCTAGATAAAAATAAGTCTTGAATTGACTCAGGTGCAGAAATTAGGAGTTGCCTTGAATATGTTTGTTTGCTTGTTCTCCAGCATAAATTATGTTTGAACAATAAGGGCATGGCTCTCCGAGGTCTGAGCACCTGCAGCTCACATTCCACTCAGCTGGAGCTGTAAATGCCAAGCAGCTCTGAAAAGCCGGGGTTGTAACTGTTCCTTTGGATGAGATTTATCCAAACAGTATTGATCCACAACTAAATCTCCGTGCAGGGCTGGCTTTCCCTTTTGGACTTACCGTCTTTACTTAGAGGCCTGGATGCTGTGTAAGGCATTCAGAATAATTTTGTTTAATTAAGACTGCAGTGAAAGGAAAGAAAGGAAAAGATGTGCCTTGTTCTGCAGTACAATAAAAAATAAGTAAATATAATTCCAGTGAATTATCCATCACCCAATGCAGAGACTTCTACTTAATCTAATCACTGGTTAATTAGATTGTCTGTTTTGTTTTATCAAATCTACTGTAACAAAATCATCTGCATTTGCATTGTCCTTTGTTTTGATGATTATCTATTATTAAAAAGGTCATTGTCAGGTCAACATAGGCCTGTATTTGTTTTTTAATGCAACAGAATTTCATATTACATAAATATCTCTCTTCAGAACCCAATTTGAGGCCCAGACTTTTAGAGCTATGTAAGAATTGAAGGATCTAAAATCTAAGATTTTCAAATTAATTACATGCCTCTCTCGTTTACAACATCTCTGACAACCTGTGCTACATTCAGTGGGGTATTTCTCAGACTCAAAAAGGCATTTCAATGGGGAGTGAGGAACTTAAATGGAAAATACATGTAAGAAAGGGTTTAGGTTCAGTATTTCTAATTTAGAGCCAGTTCAGTTTCCACGTGGTGATCTCAAGGCAGGCCGTGGTAGTGCAATGCTGCTGTGCCTGCAGCTGAGCTGCTCAGATGATGTGTTAAGTGGTGGTCATCTGGTTGCTCGTCTGATTCTCTAGAGAGCAAGTCCTACTTTGGCTTTCACTGAGATTTAGAGATGTTTCACCTTCCCTTAAGTTAACAGGTATGCTTACCTGATGTAGCTCTCTATCCCAGCTGCCAAAAGTGAGGTGGTACACAGGTTAAAGCCAGCCTAAAAAGCAGGCTGTTCCTGGGTAGTTTAGGATGGAAAATGTTATGGCCTACTGTTGGAGGGATTACGAAGCCTTGGTCCCGTATTGGCGTTATCTTAGTGCACAGAGGACACCCTCAAGCTACTCAAGCTGGGATAACTGATAAGCAACCAGACCTGAACTGGGACATTGAAGGGTTCAGAGGACCTGAAAACAAGAATAGCAACGACTCCCTAAATTTTCCCATGTAAATGTGAATACCGTGGCATTCACTGCTTCTCTCTAAAGTCCTGTTCAAGACCATGGTAAGTACATGAGAGAAATTTCCTTATCTTGAATTTGTGAGAGCTGGCACTGGTGATAAGAGCAGGGATAGTATAATAAAGTGTGCTAATCTCATCACAGCAATCCTGCTGTGCATACTGCTCACAGCCAGCTCTAGGTATAGGCAAAATAGGCAGTTGCCTATGGCAACAGACTGCTGGTGAAACCAGAGTGAGTTCGGGCTCCTGCAGTGCCTTTGTCAGTGTGAGTGCCCTGGAGAACCAGCCTTGTGGCTGTTGCTGGAGGAATCAGGACATGTGGGGCCATGGCTTTTAACAGCAGTAGTAAAGATCTGAGGTTTTCCCTGCAATTGTTGTCATCCACTCTTTGCTCCCCTGAAGCCCCTGGCACAGCAGAGTGGAAAGAGTGACTCTCCAGGACCCTTCTGTGGCTCTACTGATGCTCTTTTGCAACAAAATTCAGTCCTACCAGCACTGCTGAGATGTCTGGAGCTGCCCTGGCTCTGGCTGGGATAAAGTTAATTTTCTTCCTAGTAGTTGGTACATTGCTGGGGTTTGGATTTAGTGGGAGAATCGTGTTGATAACACAGTGATGTTTTTGCTCAGTACTTCTTGCCCTAAGAAAAGGTCTACTCAATTTCCCATGCTCTGACATCAAACAGGTGCACAAGAAGCTGGGAGGGAGCATGGCCAGGAGGGCTGACCCAAACTGGCAAAGGGATATTCCACAAGACGGAATACCATGTCCAATACATAAACTGGAGAGAGTTGGCTGGGTTCTACTGATCGCTGCTCAGGGATGGGATGGGCATCTGCCAGTGGGTGATGAGCAGCTGAATTGTGCATTGCTTGGTTTTCTTAGGGTTTATTCCACTATTTTTAATATCTTGCATTTCATTTATTATTATTACTCATTATTAACAATTATTGTATTTCAATTATTAAACTGATCTATCTCAACCCATGCGTTTTACCCTTTTTTTTTTTCATATTCTCCTCTCCTTCCCATCAGAGGGGAATGAGTGAGAGGTTGTGTGGTCCTTAGCTGTTGGCTGTGGTTAAACCACGCCAGGAGCTGACTTGGATCACAGGAGATCTGCAGGCTTAGAATTCCCTGGGGCAGCTTGAGGTCATCCAGACTTATGTCTTTGTGGGCTTCCCAGAGCAATGGCAACACCAACACGGGCAGAAGTCAGGAAAGTGTCATGCAGCAGCAGGAGAAACAAGTCAGACCTTGCAGAAGTGTGCAGATGAAGATCCAACAATTTTTCATGAAATCGTGCCAGAGAGCTAGGGATGTTTCTGTGCCAGAATAATGCAAACACGCTAAATGAAGAAGAATTGTTGCTGGGTCATTCAGGGAGCTGAGTCAAAGCCAAAACACACCAGTTTCACATTTCTAGCCCATTTAGCAGCATTTTTGACCCAAGCAGAGCCTGAACATAATTTGTGCTGTAAAGTCAAAACCATTCCTTCCAGTGTTTCGCATTATAAAGCAATATCTTAAAAGTAATGATTTCTTACTCCATCACTGGGAAGCATAGGAAGAAGTGCTTTTTCTGAAGGATTTTATTCCAAGTCTCATGTGCATGTGTGTCTGTGTGCCTTTCTGTTTACAGAGCACTGAACTCTATTTGCTTTGTTGCTTCATTACCAGAAATATTATCTTCTTGCAAAACAATACATGTTTAGGAAGGGATTTGGTAACAGGGTGAGGTTGCTCAAAGTTTATTTTTTGCTCTTGTTGCCAATTGCTGCTGATGCCCGCTGCTTAAGCAGGAAGGCTGATTGAAAAAAGGCAGCTCCTCTTTTCCATGTCCGTAAGTAATTCACTGCTTTTGGCAGTGGACTGCAGAGATACAGCAAGGGCATAAAGTTAACAGCCAGACACATACTGACTCACACCTCTCCACAGAGAATCTCCTCCTGGGCTCAAACAAGGTGAGGTTCAGCTCTGCCTCAAAGACCTACTGGTGGGTGTCTGGGGATATTGCATATTCCCTGCCTTACTTAACATGCTTTCCATAGCTGTGCAGTCTAGGATTCCTACTCCTTGTCTTGCCTGAACCACACCTGCACATAATGTCCTGATGGCATTTTTTTTTGGCTTTTAACTGCAGATTATTTTGAGTTACAATGTTAACCCAGAGCCAGCAGAAATGAGCAGCCCCAAAACTGGTTAGAATTGAAAGGAGGGTCAACAGCTTGTCAGTCAATGATTTAAAATTCATCCATGCTGTTCAGTGTTCCTGGTTGTTCGCTCCTAAAAACTGTGCATGGGGAATTTGATTCATTTATTTGTGTCACCACTTTGGAACCAGTAGTAGGGTTGTCATACCTCCAGCTTAGTTAAGGTGATATTTTTTCTAGAGACATCTTTTACCACTGCCCCAGGTAGATGTATTCTCCCTGAGGTTGTGCCTGTTCATTGAAAGCAGAGTTATGCCAAGCCTCAGTCCCAATGAAGTTTTCCAGCAAAACTGCCACAGCATTCCTGAAGCAGTGGCTGTGGAGACCTTTTCACAGAGATGCTTTTAAATTTGCTCTTATCAGTATTCATGGACTGATGGATCGAAGGCTGGGAGGAACCACTGGATCATCTCTTTTGACCTCCTTAAGCCCTTAAATGTCATCACTTACCCCTGCATTGAACTCATGTTCAGCTGTAGAATATATTTCAGCAGGAAAGGAAAGTTTCCAAGGGACAGAGAATCCAGCCCTTATTGTGGTGATCCCCCCCTTGGCTGTAAGGAGAATACCCTGCATTGTGGCAGTGCCTTGGGGATCTGTCTCCAGGCCTGAGGCCCAATTATGGTGGCCCCACTATGCATGATTTCAAAAGACAGCTGTTGCCCCAGGGAATTTGGAGACTGTAAAGTATATGTGAGGCTTGATACCAAATAGAATAGTGTGCAGTTGGTTTCAGGATGCTTGGCCAAGTGAGTAAAAAATTAAACTATACTTCAGTGGCCAGAAGTAGTTTAGAACTGAGAGCTGAAACACATCAGGCAGACATGAGGTTTGCACAAATGTCACAGGCACAAGAGGAATGGTTCAGAGATGACAGTTGCCCTTAGCATGGTGGTATCATTTATAAATCTAAATAAATAAATAGAATATGAAGAAGAAATATAAAATAATAATAAACGGGGAAAAATTCAATCAAGTCCCTGAGGATTAAGAAGAAAAAGTAATCTTGCACAGAGCTGGACTCTGATCTTTTTCTGAGCTCCACGTGCCTGCACTCTCTTGCAAAATGATAAATAAATGATAAATAAATGATAAATAATTGAAATAAACAGCAGATGTAAGGATTTTCAAAATGCTGAATAAAATAATCTCCAACATATAGAAAATATTAGCATAAAATATAAATATTTCCTTGTATATATATTTATAAATCTGAATAGAAAGAAATAGAAGGAATTCTCTTTTCTTATTTTAAATTCTTTTTTCTACAAGCAAGGAAGATACAGAGAGAGAGCAAGAAAGAAAAAATGGACTGAGCAAAATAACATAAACCTGTCCTTGAATACATGCTTGAAGGTAACTTAGGGGTATATATCATCTCATTTTTCTGAGCAATAATTTTTCCTTCTGCATTACTAATTGGAACGTTTGCACTTTTTTCTCTTTCCTCTAGCATATCTATTGGGTTTTCAAGCTGTCTTTTTCCTTCAAACTAAGAGAAAAATTAAAACTCTAAAATTGTTACGGGTCTCATACTTCATTGTTATTTGCATCTCTCAGGTGAAGCGAGTTTGGTGGACTGCCTTCTTCATGATTCTAGTGTGAGATGAGAACGAGGCCTCTTATTTTCCTGGCTAGCTCATCTGTGCAAGCTGATAATTGCTGGCTCTTGGGAAGAGCCACATGTTATTGCTTGGGGTGAGAAGCATTCAGCCTCTTGTGTTTTCCCCTTGAAGTAGCACATTTTGCTGAATTTTAAGCTGGTGTTGGCCTAGCTAATAGCTACTGCAGTAAAGCTTCAGCCACTTAAAATACTCTCAGATCTTCCAAGGGGCTGGGTTGGTGCTTGCTGGTAAAGATGGTACTGATTGGTGCTGGTAAAGACATTATCTACCCCCACCACTTGTACCCTTCATCACTACAAGTCACAACACAAAGATCCAAACTGGAGAAATGACGAATTAGCTCCCCAAAAGCTAGGTGGAAAACTAAATTTGGTGAAAGGATCTTCAAATTATTCCACATGTTGTTAACATGGGCATATACAAAGGATTTCAGTTTCTTGGGCTGTTCCTGCTTGGATTCAGCCTTCAAGGCTGAGATGTGCATTTGTTGGTACATCTCTGCTCACTCAGATTGCTTCCTCTAAATTCCCCATGGCTTGGCAAAGGGTCTATGTGGCCCTGTAGCAGCCCCAGTCAGGCAGACATACACCCTTACTGCCTTTGAGGCAGGCAACAGCAGTGCTGCTGAGGAAGGGCAGGCAAATGCAGGTAAGTGGGGAATATCAATGCTAATTGTAGTGCATGCTAAAGCAGGAGTTTCAGTAGAAAATCTCTGGCCAGTTGCTATGCAGGAGGACAAGCTGTTCTGTAATATTTCTTGCTCAGATGTGATGGATGTTCAAATGTTTTTACAAATCTCTGAAGTCAGAAACAATATTTAGGATAATCTATAAACTGGCAGACACAAAAGGCTCCGGGAACAACTGAAGGAAGCAACTGATAGATCTGCATTATCCAGCACAGCACAGTTCAGGAGTCCCATTAGAGTTGAGGGCCTACAGGAATGGTGTCTCTGATTAAATGCCACCAGCTGTCAGTTAACCTAAGATGAAGATTAGCAGGCGGGCAGAGACATCCCAGACAGGTCTGGAAGGAATCCATCTGGACCTGTCAGTCCAGGCACAGCTCTGCCCAGCCCTGTGCACCCTCCCTGGCCATATGCAACCTACCCAGCCCTCTGCAACCTTTCCAAGGCTGTCAGTGTGGCAGAGTGTGATGGACTGGCTTTGTAGAAAAGCACCTTGGCTCTGGAAGTACACAGCTGTTTGCAGTCATGGTCTCTTCAATTCTTCATGCTCCTCCTTAGCATGTCACATACTCATTGCCACGTGCAGCGGATGGGGGACAGGTCTGTGCTGAGACACCCCTTCCTGGGCTTGAGACAGGGGAGCTGGAGCAAGGACTGAGGGACAGGAATGTGGACTCTGGAGGGGTCTCTGACAGAAGTCCTGTGCATGCCAAGGAGCTTCAGGGAGAATTCAGCTCCCTTCGCTTGCCACTGCAAGAGAAGACGAGAGAGTGCTTAGGAGGCAAGGCCATGACCACTCTGGCTGCATTACATGGCACACAAGAGACCTGAACAACACACTCGGAGCCCCTCTTCTCCTCCCAGATGCCTTTACACCAGTGTAACTCTGAAGAACTTGGTGGAGCTACATCTTTAACAGCCAGAACAGACAGTCTGGACCCCTTGAGCAACATAATGGGGGAGCAATAAAGAGGCAGAATTACCTGTGTCAGAGGAGAAGACAGGTTAGTGGTCACCCCTGACAGTAATAAGAGAGTAAGAGGCTTCTGCTGAGACTTCCTCCCAGGCTTTCCTCATCAGAAGGGCAAGGCCTGTATTACAAAACCTTTGAATATAAAGAGGAATTAGAGTGAAATTACAGGCTCTCGGTGACCTGCCAGATTTTAAGTGTAACTCTTGGGGAGAAAAAAAAGTAGGGAAATACTTCTTTTCCCTATAAAATTGAAATATACTAAGTAATGGTATATGTCAGTCCCACCAGAACTCTTCACATTTCCCTTCACTCTCAGACTTCTGCTTAATAGGCTCCAAACACAGATTGCTTTAACAGCCAGTATTCTGGCATCTCTTGGTGTTATCTAGAAAATGTCAGCAGCTCAAATGCAGAATAGAAATGTGGCTTCAGTTTTTCTTTCAAGCAATTTTTTTTTGTCCAGTAGCTGCAGGGATGATGCCTCAAATTGAGAAGTAGCTACATTAAATGAAATTTGATAAAAAGAGACATCCAAATTCCAAACAGGTTTCAGATTAAGTTGTTGAATATGTAAATTTAGAAACATAAATTTAAATTCAAACCACAGGGTGAAAAAAAAAAAAAAAGAGCAGCAGCATTTTGGCTGCTTGGAAAATTTAATACAAAATGTTTTCTTCTTTTTAAGGGTTTCAAGGTTCCAGAAAGATGGAAACATTCTGATTGTTATATAGATACATCTTGGTCAAATTTAATTTAAAATAAAGTAAAATAAAATTCAGTGAGGTACAGACTTTCTGTACATACGATGCATGAACAAGCTTTGTGACTTGCTAGAGGCAGACTAATACAACACTTCAGCAGTAGTAATATACATCTTCTGCTCCTTTACTTTTCAGACTTCTCTGCCCTGTGTTCTTAAAGTCCTGTTCACTCTGAGGGTTTTGCAGCACAGTTCTTTACCAATTTTCAGCCTTCCTTCATTTTGTTGTGGTCCCCTCGTACTGCATGGTTTGCTTGGGTCCAACAAGGACCTGAGTTTCTGGCCCATCTCCTGCTGTCTCAAGCCTTGCACACCTTTGGCAGCTTTGAGAAGAGAAATTTCAGGAGTGCTTTGCAAATCCAGACATCTGATGAAAACCACACCTTTCTGACTTACTTATTGTATAGCTATAATCTTAAAATCAGGATTGCCAAACTGATGCTTGTTTTTCCTCTACATGAGTTTCTACTTTCTTCCCCAGTTTTTCCATTATCACAAATCGTAGAATCATATAGGTTGGAAAAGACCTTTTAGGTCATTTAATCCAACCATTAGCCCAGCACTGCCAAGTCCATCAGTAAACTGTGTCCCTAAAATGTCTATGTGTCTTTTAAATACCTCCAGGGACAGTGACTCAGCCACCTCGCTGGGCAGCCTGCTCCAGTGTTTGACAACCCTTTCTGTGAAGTATATTTTCTTAATATCCAGTCTAAAACTCCCCTGGGAAACTTGAAGCCATTGCCTTTTGTTCTATGTTATTAATGTATTATGTTGTCTTCAGTTCAGTCTTCCCACACCACCTCTAGATTTTGGCCTTTTCATCATTATAATACTTTTCCGGAAGATCGATTTCTTTTGCCATCAACATTTACTTTTTCATTGCCTTTAATTTTGGCAGTTCTAACTCCCTGAAAGTAATTTAAAACATTTCAGGTCATCTTTCAGACTTATCTTTGACCACAACCCACTGCTCTTCATGATTTGGTCAAAATTTCTCACTTCTGCATTTAGGGCTTTTCATTTCTTAACTTCACCATTTCTATTTCTATGAATAAATTATGGCACTGACCATGCCATGTCTTGCAGAATGGTTCCAGCCTATTCTGCCCATCAGTTCACTGTTCTACCTAAAAGAGCCATCTTTTTCCCACGTTGTATTTTGGATTTTG
Source organism: Brachypodius melanocephalos (assembly GCA_013398615.1). NCBI lineage: Eukaryota > Metazoa > Chordata > Aves > Passeriformes > Pycnonotidae > Brachypodius > Brachypodius melanocephalos. The sequence goes on from VZSR01003807.1 coordinate 37,118,466, forward strand.
GGAAAAGCTCCATATCTTCAGAGGTACTAATACTCACCTCTGCATAATATCTTTTAAAAAATCAAAACACTGCTGTTGTTATTTGGCTCAGGAATAGCTTCTTTTCCTATGTTTTGCACTCCAGCTTATTTTCACATTCATGCCATTTCTCTTCATTACCTCTTTGCCACAAGTCATTAACAGTGAGATCAGCAACAAAATCTGCCACCAAAGAAACCTCCAAATTCTGCACCAGCTACAGCATCATCAACAGCAGGTTATCCCTCAAATCATATCACAGATGCTTCTGCATCTGTGTTTCTACCATAGAGCCTCAAATCTGAAAGAAACTGCCATCACAGAGTGATATCACTGGCTGCTACCAAAATATAGATTCATTGGTGACAAATATCAGTATTCTGCTGAAATCTGAATTTTAAGAAAGAGGAATATGTTTGATTTTTTTTATCTTTCATTTAGACCCATTAGAAGAAGAAATAGTTCTGGTTTTGTACATCCACACAATCTGAGTGTTAGTCATAATGTTAAAAAGCCTCCCTACCAAAAGATATGCAAGACTTCCCTAAAAATCCATCCAATGAATACTTAAGTCTGTTTTTCTTTCTTATTCTAATAAGGTTTAAGGTCATTCAGTCTTCCTGTCCCCATTAAAATATTGTGCATATTACCAAAATATAACTGGCACTTAAATACTATGCTGCTATTGCCTTGAGTCAAACAGATATGCAAAAGGGGCGGCAGGAATATGTGATAAAGCCCATTTTGGAATGGAAACTAATGCTTTCTTTAGCACTAGTCTAACTCAGAGGGCATTTTGGATTCAAATTAAGGGACTGTCAGCAGCTGCTTATAAAATTAGATTCCAAAAGTATAGTGCAAATCTAAAACTTTAATTTCTTGCAAGCAGCTGCAGGGAATCTCTTACAACTCCAGTGCTGCATGGAAGCGGAAGAAGGTCTGACTTTTGTTCTGTAAATATTTACCTTTTCTACCACTTTCATCAGTACGCTGTTTTTTGGATTAAAAGATTTTGAAAGCAGAAAGTAATTGCTGAAGAATAATAACTTGGCATTCTTAGGTACCTGTCAGAAACATAAATTGGCTTAGTAATACAGAAAATTGGCCAGAGGGCAGAGACTTAGATACTAGCACCCTTATTGGAGAAATCCAGAACAGGTTTTATTATTTATGATTGTCTCTGTGCGTGTGCATGGGAGACTTGGCAATGACATAATCTTGGAAGGCTTTTTAATCAGCTCAAGAAGCTTAATTTAATACCAGAAAATGTATCAAGGACAAATGTTAAAGGAGCTGGCCTGTCAGTCAGCAGGCAGCTGAGGAGCTGAAGGACAGCATGTGACATCATTAGGCAGTGAGTGCCAGGACTAACAAATGCCAAGGTGAGGGCTGCAAAAAGCCCACAGGCTAACAACTCCCTGAAGGTAACGAGCAGCTGAGGATCCCTCTGCATTCTGTGTCCTGCCCACCACTGTTACTGTGCTCAGAGACTAAGTTAGCTCACAAGGCAGGATCCAACAGCTAAGCTGCATTCACACATGACTAAAGGGAACCTTAGTGGTAAGGATGTGACATGTGTAGCTTAAATTTATGGTTCATCTGCTATGTGAGTGGTATCTTGAATGGAGTCCAACAACTCTTCCATCAGCTGCATCCATATGCTATGCATGTGTTCCCTGCTAAGCACATCTTTTAAATTTAGTCCTTGTGGGTGCATGTTCTACACTTTCTCCATGTTTGTAGCTTTCATGCACATTCTTTAGAAAAATACTCCTGTTCATTCAAAGGCTGTCCTGAGCTCTTCAGTTGCTCTCCAGCCATTCAGCTGTGACCTCAGCAAGACACCTCAGTGCATTCCCTTCACGTTCCTTCCCAGATGCTCCTTGGGCTGCACTGAGTTCTGAGCACCCTGGGGAACTGCTAGTGCTTCCCTGCTCCTTTGTTCAGAGGTTGTGAACACCCTGTTGCTGCTTGCAATGATGTTTGCCCCGTTTGAAATTTATAGACTCTTAGACAGAATGATCTGAATGTTGCGACAAGCGGGTTTTTTTTCTGGTGGATTTTAAGCCTCATTCATCAATTTTTTATAAGTGTTTAGCATCAACAATTTTTGTCACATTTTTGCCATTCAGTGTAACGAGAGAGTGTTTGTATCTATGGAAGAAATTGTTGCCATCTATGGTTCTCTCCCAAGTTTCCAAAGCGAAAGGACCTTTCCTAGATGAAACTGTGAGCCAAGCAGAAATAGGTGTCAAACTAGCACAATGGCCCCCACACAATGGATCATAAAAACCTTTTCTCTGGCAGGCATTTGTTCCCAAGTCTTCTTCTGGAACAGAACATACTGCCCTACACATCATCGAAGAACTTAAGACTCAAGAAAAGTAAGAAAATTAGAAGGGAGACAAAATATGAAATACTCCTCTCAGAGCCAGCAAATGTGGAGGAGTGATGCTCTGATATTAAATCCTAGTGCCATTTTCAGGCTTGAGAGTTCAGATTTATGAAAGAAATGCATAGCACTTCCCAGAGGAGGGTGGGAAAGGCAAAACACTGAAAATGTAATGAATCTGGACACGAAATTATATTTCACATAAAAATGTTATGAGGAAAAACAAGAACAGCGAAGTGCTAAAAGGTATTGTCTGTACATTCAGGAACTGAATTGTAAACTAACATTTGAAAATTGAATAGTGGTAAAGCTTAAAAAGCAGAGGGATTAAGAAATCTGCTGCAGCTCACATGGTAATCTGTGCCAGAAAAAAAAAGTACAGAATTTGGATGTCTTCTGGTTTTAATGACACACGCTGTTTCCTCTTCCCACAGATAACCCTACTGATGTTGTCGTCTTGCAAGGAGAGGGGGAATTAAAAAATAGCATCTATTCAAATATTTAGCACTTGCCCACAGTAGAATTCGTGTTACCTAACTTCAGCAGACTGAAATTTGGAAATGGTATTCATCTGCCCAAATTTAGATTCCCACAGTGCAAACGTCAACAGCTGAGCGAGTCACACTGACTCCTTTATAGGCAATGGAGAGAAGCAGGCACTTCTGATGCGTAAGCACATCTCATCCTGAAAAATATGTCTAAAACAGACCTAGAGAATCACATGTAGAAATGGCTTTTTCTCCATCAACTATAAAGAGAATCCAGACTGTTATGATTATGATACAGGCTTTTAAAGTTTAGCAAGATCGGTTTCTCTCCTGGTGTCTCATCTAAACTGGTCATTCTTGGTCCCTCGTCATGTTGGCAGAGGGAAGCTGTCACTTCCAGAGATCTTGGTCATCTTGGCCATCTCCCTGAGCTACAGACACCTAAGAGAGGTGGTATGGGCTGCCTTCCAGAGGTATTTGCTGCTGGGGGGTGGAAGCCTCTGGGATTGCTGCAGAGTGTGAGCTGTGAGAGGACTCACGTTATTTCAGCTATTCTTCATTCCCATGTCTATTTTTGTGGGTTTAAAATGTTGTCTCCAGAGATATGGAAGGCTTAGAAGGACAGAATCAGAGAGGACAAGGGGGCTTCAAAGATGAGTATACTCTAAATCTGAATTATTTTGTATGTATCATTTAATCCACTGCTTTCCCTGAGGTTTTCCCCTTCCTCTGTCAGTAGCTACCACTGCTGATGTTGGTGAGAAAGAGCATTTATTCTAATTTTTCTTCAGAGGTGCTGTGTTGTGCACAAAAGGATTTGAGACCTGTGCCAAAGCCAGTTTGCCTTCCTCTCCCAAGGTCAGAACATTGCTCGACCAAACATGCACTCTACACTTGGGAGAAAATGCAAAAAAATAACCAAAAAACCAAACAACTGAGGAGGCACAGGAAGGCACGGAGATGAAAAGGATACCAAGGATAGTAAAACTGGAAATGGCTTCTTTTTTTTCCCTCCATTTTGTCCTGTATGTGAAATAATCCCTCAATTCACAGTTATTTCATCCCTCTCAGATTCATGCAGGGATCCTTGGAGTGTGTAAATGGTGGGCTGCAGGTTTTTCTGCTCATTGCACTGCCTTTTGCTGCTCTGTGCCAAGTGAGCCGTGAGGTCTCCTGCTGATCTCTGGTGTGGCTGCACACACACACGTGAGCACTCTCACACAGAGATCACCATCTCAGGAAGGTGCAGTAGCATCAGGTGTGAAGGGATTTTTCATCCTTGCAGGTTCTGGTGGAAACAGCTGGCACAATATACACCTTGCCTTTGCTTTGCACTGTCTCTCTCCAGAAAGCCATGTTCAGAGGCTCGTGTCTCTTTTTTTCTGTTCAAGCGTATTTTAATTGCAATTAAAACTACCTACTACCTACTACACGCAAAATGGATTCTCATTAGACAGAATTTTTCCTAAAACCATCCAGATTAAGCAGTAGCAATTATTGCTCATGCCATTAGGCTTAGACAGTCACCAGGGAAGCTTTGTGAGAGCAGGAAGAAGATGGGAATCTCTGCTTTCTGGTGCAGGGACTCCCCTTTTGGTCTGTGTGTGCACAGCCCTCAGCGTGGGGACCAGGAAGTATTACACTTTGAGGTTAGAGATGGGAAGGAGCTATTTTTACTTTGCTCAGTGTTCCTACAGCAGTTCTTTGGGGCATCCTCTGACCCCAGCACGGGGAGGTGGTAAGATCAGCAGGCTCCCTGAGGTCAGCACCAGCCAGGCAGTCAGCAGCACTGTCAGGCCAGTAGGTGAGCTTGTAAGTCACACAGCAGCCTCAAACCTCTGCTCCCCAGTCCTGCTTTCACATGCAAGCCATAGCAGCCCTGCATGCTGGACTCCCTGCTCCTGAGCCATGTGAGCCATCCCCAGAGCCTCCATTCCCTATCCCCAGCTCCTTCAGGCTTGCTGCCTGCTGCTTGGACAGCAGCTGAGCAGCCAGCAGCTGCTGTAAGGCTTGCTGGGGGAAGGGATCCTTTCTTTAGTTTTTCCAGGTCCTTTTGTGCTATCCCTGTTGGCGGCACACCTGTCAGGCTGTCTGCCTCCAGGGCCAAATTGTAGTTCTCGATTAGCCCGCAGCTTATGCAGGAGCTGAGCTCTCTGTCAGCCAGCTCAGGGTCTAGAGGATATCTAGGGACCACTCAGGACCAAAGTTAAGTCCAAAGTCAGGACCAAACTTAGAACTGAGCTTCTACTGCATGAGAGGGAGACATTAGGAAGAGGATTTCTAGAACCTTAACTTGGTCTGATTTTTCCCAAGCAACTTTACTCAGTCTGACCCCAAACTGTTCAGCCAGAGTTTTTCAGCAGTGACTCGAACAGGCTGAGGATGGACTGGCAGCATGGGAGGAGCTGGCTCTGGGTTACTTTCAGTTCTGCCAGCCTCTGAAATGGGTACAGGGCATCAGAGGAACTGCTCCAAAGCACAGCATGACCACCAGACCCAAAGGCTCAGCAGAATTGCTTACTCTGCCTCACCATCCTCATCTGTTCTCATGTTGACACACTTGGGATGAACACAAGTACAAAACAGAGCAAACTCAGAGAGAACAAAGGCTGGAAACAGGCTCCAAGAAACTGCCTCATCTGCTTCCATGGCAGTTTACACCTGGATCATCACATATTAAATATGATGGCCATTAAAGTCTGTTCAGGGCATTGGTGATGTACTGGATGAAAAAACCCACACATGCACAGTGAGAATTAAATCACTGCCTGCTTGTTTCAGGGGAAACACCAGCCCTGTGTTACAAGAAACAGCACATAAATATTCTCTCTTCACTGCTGCCTGTGCATCTTTTCTGCTTTCCAAGGTGTGACTCTCTCCAAGTGGAAAAGGCACAGCTCTATGGCATCCTAAGGCATTTCTCTTTCTGCAGTGCTGCTCTTTGCAGATTCACAAGTCAGATCTCAAGCTGAAGCTCAATCCTTACTGCTAGCCTGTGTCTCTGCCAAATTTATATGCTTGTCTTTGTCAGGGCAGCTTCTGCGTTTGCAGAAAGACCATTGCCCTTTCCAAGTCTCTCTCATTTCTGTCCTTCCTGACTTTTTAAATCCAGTATCCGTAGATTACAAAGCTGGCTGCTTGCTTGTTCTGCTCCTCTGCTTGCAGGACACCTAATAATAGCACTTACCTGGAACATTCAGTTCTCCAGGAACAGCACAAACCCTGATCACCACACTGGATTTGTGAAGGAGTTGAATATTTGGTGCTGATTTGTCAGAAGGATAGGGAAGGGTGACAGCTCCCCCTTCTGCTCTGCCCCCCAGTCCCTGTCTTACATTCCCACATGGACATTTTCACTTGTCCCCAGTTCCTTCACACCACACTCCTGGGACTGTTGGTGTTACCCAGGAGCAGGCACTTTTCTGTCTCACAGTCCCATGCCCATTGCACATCCAGGAGATTTTTATGCCATATGATTCCAGTGTGTATTCCCAGTATTATTGAGCTTAGCCCCAGCGCACAGCTGTGATACTCAGAATGATGTAAGAGTAATTTTATGGAAAAGTAAAGGAAAAACTAGTGACTACTAAATATGTAATCACCATGGGGGGGGGGGCAGGGCAGAGGTAAAGCTATCCTCAGGACATTCAGAGGATTTCCAAATGATGCATATCCCTCTAGAACATGATGCAGATATATCAAATGAAGCAACCGGGGCTAGTCCCACCTGGGATGAGGACTCCCAGTGAGGTACATCTTACACAGAATATCTGTGCACACATTCCTCCCCTTCACTCCCTAGATCATCTTCCCTCTCATCTCAGCCTTAGCAAGTGAGATTCATGAAATCTGGAAACAGACTGAGTAGTGAAAAATAAATAAAATTGTACTGCATGTCAGCAATGTTCCCTGTTATTCCCAGAAGGCAGGTAACAGGTACTACATAATCCTGCTGACATTAATAATTCTCGCATTCTCCTCCATTCCATCAGTGCCATGAAACTTGCTAAGTCTAACATGAAAAAATCTGAATGTGATGGACTGTGCTGAGATTGTGCAGAATTCTCAATATTCAGCTGAAAATAAACTAGAGCCCTGATGCCAAATCTGCAGTGCTGATGACTTTTCTTCCATCTCAAGCAGAAAAAAGACAGATTTCTCTTTGCCTGCTGAAAGTTAGTCATATAATCCTCTAATCAGTGGAGTGTTGGTCTATCATTTGCAAATCAGAATAGATGTCAAGAGAGAAAATATAAAAACTGAACATTCATTGCTCATCCACCATAATCACCGTGAATATATCATTGTATCTGGGAGCAGAAGTGCCAGGTTAGTTTTATTTGCAGGTCGGTTCACGTCATTTATCTTAAACCTGGCTAATGTCTCCCAGCCATTTCGTCTGCTGTCAGATTGGTAGCCTCTGGGTAGATCTGACTCTTCTCTCTCCCATCATACATCCAACATATTTATTTTTCTGCAACTGGACATATTTTGAATCTTCATGCTCAAAGTCAGCTGAGAGACACCTCCAGCCACTTCTGGGTTGAGAGCATCACAGAGTAGCCATCCTAGGCTCCACACCACTGCTCTTTTATTCTTCAGCCTCTCTGACACATAACCTGCTATCCAAAATCTTTCTGAACAAAATGCATTTCCTAGACTGTCATCTTCTCTAATGCTCTATTTAAAAGTCTTTCTGCTACTGTCCAACCACAAAATCTCTCCAAACATAAGAGTAATCATATCCCTTTTCCCAACTTTCCTCCAATTCCTACAGATTGCTCCAAGTGCTTCTTGTCCCTTTCATTTCCTTTCCTTGTACTTCTCTTGGGACAGCATGTGCTGCAGGGAAGGACTTACACACACACATGCTTCAACTCTCACCAGTGAGATCTTCCCCCTGATTTCACCTCCTTCCTTACTACTTGCCACATGCAAAAGATGAGCAAATGAAAGAAATGACAATGTAAAACCCTTCTCTGGGTTCCCCTGTTTGCTCTGTCTTTAACTCTCCCAAGAGTACCTAAATGTTACCCTGACTATCTCCAGATTTTAGTCTGCACCCAGCATATTTGTTCTGAGCAACAGAGAATGGGGAGGAACTTAAATCTGAGTCACCAGGCACACTTTCAGATCATCTTTGGAATTCTGTCTGCATGTTATTCTGTAAATATTAATCTTTGTCCAAACCTTGTAGGTGCAACCACGTCCTGCTGGTGTCAGAGAAATGGAAAGCAGGAACAAGCAGAGTAACAGGGCTCCCACATAATGATTTTTTGTTAGCCCTAGGTCCCCTCCAGATATAACCACACAGGAGACCCCCACCACACAGAAAGCCCCAACAAAGGAGGTGTCAATGTGCTTCAGACACCTATCCCAGTCTCCTTCTTCCCTTTGCCATCCCTTCCCTTCGCCATCCCTTCCCTTCATGGACTCCCTCTCTGTCACAGGACTCTGGCTCCTCTTCAAATCACACCCCTCCTGACAATGTGAAACCATAATGGTGGCAGGCTCAGGGTTATCACTGAGCATTCCTGATAGTGCAGCTGGTGCCTTGACAAGGGCAGTGGATTTTGTACAAGTCCAAGCCATTGTTTCAGGCTGCCAGGAGCGGCAGGAAGCCTGCACAGCATCAGTTACGCTCTGCTCACATTTGGGGGTTAATTTGTAATCAAAAAGGCTGTAAATTCTGTTTCCTTTTTTTTTTCTTTCCTTTTAATGACTGTTCAGATTCTGCAGAAGCAGAGGGCTTCACAGAATATTGAGTTTTTCAAGAGAAAGAAAGTTATGCCATTTTCTTGCACCAGCCATGATGTCTAGTGCTGCTGAGGGCTTCATCCAAGTAAAGATAAGACAATCTGCAGCTTTCATGCCTCTTTACATCTCAAAATTAACAGAGTGGGGAAGGAGAAAATTATATCTTGCCCTAGTGGTTTGTTTTAATCCTGCAAACTATCTTGATAACCCCATTCACAGCGGATACAGAGCAAGAGTACAGTGTTTTCCCTTTATGAAGGTGAATTTATAAAGGTAGATAAACCAAATTATGCAGTGAGTTGACAGGGCAGGTGTTTGCCACCTCTGTCCCAAAGAGGTGGAGATTGTGAGGAACAAGCCTCTCTCAGCTTTGCTTTCTCAGGGGCCCTTTGGCTGTCCCACCTCCTGGCACACTGGACAGAGTTTCTCAGGGGCCTCCAGCTGAAACAGCTGCTCAACTTCTTCTGTTCCCACAGCCAAATCAAAAGTGGGGCCAGGAAGAAACAAGATATAGCCATCCCATGTAGAAAAGGCAGTTTTCTACAGGGAGAGACACAGGAATCTGGTTGCATGAGCAGCCTTACCAAGCCTATGGGAGTAGAACATGGATGAAGATTGGCTTTGGTTTAAGACACTAGGAGCAAAAGAAAATGCCAGTCAGAGAGGCCCTGCTGGATTCCCTCTGCTGTGGGGCAGGCATGGCTCCTTCCAGGGCAGCTGGAGGTTCCTGTGCCTCCAACATTGCAGTCACTGGCACTGGACAGGAAAACTGAGACCAGCAAATGATATCCAACTCCACGCCAGAGATCCAAAATGGATTTGGAAATAAGCTTTGCCTAAGGGTGAAGAACCAAGGAGACATTTTTTATTTGGGGATTAGCTCATCCTTGCAAGACTAAATCTCAGACAAACAGCTTCTGGAAGGTCCTAAGCAGGGACTGGCATGGAAAGTGTCTGGAGACATGGCATGGGCTGATCTCTGTCAAACTGGACTTAATGGTAATTGTAGCCACCTACTTTGTGAAAAAACAAACAGCCAAAGTAATTCAGGCACCAGATAATTCACAGAAGAGAAAGACCCACACTGGTGTAGAAGGCAGATGTCAATCCATCCGTGCCAACCTGGTACCCCACATCCACAAAAGACAAAATCAATTGAAACAGACACAGGAACATGCTACAGGAAACAGGCAGCCTCACTTAGAAGGAGGAGGAGGATCTTGCCTTGTTAAATCTGACAAAACAAAAGATCTGATTGCTGCCTGTAAACATATTGGGGGTAGACAGCAGGGAAAGAAAACAGCTGTTATGCTGAAGGACAGCACTTGCACAAGAACAAAAGGGTATGAACAGGTCATGAATACATTTGTGAATATGATTATGAGACATGGTGCCTACAACACCAAAGGATTTGCTCTGGTGACCAGGACACCCCATTGGTTTTATGTTGTAGCAAATCCCCTGGCTGTTGGTCCTGATTAATTTTTCTGATATTAGCTTTATGCTTCTTGTCGGCTAGTCATTTTTAACTCCTCAGGGTGTAACATCCTGGTGTATTTGTCATAGGAAAGACATATTTGGAGCAAGAGTACCTACTCCAACACCCCTGCTCACACCCAGAGTCATGTGGAAGGCAGCAAAAGCTCTCCCAGATGTTGGTGAGAGAAAGACTGGGAAAGGAAAGGGAAGGGACTGCCTGCATCACACTTCAGAGAAAAGGCTACACAAACATTAAAAACTGGGACAGTTGTTGAAACTGTCTTACCTGTGGGGAAATATTTACAGATGAATGAGGTCCATAATTATGAAACTCAGAAATTCTTATATGAGAACACATGTGGAAAGTTTTAGCTCTTGGTATAGATGTGACCAAGGTTTTCTGGTTTTAATGTTGTCCTAGGCAGGCTGGGGATGGATTCTGTCCCCACTGGATTGGGAAGCTTCTTCCTGGCTCGCTGCATCTTGGATGCCAAGGCAATGGAGACAGAAAGGAGTCTGTTGGCTGCTTCATTGGATATGATCCTGTGATTCCTCCCCTCTCTAATTTTTATGCTCAGGGCTCTGGGGAGGCAATGTGCTGCTTACTGTAGTTCTGGACTCATTTTCTGGGCAAAGAATCCTGCATCAGTGACACATCAATTTTACTTATTTTGAGAGGAAAAGAATGTGCTTTTCAATGTGGGTTTCTTTGGGCTGCAGAAACTATAAACGTCTTCATTTTTAAGTGTCAGCCTTGACATGCACAGCTGATTTAGACCTCAGTGATAAATATATCTGCTCTGCTATGTATCATTTTTTGGGGAGTTATAATTGAATTAAAATTGTATACTCTGTGGGCAGGCTGTGATAGGTAATTAAGTTTATTGATTATGCCATGGCTCAGTTTGTCAGACGTACAGCGCACCCTGCACTCTAATTGCTATTATATATACACTGGACAGAGCTCATCTCAGATGGTATAAACTGGCATAAGGCCATTCCTTCAGCGACAGCTTTCACGAGCCTGGGACTTTATGTTACTGCTGAAGCTGTATAAGAGGATCATAGGCAAAACAGATGAACCTCGTCTTGTTTGAAAGTGATATAAAATTATACATTTATCTAGATCAGCAGCCTGGTGGATTTAATGGTCCATAAGGTTCCTCTCTAAACCTCGGTTGATTTATAGATTCGCATGGAGGCTGTACTGAATTTTCACTTTCTAATCTGAAGCAAAAATTGCCTTTGACTGAGGACCACACTGAGCACTGAGCCCTAAACTCAGTGCAGAATCATTTGGGTTGAAAATCATTAAGAACTAATTATTTGCAGAGCACTTCTTCTCAGGCAGTGCAAAAAACTGATTTTACCTAACCAGACACAGCTCTTCACAGAGTAATAAAATGCTGTTTGATGGCAGTGCTAAAAAGTAACAGGGAAGACTAGGAATAACGGGAAGGATAGTAGAAGACCTGAAGGAGAGTCAGTGGACTCTCTGTAGTGAAGCTTGGGGAAAAGGAGGTCAGAGAGATTGTGGGAAAGGGAAAGGCACTTGTGTGCAAGGTGTTTCAGAGGGACCATTGTAGTGAAGAGGTGCTGAAAGGAATTTGAGGTGCTCAGAGAGCAAAAAAGCACTGCTTTTGCCATCTCCCACACCTCTGATGAACATCATTTCTTCCTGGGGACTGGTAGGCTGCACCTATTAGGAGAGGAAGGAGGAAGGGTCAGGTTGGGACAGGGCCTGCAGGGAAACCAGTATAGAAGGGCTTCCTGCTCCTGCTCCAAGATATATGGGCTGGCAGTGGGTATTGCTGCATGGATCCTTGCCTCCTCCACTCAACCTGCCCAGCTCTGCCTGTAGCAGAAGCCTGTGGGGCAGGCAGCAAGGCAGGAACCTCAGGGCAACCCCTCATATATTTCCACACAGAGATATGGCAATCTAATTTCCATACTGTATTCTCCCTCTAGGACCAAGCCAGCCCTCATCATACCACCCAGGGAACACCAGCAAAGCCACACAGTGTGTGTGACCACCGCAGTCTGGCGCTCCAACAGTCCTGCAGGCTTTGATAAACTTCCAGAAATCCCGAGATTTTGGTGTTTTGTTTTGTTGTGGTTTTTTTTGGGTTTTTTTTTTTTTTTTGGTGTTTTCTGTGTTGTGGTTTTTTTTTTTTTTTTTTTAGCTAAGAACTAATTCATTGCTGTGCATGTGCAGAACAACGGGCAGCTGGAAAAGTCTGATGAGTCTGTGCAGCGCCACTGACTCTGAGACCATTGTGTTCCTCCACGATAGGTGTGGCCAGGTACTTGTTCCTCAGGTCTCTGCTTGAAAACAGTGCAATTCATTACTTTCAGGAGCATGTAGTGGCATTGAAGTATGTAACACAGCAAGCACATGAAGGACTTAACCCCACAGCTTGTAGGAGTTGCTGCTGAAGCTTGTGGGAAAACCCACATTTTTAAAGTTAGACTTTGCTGGAGGAGGTCTTTTGAGCTGAGCTTTTGAGGTACAGACAAACTTATGAAAATCAGATACTGGGCATCCAGATTTAGTTGACGATACTGTTTTTCCTCCCTTTTAACAAATCTGAGCTGCAGGAACCAGAGAACAAAATAGATTAACTTGTATTGCATGAGACACATATTGCCTCCAAGACTTTACCTTGAAGCTGAGACATATTTCCTATATTAGAAATGGGTCTGAAAATGTTGCATCTGAAATGTGATAATCCAGTTTCAAGAAGAAGAAAGCAGTAAACCTATTTTCAACTATACTAAAAGATTATTTTTTCCTTTTGGCCTCTTTCTCTCCATCCAAATACTTGAGCCTGTTTATTGCTTTCTCCTTATAATTGAGGTTGCTTCTAGTGGCCTCAGTGGCTAAGCACTTCAGTTGTAAAATGTGAACAAAGAGAATATGCCATTAGAGAAGGAGGTGCTGCTGGAAGGAAAGTCAAGGTTGAGGCTATCTCCTCTGAATACAGGACAAGATGCTAAAGATATATCTTTATTATCACACATAATAAAATGCTTTTAAACTTCTGCCTAACTGCAAAGCTGTTCTGATGGTCTATGTTCAAAATATGTTGGAAAAATAAATGGCAATTCACAATTTCATGCTACCCCACATATTTCTGGACAAAGTTTTTAAGTATATCACCTTTCTGAAACAGAAATTGCATCCCTAACTTCTTTCCCCCTTGTGTAGAATGGCTGTTACTGTACAATAAATGGAGTTATCCAGGTCTTTACATGCTCCAAAGGTCTGAAGTGTCCCGAGCTGATCTATTGCACTTTCAGATTATCAGAGCGACAAGATATTTCCTGCCAGCTGTGCTCTTAATGGGACCTAAGAGTTGCTCCTTGTAGTCCTCTCTTCCTGAGCAGCTGAGACAAGAAGATTGGGAGCTGAATTTACTGGATGGTTGATCAGCAGGGTTTTGGCTGCTTTCCCCCTACAGCGATCTCTCAATGATTTACTCAGTCCCAGCAGGAAAATCCATTGGTGACGACCATGGAGGCTAGGTTGAGACTTCTCTGAGGGACCAGAGGATCCTCTTCTGTGCTAAGCACCAGGAAATCTGCAGTTTCTATTTCCCTGACAAATGCTGATGTTAAGAAGGAGCCGCTAAGCTGACACAGCTGAACTTACGGACTGGATCGGCCTGTAATGATAAGAGGGTGGGAAAGTGATCTTAGGTAAGAAGGGCTGAATTTTTCATCAGTCTGGTTTAGCAGTAACAGAGAGGATATTCCTGGAGTCCACTCTGCTTCTGATAGGGTGATGAGACTTCTAAAGTGAATAAATAGAGATGTGCCAGGCAGCAAGGGCCAGGGCACAGACCAGAAGCAGCCCAGTATGAGGGATCTGTATCCCAGGACTATGGGTTTTTTATCCTTTTTGCTGTATAGGTGGGTTATTAGATCTCTTGTGAATGGAGAGAACTCCTCTATATGGTTCTTCTCAACCACACAACTCTTCTGCGTTTTCCTTCTTGTCAGGTTGGATGTCAGGTTAAATTATAGGAGCAATGACGGAAAGAAAAAAAATCAGCCTATACCTTCATTGTTCTGACTTGCTGCCCTTGCTCCACTCTAATATGACCTGCAGACCATGTTGTCCTTTCCTTTGTTCCTTGTCACACTGGAGGTGCAGCTGTATTTGAGATTCTTGGCAGCCATGGGATGGGAGAGGGAAGAGCTGACTGTACAAAGAGCCGCCACTCTTCCAGGTTGCATGCAACATTGTGAAAACACATTTCAGACATTTTTTAAAATGCAATCACTGCAGTCTGAGACCAGACAAGCATAGAAAAATTGGAGCCTGATGAATATTCACCTGAGCAGATGTGACATCTTGACAAAGCCACCCCAGGATGTATCTGTGCAGATGCCATTGAAAGATACATTAGTTGTTCAGTGGAAAAAGTTCTGCTATGGAAATGCAGTCTTCAGCCTGCTGGTAAAGGTATGGCTGAGTGCTTGGGGCAGTCATATTTTTTCACTTGTAATGTCAAAGACAGATTTAAAAGTTCTTGAAAGTCATCTGACAGCAAATGGCCTCTGAGATTCAAGCAGACCTCTCTGCAGTTTGGGAAAATGACATTGCTTTCAACAGTTCTTCAGTCTGTTGGGTACATCACCAGTAAATCTATTCTTACTAAAAATGGGCCCCTTACTACAGAAACTGGAGTTTTCAATTATTTTATAATAGACCGTGTTTCCAGAACACAAGTGCCACAAATATTTTTCTAGAAGAAGCATAGGTTCAGTTCCCCAGTTCTTCCTGCAGGTTTCTCTGCAATTTATTTAAATTAATTTCTTTGAGAAAAATAACATCTGCTACCATTTAATACAATTCGATCTGTTACTCTCTCCCTCTTAAAGGGAGAGTTTATGCCATTTATATTTACAGATAACAGTCTTAATATGGAAATTAAACTAAGCTTGTATATAAAGCACACATAAATTTCAGAAAGGTAAATGGGTTAATAAATGTATTTTAAAGGTTCATTGAGTTGGCAATCCCTCTCAGAACATTTACAATAAAGAGATCCAAGTTCTTTCTTTTATGTAACTTCTTGTTTTCTAATAGCAGTTTAATAAATGGTCGAAAGAGAAATACATAAGCAGAGAACTAAGAGCCGATGGCTTTTTGAAAATTTTTCATAAAGTGCACCAAGCTTCACGCTGAACAGTAGAAAATGTAAGCCTTAAACTAAAACAACCACCACAACATGTTAACATAACAAACATAAAATCTTCATTATTTTGTTATTGGATTGCCAAAACAAGTTGCAGCTAAACCTCCAAGTATACCAGCTGCAAACCAAAAGAAAATATTCTTCCCATATATTGACAAGCTACCTCTGCAGTAAATGCAAATAAAAGCATGCATTGGAGGTAAATAATAACTCCGAGGGCCAAGTGCTTTGCAACAGGTTGGAAGCAGTCAGTCTTACTCCTGGCAAGGGGCACTGATGCTCCTCTCCCCCAGCCTGCCACTTCAAAGTGGGGTAAGCCCCCAGTGCTGTGCCTCTATGGGCCAGAATGTACAACATGGGAATGACGGCCCCTACATCAGCCTGTATGTCTCATTCCCCACCTCTGCAGGCAAGCCTGTACTAGGCTGTTTTTTAAAGTATTTTCTGCTTGGACTCTCCTGAAGGATTAAAAAAAAAGCTACCATTTTCCAGAAGTGAAAAGGCATCCTCAGGGCACCTTCCTCCTTTTCTTCCTCCAGGCAGGAGTACAAGGAGGTAACAAGTAATTGCCTATTCATGAGCCAACATGAGTTTTCCAGGGAATGCTATGCTCTGATCGAGAGTACACAGAGAATAGTGGTCATTAGGAAAATATAATCTCCAATACTCATCTCCTGAAATGAACACTTGGATAATAGTTAAACTCCATTTTTACTATCTACAGGTGAATTGCCTCTCATTTTCTCTCATAATTTTTTTCTCATCATGCTTGTATCTGACTTACAGATGAGTCCAATCAGCTGAAATGTATCTTGAAAATAGGACCCTCCCAGCCTTCATCTGTTGGGAAGGCCTGTTTTCCTCAGGATGTGCAGTAGACACTCCTGGGACCCTACAACAGAGCAGGACTAAAAGTGCTCTCTTCAGTCTGGTTGTTAAAGAACCCCACAAATGAATCTAACTGTGATGTCTCATTAAAATGGACACAGTTTTCCCTGAGCACTCCAGAACTGCATTAGGGCCTCTGTTTGCAGGCCAGGGTTAGCTCTGTATTTTAAATGCTACAACTGTGCTGTCAGCCCTCACGGGACAGAGGTGACTGAAAGTAATTACACTTTGCAGAAAAGGCTATTGAACACCAGGGCTACTTTGAGCTGCCATGAAGCAGCAGACCATGCTCATCACCTAGGGATGCAGGCTCTGGGAAAGGCAGAATTTTGGTTTCAGTTGAGCTTCTGGGTGGCAGGTACAGAGTCCTCCTGCTGCCATTATTGCACATTATGGCATGCTTTGTGCAAACCTTGCATGTACTGCAATAGTACTGCTTAATGCTGCTGCTGCTGCTGTGGGTGCCCAGAGGAAGACACAGCCAATCTGACTCCCAGCCCCACTCTCTGCCTCACAGAATTCTCCCCATGAAGTCTGGAGCCACAAACTTGTACCTTTCTCAGAGGGCAAAAAGAGTTCTAGCACAGGAGGTAACAGCGCTCATTGATGGAGCTTTGAACTAGCTTGGACAAAAAGGGACAAAACCAGGTTTGCCAGTGGTGAACAGTGGGATGGTGTGTCACCCACAAAACTTGAGGAAAGGAGCACTAATAGGGTGCCTCAATCTGCTTCATGGGCTGTTGTGTTAAAAACCTAAAGTGTTTTTCCACTAATGCACCTGGCATGAGGAACAAAGACGAGGCTGAGGCTTTGGCCCAGTCCCTGAGATGTGACATCACTGGTATGAGTGACACCTGGAGAGATGAGTCCTGTGTCTGGAGCGCCCTGTTGGATGGCTGCAGGCTCTTCAGGCAGGATGGGCAGGGCCAAAGAGGTGGAGGGGTGGCACTGTGTGTTATAGAAGGGTTAGGATGCGTGGAGCTCACAGCTGACAATGGCCCAGTTGAGAACCTCTGGGTAGGAATCAAGGGACAAACAAGTAATGTGGATGTCATCCTGGGAACTGAGTATAGGCATCCTAGCCAGGATGATGACACCAATGAATTATTCTTTGAGGAACTAAGGGACACTTCCAAGTCGACTGCCCTTGTCCTTATAGATTCAGCTTGCAGCTGGGAGCATCTACATAGCTGCTACAACCCAAGCCAGAAGATTCCTAAAAATCCTGGATGACAACTTTATGGAACAGGCTCTAAGGGACCTGACTCGAAAGGATGCCCACCTTGATCTAATGCTTAGTATGAGAATGGATCCTGTAAGCAAAGTGGAGGTTGGTGGCCGTCTTGGCCACGGTGACCAACAAGAAATCAAGTTTAAAATCTCTGTTGCCAGGAGGAAAAGTGCCAGCAAAACCTCAGCTCTGGACATGAGGAGAGCAGACATCAGGCTGCTCAGGGAACTGGTGAGTAAAAACTCCTGGGAAAATGTTTCTGCAGGTGCTGGGATCCATAATTTCTGGTCACTTTTTAAACATCACCTCCTAAGGGTACAGGAGTAGCAAATCCTAAATGTCAGAAGTCAGGCAGGAAAGGCAGAAGCCTGGCTTGGCTGAACAGGAATCTTCTCTTGGAAATAAGGCAAAAAAGAAAGGTGTATGCCCAGTGGAAGCAAGGTCAGGTGACATGAGAAGAATAAAGAGATGCTGATAGCCACTGCAGAGAGAAATTTCATGTGACCAAAACTCCACTGGAGTTGAAGATGACCAGAACTGTGGGGGACAATAAAAAGAGTTTTTCCAAATATATTAAGGGCAATAGGTAGTGTAAAAATAACATCAGCCCATTACAAGATGAGGATGGTCACCTCACAAACAGGGACAGGGACATGGCAGATGTGTTTAACACATTTTTTGCCTCTGTCCTCATCACAGATGACAGACCAACGGAGTCTCAGGGCCCTGAGCTGGAGGACCATGACTGCAAGAACGATCAGCTTCCAGCTGACCCTGGAACTGTGATGGATCTGCTGCTCCAGCTGGATGCCTACAAGTCTAATGGGACCTGATGAGATTCATCCAAGAATCCTCAAAGAACTAGCTGATGCCATCACAAAGCCTCTCTTGATGATTTTTGAACAGTCTTGGGAATCTGCAGAGGTCCCAGCTGACTGAAAGCTTGATAAATGTTGTCCCAATTTTCAAAAAGGGCAAGAAGGAGGACCCTGGAAACTACACACCTTACCAGTCTCACTTCAGTACCTGGTAAAATCACGGAAAACACTTTTCTGGGAGGTGTAGAAAAACACCTGCAGGACAATGCAGTCATTAGCCACAGCCAGCACAACTTCATGAAGGAAAAGCTTCAAACCTTGTCAAATCTGATTTCCTTCTACAACAGGATAGTCCACCTAGCTGATGTAGGAAAGCCAATTGAAGTAATCTTCTTGGATTTCAGCAAAGCTCTTGATACCGCCTCTCACAGGATCCTTCTGGACAAAATGTCCAGCACACAGCTGGATAATCAAGTTACACCGTGGGACAGCAACAGGCTCACAGGTCAGGCACAGAGAGTTATGGTGAATGGGGTGACATCAGACTGGCAACCAGCCACCAGTGGGGTTCTGCAGGGCTCCATCCTTGGCCAGTTGTCTTCAACATCTTCATAACAACTTGGACACAAGACTTGAAGAAATACTAAGTAAGTTTGCCTCCAACACTAAATTGGGAGGAGCTGTTGACCTCCTCAAGAGCAGAGAGGGCTTGCAGAGAGACCTTGAGAAATCAGAGAAATGGACAGTGGTCACAGCACCAAGCCTGAGAGAGTTCAAGAAGTATTTGACCAGTGGTCTCAGGAACTTGGTGTGATTCTTGTGGTATAATGTGCAAGGCCAGGAGATGGACTTCATGATCCTGATGGATCCCTTCCAACCCAGCATATTCTATGATCCTTTGACTGTATGGTTGGAGGCTTTTTCTGCTCTTCACGTCTCCAATGTGCTACCTTTGGAGCAGAAAATATCAGAGCACCCCTTTCTGTCTTCACAGACATTTCCTTTTCCTGTTGTCACCCTGGAGGACAGGTAACAGTTCTTTCAAGCATGGATGTAATCCTTAGTCATTACTTTGGTAATCTTTGCCCAGAATACATTTGTCTTGGGGCAGAAACATGTGAGATGTTCTAGGCACCCTTCCCAGTCATATTTTTCCAGCAACATGCATAGAATTTAATGTGTTCTTTCCAGTTTACAATGACTGAAAATGAACTGTTTGTGGGTGGTCTTAAATTCTGCCTGTGCATTGCTGTTTATATTTGTTTATGTTATGTTTTACGGCATATATTAGGCCATGGGGATATTTTTAAAAACCAACAATAAAGGCTATGGCACAGGCAGTAAAGTGGTTTATTTATTTCTCATGTCTTCTCCAGTCAATGTCAGCTCTGGTGTGTCCACCAAAAGGAAATGTAGGTCATTTGAAGACTTGGTTTGGCCATGGCACTGCCGGCAGTTGGCTTTTAGAAGTCAATGCGAGGGGCTGCAAAAGGTAGCAATTGTGCCTTCTGGCACTTTTATTCCTTTATTTATGTGTTTTGAGGATGTAAAATCTTTATTTTGTTTTATTAATTATTGTTAATTTTTAATGTAGAAATATCAGGAATGCTGAACCTCCCTTTCTTCATTGTGTTGGAGGCTTTTCTTCCACAGAACAAGATCCATACCGGGGCAAGATCTCTTTTAACAGCAGAAGCTGCCTGGCAGCTGCATCTTTGGGCATTAACGAAACCATGAAATACTGTTACACACACACAGGCTTCAAACACAAAAAAAATATTCAAAACGACTTCCCACTGACTTTAGTGCCTCCTGTTTTTGGCATGTGTAACATGAGGTGCCTTACACAGGGCTGGGAGGCAGGACACTGGAGGCAGTACCCTCATGAATGGGGTTGTTGCACCGATTTTCGTGGAACAACATTTTATGTGTGCAGCCCTCACCCAGCCCAATGGAAGTCCCAGCATGAGAAATCTGGTGTTCCTGAAGATCAGTATCATGCAGTACAGGGTGCAGCTGGGCAGCAGGCCTATAGATTCACATCAGCACAAGTGGACTTTACCCCTGCAGGGAGCACAAGCCTGGCTGGGTTTGGACTCTGTCCCTCAGTAGCACTATGGAAAAAATATGCATCTGAGGGACTTGCCACATTGCACATTCCCAAGGAAGCAGCACATTGACCTCTCGGTATTCTGACCCTACACTGTATCAATGTGGCTGGGAATACGGTGAAATGAGGGTTCTAAGAGGTAGCAAGGGCCAAACCAAAACTTTTCCTCTGCTAGCAACTGTAATATGAAACTAGGAAGAAATACTACTGAAATATAGCAATGTGTCCTTATGTCCCAGGCAATCTCTGATTAAAAACTTAAACTAGAAATTAGGTCATAAAATAAGTTCTACTGCACTTCTACGCCTCCAGTTTGGTGGAGAACATTGGTGCTAATAATCTGCTATGTTGTTCCCACCCATTTAGTTTTATGGGTCTCTCAGAAACAGACTTGCAGAACAGATCTCAGCCGCCAAAACAAACCCTTTCTTACCTCCTCGTCTTAAACCCCACAGCAAGGATAACCTGCTTGGCAGCCTCTGACGCCAGGGTCAACACTTGCAAATGTAGCAGAACAGCTCTTCCAGAATGACAACGGTGTTACCAAACACTGTGTGGGCATTTTAATTCCAGAAGAAGAGCCGCTACCCCAAGACTTCTTCCAGAATAACTATTTTGGTAAATTTCCAACTGTAGGCAAGTCCTAAGCTTTTCAGTCACGACTGGAATGAATCATTCATTGCTTTAGGAGAATGCAACAATCTTGCATATAAAGCATCTAAATCTTTTTGGCTCAAAAAACTGCACAGTCCAGAATTGAAATGTGAGAAATTGCTGCAAATTATAGGTAAAATCTTCTTCACTTGAATAGTTCTCACTTTTGGAAATGTTTTCACTGACATTAAGGCAACTACTCTAAGGCTTAAATGCATCTGAAGCCAGTGAAACGGAGACCAGCAGGTTAATTGCATCAGGGGCTTGAATATCTCTGACAGAGAAGGCAGAGAGGGAGGTGAGTTATCAAGAGGGAGGCAGATAGCAAAACTGGTTAGAAAACTGCATGATGGCAGATCTGCTACGCATCAGGTGGAACATATTTTGTCCTCTGCCTTCCCTCCACAGCATCACCTTGTCCCAGTATGGTGCATGCCTTGGGATATGTGTCTGGGGTGGCACCTGGCCTCTGCATGCTACCCATCACCGTGGTACCTCTCCCTGGCCTTGGTCCTCAGACAGGAGCTGTGTTTCAACATCTGACGTCTCACTGCATTTCTCCCTGTAGTGCCCTGTGTACTCATGCAGCTCTGAGAGCTCCAGCAGTACCTCTGTCCTGCAGGTGGGTGTCCAGGAGCAGAGATGGTGCCCTTGGTGGCAGTGGCTGCTGTGGTGGTCTGGGTCTCCTGGGGCATCCCTGGGGCACAAGGGTGGCTCCCACCTCTATTAAACTTGAAAAGGGGTGATTTCAACTTAATTTTTCAACTGAGTGCTCACTTTTAGTGTATTTAGTCTTGAGGACAAATAAATTAAAGGTCTCCTAGGCCTCTTCTCATTGTTATACTCACTCTAGAACCAGTGATCTTGATGTTTTCAGTCTCTTTGGAAACCTGTCCATGCCTCTGCATTTCCTCCGGCCTTCTTGAACTTTCTTCTGTTTCCTGTTACATTATTTGCGAAGATCGCATATATGTGCACATCTAAAGGTCAATCATATAGTTTATTTACATCATTTTGTCACCATTATCCAGTAACACTTTCCATTTACCATTTAGCAACTCTCCAACTACTTTTTGGACCAGCACTCACCAGCCACTTTCATTTCATTTCATTTCCCTTGATGATTCCAATATATTCTTTCCTCAGAGTGACTGCAGTCAATTATTTCTTCCATTCTGCACCGCCTCCTGGAGATTTTACACTCCATTTCATTTGCCATAATGTTGCCCAGTTATCTTGCTGTGTCAAGACCCTTCTGATATTCCCTGCCATTCTTTCTAGTTGTGACATGTTGCAGTAATTGTATTTTAAAATATGGTATTTTTTCACTATTCTCTTACACTTCATCTACACAATATCAGAACGTGATCAGGCCTGAATCCAAGGAGGACCTAAAAAGGGAAAGAAACACCTGCCATACAGACCTATGAGCCCTTTCGATACAAGCTTCTGGGCTTTTTATTTTGGGAGGGAAAAAAAGGAAATTATAATCTGAGGTCTGTCTGGTAGTGCCTCATGTTATCAGTGCCAAGTTCCTCTTTCCTCAGTGGGTATCCTTTCACATCACTTCTGATCTAATCGTCAGAGGTTTTGTCTGAGAGCCGTTTCTGCTTTTATCTTGTTGCTATAATTACATTGCTTATCTTTTACAGGGACTGCTGGTTTAGAGCACCCTGTTTCAGGGAAAAAAAAAAAAAAAAAAAAAACACAAAAAAAACCCACAACAAAAAAACCCACCCAACATGTATGGCACTAAAGGATCCTAAACAAGAGCTTACTCAGAGTAGCTTGTGGGCTTCTTTTCGTCTGTACAGCTTTGGTCTGTCCCAGTAATGCAGGGCAAACACAGAGGAAACTGAGTAAGATTGGGCGACTCATTTTCACACTCCTCTCAGTCATCCTGCAGAAAGAAGCAGCCTGGCCTGAGAGAATTTAAAAAAAAATAGGAGAAGGATAAAAGAAATTTGGAGAGATTGGATAAAGGCAAAAGCAAATTACAGACAAAACAGCAGAGAGGATGAGGAAATGGTGTTCAGAAATAAATTCCTGAAAAAATTACAATCCCAGCTCAATGTTATTAAGATGTGGGATATCTTTTGACACAGCTTTCACTGATAACACCCAAAATGTGTTTAGATGTATACCTAAATAAATAAAATCTTCCCATTCTCCCTTAATCTCAGATTGTCTTATTAAGAAATCAGATTCACAGAAGATTCTTATTAAGAGCTCATATTCTTTTCAAAGGAGAAAATCCTATTAAGCTACATGTACATCCTAGCAGTAATGTTTGCTTTTAAAGATCTCTCTTTCTCCTACGCAGTCCCAAATCACTTAAGAGGCTTTTATTAAATTTCAGAGTTAGATAGCTTTCCTTTGCAGACAGCCCAGGAGTAGCAAATGCTAGCTAGATAGAGCCAGGGAAGACAGGCAGTATTGAATCAGGAAATAAAATGAAAAGAAAAAAAATACACAAGAAAAAAAAATGCAGAGTTCTCCCTCCTGAACCAACTGACAATATGTTTTGAAATTATACAAGGTCGCTGTTTCATATGACCCTGTTACAAAACAGCAGCGCTTGAAAGAACAGAAGACAGCACCTCAAAGCCAAACAGCACTGTAAGAAATGAGCTGGCTTTAATCACTCAGCAATTTATGGTGACACAGCCAAGAGAATGGCCGTGAGAATGGTCATGCCACTCCAATGATACACATTTTCTGAGTGAACATGGGCAGGTTTTGCTGCTCTTTCACTGAGGTTATAAGGACTTATACACATTCATCAGATAATTTTTTTTTTTACTGGGGGACAAATAAATAAAGATTCTGCTTTGTTACCTTGGGGCAAATCCTCAGTAACATCATCAACCTTTTTAATTCACGGGTGGACTCAATTAATTTGTTACACTGTTTTCCTCATTAGAGGCTTATTAAGGCAGGCTACAAGAACAAATGGCAGCATATGGATTTCTCACAGGCAGGCAGCGAGGTTGAGGCGGCAGCCACTGAAGTGCTGCCCGAGCTCTGCTCCAGCCGTACCTCAGGGCTTTGCGTAGCATCCTCCTCTCCTTACTGATTCAGATGGAGTGGGGCTGGAGCACAGGTCCCAGAGGAAGCTGCTCCGCTGTGTCTTGTGGCGCATGAGGCACTGCGGCAAGGCAGATGATGTAATATCGATTGTTTCTCAGTGAGAGAGGAGGGGAATGTCAGCCCAAGAAATTACGCCTGTGAATAGCAGATGAGGAGGAAATAATGAGAGAATTGGTGGAGTAAATGAAGACATAAAAGCATGTAATACAAAGAAAGGAGCATATGCTCTTAGCCCCATGACCTGCTGTCGTATTAGTGTACAGTTTTAGTAATGTAATGATCATTAAGGCTCTGAGCCCCATTACTAGGAGCATGGAGATTTCTCTTCCTTGTAGAAGACTGCATTTCAGGCTGGTATTAATAAAAACTGGTTTCACATATCATTACACTTCCCTGGCTTAATCATCTTCGAGCGTATTGTGTGCTCAAATGTTGCCATTTTGGGCACAGCAGTGAGCCAGTCATCTTAACAGGTTGTTTTTTCCAGCATCTCAGTACAATACCTTTCAGCATTCATGAGTGCCATCACCACAGCCCTTTTCCACAGATGAGGATGGAGGTTCAGGGCTCTGACACAACCACGTGACAGTTTGCATTGATGGGGTTTATTTCCTCCCTTCAGGTAAATAATACTGGAGGCTTTTAGGTAGCAGCCATAGGAGTGACTGTGTGACACGTTGCATGTCAAGAAAGCCTAGTAAGGAATTTTCTTGCCAACAAACTTTTGTCCCAAAACCAAGAGGGAGATAGATAAAACTTAAATCAGGTGGCAGAAGCAGGTCAGCTGCAGCAGGGTTGGTTCCCTGTCAGCTCGAGGTGGTGATGCTGTGAGGACAGTCTCTCCCAGACCCAGCTGGCTGAGCTCTGCCATGGGAAGCCCAAAGCCACGGGAGCTCTGGCACAGGCAGAAGCTCACTGGGATTTGAATCTGCTCAGCTCATGGCTGGAGGGATACTCAGGAGACAGAGGCAGCTGTTCCTTCTGTTCTGCACTGGGAGAAAAAAAAAGAAATAGGAATGGTTTGATTTTTCCAAGCAATTATTTTTCCCTTTTTTTTCCCTCCCCACAGATTTTCCTTTTCAGGGGGAAAATGACTCATTTTTTCTGTTGAACTAAACTTTTGCAAATGTCAGGATTTCTTGCAGAATGGAAGTCCTGTGTTTTAACCAGTTCTCGGCAGAGACATTTCAAACCAAGGCATCTACAGTGTGTTTAGTTTCCTTAGTTACATGCCACATGCACCCAGGTAGAAAGGACAAGGGTCTGACACAGCTAAGACAGTTCTTTAAACTGAGTCCTTCCTTGGCTTTTAGAGAAGTGAGGAATGGATGTCTACATCCAGGAAGACAGTAATAAGAGTACCTCTGACCTTGCCTGTCCTCATTCCCCTGCTTATCATATCAGCATGTTTCCAGTTTCTCATTTCCATTGTTTGGAGGAAAACAGAGCTGCAAGGAAGGGGATGATTTACAGAAGACTTACTTCACTAATTCAGGCTGTATACACAAGGCTGAGAGCACATATCCTTTTTCCCAGATATGAATAACGTCTGCTTTACTCAGTTTCCTCTCTCTCAAAAGCCAGCCTGACCTTCTGCTTAGGCTAGAAAGTCCTGACCCCACGTTCCAGGTCAGTAAAGCCCTCAGAAATAGTCCAAATCCAATGAGGAGTGTCCTTCCCAGGATATTGCCTTTTCTCAAGGTGGTTCTAGTCTGCTGTGCAACATTTGGGACCAGGTCACCGAAGAATGAGTTACCTTCTCAGGAGAATGGCTGCCCATTCCCATAAAACCCAGAGGCAGTAGTAATTTATAAACCTCTTGTACTAAACCACATCAGTTCTAGCCAGGCTTGGAGCAAGCCAGTTATATTCAACATCTTCTCAGAAGATGGTACTTTGCTCCTAGAGGCTTTTCTAGATGACTTCCATCTGTACGAGAGCAGATAAAGCTGCGAAGCATGGACCAAATGATACACGGATGTTTGCCTGGATCTGCAGCTTTTCAGCAACCTCCTGCTTTTCTGCAGCATGTGAGCAAAGCTTTGTTTTTGTGCTGTAAGAAGACTGACACCATTTGCAGCAGGTGTTGCAATGCATTTGTTTGCATTTGACTGTGTATATGTTATGCTTTTATGCTGAAAGAAGAGGCTGGGTGGCAGAGCAGAAGGCTGCCCAGGTTGTTTTTCTGGTGGTTGTGGTTGAAGTGAGAGGAGAGAGGAGGCACCTGGGAGAGAACTGGCCGTAGAAGCTGGCAGGGCCACCAGGGATTGATTCCCGTGGAGGGTGCAGAGCATGCATGAGTCTCAGGGAGGATGGAGGTAGGTAGACAGAGGCTTGACTTGTAGAGGAGAGACCTGCGAGTCTCCTAAAACTTGCTGGCCACACATCAGGCCCAGGAAGGATTGGTCGGCCAGGAAGGGGAGACAGTGATTTCCACTGCATTTCTTTTTATTTCACCCTTCCCAGGGCCCTGGGCTTCTCTATGTTTGGAGTTGCCAGATTACCACAAAGCCCAACTTTGGAGATCCAGCCTCTGTGCTCTGTGATCCCTTCAGGGAAAAGTCACAATCCCAAAGCTCTGTGTATGTCACCTCAGTGACATTTCTCACCTTGGTGCCAGGTGGGATGCCGGATGCCAGGAGGCAGGACCTGGCTGGATGCCCAGCAGCATGTCCCAGCTCAGCCCACCAAATCATTCTTCCTGCAGATTGCAGGAAAAATCCTCTGCCTGAGGAGAAAGAAACCCCTCTCCCTGGAGCAGGAACTTGTGTACAAACTCCTGTTATCCTGTCCATTCTTTACCTCCTACAGTGTGGAGTCCCTCATCTGCCTTTTTCATGCACAAGAGAAGAAGGGGGTCCACAGATTCCCCCTTCCTTCCTCCGTGGCACAATCTTGTACCCCAAGCCCTCAAAAGCCATCCACTGAAATGCATGTTATTCAGGAAAGAGAAACAGCAACAGGAATGCTGAAGCTGGGACATGGAGGGTGTCCTAAAAGGATTAATCGGCTTTATTTATGTCTCCAAGTACAGACAATTTGTCACTGGAAAGAGGGAGACACTGGATGAAATAAATAGGAGAGAAAAACAAAGAGAAATAATTAGGTACACAGTATGCCTGTGGAGTGCATCTTAAAAAGAGTTATTTGGGACAGGCTGTACTAATGCTGGATTATAAAAAGGGCTGGATAATTTTGTAAGTAATACAACGCTTCCATAGTGTGTGAATGTATCTCAGGCTTCAGGAAATAAGGTACTCAGCTTACAAAAATGAAATCTGCTACTTGTATCATGTGATTATACAATTCTCTGGATCAATTACTATCCTTTTTTTAAAATTTTGCATTTCCTCAGGCCTCGGGTACCACCCAGCACTGTCAGTTTCATGAGCTATTAATGGAGCACTGGTGAGCATCCTAATGGAAAAGATCACATTACCAAAAAAAAAAAAAACCCAACAGAATTGATCTGTTGTGTGTTCATCGATTTAGCCCCTTCCCTGACAGAAGTGAGGCATGCTGTGATCCCACTGCTTGTCCTTCAGGCGTCCATCAGTCTTTCCCTCGGCCGCCCAGCTGCCGCTCACGCCTCTGGCCACAGCAGCCGTGGGAGCAGCGAGGGGCCACATCCTCCGTGAGTGCTGCTGCCTGGGCTGAGGGAACAGGACATCAGCTGGCCACACCAGCCCCTGCTTGTCTCCTGCTGTCAACAAAGAGCCTCACGGTCGATGGTGGCATTTAAAGGGCCACAAATGAGGGCTCCTATAGCAGAGGAAAAGAAAAGAGAGAGAAGGGCTGTGTGTGCTGTGAAAGGTTTAGGAGGTGTGAGTGGAAAGGGGCATTTGGTTGGGGGAAGCTTGGAGTGAGCAAAATTGGGATATAGAAGCACACAGGATAAATTGCAAGAAAGAAAGGACAAACCTCTCAAATATCCAACCATCCAAAACCCTAATGTATTCTTAGATGAATCTGTCTGGCTGCAACAATTTCTGAGGTTGCAGAAATTTCTGCAATACCATTTCTTCCCATAACCCTGTGGAAGAAGCATATTGCTGCTGCCCCACCGAACCTGGCAGACCCTCTTTAAGGAACAGAGTTGCAACTACCTTCACTTCAAACCCTAAAAAAGGAAAAGATAGGGGGAAATGCTTAGCAAGGAAGAGAAACCTGGGAAGGACATGACAAACAGTGGAGAAAGACACCTACAGAGCCATACAGCTTCAAGCCCTCTGCAAACAGAACTGTGTTGGGGATATGGCCAAGGAGAAGAAAATGAGGCCAAGGAGAAGCAAATGGAGCCAAAACATCCTTGGCCCTGAGCATCACTTCCCTCCCAGATCTCTCTCCAGATCCTTGGATTGTGTCAAGGAGCTGCAAAGTCACCCAAGTCCTCTTCATCTGCTCAGTCCTAGCCACAGTGGAGTGCCATGAGTGTGCTGGAGCGGGATAGCTGTTTCCTGTGTCTTCAGGAATAATTTGATGCTCATTGTGGTGTTTGATGTTGAGTTGTCATTGGTTGAAGCTAGGACTACCTCTGGACCACTGGCAGCCAGGCACCTTTGTTAGCAATCACAATCACTTGCGTGACTGCAGAGGGCTTCGGCATGAGTGGCACCATTTGGGCATTTTCTGTCTCCTTCACACACCTAAACCTAGTTTTTGATTAGCTATGACTGGGCTTGAAAATGCGGTTTTCTTTTGTTGCCTTAAATTTGGGAATATCTTTCTGTAAAATCAAAACAGGGCCCAGCCTCCCATGGCTGCCCATTTCTCAAGGTAGGTGGCTTTGAGGGCTCCCCATGAATGGTGGGGCTGGAAGCACAAACAGAAAAAGGAAAGTTTGCACAAAAGGTTTTTAAGCAAAGAAAGCAAAGAGCACAGCAGAGAAATATATTCAGATTAAGGTCAGTCTCAAACACACTTCAGGGATCTAGTCTGAAGCCCTGTGAAGTCAGAGTTTTTCTGTAAAATACAGTGGGTTTTTTGGATCAGGTTCCAAGTGCAATTTGTCTCCTATTTTTTTTCCTAGGTTGTTTCTGTTGGGGTTTTTGTTTTGTTTTGATTTTTTGGTGTTTGTTTTGTTTTGTGGGGTGTTTTTTTTGTTTTTCTTTTTCCTTTTTTTTTTTTTTTTTAATTACTAATGAGTAAAGCCCATCAGCTATAGTGGATTGCTTCTCCTCTCTCTGCTTTCAGGAGCCAGGAAGAGGATCATTGAGCCATATTCTCCTGCTCCTCTGCAGAAAGCAAATGGCTATCCTTGGATATCAATCACTGGGGTAAAAGCTAAGAAATGTTGCCAAGGAAACGTTGTCAGGCCCATTGGCAGTCTCCTTTGTTTAGAAAGTTTACCCATGAGCAGCATTTTATTGTTTTGAAATCAAGAAATGTTAAAATAAAATAAATCTTTGATGGACTAACCTGTTATGCATCGTCTCTAGTGTAACAAACACCCAAAATATATTGCTCTACTTTGATCCATCAAATAGTTAATTCATTCATCATCTTTGAATTAGTAATCTAAACTGGCCTTCTGAACAAATAGAAAGTAGATTTATCATTGGGTAAAATGTGTTATTTCTCCAAGCAGGTAAACATTAAAAATACTTGTAATTCAGAGCAAGAAAAATGAAGGCCTGCAGTGTGTCACACGCTGATCCAGCTGTGAGGTGTGAATAACAGCAAAGTGGCTGCGAAAGCGACAGGGCTGACTTTGATCAGTGAGGTGCTACTTTCTCATTGTGTGGGTGCATTTGGTACCCATGGAAGCAGGGGATTAATAGCACCAGTTCCAGCCAGACCTTGTGAAACAGGTGCTGTACCACACTTCTAGCATGCAGCACTTACAACATCCTCCAGCCATGGACCTCTGATGCCCCAGAGTAGTTTTCCTGGCATCATGCTGCCCATTGCTCAGCACCACCTGGGAGGTGGCAAGTGCCCGTGGCTGTGAGTCACTTGGGTGCAAGCTGGGGGCACCCTGAGTCTCGTAGGAGGCATTTGTGCTTTGGCAAAAGTTTGCTATTTAAATAGGAGGCCGTGCTGCAGGTTTTGTGATACATGGGAATAGAATTCGTGGTGTCACTGTCCTCTCCTTTTACAGTCCCAGAGCTGTGTATATCAGACTCCAAAGGTGGAGGGCTGGTGTTCCATAGCAGTGTAGAAATGGAGGTAAACTTGGATGCTGTCCAGCTCAGAGCCATCAAGGGTGCACACAAAGCCAACTCAGATTTCCCACTAGTTCACTTAACACTATGCCTATTCTTGGTCACTAAGACCTTTGGAGAGCATCTAATCCTCACGTCACATTCATCATGTTTGCATTCCCCCCTAAATGGGAGGGAAGAGGCATTCAAATGCCCAGGAAAAGCTGGGACATGTGCTCATGGTGCAAAGGAAGAGAGGATCCAGTTTTGTGTGAGCACTATAGCCAGGCCAGCCCTGCTCTCCCATAAACCCAGCTGTGAGATGACAGGAGCCTAGAGCTGATGCTGGGTGGGAATGCATCCTCTAGGAGCACTGGAGCCCTAATGGACAATGCTGTGTCAAAGCACAGTCTGAAAAGACATCAGTAAAAAATATTTTTCATACCCAGGTGCTTCCAAGCATTATAAACTTTCCCTCAGACAGAAAGGGCAGAGTTGATGCCTTAATTATTGCAAAATAAAAAGAATAAAATTGACTAATGTGTTCAGGCATCAGGATCAAGTCACAGATCTATCTAGTTTTATCAGCACTTTCTTGGGCAGTGCAGGGGGAGGCCAGTCAGGTGGTCCTGCTGATTAACTGTAATATTCTCTGACTTATATCATGACTTCTGCTTATTTTTTACATTTTTGTCTGTAAGGACAGAGTATTCTGGACTGCAGAATCTTGTGGGAATTACAAAACTAGGGAGAGGAGAACTCTACTATCCTGAAAGGAATAAAGAACAAAAGATAAAGGAAGAAGTAATGACCTTTTCTTCTCTGGCTGACTCAAGGTCCATACAGCACGATCAACCCTGTAGCCAGACAGGCTGCATTCTGTTGGAGGGGATGTGTAGCTAAACAGTGACACCCCTGCACTGGAGAAAACTCCCCAAATCTCACTGCCTTCTGCTAATCTGGGAGGAAACAGCAGCTCACAATCCTACCTGAGACTGGGGTGACTGTCACTTTTGGGGTGCTGTGCCTGAGCTTTCATTAGACTTAACTTGTGTGCCTCCTGCAGTCTCCTGGAGCCAGCTGGCATTTTGGGCACCGTTCAGAGGGAAGAGTTTACATCAATGCTGAATACTGAGGAGATCTTCACAGATAAAGATGTGTGCAAATGTCTCTCTGCTCAGGAACTCAGGGGCCAGGCTTTACTTTCTCCTTTCCTATTTTGCTGCCATTTATTACTTGAAATCCATCATGAAGCTTCCTGAGCCTGATCCAGATCAAGTGGTTTTCCCCAAAACCACAGGAGTCTTCATGACAGCCTGTAGTGAAGAGGAGATACTGAGAGCATTAACCTCAGATGCAGGTCCCTGCCTCCTTTCCATCAGGTACTTCCTCTGCCATGGGTGAAAATCAATTAAGTTTTGTTCTCTGCCTCAGCTTCCCATCTGCAGGACAGCGAAGACAGCCCCTGAAGGAAGGCAACATCAGTGAGGATTTATTCCCAGCCCTTTTCCCAGGGATGAGAGATTTTCCCCTCACAGCAGAAACATTGCTTTTCCATCAGGGCTTGCATTTTAGTCCATTGCTCTGTAAGGGCAGCTACCTCCCAGTAACCTGGTCTCTTCCCAGGCATCCCATTTAAGAGCAGCCACAGCACCCACCTACTGCTCTATCAAGACTCACTAAAGCCGCAGAGCACTTTCTCTTCTATGTTTCACAAAGCAGTCACAGGCACTAAGGACTTCAGCCCTTGGGGAAATGATCTCCCTCTCACAGAGGGACACTGAGTCATGGAGCTGGACATGGACTTCCCGCAGCTGGGTAGGATACCCTAGCCATGGTTGGCTAGGAAATGGACAAACTGCAGAGGACTGTTCATCTCCAATTTCCTTCTTTTCTCCAGGCTGGATGAAAAACTATTCCCTTAGCTGATAGAGGGGAGTCAGTATGTTTCAAAGCTATCATCACTCTGCTCTGCTTAACCACTTCTCCTTCCCCTTGCACACCAAAGTCCCCTTCTTGCCCCTGTGACATCTGCAGGCAGGGAGCACCCACTGCCTGCCAGTGACTTGGTGGCAGCTGGCAGTGGTGAATCAGTGGAAGCTGAGAGCAGATATACCTCATGATCTCACCTCACACGAGGGAAAGCAGACAACCGAGTGTGGCAAAAAAATAACATAGCCCCAACCTGGCTGATAACTGCACTTTCCTAACTTTTGCCACTTGCGTGATGTCTGAACAGCATGAAAGCATGCCAGTGCCTCATGTCTATAATATGGGCTTCTCAGAGATGCTGAAGAGAATTCATAGTGATGCTGTTGTGTTCAGAACAAATGCTTACCTGAATTAGTTGAAAATAGTATGATTTATCTCGGTGATGTTCCCCTCACTTTCCTGTTCCAGCCCCAGCATCATATAAAAGAAAGGAAGTTCCTCAAAGCAGACTTCTTTTCTGTTCATATGGACAGTTAGTAAAACTAAATAAAATGTGTCTCAAGACACTCATCACAGCTTGGAGTGTCTCCTATTCTCTGTCACTCTGTGGCCTTACCCTGCTGGGAACTCATCCTAGAATCTCTCTTGCAATATTCACGGATCCAGCTGCATAAGACTGGGAAAATTTACTTTTCTGCAGGGGGAATTCCAGGCAATGAGCAAAAATGGGATAGAAACATTATGAATATTTTCTTAATCACATTAAACAAGAGGGAAAGGAGCCTATGAAATGCAGCAAGGGTTATAGATCAGATAGGAACAAACCAGATGGGAGAGGAAAATGTGGGGATTCTGGAGAGTGCTGAATTGAAGCATTATTAGCTCCTGACTCCAGCTGAAAGTGCTCTCCCGGCTTTAGCTGGCTTGCAAAGCCAGGTGCTGGTGAGCCAGCTGTCCTCAGCTCCCGTGAGCAATGTCACGGGAGTGGCTGTTCCTATAGGAAATGAAAACTCTAAACTGCGGAGCTGGACAGGGCTGTGCTGGGGGACCTGCGGTTCTCCTGCCACATCAGCACCCGGGGGCACTGCACAGCTGAAATAACAATAGCCGTGGCATCACCAGTGCCCAGCTGAGCAAGGCACAAACAGCTGGTCATTGCCAGCAGGTGTTCAAGCACCAGGAATGATTTTGGGCAGCTGTTTGCCGAAGGGCTTTGCAATCGCCTTTACCCCTGCAGTCCCTGTTTACACCCTGCAAGGCAAAGCTGTTCTGTGATTTTTCATTAGCTGATTGCTTTTACAGCCTCTGAACTTTACTCTTTGATACTTGATCACCTGGACTTTTATTTGCTGAAGGAAGCATGACGTGTAACCACTTTTCTAATGTACGCCAGGTTGGATTCCCTTGCTCTCGCCCGGGTCCAAAGAGAGCCCACTTACCGATGTGTATTTCTGCTTTGTGCTTTTTTCCACGGATCCTGCTCCTTTATGTATGCCAGCGTTCATACGCCACCCAGTGGCTCCCGAGGCGTTGGGTGCGGATCTCACCAGTGACAGTGCTTCCAGGCCCCCAAAACCACTTTCCCATGAAGTATCTTCCCAAAGGCAAGGGCAAGGGCAGCACAGAGCCATGCTCCCGGGAGCTGAGGCAGCAACATCCTCTGAAGCTCTTTGCTTGGTGCAGGTAACCACACCACTTGCTCACTCGTGTAACAGCATCACTTGTTCTGCAGTCTCAGGGTGCAGCACTGCACCCTGAGTTTAGCATAGTTTAGCATAAGCCAATGTACATAAGCCACTTCATGTGCACCCATTCCTATTGCTCACATCCAACATGCACACGTGAATGTTTTGGGCCAAGTCACTTGGGCTTGTGGTCTTGTTCTCAGTTTTCAACCAGCCTTTAGTCAAATTAAAATAAAGAAATATATCTTCTTGGATGAAAATCCAGAACATCCTTTCCCAATCACACCAAGCCATGAGTCCTTCAGTCAAGCAAAAATATAGTCTATGCTATGTCCCCGGCTTCTTACCAGGTCTCCCTGTTGCCTCATGCTGCTGTTCCTGAGCTAAGCAGCCAGCTATGGGGCAAAGTGAGGGGAAAAAAAGAAATTACAACATACAGCTGAGTCCTAGACAACAAAGAGACTTGGATGGGACCTCAGTTTTAACTGAGCTGCCATTCCTGCCTTTTTGTTGGTTTTTCTCCTTCATTATTTTGCTATAAAACAAAGTCTTACACTCTTCACCTACTCTTCAAAAGCCAATGACAAGCACAAATAGCTCTCCAGCAAGATTTACATACTGTGCCATCCTGTTCAACAATAAATTTCCCTGCTGACTCTCTGCTTCTTGCATTCACCAGACTCTGCCAACTTCGTGCTTTAAGAGTCTGGTCTTTGATTTGACATGTAGTTATTGGACATTAGGCATTCATCTCATTCATTTCGCTGTTCCCTGAGGGCATGTTCTTCACCATTTGTTGTCATAATGCTGGAGGGCAAGAAGTCATTTTTCTTATTTAGCCCCTGGTCTATTATTTAGCCCTGATGCTTGCTGCTGGACACCAGAGATGAGATGCCCCTTTCAGCAGAACAGGCACACCCAACTGTATTTGCAAAGCAAATCACTGTAAGCAAGGCAGCATTAGTGGCTGAACTGGGATGGAAAACCTGACCCTTGTAAAGTGATACCCTAATGACAAGCCAAGGATTGATCCTAACAGATATAGATCCCCTTCTCTGGAGGGAATGATCCTGGAGGTCTTACAAAGTCCAAAACATGGAGTTTCAATGTGTGGTTTTACTGTGCCCCAACTGTATCCCCTCTATATGCAGGGCCAGGCAAGAGAGACCTTTGTTTTTACAAGCACAGCAGGATCAGGGTTTTGTCCCAGGACAGCTTTTCACTGGTTAGCACAGCCAAGATGGGGTTCAAACAAGTGCCAGGGGGGAGGGCAGTAGCTCCTCTCTCCAGCTGCTCAGGATGCCTTGGCCCCCTTGGGGTCCTTCAGGGGAGAGAGGGAGTTAACAAAATGGAGAATAACTTTCTGTTCACTGGAAGAGAGCACACGAGGGCAGGCAGCTCCGTTTCCAGGATGCCCTTTGTCTGAAACCCGACTAGCCAAGCATACTGCCTCTCTTTTGTTACCCAAATGTTGCTGCTCCATAGCATTTGACCAACGTTGACCTCAAGCAGATTAGACACAGGCCAGTGCCTTGTGCTTTGGTGGGGCTTGTGGAGGCTCTGATCCCCTGCACGCTTCTTGGGGCCAGCCTCATCGTGGGGCTCAAACACCACTGCACAGCCTGGTACACGCAATTCTGGAACCCTGTGTGCCACACCTGACGGGCAAGGTGGGCAAAAGGACAGCTCCCATCTGGAGAGGAGCACATGGCAGGACTTCATGTGAAACTCAGACCAAATTCAGCTAAAGTCTATCCATTTGCATAGGTACCC
Source organism: Brachypodius melanocephalos (assembly GCA_013398615.1). Lineage (NCBI taxonomy): Eukaryota > Metazoa > Chordata > Aves > Passeriformes > Pycnonotidae > Brachypodius > Brachypodius melanocephalos. The sequence goes on from VZSR01003807.1 coordinate 37,154,128, forward strand.
AAGCATTTGCATTCCCTTCCCAAGCATTTCTGAATCACCACATCCATCTGCAAACACTAAATATAATAAAAGGCCATTGTAGGCTCCATCCAAGCCTGGCTATAATTAAATATATTGACTGATAAATGGAATATCGTTATACCTCTCCATCTGGTCTCAGCAGAGGACCACTGACATTTTGTTCATACACCCTCATTTTTTCGTCTCTTTCAGAACGAGATTTGCATCATAGCTTTTTAATGAGCTAATAGTTAAAATAGCCCCCTATAATTATGCTAGAATAATCCAGCATTATTTCAGCTTAATTATAGGGGGATATCTTAACTATACATCATTTGCAGTTCTCAGTCACTCTAATGCGCAGATGTCTGAAGAAATGACATAAAACACTAGCAAGTTATAAAATATCTAGAGTGGTGCTCATTGCGTCTGTGGAAAATGATCACATCTATTTTCCGTACCTCTGCTATGCAGTCTCCCTGCTCAGATTATTTCCCGCTACCAAAAGAGATAATACTAAAAGCAATGGAAATAAAATACTTCTCTATCTCATGTCATGCTCTGATATTGTTGACTCTTTCATTTTCATATCTCCTTGATCGTCTCATAGATCTTCACATCAACATACTGCAGTTAATTTCTCCAGCATCTCTGGAAGCAAACCAATTCCCAAATCTACTGCCTTCATAGCTGTGACTAGGTTATGGGCTGCCTTTAATTTTGCTGTGGGATTTTGCTTAATTGCATTAAATGACCTGGAAAAATTGCCCTGGGAGCACGTGGCATTGCTATTCACTCCGCTTCCCCCGTTGGAGACTGCTACATCCCAGCAAGGCAGCATTGTTGGAAAAGTCAGCCTGCCATTCTGGATAGACGTGCCTCTTCCTCATCACGTGGCTCTCCCCCCTGGTGCACCTCCCGCTGTGGCTGTGGGATGCCTGTGAGAAGACAGGAGAGGACTGACTGCAAAGTGGCTGTTGTTTGGGGAGGTGTAGCTGTCACCTCTGTCCCCTCACATTCAGCACCCCCACGGTGTATTGCCATTCCTTGCCTGCAGCAGGAAACAATGTGTGTCCTTAAGTATATACTGTCATGTTGACAGGTTTGCAGGAAAGGAAAGATTCACAGGAATATTCCCCTAAGGACTTCTATAATGGGAAAAGCTTGGAGTTTTGTTCTCTCAACACCATTCCTCATGCTGCCTCACAGAGCAGAATTAGAGGGAAAATCTTTCTATGTTGGAATAGGTGAAGGAAAAGGGGTGGTGGGAAAGCTGGTGTCAGCAACCCCTGAGGACAGTGAGAGCCACAAGCACATACACATGGACAGAGTTCAGCAGTGTGGCAATGATGAGAGGATAGGCTGTGGTACATCTGTGTATTTCCGGCCAGGCACAGAGAGGGCCATCAGAGACAGGCTGAAACCACATGGGAGCTTCTGCAAGGCTGCTCTGACCTTGGAGGGTGCTACTGTGAAAGTGGTCTCCATAATGCAGTGAGGTGTAATTTGGATCCTTGAGCAAACTTGAGGAGATGGGCAGCACTGCTCCTTCCAGAGAGGTGTTGAGCACTATGGGAGAGCACTGGGAGAGGACTGCTAGCTCCAAAGGGAGCACAGGCAGAGCTGCATTTCTGTGCACCCTGTGAACCAAGTACTATTTTTAGATTCACTTCTGTCTTTTAACACCTGTGGCTCAGCCTAATGGACAGAGAGATAGTGTATAATAAATGCCATAACCTCCTTGGAAAATACCTCATGGCTTTTAAAGTAATCCCTTGATACTTTGAGAGGACTGCTGTGTGACACTGACTAAACCTCTGGGGTTGGTCATGCTGAGGTAGCACTTCACGCTTGCAGGATGCTCTTCCCTTGCCAGGCTGGCCTTCAACTTTGCTCTTCAAGGCAATACAGGATCCAGAGCCACCCAAGACAATGATCCTGATTATCTGGGCTTGCATCAGAGATGTCCCTCCTTGAGGCACCAACTCATCTTCCCTTTAAAGTGGTAATAGTTGTTACAGAAACCTTGTCCTTATTCCCATCAGTCCTACAACTCTACCAGCATCCCTCTTCCTCAGCAGAGGTCTTGGTCTCTTGCCAGGGGGTGACACCTCTTCTTAACTTGTTCTCTGTGGTAGTTTGCCCTTTCTCTGCCTTTGCAGAGTATCTGACTGGAAAGGAAAGAAAGATTACCCTTTGGGCATCTCACACTCACCCAAATGCTCCAAATTGGCCTTGAGAGAGTTACAAGCAGGACGTTGGTGGCAGAGGGAACTGCAGAAGTTGGTCTCATCCATGCCTCATTCTCACAGAAGCCCTTGACAGGCAATGGTCCAGTGCTGATACACTGCACCTGAAGAGGATTGGTGTCCACCTGTCAGTCCTGCACTTTGGGCTGAGGAAACTCTTTACATGACTGTGTTTGCATGCTAGAAGTGGGGCTGCACTAGCCTGAGATGTCAGCAGAGATATTTCCCTTGAAGACCATCTGACTTTACATCTACCTACTGAAGAAATGCATACTCTAGAAACATCTAGCCTTCCTGTGCTTCTCTTCTGGTACTTCATAGCTACAATGCTATATACTCTTACTTTCCTATACTAGGGAAAAGAGGTAGAGGGCATTGGAGCACTTGTTCATCATCATCTTTTTAAAATTATTGAAAGCAGTCTCATTAAAATCCTAAGTATTAGGAATCACTTCAGTATGCATTTTCCATTTATCCAGGGTTTTGGAAACATTGCTTGTAGGGTGAAGTCCTAAAGGAAATCACCTTTTTTGACCTAATGAACCCATTAGAATCAATTATATTGAGTTATACCAAGCTGGAAGCTGACCCCATCAGCAACTTTCTAAGACCTACTTATGAAAATGGTAAGGATAAAATTATCAAGAGTTGCACAGACCTCTAGTACCCAGAGGTCTGTTTGCTCTGCTCTCTTATTTACATATGCATGTCTTCCTCCTGCAGATCCTTGTTAAACTCCCTTATCTTGTATTTGACTCAAGAGTATCTTCCTCATCTCCCTTGCTGATGCTGAAAAGGCCTTCACACAGGTGAACTGCAAATGTCTGTTTTACACTCAAAAAGTTCTCATGTCCTGGAAATGTCTATAAAACCAATTAATGCATCTTACCAAGGCAACTGACCCCTGTTCCCAGAGCCTATCAATTTCCCAGAGCTCAGCTCCCTCCAAAGCCCTCCAAGGACTGTTCTACACCATGTCTATAAAAACCCCTTTATTATCCTTCCATAGTAGCCATCCTGGGCTGCAGATGATCAGGATTTTCATTCCTTCATCCTTTCTTTAAGCTGCACTTCAGACAGTGACAATGCAGCTGATAATGCTTGTTTTGGTCCAGAATCTTCTCAGCTAACTGCAGGTGCAGGACAGGGGCTTCATCTCCAGCAACACAGGAGAAGAGGAAAGAGGACAAACCTAGCAGCAGAAAAAGCTGCATGTCTTCTCTGCCTCAGAGGGGTAGCCAGACCATGTTTTCAGCTGAAGACCTTCAGCTGTGGCCCTTAAACTGCATAATGAAGACTTAAATCAGTGTAACATTGCCAAAGCTCATCTAACTGTTAAATAGTGATAAAACAAATCATCAGTACCTCCCTAACACCACATCTAATGGATGTGCTTGAAGGATTAATGAGTTGGAGAGCTGGAGGAGCTCTGCCAGAATGTTCCCAGACACAGTCACTCACACATTTTAATGAATTTGGCCAGCAACCTCTCTGGTACTTGCTGCCTTGCATATTCATATGACAGGCTTTTATCAGAGCAAAGCCTTGAGTAAAGGCAGTGTGTCCAGACTGCACACATGAGCACTCCCACGAAGCAGAGTTTGAAACTGGGCTGGGCAGGTGTTGGAGCACACAGTCTGTACATGCTCATGCATGGGGTGAGCACCCACGGCCTGGTTCCCTGATCTGGGCAGTGATGCTGGAGTGAGAAGCAGCAAGTCCTCCTCCAGAGTTCTTTGAGAGGAAACCACTAGCTCAGAAAAAACTAAAACAGTCTTGGAAATGGGCATGCTGAACCATTCTGGGTATCTGGGAGTTGCTGTTGAGAGCACTGGTTCAGGGTGCAGAAGTTTGCTCTCATACCGCTTACCCCTTCTCCGTGTGTGAAGACAGTGTATCAAGGTCATCTCTGGCACATAAGCTCATGATGGTGACCACAAGGCTGTGACAGTTTCAGTTATTTTATCCTTTAGGAATCTGTAAAGAAAGAGTTGAAGGCCAGGTTGTTGTGCATCACACTGAGCAAAGAGAGGGAGATTTTCATTGTCTAATGAAGGCTCCCTGATTGACTTGCACTGGATCTTGTGTTTGTTCATTAATGTCACTTTACTCCACATTAACCTGTTCAAATACTAACCCAACAAGTAAATTGTCTCAACCCTGTTACTTGTCTGATAACACATAATTGTGCTGATTAGATCTTCACTTAATTTAAATCCTTAACTAAATCCTTAATTTGAGGTGAAACTTTGAAGGTGCACTGAACAAATAAAAGCACCTTCTATCAAAGAAGAGTCAGGCTTCCCATGCTCAGTCAATTGACCTTAGAAGCTCATAATGTCCAAAGGCCACAAGTGAGCTTCAGGGCTCCTGCAGGGTTTATGAAGCAGAGCAGTTTCTGTAGAGCAAGGTGCTGGCAGGAACTGTCTGCTGCAACCCTCAGATCCAGGCAGGACACACAAAACAGGGTCTGCTAGGGAAGGAGCCTAGCAGACCAGCCAGCCTTGCACAGGAGGAAAGGAAAAGTTATTGGATCTATGCATTTTCTCAGTGCTGACTGAGAAATCAGATGTTGTTAGAATGCGTGTTCAGTTCAACAACCTGGCAAGGCCAGATGTTCGCTAAGTGGATACACTTCGGCAAGTGCCTGCACATTAAAATACAAACTAAAAGTGAAAAAGTGAGTGCAACTGAAGCATTAAACAAACATTGACAGGACATGCATGAGCACACACAAATTGCCGCGTTTACAGCACAGGATGCACAGAGCTCCCATTTGCATCTGAAGACGTTTAATTGTTCATATGATGCATACACACATTCCCTTTTGCCTGCAGAGTCACGGCAAATGGATATACAAATAGGGGCACATAGCTACCTAAATGGCCAGTTCATCTGCCAGCAGACACTCACATCTGGGAGTGAGGCTGCTTCCAGTCTGCCCCAGCCATGGGACATCACCTCCTGGCAGCATTCAGCTGGTTGTCTGAGCCAACTGTCCAAGTCACATCCTGGCTGCAGCTGCTGGGTGCCCCCAAGAGCTACAGCATCCCCTGACCACTGTCAGCACTGCCCCAGCGCCTGTGAATGCATTTCTCTGTCTGACACCTCCTGTGCTCCTGCAAACAGGGAGGATAAACCAGAAGCAGTTCTTTTAAATGTAATAATTCAGTATTTACACTGCAGCAGTCAGATCCCCAAAATGCAGCAGATATTACAGCAGGGCTCCAACTCCACTGTTCCAACAAGTAATGCAGTATCTGGTCAGCTCTCACTGTGACCAGGCACAAAAGCAGGCACTAACATCTACGTCTCCCACTAGCCTGTGAGGCAGAAGCACCATTGTAATTCTGAGCAAGTCACCAACATGGTCTGTGAGGTCCCATAATGGTTAATGCTTCCTTACCAGGGAGAGTTTTTCAGTAGACTCAGTCTGTACAATGTGTCATTACCCCCTCAGCTTTGATCGTCAATCTGAAGAGCATATCACCTTGGAGATTAACAAAGAAATTCTGGCTGCAAAGCTGCTGAAAAAGCCACTTTGCTTGATTTTCTTTTTGTATTACTCTGTGATTCTCCTTCACAGAACAGAAGGGCAATAAAAATTAATTTCATGATGTAATAAAATATTTGCCTCTGAGGTTTCTGAAAGCTGAAGTACTGGTATTTTATTAGCATGCAAAAATTCATTATGGATATAAAAGTGTGACGACATGGTGTGGTTACTAAACCTTAGAATATCACAGGCTTAGAACAATGTAATCAACCGGATGAAATAACATTTTAAACCAAACAAGTTTACCAACATTATAATTAAAAAGTAATAGTAAGCAAACTATTTCCAATCCGTAATTGTTTCAATCTTCATGGAGTGGGGCTAAAAAAAGTATCATCAGCTGGCCCCAAATGCCTCAGGATTTGGTTTTCAGTTTCAAAGATCTGCCTTTCTGAAGGTTGCCAGATGTTCACAAAGTTTCAGGTAATAACAGGCTATCTCTGTTTTCCAAAGCTCTCTTTCCTGTCCTCCCAAATTTCTTTAGCTCTGTCAAAAACCCTATTTTGTTACCTCTCTTTCTGCCTGGCTTTGCAACAAGATGGAATAACATCTCCAGAACTAAGAAAAGGAGCACATCCTGATGACCCTTCTCTGAGAGTCAGAGCACTTAGCTGGAGGAAAGAAAGAGACTGATTACTTAATGTTACATGTTTTTTTCTTCATTTGCCCACTGTGTTCCCGTGTTTAGGTCAGGCTTGGGATGTGCAGGACAAGACTATGACACAAGTTACTTTATGTTCTCAGTAAGTCAGAAAGATATTAACAAAGTGATTTTTTTCTGAAAAGAGGCTTTCACTGGCAATGGGAAATGTTACAGTACAAAGCATTAGATTGCTGGCTGACAATATAGAGTGTTTATTAAAGAAACTGCAGAAGCTGAAAAATCCTCTGCAAGCACTCTGGTGTGTGGGGACTCATCATCTTGTGGCCTCCCTCAAGGTTAATCAAATACACACAACTAAGTTTTACATTTTTCCTGATTTTCACTGGGATAGAGCTAAGTTTCTTCCTAGTAGCTGGTTCAGTGCTGTGTTTTGGATTTTGTATGAGAACAATGTTGGTGACACACTGATGTTTTAGCTGTGGCTCAGCAGTGCTTACCCTGAGTCTGGGGCTTTTCAGTGTCTCCTGCTCTGCCAGTGAGAAGGGCACAAGAAGCCAGGAGGGAGCATGGCCAGGACAGCTGACCTGAACTGGCCAGAGGGATATTCCACACTACAGAACATCATGCCCAGTGTATAAACTGGAAGGAGCTGGCTGGGAGGGACTGATCACTGCCGGAGGACAGGCTGAATATCTCTCAGGAGGTGACAACCAATTTTCTTGTGCATCACTTGGTTTTCTTGGGTTTTATTCCTGTTTCTCACTCTCCTTTTCTTTACTATTATTATTATTACTACATTTTACTTTATTTCCGTTAGTAAACTGCTCTTAACCCATGGGTTCTACCATTTCTCCCCATTCCACTGAGGGGTGTGGAGAGATAGTTGTTGGCTGAGCTTACAACAGCTTTTGTTATCAGGAAGGTAGTAAAAACAAACCACAAAACGAAGCTATTGTTTTACCAGCAACTGGTAAGCTGGTGGATGCAAGACCTGTGCTTTGTTTGAGTGTTTTGCAGAGGCTGAAATAGTCCTGCATGAGCAGAAATAGCTGAAAAGCTGCTTGAAACACCCAGCAAGGCAAAGCCAAGACCCAGTGTTGTGAGCAGGAAGGTCTCCATATGGTCAAATGCAAACAAGAGAGCAAAGGGACAAGGTTCAGGAGCCTGTTCCAGCACCAAGGCAGGGAAAGCAGATGAAGGAGTCAGGAAAAAGCTGAGCTAGCATGGTTTTCAGTCTGGTCCATGAGCACCCTGTGTAGGCAGAGGTGACTACCCATCACCTCCAAGCAAATCTCATCCCACCAGCCCAGAAGAGGATGGAGATACATGAGAAGGGTGGGAAATGTCACTAAAGCAGTCAGAGAAAGGCAAAGACCCATTAGAGAAGGGTTTACAGAGTCACCATGACCAGAAGTTTTTGGGATGAGAAAGGGATAAAGGCCATGAGCTGTCAGCTAAGAAACACTCTTCTCACCTTCACCCATGCCAGTAATATTCACACCAATGGGGCTTTGTACATCTTTTGTAAATAACTAGCCCAGATTCAAAGCAGTGACAACATTTTGTGGTTCTTCTCACTAGCCAAGCTAAAAATCCAGAGAAGCTCACAGACCAAAGTCAAAGTCAAATTTTACCTTTGTTAATCTTGTTCTTCATCCTAGACTCTTCTGCACAGGGAAGGCTCAGGAAGTCTGAAACACATTCATGTTTTGCCTTTTATATCACAGCAAGTCAAGAGCATTTATGAAGCATGACTGTAAGTAATTATTTCATAGCAATACCACTTATTTTCCTATGGCTAGATTTCCTTATTTGCTGAAAAAAGCAGCAATGCCACAGCATGAGTACCAGAAAATGCTTTTGCAAGCTACAGTGAGCCTAGGGTTGTTGATACCACAGGACCCTGCGTCCCAGAGAACATCTGGTGAACCACTGGAATCCTTGAGTGTTTTGGGAAGAATTAATCATGCTGGGCTTTTTCTCCCTATTCTTAACGTCCCCTCAACCCTGCAGTCATGATGGATGAACAGCCTGGAATTACCAGCAATCATTGAAAACTGTTGTCTCCCCCATTTCACCATGGGCACTCTGTGCTGCCCTTTGTTTGAAGTGTTCAGTCCATAAACCTCCAGGAACATCTAGGCTTAGTGTTTTGGAGGGCAGAGTCATTGTCCAGCATTGCTTTTGTCATAGTGTCCAACACCATGTTTTTTATAGCCAGGCCTTAGTCACACTGACAGCCATGGGTCTTTGGGGTTAAATATTCCTTTGCCAGGTAGCATGAGGATATCTGGAAGACACATACAGAAAGGCACAAGTTCTGGGACCATTCAGTACCCTGCATTTACATCTACAGCACAATCACCTGAAACTGCTAAGGATAGCACTCAGTGACCCACATGGTCCTTTCCAGTCCTCCTTCTTCACTAATCAAGTGGAACTGAGTCACAGACAGAATGCAATTATGTAGTGAGGTTCAGTTAGGCATAATAAAAACTTCCCACCAAAAGGAGCAATCTGTGAACTGGTAGCAATACCAAGATACGAAGCAGTGACAATGCTCAGGGCATTTTAACTGACAATAAAGTGTAAAGACAAATAAAGATTAATACCATTTTGGTCTTCTTCAGTGAGGACGTTCTGTTGTAAGGCAGGATATTTTCTCTTTCATGGTAATGGACCTGCTCTCTCTCATACGACCTCTCCACACAGAAAATTACCATGTGTAATTGCTCCAGCAGAGTGATGCTCTTAATGCAGTTGCTTTTTAGCTAAGATCACTTCTCTGAAAATAATAGATTTTGATAAGTAGTCAGGAGTTCAAAGAAGAGCAGTGAGAAATCCAATGAAACCAGGCCAATTTTGTTACTTTCCAATCTTGCATATGGTTATGACAGCCTATTCAGAGCACGCATGGAGTCCTGTGGGAAGGTTAGTGAAGTTAAATGGGCAGCTGCTAGATGACAAAAACTAAAGAGGTATAAAGTATGCAATGGCTATTACCTAGGCAGGAGACATTAGAACTGTCAACCACCCTGTGCAGAGAACAGCCCACCACAGCCTACAGAGTAATTTTCCCCTCAGAGAAATCCAATTGTAAAGATCACCACGAAAAACTATTAAATTGACCTTGGAGATAATACTAATAGAGAGCCCTGTATTGGCAGAGAGATGGACAAAATGACTTAAAAAGGTCTTTCTTTTTTGTAAAACTCAGAAGAAGAGTTTTGCTATGCATTTTTTCTTTTGTTTGAAAGGCTTGCCTAAGTGAGATTTTTTTCAAAGGAATTTCTCCTGACAGCATGCTGAAAATGAAGACTTTTCTTTGATAGCAGCAAAGTGCACAAATGATTCACTGTAGAGAGAAAAAAAATCAGAGTCAGGGTGACAAAGACACTAAGCAAATGTCAGTGGGAAGAGGGATTTCAGAGAGCTGGTAAACAAGCTTCCCCTCCTAGTACATGCCAACTTGTGAACTAGGACCTCAGGACCTGATTTTCAAGTAAGGATTAATCAAACTTCCACTTCTGCAAGTGCTGATGAGAAACCGTGCCTGCACTATTGCACCGCAAATAAGTTTTCAGTGGAAATGTCAGCAACAAGACACCTGAACTTCCAGTCTGTGCCTTGGAAAGATGATTAAGTAAAGGTACAAAATAATAATTGAGTAGCAAGAGACTTCCTCTTCTAATTAAACTGGTTCTGGATTGTGGAACAGATGGTAAAGAAACGTGTCTGATTTCAGGGTGGAGTCTGACATTGCTTAAGGGATGTAGTTGCTTATGATTGGAGACGACTGGATTTGATAGCCTATGAAGTCACTTTCTTTCTTGTGATTGTGTGTCTCTAATTCTTCTCCCTCTGGAGACAGTTACAAATGGTCCTTTATAAAGTTATAAATGCTTCCACAGGGGAAGGATGGCATAAGGATGTGAAGTCTCTAGCAAATATATGGCACCTGCCTCCATGGTCCGTGCCCCTGTGCACAATGGCAGCAATTGGGAAACACTAGTATGGACAGAATCAGTAAAAGTGAGCATGCCCACTGTCAAGCAGCACTGAGAGCTTGATGTATGATGGTCGTTCAGCTCAGTGCAGCTGTGCCAGCATTGCTTGCCAAAGTGGGTGTTCCTTCTCCCTTTTACCTGGAATGACAGCAGTGAGAGGCTTCCCAACGCACAGCTGTACAATACACAGAGAATCAAGTGCCTCAGTGAGAGTCCTGTATTCTGGGTTCAGCAAGGTACTCCACCAAAGATTTTTCTGGGCTCTTTTTGAGAGGTATGGATGTTTTGGGGGTACAGCTGAAGAAATATCTCAAAGGCATCCAGAAATTAATGACTGGCCTGGATGCCACAGATAGGAGACCTCAGTCATGTCTGCACTTGGGCTTGACAGCACCTTGATGTTTCATTATTGTCCTCAGGCTTGTTGTCAGGCCCATTGCTGTCTGGTCCCACTCATGTTCTGGCCATGACTTGATTCTAACTTGGTCACCATCCCTGAACTGAACAGGACCTAACTGTGCACTATGGTTGGAAGTGAAGGCCTAGCCCCTATCATTTTACACTCCCCCCAGCACCCTTCTGCTGTGCAAAGTGAATTAAAGATATTAGTAAATCCAGATGGCTGGGTGTCAGCTAGAAATGGTTCTGTACAACCAGAGAATGAAGGAATCATTCCCTCAGGCATGGCTGCAATAACCTGCAAGCATTTCAGGTTCAACCCAACCACACCACCCCAATCCTGCTGTTCTCCCACATTTCTTCTGGAGTGATTATTTGCAAGCCTACAGAGAAGGAGAATAGTCTTCTGCTCTTTTGGTTCCATTTTTCAGCCAGATCCACCTCTGTGCCTTTTCCACACACAGGCAGACAAAGCAGCAGACCTCAGGAGGCAATGAGCTTTCATGAGCCCCTGACTAGGGATAAAGTAGGCAGGAGCTGCTAAAACCAGTCGAGCCATTGGAGAACATATACCAGTTTGTGGCTGATCCATTTCCCATTACATTCATGCCAAAAGGCATTTCCTTTATCTTTTGAGCTTTCAGAGAGGGGAAGAGAAGCTAAGCTCACAGCAATTGTCCTTTCATATGCAGGATACAACTGGGTGGTTTTGGAGGAAGTGAATGAAGATGATTAATTATTGCTCACTTTTTCACTCCATCAGATATACAAGGGATATGCCTGTCATGCTGACAGTCTCCCTGCTCAGCCCTCTGTACACACAGCGTGAGTGGTGTGATTCAGTCTCACACACCACCTTCTGAAGGGAAGAAACAGAGCCATGAGTCAGTGGGACATGGTTCCAAGTGTCCTTAATGCAGTAGTGTCAGCCTTATCGAGCAGCACTGAAATATTTATTAAACACCAACAGGGGACCAAGGGTTTTTAATTGGGCAATGCTATCCAAAGAGTCAGAAGACACAGCACAGATCAGCTTAATAAAAATATTTCATTTCAGAATGATCCTTACTTGGCTACAAGGAATTCAATGAAGGAAACAGAAAAAAATTACCTATAGCATTATAATGAACTGTGGGACATCATAATGGTGTGAATTTCTTTTTCTGATACCCAGGTCCCCTTTGTGTATGTACTAGCCAGGAATCACATATAAGATAAAAGAGATGATAGCTATGCCAAGGAAATCTGGGACCCTTAGCTGGGCTAATGGCCCAGCAAGTGTTAAAGCCTCATTAGTAACGACAATGGAAATGAATAATGACTGTAATAAATAATCACTTGGCCTTTAGATAAGATGTATTTTATTTCCCATTGTGTATGCCAGAAGTTAAGAGTATTTATAAGCTACAGTCACAAATGACTGGCTTGTGCTAAATGTAGCTGGGAGTAGGCAGACAAAATTTTCTTGGAAGTCTCTGGGCCAAAATCAGACGTCAGCCACACTTTCAGCAGTACCACTCATCCCCTATCTGCAGGAGCGATATTCTATTCAGTGCTTAGAGTATTTGAAGGAAATGGCTACAAGTGTAGTCATAAAGTTTTACACCATGTCCCTGTTCTTTGAGCACCAGTGTAGGACATAGGAAATCAAGAGGGGAACCAAAAAAGGGCCACAGGGAAGAAGCCTTTCCCAGAATCTGAAGGGCCATAGCTTCCTTGCATGGGAATGGTCAGGCACCAGGGCAGGACTCAGCAGGCTGATGTTCTTTTCCCTTGGACAGTCTCAGTGGAAAAGTGGCTTTCACTCCCACACGATATCCCCCTTCCCACCTTCCCCAGGGAATGTGTGACCCACAGGCATGAGAAGAAGCTGCCTTACAGAGGACTGCTGTGGGCAGTGCTGGGCAGGAATCACGGGGATTTGCTCCTCCAGGTGCTCAAGGGTTTGAGCAGACCAGCTCTGGAGACACACTGAAATCACTGGTCACTCAGTGGTGCTTCAGGACCTGTAAATTCAGAATAAAGCAGAGCAAGAGGTTCCTTAAACTTGTCAGTCAGCAGCACCACATCCTGCAAAGAGGAGCAGTCAGGCAGTACTGCCAGCCATTGGAAAGTGTCTAGCTTATTTCTTTCCACTTGACAGAGTCCAAAACAGTTTGGTAGATTTCATTTTCCCTATTCCCAGGGTTCACTTTTTACCCATGCACAAAGGAAGAAATATGTTACAAACAGACCAGAATGCTAGAAACATTTTTTAAATGGTGACAGGAGTGGGGAAGTGAGGAGCTCTGCCAGCTAGCTGTGGGCCAGTGTTTTTCAGCCTGTGATGTTATTCATCACAGGCGTGTCCATGGTTTCCAGGAAGGTGCAAAAGCCCAGAAGTCAGGTGTAAGTCAAGTGCAAGTGGTAGTTCTCTTGTTTGGCTTTAACATACCCCTTGAAGTACTCCACAGCCCCTCTCAGGGGTCTCTGACCAGCGGCTAAACATTACTGTCCTATCACTGCAGCTATTAGAAAGAAGACAATGTTGCTTGGGAGGCCACTTTCACAGCCACTGAAGCCATGGGGAGCTGCTTTAGGGGCACAGGGGGATGCAGCAATGATCCATTTCCCCTTGCTGGAAATCTGTTATCCCTTTATCTGGAGCAGTGAGGCTGCCCGGTACTCTTGTGTTAAGCTGCTGAAGAAAGAAATGCTCAGCTACTACAAATCAGTGTATATTGTCAAGACAATTTGGACTTTACAGTCCATTTATTTAGCTGTTAAAGGCACTACTGGTTCTTTCGGTAAGCAAAAAGTTTCTACATAAAATTGGAGACTTTCAGCAGACAGCTCTGCCGTTCCTGTGATGACTACACCTATGAAAAAACCCTCTTTGGTAAAGAGGAAAAAGGAAAAGGTCTGTTTGATTAGTGTCTGCAACAATATCATTTCTAGAAAAGCCTAGAAGAGGGGCTACTCAGTCTCAGATAACATTTGCTCTAGTGGCATGACTTGTTGTAAACCTCGAACAGTGAATGAAATGTGAACAGAGACATATTAAAATGTCAAGCTGCAAAACCTACAAGCAACAGGGAGTGCAATTACCTGGAGAAGAAGTGGAAGGCTTTCTTGAAAGCCAATTTCTTTTCTTTGTACCCCTGTTCTCCTTGCAGTTTTGTGCTGCCCCTCTGCTAAAAGCTACATGGCCATCACACTTAGCAGGGGAGACAGAGAAGTGGATGAGTTATGAGCAAAGCTGGCTAAAACATGGAGATATTTGAAACCTGCCTGGATCCTCTGCAACCTGCTTTAGTGCAGGAGAAAGGAGGTGGCCTAGATGACCCCCAGAGGTCCCTTGCAACACCAGCCATTCTGTGATTTCTGGTTCTCTGATAAGCAGAAGCAAGAACTTCTTAAAGCTGAGTATATATTTTAAATGCCAACAAAGTGTGAAGGAAAGCCAGCACATTTCTTATAAGCAACTGTTATAGAGAGATGAAACAACTGAGATGGGTTATGAAAGAGTCTGAAGATGGCAGCATCTAAAGGAAACAGTGACACAACAGCTCTTTAGGCCCCCAAAATCATTCAACAGGTTAAACTGAATGTCTTTAGTCAGACATCATACTAGCTAAAATCTCTAAAAATTAAATCACATCACTGTATGACCTTCCTTCTGACAAGAATTTAAAATATGCATTTTTAAAGCATTATGTTTCTGAAAGAAAATTCAGCTTTTGAGACAAATTATTTACATGAGCAATATGGTTTATGGCAGTCCAGAGTTATTAGAAACAGTACTTTTCATTACTTAAATGCAGCAAAATACACAAATCCCACTTTTGTTTTCCAGAAAATATCTGTTTTCTAAAACAAAAGTAACTTTAATATATTATTAAAAATATATCATAAACTATAACACACATATAATATATTGTATATAATGTAATGTAGCAATAGATAATAAAATGTCATATATATAAAATATAAATTACCAGAATACATTAAAATATAATTATATCATTGTTTTCTTGTTTATGTCTTTGGTTCTTTCTGTAATAAAAGAAGATGTACATCCATTATCCAATTCTTCAAAAGAACTAATTTTCCAAGACAAAAGAGTTGTGAGTGTATAAAAGATCCCCCAAGAAATTCAAACCTGCTGAGCTCCATTTTATATTGTATTTCTCTAAGTCAAAAACATCTCCGGTGAATATTATCAAACTCAGTCTCTGTGAGAGATCCTCTGAGCCAGGTTTCAGCTAAGAAGAAATTGTTTTTCCCATGAAGAGATTGAGGAAGTCATTGAAATCAGAGCATAATAACAGCCTGGTCTCCTAAAGTTTAGGTGTGATATTTCCAGTTGGCACCACTGTACTGTATTTTATTGAGGAATTCAGTGGACACATTGGTAACCATGAGGACAAAGCTCAGGGGTTTTCTGTGGATACCTGAGGTGCAGCAAACATAAAATGAAATATACCTTAACCATGATATCAGGTCAGTATACAGCATCTCTCTGAAGGCTTTTCATGACAATTCATGGCCATTTTGGGGCCTTTCAAATGTTTGGATTTCAGGTGGGCAGAGGTGCCCTATGTGAGAAATCTTACCTGAAAACTCAGTGATGGAGGGCAGACCACTGGACACTACATTTCCTCATGGACTGGCCTGGCCTCAGAGAGGATGGGGGTGGAGATGGACCCTTCCCACTGGGACTGCAGATGTTGGGGAGAAGTCCTGGGTAGGTGGGAAATGCTTCTCCAGCCTCCAGCCACTGCTGGCCTGCCCTTGTCCCATGGGGCCATGGGATGGTCATTGGACAGGAGATGGAAGTGGAGAAACATTGCTGTGATGAACTCCAGGGGCAGCCTGGAGGTTGACTGGATCCCCTGGCACATCAAAAAGCATTTTATAACTGTGTGAGATGCATCTTTGAAAATTAAACTGCAATAGAGGTCATGCACTCTCTTGCTCTCCATCCCCTGACTGCAGGAGTTCTCCTGCAGATTAATTTTACTCAAAGTAAAGCAAAGCATGGGTGAGACTCAGTTTCAAGCAAGCAGGTTCTTTTTCACTACAGTGCTCTGTACAAATTACTCTGTCAAGAAAATGTTACATTTCAACATTGAAACTCTTAGTATCTGGCAAAAATTTTGGCTAATACATCAGCCCCCACTGAAGATGATGCAGCTTTTAAGGGGGTGAGGGAAGCTAAATTATTGCTGCTAATGATGCATTTGCATTTCTCAGACCTCTTTTCATGTGTCTACAAAAATGCCTCCTCCCACAGGGTAATACAATCAGCCTTTAGGTCTAAGAAGTTGGTGAGGGGCTATAGTGAGAAAAAAGCATAAGCTCAAAATTCAGACCAGTTCGGGTCTGATTTACCTCACTTGTCATCCCTCTCCCTCTTGGCAATGAAGAGGGGCACTTCCAATTATCCCCTTCTAAAAAGACAAGTGAATCACCTCTCTGAGAGGTGCCCATCTCTGTTTGGCTGGAGAGGAGGCTTAGACAGTTACCTTGGTTGAAGTGCCCAATGTTTCAGTAGCTACACTCACATAAGAGAAAACCAGGAGAGGATGGCATTGGGGAGCTGTCAAGGCTGTGATTTTTAAATGTCTTGTCCAAAACACTCCAGTGAGGACGGGAGTGAGAATGGACTTCTTAGGGAAAACAAACAGCCTCAGCTGGTCTCAGCTGTGAGTCACAAAGTAGCTAGGGTGACCAAAGCCTGCAAAGATGTTATGCAAGAAGTCTCTTCCCTCCAAAAGCACATCTCTAAAGGAGGGACCAGAGAGATGTGTGCAGCCAGCAAATATTCTCTCTGCCTCATTTAATCAAGACAAGATTTGCTCTGGGATGAAATTAAATCAATTTTCAGATGAAAAACCCTTGGAATTAAATTTCTATTAAATATTTCACCGTCTGATTTCTACAGAGATTTCAAATTAGTGTTGCAAAAGCTATTATGAGCAAGTGCACTATTCTTACATACTGACAACTAAGGTGTTTTGATTGGGAAGAAATGTTTTGTACTCAGTTCAGTTTCTTCATGTTCCTGTATTTTAGTGTCAACAAAATAAGCAGCCAAAAAACCACTTTCGACAGGTGCTGCGTGACACCCCCATGGAGACTCCATGGCCCACCTCAGCAGTCACAATCACACAGCACAGCCAAAGTGAGGGAGAGGGGAGATCTGAAGTACTTCATGTTTTTTCTCAAAACCACAAGTGTTTTCTACTGAAAACTTTTGCCCACCTCCCCTTCACTTCCTTTGAAAAATGTCATTGGAAAAGACCCTTTTGCTAGCAAGGTCTGGTTTTTACACGGGGCAAGTCTGTCCAATGACAATGTGCAGACAGGAGCCTGGCCCAGGCTTTCACTGTACCCAACCTCCACAGCACTTTGTGCCCCCAGTTGCAATTAATGTCAGGGGGAACTGGGAATGTGTGGCACCGACAAGGCACAGGTCTCCCCTAGACCAACAAAGGTCTAGTTAATTGCAGTTAATTAAGAATGGAGTGCTGATGGAGATGAGGAGAGCTGGAAGTTCATCCATCGCACTGCTGCCTCTCTGGGAGGGATCCATTACAGGCAAACTCACTCACAACCCCCCGAAAGCAGAGCTCTGTGCTGGACATTTGCAGGACTATCAGCTTCATCCTCACTTTGCTATAGTTATACTACAGTTTCCATTATGCAGTTACCAAATTATGGGGAAATCACCAGGTTCCAAGCAGGGTTCTACATATACCATCCTCCCACCACTCCATAGCTGTTTTGACACTGTGGCTTGCAAAAATCTATAAATAAACTCCTGTGAGGAACTAATATCGAATTTTATCTTGGGACCACAGCTGGGACAGTTAACATCTCATTCATTTAATGTCTTTTTAAGTGTTTTTTCCTTCTAAAAACATACGGGGTTTTTTCCTAGCTAGTGAGAGTTGTTCAGCATCAAAACCAGAAACAATTTTTGAAAAAAATCAGTTTCTTCTAAAAAAAAAATCTTAACTAAAGATAATGTTGACTTTTAAAAACAATTTGAAGACAGAAGTAAAGACACTCCCCAAAATCTTATGTTCTCTAAAATGCACGGGTTCCTGGCTCTGAACTGGCATTATAGGTTGAAAGGAACCTCAAGGACCATCATCTGGTCCAACCTTTCTTGGCAAAAGCATGTTCTAGACAAGATGGGCCAGCACTCTGTCCTTCCGAATCTTAAGTGTCCACTATTAGGGGATCCATCACCTCCCTGGTGAGAGAATGAATCATTCACTTGCAAGCTAAATAAAAGTGGGCATAAAGTTTTGAAAAGAGAAAGGAAGGAAGGAAAAAACCCTATAGAGTGTTTATGTGAATGTTACATTTTGCCTGAAACTAAAGCTCGAAAAAATTCCCAAGTCCCTTTTTTAAAATCTTTGTCAAGAGTGGCCATTTTACAGCCTGCATGCACCTTATTTTTGGCAGGATGATGAGCTCTGAGAACACGTGGATTAGATCAGGGCAGATGGGGTGAACCTTTTCTGGTCAGTGGATGGCCTTGCAGGTCACACAGCCCTCCAGTCCTGCAGGTTTCCTGTACAAGGAAATGATCCAGGTCGTTTCATCCCAAACACTTGAAAAACAATCCATTTCCTAAAACCTTCCAAAAGCTCTCGCAGGTTTTTTGATCCCAAACACCTCCCAAAGTCCACACAAAGACTCAGGTACCTTGGAATGCTGTGGTGAGCCAAATCAGGGCTGTGAGGTGAGGCTGATTAGGGTCAAGATGCTTGGCCATGCACAGCAGGCTTTCTAACAGCAGGATGAGTGCATGCATGAATCTGCATGTATGTCCCATGTGCACAAACATAATGCTGTTGTCACTCAGCCCACAGCATGACTAGCAGATCCTTTAAAAAGAAACCACACACGCACAAATATTTTATGTGCATGCCTTATACAGAAGGCATGGGCCAAATGACTTGCCCACACAGTTCTAAAATGTACTCTTTTCCTCCCTTTGGTGCCAAGGAAATGTTATTGACTACAAACGGTGACAGGGAGAATTGCACAATCCCGTCCATACGTATAAAAACCAGCAGGCTGAGCATAAATGTCTATTTGAAGGAATACAGATGAATCAGTAATGATATTAGAGTGATTAGCCAACTGCCTTAATTGATATGTACAAAACCATATGTGCTTATAAGCTTACAAATGCTAACTCATGCTTATCACCATCTGCACAGAAAAGCCACAGTAAATTTACTTTTTCTAAATGCAGGTTTGTCATTTTAAAAGAGATCGGCTGAGGAGGGTTGTAAAAGGCTATGCCATGAAATGTTCTTTGCCAGTAGTGTGGGGGTCTCTCAGACCAGATTTATTTAGTGACTATAATAGAGCTCAATTATTGTTCAGGTCAGTGCAAAGACATGAGGGAAATGTAATAACCAGCTTTTCAAGGACAAAAATAAAAGCAAGTTTTTAAGAGAAATTATGAGGAATGTCAGTTGTACATTGGCTGCCCTCCCTCTGCAGCTTTCTCCAGGCTCTTTCCTGGAGTTGTGTATGAACCCACAGCTAAAGAAGGCTAAAAAAGATCAATCCAGAAGTGCCTAAAAGATATACAAGTCCACAGGCAAGACACTGGTCACCTCAACTTCCAATGAAAGAGCAATGATGGCTGGAAGCAGTTGAGTGATTTTTCACAAAGTTACTGTGAGAATATCTGACTGTAGGTACAAGTTCTTACCTTCAGAAGCAGGTAGAGTGGGAGCTTAAAGTTGAGGTGCTATACATTCATTCCAAGCACATGTGTTTTCCCATCCCTTGGCAGTACAAATACGTTCCAAATCACCCACAGTCAAGGGCAATCAGTCATATTTCTGCTTATATAGCCAGAGCACAAAATTGCAGTGTTGCTGCCAGCTCCATGCCTGACCCTAGGGAGACAACTGACATCCAACCTGGCATAAAGACCACAATGTAATTTGGTTCTTCTGATCCAGGAGAGTGAATTTTGTGTCACATATCAGTTTCATGAAGTATCAAGTGTCCTGTAAGGTTATGGGATGAATCTACGAAGATATTTGGGAGTTAAATTCTGCTTAAAATGACGAGATAAGGGGGAAATAGTGCTTATACAGCCCCATGGCCTCAAGACTAAGTCACTTGATTAAGCAACACAGCTGAAAGTTTTATGCTGGCTGTCTCCACAAAAAGATCCATCAAAATTTCCTGTGGTACAGCCTGCCATTTTTGACTCAGGCTCCATGGCAGAAAACTATTAAGATAGAAAAATTGATAAGGATTCTCCTGACACTTCTGAAACATGGAGGACATGCGTGTGTGACAGGGGCAGGTGAGTTACTCTCATTTTAAAAATCTTGACACCTCTGTGCATTAATAGTGTCATAAATATTGTATCTGTGCTGCAAAGGAAACTGAGAAGTTGTTATAATTCAGTTGTCACCATTGTGTGGGCACTGTGTTGTGTCTGGGTGACCTGCAGGCTGAGAATAATAACGAGGGTGAGTCATCAGACCTCACCAGCGACTAAGTGGAGAGGGAGTATGTGATGGGTGAAGGCTTTGATCACATTAGACGACAGCAGCTGAAGGAAGGGTTGGATGAGAAGGTGCATGTGAAAAGTGTGATTATTAGACAGATCTCAGTAGCTCTCAAATGACAGGGAATCCCTGGGTGCTGCAATAAGTGTCAGTCACTGCCAATTTAACAGGCACGCCTGAAACAACTCACTCCAGAGGAGCTGGTAAACATCACAGGGCTGCAAATAAGTAAGAAACTAGTACAGGAGGCTCTGACATGCTCCTGTCCTACCTGATGCTTCCTGCCATTGCACCTCAGGAGCAAAAATGACTGGTAAATCACAGTCAGTACAGGAGCAAACTACAAGCCATGATCCAGTTTGGATATAGGCAAATCGTGTCACAGGAACACAGATACCAAGTCATGTTTTTGTGGCCATTGGCACCTTATGCAAATGGCCATAGTAACATAACTTTGTGAAGCAGCTGCTCTAGAAAACCTGAAAAACCATCTCAGCTCTGAAAATCTGCGTGTTTCTTCAGCTGGGGTATCCCACTTTCCCCATCTCCTTGTGCCCAGGTGCCTCGAGTTACAGAAATCTGTATGCAGAATTTCACAAGTCCCAGGATGATGTAGCAAGAGCAAGGCATATGCAATTTCTACTTTGAAAAAGCACACTCAGACATGAAAAAGAGAAGTGAACTTGGCCTCTGTCCCAAGAAATTCACATACCACATAGCTTACCATGTAAATACAGTAAATTAGGTCAACAAAAAAAAAAAAAAAAAGGACCAAATACAAAATAGTTCCGGAAGTACTGGTTTTATTCCAGGTGTTTAGAAGTGCATGCATACATTAGCATACATTAGCACCTTGCTCAATAGAAGCTTGGGGTCAAAGCTAGAGCATGAGAAAAATGAAATGTACATCTCCAAAATGTGGTGGCAGGGCCCCAAAATAGTGGCCTCAAAACCAAAGGAACTTACTGTATTTTTACCCCACTATAGCAGGTGGTGTAGAGTCAACACGAGTGTAAGTCAGACTAGCACACATTAGATATAATGATGGATTTGAAAAGCAGTAGTAAATATGGAGCCAGAATCCAATGACAATTTTCAAAGGCATTTGTGATTCCAAAACTCAGCTTTATGGCAAATATAACAAAAGAGATCAACAATAGAACTGTATGTCAGTAGTTGCACTACTGCAAAAGAGGAACTTGGTAGCTTATCCAAATCACCCTTGTCCCAAGGAAGAATCAATGATACATTTACCAGCCCCACAAAGGCTGGTAATATAAACCCATATATAAAAGCCTCCAGTAACTCCAAGTTAAGCTGTGCACTTCCTGTCCTACAGACACAGCAAGGAAGTTTTTCTTTTCAAAGAGACTTTTAACAAATTTGAAGGCTGTACAAGTCCTTCATCCTGTACACTCTGCTGACCCAGTTACTTTAGTCCTCCTGTGAAGCCCATGTTTTTGAGATGAGTCAGCAGTGGTGTTCTCCTATGGGTTCCCTCCAGCTGATTCCATTTGCTTTGAAGCGCAGCTTCTAAAATAAGTCTTAGAGCTGCAGCAGAGGCCCTTCCAGTGGACCTGACCAGAGCAGCAGGAATATTTAATTTGTGCTGCAGGCTAAACAGATGTCTATATTCCCCACTGTAACACTTACCTCTTTCTTTTTTCATCATATAGACAGAGTTGCCTCATGTTGAACCTGCAGTTCATGGAAAACTCCAGTCTTTTCTGCAGATCTGCTGCAAACCAAGTATTCTCCATTAGATATTCCGGTACAGGGGTACTTCTACCTGAGTGTGCTACCTTGAATTTTTGCTTCTTGAAACTGACCCTCTTTATTTTCAGACTGTGCCTGTCATTTGGGAAGACTCTTACAAATTTCTAGTCCTTTCTTTATGCTTGTTAGCAGTTCCTCACAGGTTCATACTCCTCATCCAAGTCATCAGTGGGAACACAAAACATAGTTATAACACAATTACAGCATCTCTTTAGAACGTGTAGTAGTTGCTGGTATTTTAATCTATTAAAAAATCTAAAGCCATGAACACTAACATTTACAGGTGGTGCAAAAAGTGACATACGAAATAATGACAAATCAATGATACAAGGAGATCTAGATAATTTTATAAAATGGCTTCATCTGACAAGTATAAGTTTTAATACATCAAAATGCAAATCACAAGCATCTTTGGAAATTAAGAATGCAGATCACACCTATGGGATGAGGAAGTTGTTTTTGAAATGGGGAGTCTCAAACTTAACCCACTGAAAAGGGAACTTGAAGCAAAACCACAGCAGGCCATAATAACACTACTTGCTTAAATAAGCAGTAATCACAAAACAGAAAAAAACATCCAAGGAAGGAGTATTTAAGGAGTCAGAATGTCTCCTTCATTTCCCAAGTTAAAGTTACATTGAAAATTCGTTTTTCTAGGAGGCCATCAATGCACTTCTTTCAGGTATTTTCCCACCTCATGCTCATCACATGATATATGCATATCAACACCTAATATCTGCACTATCAGGGTGATTGCTTACTCAATGAAAGGAGCAGTGACGTTTGTACTGCTGTCAAACACAAGGGCAGAATTAAGGTTTGTGTATTCAAGGCATCAGACAGATGTTTAGGACAAGGAACAAAATGCTGCAGTCCCCAGAGGAGTCTGCAATAATCCATTTCAAATTTTCAAAGCCTTAGCCTGTAGCACAGAAACTGCACAAACCTGTGGTTTCCATTTCTGAAAGTTTTAAACAAGCAAGTCTTACGTAGTATACTTGTCAGTATGTCTGATCAAAAATAATGCTTATGTTTAAAGGACTAGTATGGCTCTACAGCTGAAGAGCTGAGGCTGAGAGCTCCATTCTAAAATCATTAATGCTGCACAGCTGAGTAGATACCACTGAGATGGAGTCATTTTTCCAGAGACAGTTAGAAACTAAAGAATCGAATACAGTTCACTGCTTGAACCACTAAGAGAATGTATCTTCTAAAGGTTCATCAAACAGCAGAACATTTTTTTCCATTTCCTGCTAACAAATTTCCACCAACAGGAAGAAGGTTTGCAAGGAAGAAGCACACTGTCAGACCCCCATATATCAGCATTCTCTACCAAAAAATGAAAATGCAGGAGGAGTCTGCTTTCTACCACAGCGTCACAGATAGACCATCCTCAGATGTGTAAATTCAACACAGTCTTTCCAAACTGGATATGAAGTGCCACCCATCTCATCCAGCTCATTACTTTGTGGGATGGCTGTCACAGATACTTTTGGAGGCTGATGTGAGACCCTTCCTATACCAAGGGCAGGGTTATGCAAAGTTGTACTTGAAAAACCTGTCTGTTTTGAAAACACCATTGCAGAGGCCACCTATCTAAAGCCCACAAGTAGTTTCATCGAAGCAGACTTTAGAATCCAGTGCTTGGAATTCTTTGGAGAACTTCAAAAAGCTTGGAGAAAACTTCTTTTTGCACCTCTATGATACTGAAACAGAACTGCTGAACCAGTTTTCCTCGGCTGAGTTGCATGTCTGAAATCTCCTTTATTTTCTGTATTTTCAATGTCTAACTGCCTGAACTGGTCCCATAGAGCACAGTACAGATCTAACCTCTTTCTAATATATTTAAATGTATGCAATAAAAGTTTGGCTACAGTGCAATTAAAGTACCATTTCTGTTCATTTTAAATGTCAGTGTAATTAAAGTTCACAGCTAATAATATTCATAAATCTGTAGATTTTTCCAGGTTCCTCATTTAGTACTTCTGGAGATTTCCATATGTGAAAATGTTGGCCTCTGTTATCACTCATGTGTGGATAGTTGTGGTGCTTCTCTGTTCACTGTCTTTGACCTAAGGCTTGCCCACAACAAATATCTGTTGCAGGATGATATGCGGTCTACAATTTTAAACTTCTACTTGTTGATCATTTTTTTTAATCAAAAATTGCCTTCCTTTTTACAGTTCTTTAATCTGCAAACAACTTTGCTGAGATACAGGGGTAGTGCATCCTCATGCACACTAGAAACGGGTGAATATCTTTGAGATTCAGCTGGAGCACCTGAAGCTACTCCTTTCTGCTTTTCCCATGGGGTTATGCCTGTAGCAGACATCATACAGTCCCATCATGACTGGACTGTGTTGTTCTGGGTTTAGGGGTTTTTTGACTGTCTTATATGCTCCCTGTGCCACTGGCAGAGCAGAGCTAAACTCTTGTCATGGCTCCTGTCTGAAAATCCCTGTGAATTCTTGTATTGTTCCTTGTTTCCCTAATGAAAACCAAGAGACTTTTCCCCTCTGGAGATGGCAACATTTCTTACACGCAGAAATTTCAGGAAGCTGCTGATAATCCTCAACATCCTCCATACACCTTTCCTTCTTCTTGTCATTCAGTTAGGCAGAGTATGGGTGAAAGAGATCCACATTCCTTCTCAATTCAACTAACTAGAAGTGTAAATGGGATACTCATAATGAGCAGAGCAATGGAGCAGCACTGAAGTCCATGAATACAGAAGTGGCAATGCCCATTTCAGAAAGCAGCTAATACCCTACTGCAAGGGATTTTTCAGCAATATTCACATTAGTTAATTTGTCCCAACATTGTTAATTCATCTTGAAGCATCACTGTGAAATATTTTTTTTCTTTTGAGAAAGTCCAAATCCTTCCAGGGCACAAAGGGAAGGGCCACACGGATCTCCCCCAGTAGGACAGCACAACCCAACTGCTCAATCCAAAGTTTCTCACAACAGTGCTTTCTGCATATCTTTTTTTTTAGCTTGTCCCAGCTCCCAAGATGGGTCACTATATGGGCTGCTGCAGAAACAACGCTTGAAGAATTGTCTGCTGCCTTTTTAGTCTCACCCGCCTCAGGAATGTTACTCTGGAGTCACTGTGTGAATATCAATGTATTTGCAGCAGTCTGATGAGGTTCTGCATCAGTGTACTTCCACACTGAAAGCACTTGGGAAATTGCTTCCACTGACTATCAGAAAAACCAGAGGGAAATGAAATAAAACAAAGAGAATTATGCAGATTATTTAACTGGGCCACAAACTCTTTAATATTGCCTCTTGCCAGAGCATAAAAGTCCCAGAAATCTGAAGGTTTTATTCCACAATAGCAGCATGGTTGACATGAAAGCAGTTTATCACCAAGTCAGGACTCATTTCCCTAAGTCTGTCTAAAATTCAGGTGTCTCACTGTCTCTGGCCTCTCTTTAAACAGCAAAGAGCTAGGCACTACAATAAGTTGTGACACAGGTAAGGCACTTGAGCCTGATGATCCTCCTCTAGATATACTTGCCTCACTCCAACAACAAGGATAAGCTTTTTACAAGGAAAAAAGCGAGTTCTGTGGAATAAATCCCACCCAACTTGAATACTCTGACAGTGGTTTTCCATGTGGCATCACTTCTCAGGCAGGAACACAACAGAGAGAAGAAACTTTGAGTGGGAACTTCTTTTGTCCGTGTGCCAACACTTCCACCACAACACCTGTGGGTTATGGGCAAGTGAGGGTTATGCCAGGCAGGCAGGTAACGCTTCTGTCTGCTCTGGGAAAATGCCCTGCTCAATCACTTGCCACCTCCCTGGGACCCCAGTACCTGCTGCAGATTGGTCACATTGCAGTAGCACCTTTCTGAGCTGCAGTGTCTGGGAAACATGGTAAAGGAGAGAAAAATTTAGGAAGGTAGGCCAACACCACAAGGAAGGAAATGCTAGGCTTTATGGACTGAAGAGAAGTCCTTCAGGGACACAGCCTTTTGTGTCATAAATAATGAATATGCATCCTGCTACCAAAGCAGACACCTATGGAACAACTTATGCATCCTTATAAAACAAGGCATTTTTGTTAGTCTGCTTTGCTTATAGTAATGCCAAAGGGAAAGTGAGCTTGTAGACCAACAAAATTACTTGAACACATTTTCACTAGAGACTGCTGGATCCTGAGAGAGTTTTTTCCTTCTAATTTAATAAAGAAAGTTTGAATTCATAAACAGCTTCTTGAACTAGAATTTCTACTTTGTTGAACTTGCATTCAGTCTCACTACCTATGTCTCTAATCTTGGCTTGGGATGATGGCTGATTCAGATCTGTGCAAAATGAGATAGTGCCCTAATTGCTAATGCAAAGAAAACCTTATCTGTTTCAAGCAAAAGTCTGGCAGAAGAGGAAACTTACAGTTACAGATGGCAAAATCTATTTTGTCCTTATTTGGGCTGGTTTAAGCTTTGGGGAATGAAACAGAGGGGAGCTGTTTGTTTGTCTGTTTGTTTTGCTTTGGGAATACAGCTCTTAAAACAATTAGTCATTTCAGAGAAATTAAACAGAAGCAGCAAATATAACTGTGAAAAAGCTATTATTCATGCCCACATTAATTAAAACAATCTTTCTATTCTTAGAGAAAAAATATTAGATGTTACTTGATTTGAAAACTTATTGACTCTACTAAATGCAAACAATTCAGAGATTTTCATTGCTTGTATGACCTTTCCAAGCAGGGAAGGACAGTGCACATTCCCAGTCATGACAAACTTCCCACTCCAAGTCAGAGTAATGCAGTCAGAAAATTTAATATTTCCCGTTGAAAATGGAAGCATTTCAGTGCCATGGCACTGAAATGGTGCTGTTCTTCAGCATATTCATAATGAATTACAAGCAGCACCCTTGCACAGCTGACAATATTAATATTCTGACCTTAACACTCATTAATTTTCCAAAGTGACCCAGCCGAAGTGAGCTTATACCTTACATTAACCTTCCCAATAAAGCTCCCAGCCCTCTTACAACACAAGAATCACAAGGCTGCCAACACAGGCCAACACAGGAATCCAGGCAGGGTACGACAACCAGGCAGGGTGGAAGAAAGAAAGCACACTTCTTGCCTTCTTTGGGATGGAGCCACAGGGGCACAGGCTGGCTCTGCAGCAGGACCAGGAGAAGCACGAGTATGCAACACGTGCAATATGGCTGGCTCAGACAGTGCATCCTGAAATGTAACTGTACCTTGGATGATTTGGTATGGATTAGTACCAGCTTGACTGACTTGGAGCTTGCCTGAGCTACCAGGTCACCGAGGTTTCAAAATCCATGTCCAACATCACACTTACCCAAGCACGAGGCTGGGGTCATTCTCTATTCACCTTGCAAGTCTCTTCTTTGGATGATGAAGCAGAAAAACACAGCTAGAGGTGAAAGAGAAGGAGATGCCTTTGCTTTTTGCAACATGTCAGGAGCATGAGGAAAGCACAGGAGCAGGGGGGACCTAGTGTCCCCTCCTCTCCCTATGTAAATACAAGGCCAGTGACAGACCTGGGGCCTGGTGGAATCTCCTGGGAAGGACATGTTCTTCTCTGTGTCAAATGCAGACCCTTCAGTTCCTGTACAACGTGGAAAGGACAAACTTTGGGACTGACTGAATGGCCTCCCTTTGCCTCTTGTGAAGATATCAGGAGAACTCCTATCAAACTCTACTCACAGAGAATGCCAGGTATTGCTGAAAGTCCCCATGCACAGGTGGAAATCACAGGAAAGGTCATTTTTTATCAAGTGTTTCCATTTTCTGGTTTTTTTAGGGATTGTATTGAAGAAATACCAGTCATGAACAACAAGAAGTGTAACAGACAGGAACAGGATCCCATTGTGTTAATGGCTGTACAAATCCAAAGAAGAGACAGTCACTCTGCTAAGAGCAGGGATTATAAAATATTAATAGAATTTGGATTATTTATCAGTGACCATTTGGTCCATGGTAGCCTCTGAATCATCATTAAATACTTTGTGTGTCATGCAGATCTCATATTCAAAACTGAGCTACTAAATCACACACAGGTATTAGCTACTGCTACAGAAACCACCAGTTGTTTCCCTTTCACACTGTCTGATGCTCCAGGTATGCTTGGAGAAGCCCTGGACTCCCTTTTATAAGTTTGATATTATCCTTTTATAAGTAAGTTCAATATTACAGAACTTCTCCGTGAAATAAATGCCCAGCTATTTTTGGTAATTTTCAACTTCAATGATTCAGTCCTATGTTTTTCTTAAATTCATGTTAAAACCTTTGCAATTCTTCTTTTGGATGGCAAAGGAAAAATGTCTGTCTTTGAGAAAGGTAACAAATGCAATCAACCCTTCCCTGTTGCATTTGAAACTTTTGTGTGAAGAAAGAAAAACACTTGTCTCGTGGCAAGGGACTTCTCAAATGGCAGCTTACCTCATCTGATCCTGGCAATTCTCTGGCAATACTGTTTATATTTGAGCTGCACCAGTACAGAAATATTGAAGATCCTCAGCTGAGGACAGACAATGAACGCAACTCATTTTTATAACAACCCTCTTCCTGTTCCCTGATTATGAATGGAAATAAATATTGTAAGGTGTGAGTCAAATAACTTAACTGACCCTGTGGCTTCAGAAAAGGGATGATGAGTTCAAATAGTCAAAAATTGATAGGCTGTATGGGACTGGATGCAGATGGACACTAGAGCCAAGGGAACTGCAGTGACAGGCAACAGAGCAAGAGGATGGTGGAGCTATGGATGTAAAATAGTTAATTCCTCCAAAAACTAAATATATGGTGTGTCCTGTACTACCTGCTGTTGTTAATGATCAGATGTCAAGTTGAAAAGGACTCAGAGCCCAGAAAGCATGAGGTGCGTCTGGGATGCTGCTGACCATCAGGACCCATCAGGGGAGCTTAGCCCAGGGACAAGCTTGGGGACTCGGTCCTGCAAAAGCAGCAAACCTACCTGAACATCTGCTGCATGCAGAACTCAACCTAGCAGCTCCTAGGCATCATGTCTGTCCCTGCTGGCAATGCAGGCTTCACATACACACAGCATAACTGTGGCTGGCCCTAGAGGGAAGAGGTTTTCTTGACTCCCCGAGGTGATGATTCTATAAGCAAACTCCAGGTATTTTAATGCCTTACTTTATCAGATGAGACCAGGACAATGTGATGGCCAGCTCCAAGAGTCCAGTCTGATTTGGGGTCATTTCTGTGGTTTGATGTCAATGTGTGCCTCTGTTTCCTTGAGGAGAGCTGACATTTTGACTAGTGAGAACTTAGAGTCATGTCTTAGGTAGTCACTGGCAATCATCAGACTGGAGGGTTAATTCTTACCTTTAATCAAGCTACATAGTAGCAGGGGATTGGTTACAAGACAGTCTCATCCAGGGTCTAAAGTCACTTGAACTGCAAATGGTGTTTGTTCTGGCCCTTTCATGCACGAGCACATCTGCACCTAGGAGCAGAAAAAGGAACCACATGCTTTATCAAGGATAAGTGAATTCAGTATTCATTTTAAAACATTAAAACTTCTAATGGCTTCCCAGGAGTGGTCTTTATGTGACACAATTACACTGTTACTGAATCTTCCTTTTTTATTCTTGCATGACTTTCACTGGGGAAAATCACACTGAAAGCCACAGCTAAGTTTATAAATATTATAGTCCTGGCTCCAACTCTTTGCCAAGATTTTCCATTAGGTGCAGGCTATGTTGAGTAAAACACTGTGTCGAAGCCAATATACAGCAAGCAAATTTTCATTTAACATTTCAGCTTTTATTGCCCTGTTTGCCCAGAACCAAATAACATTACCGCTTGTTATCAGAAGATTTAACTTGCATGCAAGCCTGCTTTGATTTTATTGATGGTCCTTTTAGGTATCTCAGAGTAAATTTTCAAGCTATTTGTAGGCATAAACACCAGCTGCAAGACCAGTGAGGTGTGCAGGCTGCTCACAGGTTGCCAGCCTGACAGAAGAAGGAGGAAAGAGAAAGCAGCTCAGGTGCAGTTGAACCCAGGACATCCACATGCATGGACAGACATATTAAGATTTTGGGGCAGTTACAGTGGTCTTTTTTGGTTGGTGATTTGTTGTTGTTGTTGTTGTTGTTGTGGGTTTGGTTGCTTGGTTGGTTGGTTTTTTGGGGTTTGGTTTTTGGGATTTTTTAAATTTTTTTTTGCAATCTTTCCTCCTAGATCTCTTTTTTTTTTTTTTTTGGTTACTATTCTAACCATTGGTTTTTGGTGAAATCCTTCAACAGTGATCTCCCCACCTCGTGCACATCACATGCTACAGGAATGGAAGTGCCACAACTGTATGCTTTATTGATAATGCATGAGGTTCAATTTCAGGTCTGACAGTAAGGAAAGGGTGTCTTGCCAGCATCACCAGGGCATTTTTCATCATCATATTTGGATATGAGAGCCCTGGAGCACTCTGCCAAACCATTTTTCCCATTGTCATGCAGCTGAAAAAGAGCCACAAGGCAACTGCGACGGTGAGGGAGGAGGAGGGAAGGAAGGCTTGGCCTGAGACAGCTTTGTGCCTGTTCTCTTGCAATGGCACCCCATGTCCCTCTCAGAAATGTCACAGTTTCCTGTCTGGTGCTCCATCTCACCTTACACAGCAGTTCCCAGGGAACCAATACTGTGTTTTTAAGTATTAGGAAATTTCTATCAGCTTGAATGGGCAGGTACCACTCGTGCAATTGTGAGACAAGTAACAGTTGTGGTCTCTTTTGGGCAGCCACAAGAGGGCAATAAGACCAAATCTAACTTCTTGATGAGCTCCCTGCAAGATGTTGGGTGCTCTGTGAAGGACACGTGTTTAGGTAGAGCTGCCTAGTGTCAGAGAGATGCCTGGACCAGGAGCATCTATTTTGTCCTGCAGCCTCAAGCCAAGTCGGCCTCACTCTGGAGCCATGAGCAAGTCACAGGCAAGAGCCCTTGTGCTGATCTGCTCCCATGGTCCTGTATGGAGCCCAACAAGGAGGGGACACTGCAAGTTCTGGTGCAGGAAACTTGGTGGGAACTGCTCACCCACCCTGCTCCGTGGGAAGCAAACAGAATTGCACCACTGCTTTCAGGAGACATCTTCCAGCTCTGCAGCCTATAGCATGCAGTTGTGTGGAATGATAAATGCTGTCAATGTATTCAAATAATTATGTCCTTTGCCCATACTAAAAGCTGAAATGTTGTATTCTCACCATAACAAACCCCAGTGGGAACAGGATGAATGTTCCCGTTGTGAAAGTACACACTGTAGCAGGGTTCAGCAATTAGCTGCATCAGAATAATGAAGAAAGCTGCTATTTGCATAGAACATCACTACATTTTACTTTTGTGCCTTCCTTTCAGCAACCTTCAAACAATTGCTAAAGAGACAAGTAGAGACAAGAACAAGAGGGAAAGCTGTAAATTTACTTGCTAAACACAATGTGCCTTGAAAATAACAACCAAAAAAAATCATGTGACTGTTGAATCCAGGTCAGCCCTGTGTGAACAGTCCTGCTAATAGGCCTCATTATCAGAGGGAAAATTAGTTCTTGCTGTTGGGATTGTTATAAATGAGAACTGTTAAAAGCTGAGTTTATTACTGTGAAGCTGGGCTGCATTTAAAAACGTTATTGAAGATCTTCCAGTCCTAACAATTTTATGAGGAACCACTTAAAAGATCAGCTGAAAATGTGGTAATTTCTGAATAATAGAAACAAGATTTATTCATCAGCATGCAAAGGTATTGTGGGTTTTTATTTAAGGTTTATGTAAAGGAGGTTAGAGATGATGGTGACCTCCATGTGAGAACTGGCTTACTGACAGAGATCAGCCCCACCAACGCACCAAGTTTTGAAAAATGGCTCCCAGACAAAAGGCCTTTTGGTTGAAAACTAACATCCAACAAGTTAAAGAAGACTACTCGACACTGGGGAATGGCAATTTAGCTCCAAGAAACTGGCTCAAATCCAGACATAGTCACCATAAGTAAAAGTAGCCACATCCAAATGGTCTACACATCAGGGTGCAATGGTTTGGACTTCCATTGGACAGAAGTCTCAAGAGAAGATGGATGTTATGTGTGTATCTCAGGTGACCTGGGTTGACTTCACTGTGAAGCAGACACTGCTAATGGTCCCAGATGTTTCAGTGACAGAGGAGAGTGCCTAATTTCCCAGCTCAGAAGTCAATGCCTGCTGGGCGTATTTAATTCAAGTTTTAAAGTCAAATCACAGGGCAAAAGAAATATCATCCCTGCAAGACTAACTTGGCTTGTCCCAGCAAGCAACCACTCAAGCTCAAAGATTTATCTTCTTGCAAAATCCTTTCCTCTGAGTTTGTCTGTGAAATAGCACAGACCAGAGCTCACACTACCAAAGTATTTTTACTGTGGTGGCCTGGGCAGGGGAATGGATATGATCACCACATCATTGCTGTTCATTTCTCCAGAAAATCCCTTCAGAGCCAGGAGGGAGGGATACAGCACAAGTTCACTCACTCTCTATGATGTGGGAATTCAGGACAACCTTCTCATTGCAAAAACTGGGAGCCACAGAATGTGCCTCTCACCATCAAGAGCCAGGTTCGTATAGGCACAACAGCACCTGGATCCCTGCATAGGGTGGACACCAGCCCCACAGACACCAGTCCAGCAGGCAGGGAGATGTTCAGAGCCAGCAGCTTGGGTAACTCTGCAGAGCGCCATGCCCTGCTGTAGGGGTTATGGCAGGGACAGCTGAGGAGGATTTTGTTCCATCAGCTAGATGAAGGAAGGTCAAGACAGGCCACCAACCCTGTCAGCTGATCTCATGGGGGAGAGCCCCTGCAGAGCAGCGCAGCAGACACCAAACCTCCCCTTTCCATGTGCCTCCATGGTTTCCTGGAGCCCAGAGTCATGCAAAAGGTTTTGCTCTATTTCCCTCCATGGCTATCATGTCAGCTCATGGGTAAATTGCCATGACAATTAGGGAGAATAATAGGAAGACGTGACATATGTTCCTTTGATTTCAGCACTGTCTGCCGAAAACTGGAACTATAAAGTACCAGACAGCTCCTTCCCTGTCTCTGGAATTTCATAGAGAGTGATTCCAAAGCATTAAAGAGGCACAAACTAAATTAAAAACAATGAAAGAGAGTGCATGATTTTCTTTGTAGCAGCCCTTGCTTGCAGCAGTTCTGTATGTTTCAAATAAATAGAGTAGATGCTGTGAAACCTTTTGGAGGTTAATGAAAACCACTAACACAACAATAAAATCTTCTCACAGCTGGAGCCAGAGTGCAGCATTAATATTTACTAGCCAATGAGCATATTTACACGACAGAGAGGATTCTAAGAGTATCTTCGATACACAATTAAGACACACACAACCTCTGGCAGGAAAATAAAATAAATCATCTTATTATGTCTATGCTACCATCTCTGGTAATGCACTAATAATTACAAATGTATATGCAAGGTTATTGCAATAGGGAAGTTTTTGCTGCAAACTTTATTCACATTTAAGCACATCTTGAAGTCAGTTGTGGCTTTTAAATTGTTGGACACAGAGGAAGAAACCCCAAAGGTTTCATTTGGGATTAGCTACTTCACCACATAGCCTGTTGACTAAGATTTAGTGTGAGAACTATGGATATATTTCAAAAATGTCCAGGTAACAATGGCACTCGGTGCCTAGAGAAAAATGGTTTAGTGAGCAAAATACATCTCTTTTAACTAGATAATATGAGATTACATTCCTTTGGATCTACCCTTGTCTTTGGTGCCAGAGCCCAGGTGGCATCTGCAGTGATGATGGCCAAGGGATCTGAGTGCATACAACTCACAGCCCATGACAAAAATGAGGCATGTGAGATCCACCTGGGTCTGCAACATCTGCACCGTGGTAAGGGTTTTCCCAAGGAATACTACAAATCAACACTACTACATAAGTAGCCTGGTACATTCATATTGCAACTTTATTACCTAACATATGTTAATGGGCTTTTCTGTACACACAGACCTGACTCATTTACCCGAAGGTCCAAGGGTGCATCAAAGTAGGGATAAATGTGAAAATCTAGCTTACAAATCCTGTTATTTGACCAATCAAGCTGTAAATATGTTTCCATAACGAAGTGGTTTAATTATTACAGCACATTAGTGCATGTAGCTTAGGTACAGTGTAAACAGTGAAATGCTCTGCACATTCATTCCTATCTGTACCAAGAAGCATCTAATTCTAGTGCTGCTGAAAGCTGAGTAAGGTTTGCTGCATGAGACCCTCATGTCATTCTGGTTTTTTGGTTATTAGGTATTAACTATTCATTTGAATTTCTGCTACAGCAATACCAATAGAATGTGTTGTATATCCTAGACCAAAACAGCTAAGAAAAGAAAATACTGCCAGTGTTCAAAGAATGAATGATTGCCTATATCATCTTGCCTTGAAAATCTGAAGTACAAATAAAATGAGCATCATTCTTAACAAAAATTATTTGGTTTGGTTTATCAGTTACTAGCAGTTCCTTCTGCATCCTTCAGGGCTCTGTTGTCAAAATGTTATCAAAAACACGTTGGTAGTGAAGGTCTTGGAATTATTGTAAAGAGATTATTAAAAGGGAAAAGGAAAACAAATTTGAACATTCAATTTATTTACCTTTTTTGACTGTGTCTCTCAGCTTAGCTAATAGGAAGTCACTAACATCGGTCTTGTTTCATGTTACCAGAATGAGTTTCACTATCGAGTTGTCAAAGCTGCCATATTATGGCTGCCGACACTGCAGGAGGATATTTATTGCTTGAAAAACAACAGTTCCCACTGGATTTAGAAAACAATAAAATTGCAGTATTTTATAGGGCATAAGTTTCATAATGCCAGAGGTGATTGTCTTGTCCCCCCTCTACCCTCTGCACCCCCTTTCCTTTCCCTGCTCTGCTCCCCCCAGGCTAGGTCTGGGACCACTCCAAGACAGCAATGCTCTCTGCATGACAAGCATGCTGATGCACTGAAAGGAGAACAGCTCTAATTGCCAGCTTAAGCCTAAAACCACACAAGGGAATTGCTAAGCAAGGCTTGAGGTCATGTACAACCAGCCTTACCCCACTGAAACAGAGAATGACACCAAATGTCATTAGAGTATCCCCACACAGAGGACCCTGCAGCAGACCCCAGACTGACCTGAACACATCAGACAGCAGTGGCATGTTGGTTTTAGACTCCTCTAACCAGAGATGCTAATTCTTATTTCAGAGCAAGAAACAGAGATAAGGCCTTGGAAGAGATTCACAGGTCTGGCTGAAGGGCAAATAACTGAACACTCCTGGAACCTGAAGAGTAAAGCAAGCAAGAGAGAGTCCGGTTTTTACTTTGTTCTATCTTCCTTTCCAGCATCAGTAAACTTTCACTGCAAGCCATATCTTCCAGATAGAAATCACAAAGGAAAAAAAAAAAACAGGAAAGAAATGGAAAAGCATAACACTACGGAGATGGTTAAAGACAAGGAAAGTGGCTGTCTAATTTTAGGCAGAGAGGCAGACAAAAAAGTTACAAAAATTGATACATTTCTTGTATGAAAAGAAGGTATCTATAAAGAGGGAGTTTAAAAGAGTGTTTTAGAGTGAACACAAGCCAAGAATGAAATTCTGATAAGCACAACATAGTGCTTGGCAAAATATTTTCCATAGGATTTAGGAAGAAATGTTTTTCCATTAAAAAAATTCCTCACACAAAAAAATTCCAAACTAAAAAACCCAAGAGAAATGTAGACAAATGCTTTAGCTCAGGTCCTAGCATACGGAAGCCATGGTTTAAAGTCATGGCGAGAGTCCTAAGGAAGTTGCACTCCCATCACAACTTACAGGCATTGTCCTTCCCCAATGGTGCCAGACAAGCATCTCCTTCCCATCCCTACACACAGTTTCTCACTCATGGGAGGCACAAAATTCAGGTGCCATGGTGGTTGAGCACCAACATGTGCTGTGGATGGACACCTCAGAAACCACAGCATGGTAACAGCAATGCAGCCTGTCCCAAAGAAATATAGAAAATACAAGCAGATACTCAAAATTAGGAAGTATTTTTTAAAACAATCACTTGTGGCAGACATTTAGAAAAGTTCCTGGGGGAAAATGTGCGAGACATTCCATTAAGAGGTCATGAGATCTAATTGTAGACACATAAACATTTGCAGAAAAGGATTCTCAGACACAGAATAAAAATCATCACGACCTTATTTTTTAAAAAAGAGAGAGATCCTTGTCCCTACACGGAAGCTGCACAAAGCACTCTTAAATGTATGCTGTATGTAAATGTATTAAAGCTACTGATGTACCTATCAATGAAGTAGATGCTGAGTGCCAAAAGAGTTCCTATCCAGAGGTGTTTTCTAGAGAAAGTTCAAGGTGCTGCTTTTGCCCCTGCTTGTGGCAAAACTTTACAGACAAAGAGAAGAAACAGCACTCCTTAAGCTGATAATCAGCTTTTGCTTCTGACACAGTTTTAAAAGCTGGCTGGGCAGGTAAGAGTGTACAAGAGGTTTGAATGTGCCAAGCGCTGGATTTATACTGACACTGCACTGGGCTGTCAAACACAGAGCAAAGACATGATGCAGCTGCTGCCAATGTGTCCTGGGAGCTGTTTGCTTTGTCTAGCAGCTGTTTTTAACCTGAGCACCAGCTAGGAGATTCTCTGGTGAAGCAAGCTTGCCCAAAGCCACACATCACAAAGGGTTATTAGTTATTTACAGAGGAGACCAAAGAAGGTATCAGTGGAGGGTCAGAGATGTTACACCTGCTCTGACCACTGCTTAGGCAGGTCAATAACCAACACTTTGTGGTGGTCTGGATGACTGCCAGTGTGGGACTCCAATCTTGCTTTTCTCCTCACTTCTCAGTTTGTACCTCTGTGATCTCTGTGACCTTAGAGAGAAGTTGTTCACATCCAAGCCCCTAAAGTGATGGATCTTTGAAGTCATAGTTGTAGCTAAATTGCATCAAAAAACGGGATGGAGGTGCCACATCCTCCAAATTGACTCATCAACTCCCCAACACCTTGATGTTCCCAAGATAGAAGAAAAATTATTTTATTACCTCCTGTCTGCATTTGTAGAACACTTGCCTAAGATGTAGTTGGTCTCAAGATCAGTGGCTTCACAGGAAATATAGAGACTTACATAGCAATAGAACGACCTGGTGAGATTTTCCAACTGTGACTCTCGTAGCTGCTCTGAGTGAGTCCAAAATCCTAAGATGCTTGGAGACCCGTAAAAACTTCTGGCTTGTAGGGTTTCTCACAGCATGTGGTAGGGGTACAACTAATTCATTTCATAGCTACTTCATTTCGATGAATGTGGCACAAGGACAATAAAGCAGTTTCAGTCTAAAACACTAGCTGCCACATTGGTACAATGGATTAAATTGATTAAATCTGGGCCACATCACCCCATGGAGCAAGTCATAATGTCAATAGGACATTAAACAGTAGGACTTGCCCTCTTAGCAGTCAAATCACATATCACTCACAGCCCAGTGGAGGATCCTTTTGTAAAAGTCCATGTCAGTTCGTGGGACCTAACAGCATGCCTATGAGTCACCAGAAGGGCACATCTCATTAAATATCAGGCAACAACATGCACCTGCAGCTGGTCAGTTCATAAAGAAAGGCAGGGAGATAACTCACTGTGGACACATTAATGACAACACCAAGTATTTCATAAAATCCCCTTCCATTTGCCTGGGAAGGGCTGATTTTCATCAGGTGCTGATACAGCTTGCCAGTTTTTGACAGAACCAGCTTTACTTCACCTGTGCTCTGGGTGGTTTAAGGGTGGTTCCCAGAGAGGTCTGTTCCCTCCTGCTGCTGCTATCTGGGCTGGCAAGCCTGGGACTTACAGTACAGACTCAGTCCATACCTGGGACTTGTCTCCTGTTAAACCACTTATCTCCATATCTGACCTCACCATCAGAGTGGGGCACATCTGAGCGGTGAAAGACCAATGGACAAATGAAAACCCATGGCTCAAGTCTCCCCCCCAGAAAGATTTTACTTCTCCAACCTGTTTGCATGCACATGACAAGGGTACTTAAGCCACACAGTCTAAGGATTCCAGCTGCTCAGCACTAATCCAGAAAGAGACTCCAATATAAATGGGTATAATTCTGGTAGTTTGCAGATCCCCTCGTCTCTAACTCTGGCACAATTGCACACATGTTGCCTATTGGTATCCCAAGGCCTCCTTTTGAGATTCTACTCACACAGCCTGCCAAATGTCAAGATGAACAATTACCTCTGGTGACTGACATGAAGGAAGAGAGCTTCAGCAGTCATTAACAGAGACCTTCACTACAACAAAACACACTCGTTTATTCTCTGTTCCTAAACCACAGCTTGTGAAGGGAGAAAGAGAAAAAGACAGATAAAAAGAGCAAGCAAGCAAGCTTATTTTCCCTCCTGTAAACTTAGATCTGTTTTCAATTTTCATGGGCTTTGGCCTGAAGAATTCTTTTTTAAAGGAATATATAAATTGCCATTTGATAAAAAGAAGAAGTTTGCTCTCTAGTGGCTGAAACTAAATAGCTCAAAAAAACCACAGGCTGCTGAAAAAAGGGAGAGTTCAATCAAAAATGTGCTCAGTTCCTAATCTTTGTGCTGCAAAATATTTGATCTTTACCAATACTCGCTGATGAACAACTATGACTGGTCTGATTCTAATAAGCAAAACCAAAGTGCAACATATTAAGACCTAACCCTGTGGAGTTTATTATTGCAAAAGGAAAATGTTCTGTCTCTAGATGCTTGCTGATGTGGGAAAGGGCTAGGATAGGGTCTGAAGGGCCAACTGACATAGGAGAACATGCCGCTCAACCCAGATTCGCTGGCCATAGAAAGTCTGTGAGAAGACCACTACTACAGTGGCTGACTCCTGCTTGTGGCAGGTTGCCTTTGACCATATTAAGCCAACCCTGCACTTTAACACTTCCATTCATTATGGTATTTTTGAGCTGGGACTGGTGTGTGCCAGCAGCCAGCATGTCATAGACAGAAGAGTGCAGGACCAGGGGCAGATGAGGTCAAGAGGCTGCAGAGGCTTTCCCCAGGCCAGGAGGAGGACCACAAACAGTGCCCAGGCTCCAGCACCCATCCCCAACTCCAGGGTAGCTTGCAAATCTGCACAGTTGAGTCAGGATACAGAAAATACTTCCAGTTTCTTCACATTTGCTGGTCTTCAGCTCAGGGATTTCAGAGCAAGAAGACCCACCCAGTCTGCTCCCCACACCCAGCCCTGCTCTCTGGTTTCCCTTTGCACAGAAGCCCATGGTGACCCCTCAGACCTCACATAGATTCCAGCATCTGGGTTTGGGATGGTGCTTCTGAGAAGTGCTTTTCCTAGGGTAGTCCCACAGCCTTCAGCAGAAGTGGTCAGTGGCAGGCTCTCTGTGTGCCATGGCTATCTCGTTTACAGCACATCCGGCAGGAGGAGCTGCGTGCCACGGTGTGATTGGGTCAGCCTAGGAATTGCAATGACTATCAGACATTTCCTATTCACAAGGGAGGGAAAAAAACCCAAAGTAACAAATCAAAGATACTGCCTCAGTGAAGACCAATCCAGTCCACTTCTTAATTAGTGCTCTTATTTCACAGAAAAGTCTGTGAGACCTCATGCTTCTTCAGTAGTCAGATGGAGAAAGGGACAAGGCAGATGAGTGACAGCCAGGTCTCAAAAGCCCACCCACTTGTGAGGCCCATTCCCCGGTAGAGTAATTGCCAGTCAGAAGCAAACTACTTTATAATTAAAGCATTGTATGAGCAAAAGGATGTCTGGGGTTTTTGCTTAATTGACAGACATGGCAGAAAAGCACAGACACATGGACAGAGGGGCCTAGGCAACAATTGCTGAAATCACTGAGGGTTTTGCACAGAGTTAATCCTGGGCAGAAGCAGAGCTAGGGCAGGTGCAGAGGCACTAGTAATCCTCCAGCCAAACCCTGCTGCATCTTAGCCCAGGAGATTGTATATACATCCTCCTTCCACACAACCAGGGCAGGCAGGGGCACAGCCAGGCCCTTAGGGATCTCATTCCCAAAAGCAGAGCTCCACATGTTTTGTCATCATGGATCATGCAAGTTTGGGCCATGCCCCATGGCTTCTGCTGCTCTGGCTCCTGGCCAACTGCCTGGCTTGCACGCTGCATTGAGAAGCCCTTTATGGAACATGGGCCTTGTACAGTTCCCCACTGAGGAGTCCTCCTCTTTTCTTCCTGTTGCTCTTTCTCAGAAGATGTGTCTCGGTGTTTAGCCATAATGCTAGACTATGTCTCTTAACTGTCCTGTTCCTCATGCTCAGGAAATCCTCTTTTGCAGCTTAAACCAGAAGGAGAATGCTGTGGTTATCCAGTCTGGTTTCCATAACCTGGTTCATTCGGCCTCCCACCACTGAGCCCTTCTTGAACAAAGATACTATCTTTGAGAAGTATCTTGTTTAAGAAGTGTAGCGTGATAAGGAAAGTCCATCCCAAGCACCAGAGATGGTACAATCTCACCCCACAGAACAGAAATTCTACATACAATTGTTGTATTTTGATCTTGAAACAAATTATGCATACTCATTTACAGAACAAAACCACCCACACCTCAGTCATTTTTCATCATTATGGTATTGCAGCATTTCAATTTTTTTAAAATTTGAAATTAGTAATACCCTAGATGGAAAATGCAGAAGCAGGTTTAGAAATAATTTCTGAGTTTAATCAGACTCTTGGAGATAAGGAAGTGACTACATTAGTTTCTAGGGCTGTCTTTGGCTACAGCATCATTTCCTATCACGAGCTAATCCAGAGTGGCACAACATTAGTGGGAAACAGACTTAGGTTTTGGGGCTCTTTGCAAATCCCTAACCTCCCCAGCAACCCTATTTTACAACCCAGCCCTGGAGGCAAGGGTAACTGAAGTTCTTGTTAATAGATCCCTTAGGGCCTTAAGATTTAAATAACACTGAACAACCGGTGTTTATACATATTTATTTTAGAACAATCTGGTTTCAATGGAAAGAAGGTATGTAGCTATTTTTATTATTATCTATAAAAATGCAACAACATTCAAGTGTAAAGATATCACTTGAGAACATTTTTAAGGAAAAGAAAGAACAAGAATAAAAGGACAAGAACTGATAGTGGACAGGAAAGATCAGTGGATCAAGCAACAGGACTCAGTTGTCCTTGGGGGTCTTTGATGGTTCACGACTCCCCCTAAGACCTGACTGCTGTTTCTCACGCCAGGCCAGCATAGTTCAGCCAGTTATGCCCCAGAAGGGATGAAAACCTTCAGGCTCATGTGAATGTGAATGTCTCTGTACCTCCCGGCAGGGGAGATTTACACCTGAATCACTTGTATAAGAGAGGATATTGTCATGATAAAGAGCATTATCCCACCTCTGCAGGATGTGTTTCTTATCGGCTTTCTACCCCATCTGGCTCAAAACCCAGCCTGTTGCTAAACAAAGGTCGGTTTTGTCTCGGTCATCCTCTGGCGGTGGGAGCGCACCTGGGCTGTTCTTATGTAGATCAGAGGTTTTGCCACCACACACACAGAAACTCTCTTCTCCCCTTCGGCTGGGGTGTGTAAACCTGGCCTCAGCAAAGCACCCTGCTGCTTTTGCAACTGGCCGATTGTTCGAGTCATTAACCCTTACCACTTCAGTTCCTTCACACCATCATCCTCTTGAAAGCTCCTCCAGCATCGCCTGGCTGTGTGTTGTCTGCCCACGATCAGCTGGGCCACACTGAGCTACTTCAGAGGAAGACTATTAATCCGTCTCAGAAGAGACTAATAAACCCTTCCACTAATACAAGACAGCAATGGGAATAAATTGATGACAAGACCAAATAAACTGGGACTGGTAAAACAAGACACCTTTCCTCTTGGGTGGGTCTCCAAAGGGGCCCGAGGAACAGGAAGATGTGTATCAGCAATCTTCTGCAAATATCAGAGCCCTTAAAGGATGTGGATGTACCACATATTCCCCTTTTTTCCCATTAATCCTTCCAAGACTGAGCCTACCAGATTGGCCATGATATTGGACTACCTTCTCTACTGGTCTGCTCTTCATGCAAGGCTTTAGCACCAGAAAGGTACCACTGTGATTATCTTTTCTGATCTCCCTCATAACCTGGTTCAGTGTACCTCCTAGAAGTCAACTATCTTTAAGAAAAGCACCATGAATGTTATGTTTCTTATAAGGGAAAAAACACTTCAACCTTGTTTGAAGTCATTGAAGTCCAATTACTATTGTACTCATGATAAAAAATGCATCTTATTTTTGTCTGAGTTTCCTTACTTTCAGCTTCCACCCAGTTTTTCCATTCATCTAGAACAAAAAGCATTCCATTTGATAATTGATGACTTGATGATTGACAATGATTGATCAAGTATCAAGTATCTGTCCTCATCCAGGGAATGGTAAGCAGTGACCAGTCTTGTTCTCAGGGGTCTAATGAGACCAGATTCTTTCCAACGAACTAGATAGGCCCTGGAGACCTTCTCATGTTCTGCCACTTCTATTCCTAGATCTGTGACTTCATGTTAGACACACGTTGAAGCACATGTGGTTTGTTTACACCCAACTAAACCACTGATCCTCCTATGACCACAAGCATTCCCTGTCATCATCTCCACATGTCATCAGCAATGGGTCCTCCTTCCATAGCATCAATAAAATGTTCAGTAAAAACCCAGCTTGTGGATAATGATGTGTACTTGTACTTATGGATTGATCCCCAGAATTATTGAAGAAAAATCTGATGCTGCTTAGGCAGATGAGAACCAAGAAAATAGGTCTTATATACAATATGGGTTTGTTTGGAAAACAGTGATCCCAGAAAAGACATGAGACAAGGAAGCAGGTTGAACACCAGATCCTCGGGATGCTATGACCTTTGCTGGCCCATCTGATCTCTCTTTAGTGATGAGATCTTGCTCCCTCTGGAGGTAGAAATCTGTTGGGGCTAAGCCTGAAACCTGCTTGCCAAACAGCTTTCCCTCAGGACCCTTACAACAGACTGAATAGTAAGTTGGGTGCTGAGACTGTGCTTAGTGAGCTCTCCCCTGGCTTCTGAGGCTGGACACACCATTTCAGATGGAAGGTAAAGTCATCTGAGTTGCTAAAATGTCGCTCCTGCACGTTACAGCATGTGGGGAGGCTAGCAGAAATGGCAAGCAGATCGTGAGGGAGGGGGAAATGTACTAGTGCAACGTGACAGGAGTAGAAATTACATTGCACCAAGCTTTGATGTCTCCATTAATAAGCTCTCAGAAAGAGTTTTATGGATTTCCTTCCCAATACTGCCACACAACTAGATTAGATTTTGCTTACAGTCTAACCAAGGCTTCACCAAAACCTAAGACTCTGAGCAGGATATGCTGGAAGTTTGTTAGTGTGACTTGCACTTCAGCAAAGCTGAATGTTGCATAAAGCAGCTTTTTTTTTTTTTTAACCAGCGCTGAATCAGAATGAACTCCTCTTTTGACTGAGCTTTCATTCCCTGGAAACTAAGACCTTTCGTCCCTGTTTTTTAAAGGAACTTATTTCCCGTCTCACTGAAAGTGAAATCAGAGCTGATTAATTCTGCTGACTTGGGTGGTGTGCTGTGAACAGGAGATGTCTTTTAATGTAGCTCAAACTTCTTTTAAAAGTGTATCAAAGGAATAAAAGTGAATGATGAGGTTGTTCTTATGTAGTCTTAGTGCTGCCATGGAAACCATTTCCTGTCTGTATTTATCCCAATTCATCTCTGTTTTTTCAACAAGGGGAGGTAAAAGTTCCAAAATAAATAGACAATACTCTGAAATGAAGGTACTTATTAATGAGACAGGGTATCCCCAAGATACTCAGCATGGAATCTGGTACTTTCCCAGTCAAGGTCACTAGTTGAAATACATATCAAATCAAGAGCTTCTGGGGGGAAAAAATGATGTAATGAAGGGATAGTCTGTATGGCTGGTGGTCTATGTTTAAACCATCTTGGACAGGGCTGTATCTGGGGGAAAAAAGATGTATTAATCAGTGTTGTGTGCAGCTGGCCCTTGAAGTGTAGTCCCACCTCACAACTCTCTGGGATCTGCCTTTCGGCCAGTCTCAATCCACCTCACCATCCACTCCCCTTGTCTTCACTTCCCAAGTTCACCTATGAGGATCATCATGCCATTGTCTTGGTGAGGAAGATGGGCACTTAAGAAAGGGTGTCCATCTTCTTCCCTTTTACCAAGGAGGAGTCCAATACTGAAGGGGGATGGTTAGACCCTAGAGCTCTGATTCTCACTTTTCTCATCCTCTGTGACTTCAGCCCAAGAGAAGTGGATAATAGTAATTATCTACCTCACAGAGAATTAAAAGACAGAGCATAAAAGACAGACACAAAGAAATACCATCTCCTTGAAGACTAAACCCACACTTTTAGTGGCATATTGCCCTATGCTATCAAAAATGATAGCACTGTAATTATCCTCTTGCCTTCTGTCCCTAAGAGACAACACATCATTCTCCTTGCATCTTGTAAATCCCTAGGAGCAAGCAACTCTCTCAAATGGGATTCCCCTTTATGGAGGTCTGGAGATCCACCTTGTCCTGGATTTAAAATCACCTCAGTGATTTGAA
Source organism: Brachypodius melanocephalos (assembly GCA_013398615.1). NCBI lineage: Eukaryota > Metazoa > Chordata > Aves > Passeriformes > Pycnonotidae > Brachypodius > Brachypodius melanocephalos. The sequence goes on from VZSR01003807.1 coordinate 37,198,886, forward strand.
TGCAAGCTCCATGCAGACGTGATGGGCTGGTGTCTGACATGCAGCACATCACAATGTACAATGAGAAAGAAGCATGAGGACCAGAATGCTGCTGCCCACACTTGTCACACATGCTCCTTAGGACCACCATGGACAGTTCTGGAAGCCAAAACCCATGGTGATGAGGCCAGCAGGAGAGAAGAGGTTGCCCTCTTAGTTCAAGTATTTCTATCTCACCACTGTGTTTTCCATTTTTCTGTTTTAAACATTTTTCATCATGTCAGAGCAAGAGCTTAGTGGAAAAACCGTCACTGACAAGATTATACGCAAGTACTTTGAAATTGGAGCATATTGCGAGACATGTATGCTGAGGATGCTGTGGGTGTGTTTGGCCAGTAGCTGTTCAACTGGAGAGTGCTGGTTAGACTGAAACCCTAACCCTGAGAAAGCCAGAGGCTTTCATTCTTCCAGTGACTCCAGTGGGGTGGGGATGAAACTCCCCAAGTTCAGTGCCTGAGCATTTCCACTGACATGTGAAGGAGGTGACTGGCATGGCAGGCACTGTGCCTGGCCGATGGGTTTGCAGGACCCTGGGACCAGGAGGTGACAAGGGAAGTATATGTGATGAAAGTTTGGGTAGGAACCGGGCCTCCATATGAGCACCCAGCATCCTTCCTCCTGGGAAGACAACTGAAGGGGTGTTCTGAAAGATTGGCTGTCTTTGGCAGGAGCATTCTCTTTTCTGAGAGGGTTTATTTCCTTTGTCTCAATTACCAGCTAACTTAAGACTACATCTTCTTATGCTAAAAGGAGAGTGGCAATAAGGGGAACAAATGGACAGCTATTAAACCAACCAAAATGAAGGAGATAAAGGAGCCTTCTGGAGACAGGCTATCCATCTGTGGGATGTCATAGGCTGGGTTAAATTATGCAGCCTCACCACACCCCTGCATCTGAGATAGCTCTGAGAGATAGGTAAGCACATATTTAAACCCAAAACAAAAGCAAACACCTGAAGCTGCTCTAAATTCTGGGCAGAGAAGATGCGCCAAGAGTGGAGTTCCCTACTCATTTTCTGGGAGGATGAGAGTCTCTTCCCATGCCCTTGGCTGGTAATGGTTGCCCCTGTGGAATCAGCCTAGGGCATTGCACCAGGAATGAGCTGCAAGGGGCTGGGGTGGAAAAAGAATTTCTGGTATAGACTTCCTATGAAAGAGAGCATGCAAGGTGTTCCCTTTCCTTGAGGACAGGCAACAGAAGAGGGAAATACAGGGAGGCAACACATGGAAGCAGACCTGTTGGATTTAGATCAGAAAATGTAACAGCCTGTATAGCTGCAACGGTTCAGCATTGCATCTGTTTCTCAGTCCATGAAGCCTCCTGGGTCAAAACAGGGTGAGGACTCAGCAACTTCATCTTATTTTGAAGGAGATCATGGTTGACAGCTACACCACAGCCACTGCTTTTGGAGCCCTCAGCTGCACTGCCACCATATCACCTCTGCTTAATGCCCAGTACCTGAGAGCAGACCAAAAGTACTTGTTTCCTGGAATGTGGGTTACATTTCAGGCTTATATCCTGAAAAGTAAGCAGGGAATGGGGCATGGAGGTAAGCTAGCCTGGGCTGCCTCAGCACTACTTGCTGGGTCCTAGGGAAGTGCCTCCAGATGTCCATGGGCTTAAGGCCAGGCTAGGATCCTGAACCTGGCCTAGCATCAAGCCAGCATCAGGAGATACACAGGCAGAGAGCAGCAAGCCTCCTGGAGCTGAGTGAGAGGCAGCAAAACTGAGGCAGGAGGAGGGCTGAGGACTGAAGCTGGACCCAGGCATGTACCAATCATTGCCAGACAGAAAAAAAAGTTGAGGATCGTCATGCAGGCAATCCTTGGAGAGGAAGCTCAACACATCCTGAACCCTCACTGTGTCTTAGGCAAAGCCAAGCATTTTCTCATAAGTAAACACAACTGACCAAACTTTATGATACTTTGCACCTCCTACCTACAACCACCTGCACAACATTCAAGGCTCTTAGCTATTTGGATCCAAAACACTGTTTGTAAAGCTAAGTTTGACCCAGCTACAACACTGGTTTTGGTCCCAGCTGTCTATATTAAGGAAGTCATTACAGTATAAGCATTTTGAGTATATAATATTGAACTATTAAAAGGAATTTTGTTTTGTGGTATTTAGAGTAGTTCTTAAATCAAGACCTAGTCTGTCTCTGGACAGTATTATCACTGCAACTTTCTGATGTTCGGTCGATGGAAGGATAGAAGGATCATTACAGCTTCTTGCCAACATGAAGTATGATGCAGTTAATTAAAGAAACATAAAGTTCACATGCAATGCTAAAGATCACCTCTGTGCCTCTGAATGCACACTGGCAATATATCTTGGGTAATGATGGGGTAATTTTGTTCACCATTTTAGGCTGAGGTTTATACAGTCCATTACAGGATGGAAATGTCATCTTATGATGTAACTGAAGGTGGTGTCAGACTATATGGCCTATAATTTAGGTCAGATTTCCAATAATATTTTGATTTGATGACTCTGAAGTATGAATTTGAATGGTCAGACTTCTGAGCCTTCTTAAGCTGGTATTTAGAAAGTCAGAGATGCCAGAGGAGAGACTCACAGCCTTGCTGCCCCTTTGCTAGTCTGTGCACATCCTCTAGCCAGCAAAACATCTCTCTGGGGGGACATTTGCACAGGTCCTCATGACAGCCTCACCCAGGCAAGAACTGAGGAACATGAGACAGGAAGCCTGAGAATTGGTGTATCTCCAGCATTTATATGAGCAAAGACACTGTGTTAGTTAGCCCTCATAAACATACTTCTGCAGAGAGACAGGTGACTATATCCAGAGAATCGGTGGTTAAATATAAAATGTTGTAAGAAACAAAAAAAAAAGCTCACTTTTCTTCACTACTGCAAATCTGAAGTTCTCTTTGAATAGTAAGACAACAAAACCCTTAGATTTCATGTTTACCAAGTTGTGTATAATAACAGCAGGAAAGATCAAAACCTGGGCAAACCAAGCCATGACTGGCTGCCGGATGCTACGTCAGAGCAAGAATCATTGAAAATGGGAGTGTTTCCAAAAGGGCAATGGGCTGCATCATTCATTCCTGACAGAGTTATGCAGCTGTTACTTAAGCCAGTCCTTGTCATGCCAGAGTTCTCTGATAGTATCAGGAACTACATGGACATTTGTCAAAACAGGATGACATCTAAAGATAGCATTGAACTTAAGGGAAAGGAATTTAAAAGAAAACAAATCACCATGGTTACCGTGTAGGGTGAGAAAAGCTCCCTGTGAGTGGAAACATGACTTGGGTGACCTTTGCTGAGACAGACTCCTTAGACAGCACTAAGCTGTGCACAGCCAGCAAGAGGAAAACAAGGGAGTCTGAGCAACAGGTGAAGATATTTCAATGTTCAAAGTGGTACAGTGTAGCTGCTGCAGGTCACATCCCTCTGCAGAGCCCAAGGGCTTGGCCCAGAGGGCTCAGTGATTTGTAGCTGAAGCAGTTGGAGCCTACTGTAGCACTGGCAGCAAAGGTGAACGTCAAAACCTCCACAGCACAGTCAAGCACCACTACCAACCCACCGAAACATCCTGGCTAAGCCACAGGCCAGACCTGTGATCCAGCAACACACTGAAACCAGCACTAGGGTGCCTATTGCCAAGCCAAATGCCACAAAATGCCAATGTTGCAAAGCTTTGATAAATCAGCTCTGGCTACTCCCGCTTGTTTCAAATCATTGGTGGGTTAACCTTGTACAAGTGTGCTGGGTGCTGGATGAGGTGCTGATTGCTTGTGCTGCACTGCCTCTGTGCTGCATCACATCCTCCCAGGAGCATGAAAAGACAGCATAAAGTCAGTGGCTAATGTGATAACAGTAACGTGCCTGCTCCTGCCCAGCACCTGCGGAATTGTAGCATGGGTTTATAAAAGAGCTTAGGGCTTCCTGTGGCTTGATCTGAGAAGCTGGCAAAGGCCAGAGCCTGGTTACCTGTGCACCTGGATGGTGACAAAGAAACTGTGGTAAATTGCAACCCCTCTACACCCCTGCAAGCAGCAGCTGGGGTAACCATCTCAGCTCTTGTCAAATCCCATGCATTGGCCAGTCTCTATGAAAGACAGCTGAGTCTTTTGTTACAGCTGCACAGCAGCTTCTCACTCAGCCCCTGACTGGCAGAGCACATTATGGCAGGATCATATCATGTCTTTCACAGTTGCTCTGCTTCCTCCTGCTGCCTCCAGTACTGCAGAGCTGCTCTGGTTTCTGCCTTCTGTGGTGTTTTGGTAACCCCAGGTCTAAGCTGGAGGAGAGTTCCTGCTCCACTGCTCAGCCTGAGAAGAGATGTAACATCTCACTACAAGCCTTTGAGCATCTCAGCCACCATTAGGCAAACAGTCAATGCATAAAGGTTTCTGGCACAGGTGCAAGCTGGCTATGCTATTGGGGTAGAAAAAACATAAACCCCCAATTTTTCTACCCAGGCAATCCAAAAGAAGTTCTTGGTCTTCTCTTTCCTATTTCTTGTGTGTCTCTTCTCTATTTCAAACCTCACAAGCACTCACGTACCCAGGTATTCACCTTCCTCCACCATGTGAAATGCTGAGACCCAAACCAGGATATTGATGTGGAAACTACTGGTAATGTACGTTCCTGAAATTCTTCTGAGCAACAAGGCTGAGAAAGTCCTGCTTTGGTGACTTCAGAGAAAGTCTGCATGAATCCCCTAGCTCCTACATTTTTTATTTTATATTTTTGGGTGGAATGGCCTTCTCTCTTCTAAGCACTTTGTGACAAGCTATGGTAATATAGAATGGAGCTTCTGACAGTGTTTGCAATACTCAGGAAGGCACAAATTTCCCTGAAAGCATCACTTCCCTGCTGTGCTCAAAATAGTGTGACATAAGCAAACTGTGATGAACCGATGAAAGTTTGTTCCGATGATGTAATCCCAACAGTGTTAGGTAACACTGAAGGTTGGCAATGCCATGAACACACAGATTTTGCAATTCTCCCTTTTCTAGATTACTTATGTGCTTTAAGGTAAACGCAGCTGAACCGGTCCTTTAATTTTAATTAAAGTCTCATCTTTGCCCCCTTACTACTAAGCAACAGTATGTCCTGAAAATTTTAGTTTTCCTATACTCAGAGAACAGATGCAAGAATAGGATGAATATACAGCAGTGGTAAAATTACTATATGGCCTAGCAAAGTTTACAATTGTCTCTCACACTCCATGCTGGAAATGGTGAGACACAGAAACCTTATAGATACGATTGCTTGGCAGGAGATTCTAAAGATATAAAGCCCATGAGTGAAGTAGAAATAGTGGTGACCT